>LR994596.1:12462236-13662236 GCA_905187575.2 Celastrina argiolus
ACATAGGGTAAACACAGGACAATGTTACTGAGACTACATTTATTCTTAACCTCAGATGAAAACAAATGGGTTAGGGGCCTTACTTTTCAAACTGATTCGATTTTGGTTCAGATTCGATCGCGTCGCGTACTCCCGAATAAATTGACGTTTGTTTATTTTGATTCTCAGTCGATTGATATGGTCGGGAGTGCAAAAAGTGACGATCTAACGATTTTCTTTATCCTGGTTAGTTTCAAAGTTATCCACCAAATAAAATACTAAAAGCCGTTGAGATCAAACTGATTTGATTCTCGATTGAGCCGAGCTCGAGCAAGCCTGCAGATTCGTTGTGCCGCGTACTCCCGAATAAATTGACGTCTGTTTATTTTGATTCTCAGTCGATTAATATGGTCGGGAGTGTAAAAAGTTACGATCTAACGATTTTCTTTATCCTGGTTAGTTTCAATATTATCCATAACTAGCTTGAGGTTAAAGGTTAAAGCTGCCCAACGGATAAACCGATTTTGATCTGGTTTCTTTTATTTGAAAGCTAACTCGATCGAGGAGGTTTTATAATTCGTCAGCAATTTGGGGATTACTCAATTGTTAATTTTTTCTTACATTTTTTTATCAAAGGCTTAATGATAATAATAATCTCAAATAATTCACATTACGTTTCTCTTCAACTACTGTTGTTTATTGCTGATTGAATGTACTGTTAGTGGGCTACTGTAAAAAAGAAGTAGCTAAATAGCTATTATTAGGAAGATAATATAATATTGTTTTATTAATGAAACAGCGGGTGATAAGTTATAACCTGGTTATTCGCCACGTGGGAAAAGTAATTAAAGATGATTTGTTTCAAATTATTCATATTGAGGTTATTATATTAAGGCCAAATATTGTATTAGACTTAACATTTCCAGTGGCTTTATACGCACAAAATACTTTTTGTAGAAACGATAACCTGACAGATTTTTCCTTCATATTATATTTTCTTACCGACTATTTGTATGACGTGTTTACTATTGCAATAAGTAGGTATGTTCTGTTTCTCACCTACAAAAGTCGGTCTCCGATTATCGCTCGTGGGTACCCGTAATTGTACATTTTCCCCAATAAAAAGTCGAAGTCACTGATGGTAGATTCCGACGCATCCAATCTACCCCCCATCTCGTCCAGCTCTGCCTTTATACTGTTAAAGTTCTTCAACAGGCTGGAGACGTCGACGTGGTCCATAGTCACCACCGGCAGCTTGTGGAGATCTTTCGGCACGTTGTCTGGATCTCTCTGCTTCAGCAGGGACTACTCTATATCTGTTCCATCAAAATCGGTCGAGCACTTTCTGAGCCTACTTACATACAATCAAATATTTCCTCTTCATAATAATAATATAATTAAGGTCATAAGGATAAAGTCTAAAGGACGACTGAGTGAATACTTGAATAGTAATAGATTACTAAAAATGAGCTGAAAAAACTGAACAAGAGCAAGTCGGTGTCACCCATTGAGGGTTCAGTACACAGAACATCATAAACGTTAAGGAATGGAGTCTGACAGTTTTTGTAGAGGCAAAAAAAAACGATGAAAGATGAAAAAAAAATTACATGGAGTTTTTTAAATTGTTTATTTTAATCTCGCCACTTTTGGAAAATACTAAATTACTAATACCATTGGACACGGAACTCTAAAATACAAATGAAATTCAACAAACCTTTATATAATGTATTCGTAAAGATTCTCATCACTTGTGATGCATCGAGTTATATTTCGAAGGTAAACCACAAGTTATGATAATAGTTGTTTCCATCGACACAAGCAATAAGGATGGCATAGACTACGGTATTCTATAATTAGGGTTGTGCAACTAATTATTATAATGATTTAACTTACGTTTACGCGTATATTGCGCATTAGAAACTAACGCTATGTAACAAGACAAAGTTTAAAAAACTCAAACTCGACTACTAAAAATACGCTTCTTTCTTCTTCTTTATTTTTTCTTTCGTTCTTGCATTTGTCAGGTGATTGAAAGCAACAGCTTTTATTTGATACCCTACAAGACATCGCCAATATTTTATTTTCATATTTACTTTATGTCTCTTAGAGAGCGCTAGTAGCCATTTTAACGTGACGTAATGTAACCTATAACCAGCGGACGTTTAGGTGGGCCACGACACCTCATTTGTCTAATTATGATAACTAATTTAGAAGTTATGAGACAACATCCATAGCCACATATATATTATATACACAGGTACATACATACAGGTCAAAATCAAAACCCCGGTTTTTTCTTCACCGTAGTTGGATAAAAAGGACCATACTATACAGAGTGATTTATAGTTAATATATCAAACCGAATATAGTGTGAAGAGAATGACGCGTAGAGCATTTTTTGTTCTGGCACCTCATATAAATTCCTTACAAAAAAAAATCACGATTAAAGATCTCTATAAAAGTTACAAAACAGATGTGTTTCAATCCTGGTCATGTCTCAACGACCAACGACCAGTGCGTTCGTGTGTATAGACTAGGTCATTTTAGACCTTTGCATTTTTTTTCAGTTATAATTTTATGTAATTTTAAATAAATAATGTGCAATTGATCCAATTATTAACAAAATCCAAGACCTGACTTTTTTTTCTCTGGTCCGCTTGACGTGAAACTAATTGCCCCATATGTGATACCAAAACAAACACTTCTCTGCGGCTTATTTTCTTCATGATTCATGATTTATATATTACTAGCGACCCGCCCCGCCCCGGCTTCGCACGGGTGCAATGCAAAATATACCTACTACAGAATGTCCTTATACACAACGTTCACAGCTTTTTTGTCATTAGCCAATACAAACATGTTTTGCTTAGACGTTACTCTTGACAGCGCGACATATAATTGGCCATGTGAAAAACACTCAACGCTTAAGTCTAATCCTGCAACGTTAAAAGTTAGGCACGCGCCGCTCGACCCCCGGCCGGCCACGGGTCGGTACCGCCGCGGCGCAAACAACTACGACCCTGCATTTTAAATTTGTAATATCTTCGGTAATATTCGCTTAAATTACATGCTGTAAAAAGAATATTGATCTATAATAAATGCACAATTTATTTACGGTACTTAATTGGATAAGGATTAATGCTGTATTTTTAAAAATCACTTCGTAAATAACCATTTTTTTGTAAAGGATAAAAATGGTTATGGTGGGTTATCCCTAAGAGATAGACATATACCATCGCGGACTTTTTTGTTGAACTTTTTAAGGTGAACAATACTGTAGTACATTATTTTGGTCTACCTCGTAGGGTTCAGCCAGCGTTTGCAATATAAGCGCAAAAAAACGTGCTTATTTACGACATCATATTAGAAACCTTTAAATTTATCAGTGTTCTCTCTCTACTATATTATGCATTTATTATACATACAAACCTTCCTTCAAATCACTCACTCAAGAATCACTCTATCTATTTAAAAAACCGCATCAAAATCCGTTGCGTAGTTTTAAAAATCTAAGCATACATACGGACAGACATACAGCGAAAGCGACTTTATTTTAAGTATAAAATTATTTAGTAAGCCGAATCAAAAAATCAGGATTATGATTTTGACCTATACAGAGTAATTCATGATTCATTTAGTAAGCCGAATCACTATATTCGGCTTCAATACATAGTAATGTATTGAAGCCGAATATAGTGATTCGGCTTACTAAATGAATCATGAATTACTCTGTAATCACTATATTCGGCTTCAATACATAGTAATGTATTGAAGCCGAATATAGTGATTCGGCTTACTAAATGAATCATGAATTACTCTGTATAGGTCAAAATCATAATCCTGATTTTTTGCTCAACCGTAGTCGGGTAAAAAGGAACATACTATGTAGAACTTAGAAGAGGTGGTGAGTGGTGACCCTAATCCTACTTCTAATTTAACGGAACTCTGTTCAATTTTCTCACAATTCTAAGAGGAAATGCAAGACATTTCAATTGCTCTACCTACTCTACATTTTGTTTTAATACAATTTAAATATAAAATTGTGTAAAAATTGTATAAACGAATCAAATAACGTTGTGTGTTATCAGAAGATCAATTTAATGTATTTTGCTTATATTATGTAATATTATTATAATAAATTATAATAATATTACATAATATAAGCAAATTATTGAATACATAATCTAAAATATATTATGACGACCTCTGTAGCACAGTGTCGTGTGCTCGAGCGAGAGGTAGTGGGTTCGAATCCTGTCGAAGGAACAAAAAGTTTTGGATTGGGTCATGGATATGTCTTAAAAATCTTAAATGCACAGTGTACAGTGTACAGTGTTAAAAGTATTAAATATGTTTCCGTTGCCTGGTCCCCGTAACACAAGTTCTTCGGATACTTACCACGGGGCCAGATTGACGTGGTGTAAAGCGTCCATAGATATTATTATATTATGTTATTTATTATTAATAATAATTATTCTGACCACTCCGAAAGCATAATGAAACTCCCACGGGAATCGTACACTTTCCTGACTTAAAAAGTTTCCAAGTCCTTCCAGTGGTCTGCTCTATCACCCTGTCAAATTTCATCAAAATCGACACAGCAGTTTCGGGACCTAGGGTTATCAAAAACACACCAAGAACTATCCAATTATTAATAGTCGGAATATTATCACGAAATTAAATCGTTTATCTCGAATACTGTATTCTATTTCAGTTTTAAATGCCGTTCAGAAATGGACGATATTATCACCAAATTGTATTCATTTTTGATTTTGTACCTTGATAGAGCTTCACTTTGATGCACTCTACCTGCCCTTTAGAATCTAGGTCGCAAACTCTCATGAACGAACGAACGAACAGGAACTAAAAGTATCCGAACGATTCATTCATCTTTTTATCTATTTAAATTGGGCGTGTTTTGTTTATTTGTTATGTATTTTTAATGGATCCTGTATGTAGACTATATCATGCTGGTTTCCCACGACTCATATCAAACCGGTTAACACTTCCAGGCATTATTAGCATATTATAACATAGACAACATGGAGCTCGGAGGCCATGACCCATGGCCACTGACACGGTGCTTGGTTTGACACAAATGGGTTGAAAATATCAACAAAAAGTCAGTACTTAGTAGTATCACTACCTTGGATTATAATCTTTTTTCAATTTTTACAAATTGAGTATTACATTAAGGGCGTGTTTCACCAAGAAATATTAAAAAAAAATTAATGAGAAGGCATGGTATTTTAACAAGGCGTTAACACTAATATGCGTTGGTGAAATTGGGACTAATGGCGTGTTTCACCAAGCAATGTTAAAGTTACTCCTTCGTTAAATATCATGTTGTCCCTTTCGTAATTCCTATCTATGAATGAGAAGGCATGGTATTTTAACAAGGCGTTAATACTAACATGCGTTGGTGAAATCGGGACTAAGGGCGTGTTTCACAAACCAATGTTAAAGTTAACGCCATGTTAAAATACCATTGACAGGAAATAGGAGAGGGATATCATGATATTTAACATGGCGTTCACATTGCTTAGTGAAACACGCCCTTAGGCCGTGTTTCACCAAGCAATGTTAAAGTTAAAGACATGTTAAAATATCATGCCATCTCATTCATTGACAGGAAATACGAGAGGGATAACATGATATTTAAAATGGCGTTAACTTTAACATTGCTTGGTGAAACACGCCCTTAGGCTCGTATTAATAAAGAAGTCTCAAACCCAACCTGAATTGAAAACCTATTTGACAACCTTACCTCTTAGGGCTAATTTTTGAATCGTCAGATAACTTCGATCTGAGGAATAAGCATGTGACTTTAATTATTTGCTTGATACAAAATCTGTCACAACAAAATTTGTTCCTCAGGTTTTTGACGATTTAAAAATCGACCCTTATTCATAAAAATATTTACGAAACGCATTCCCAAATCGAGCTATATTATGCTCTCCTTGTCTGATATGAAAAATTTGGAAAAGTCATTTGATAGAATATTTGAATTATTATTATTGGGCAAGTGTACGGAACCATTTCTACTATTTTCGTATAAATTTATCTGTGCGTGGCGTCTTATTCTATGGTTACCCATCAGTCATACAAGGAAATAACGTTAATAACAAAATTTACAATCACATTCTGTTTTTAATTCATGAATTTAGGGCGAAAGAAATTCCTATTTCTTTAAAAATATTAAAGAAATTTTCAATCAATCAAATCAAATTTTCAAGGAGTTAAAAATATTTAAAAAATTGAAAATTTTGTTAATATTTTTAACTCCTTGCAACTGGAACGCACATTTATTGTACAAAAGTGTTCAATCTATGGATTCATGTCTTCATCTAATAAGTTCTAAGTCTGGACGATTCGTCAATCGACAATCAATTCAATCAACAGGCAATCAATGACTATTCGTATCAATCAAGCTATTGAGAGGATTTTTTTGGTACTAGTACCTAATGCTGATTGTGGCCAAAAATTTTAACCCTCTCAACTTCATTCTGGGGCGTTTGTTACACACCAAAATTTTCTTATAATAAAAAAGGTATGATACCTATTAACTACTTATTTGAGGACCGACTAAATAGCCTATGTTATAGGTATTTCGGATATCCTCTTAATAAAAAGCTAGCTTACTCCCGACGCAATCGAGAATTGAATCAGTTCGATCTCAACGGCTTTTGGTGTTTTATTTGGTGGATTACTTTGAAACTAACCAGGATAAAAAAATCGTTATATAGTAACTTTTTGTTATCCCGACCAAATCAATCGACTGAGAATCAAAATAAACAAACGCCAATTTATTCGGGAGTACGCGGCACGATCGAATCCGAATCAAAATCGAATCACTTTGGAGAGTAAGGCCCTAGAATATTAAAACCAATGATTAGTTATTCAGTGCTCTCGTCATTTTTAATAATAATAATAATATCTATGGACGCTTCACACCACGTCAATCTCGCCCCGTGCTAAGTGCCCGTTGTTGAACCCGCGACCTCTTGCTTGAGCACCAAAACTCTCAACCACTGCGCCACGGAGGTCGTCAAAAGTCGTTTTATCTGTTTAGTGACTTCTAACTCCAACTTATCAGATATAGCCTGTCATGACTTTGAATTGCAAATCATTGTATCCATATATTTGGTCGAACTCTTTATAATATTAAAGTCCGTGATAACTAATCTTTAGGCCGTGTTTCACCGGGCAATGTTAAAGTTAACGCCATGTTAAAATACCATGCCATCTCATTCATTGACAGGAAATACGAAAGGGATAACATGATATTTAACATGGCGTTAACTTTAACATTATTTGGTGAAACACGCCCTTAAACACACTAGAAGAGTAAGGACTCTTCTATACAGTATAGATAATACTAATATTATAAAGCGGAAGAGTTTGTTTGTTTGTTTAAACGCGCTAATCTCAGTAACTACTGGTCCGATTTGAAAAAGTATTTTTTAGTTAGATAATTCATTTATAGAGGAAGGCTTTAGGCTATAATATAACATTACGCTGCAACTAATAGGAGGGAAGCGTCAGTGAGAAATGTTGCAAAAACGGGGAAAACTATTCACATTTGGGGACTTTCGTTGCGTGCGCTGCATACACACAGTTTAAGTCACTCAAAAATCACGCGAACGAAGTCGAGGGCACAGCTAGTTAAAAATATTACCAATTCACGCTAAACCTTATAATTTGCACTAGTGAGAATTATGAAATTATGCCTACGTAGTTATATATACTGTACAAAATGCGAACACAGACTTGCAGTGCATATTCTTGCGACACAATTTAAAAAGTTAGACAATATTTAACCAGCCATATTAATATATTTATAATTTGTGGTCACATAAAAAACTACATTTTAATGATATTTGTAATGGGATACTAATCGATACTATTTTGAAATAAATATAAAACAAGATAATTTTTTATCAACTCCATGCCCATTTAGAAAATTATACCTTTTTTGTTACATTGACTCTATTATTCTTCCCATTTGATTGTTGACTTTTTGTCATTACAATTTTGCTGTCTCCTGCATTGCTTAGGGAGGGAAACTGGAACACTTCATACTCCTTCATTCTTGTGATTTCGTTGCGGATCCCAAGACAGATCTAGCATATCCCTCGGGCACCCCTGAGATCATATCTAAGGGTTTTGAGGTTGGTTACCACTGTTGATCCTGGCTATACAGGAGTTACATTAGCGGGAATGGATGGCCACTAGCCATTCATTCATAATTCATAATTCATACTTCATAATTTTTATTTGCATCAAAAGTGGTACATAATAATGTTACAGTTTATTCCAAAGACACTTTTCACTATTTTTAGCATGCAAACTTATAAGGTTTAATTTAATACATTTCAAGTTTATTATTATTATCTATTACATTCAATTATATCTAATACTTATTAATTATTAGATCATTTAAATACATTAAAAATATTACACCCAACATTTAATTAGTCAATAATATATAGTTCTTACAGGTCATTCTTACAGGCTAACAATTCAATTTTTAATTTTATATTTTAATTATTTACTCTTAATGTCAATTAATATTACAATTTATAGTTATTATGTTATGTAGGTACATTTAAAAACTCTGCTATGGAATAATAGTTTTTAACCTTAAGCCATTTTATTAATTATTTTTTAAATTTTATGTAAGGTAGTGATTTTATGGCATTATAGTTGTAGGCTAAATTAATAGTTTGTAACCACAATATGGCATTAAAACCTTTAATAAATACATAGGTGTATAATTCTTCTTTTATATAACTATAACTTTTTTTATAAATAATATAATGTCTAGTTACACAAAATAATGTTTTGTCATCAAACATTTTAATGGTTTTTTGGATAAAGGCTATTAAAAAAACGAATAAAACTAACGCATAACTTTCGCTGGATGCATTTCGGTGCAAGCACTCTACCAATGTAGACATGTGACACGATCTTTTGTAGGAATTAAATAACAGTAAACGTAATAAAAATGCTTTTATAATAATTAAAACAAATAAATGGACAAAAATATTAAATATAGCTCAAAGTGTTTGGACTGTGCATCAAAAATAAGACAATTTAGGAAGTGTTTGAAAAAACTGTCAATTCAAAAACGAACTCGCGTTTTTTTTTAATTAAAACAATTGCCTGTAATTCAGCTAACAGCTATACGAACTTTTTTTTAAACTTTTAGTGAAACAAAAAGTGTGAATGTGCATTGAACTGTGTTATGTAAATAATAAAATAAATAACTGTGATCAACATGAAGCATTTATATTAATAAAGTTATTATAGTTTAAATATTATTATTAAGTGTAAATACTAGGATTATCAGCTGTATTTATTGTAATAATTATAAGATGACAAACGACATTTCAAGGGAACCCATCAGTAGAACACGCGTTGTTTTATCACAGGTATGTATTATTTATTATTATTATTCTAATTGGATTGCATAATATATTGCAATAACATTTTCTCAGAAAATTGAAAATTGATAATATACTAAATAACAGTTGATATGGCAATAACATACGAGTACAAACACTACTAACATATAAGTAGTAGCGTTTATATGTTATTGTCATAAGTATAGGGTTAATTACGTGTAGAACATTATATTAAAATGCCGGTTCTACGTGGTGTAATGCAATGGCCTCGTAGAAAATCAGCGTTGGGTTTCGCCGAGGGAGTGTTGTTAGTTGTTACCGAAAACCTGGGTCACATCTTTCCCTCGGGGGGAAGGATTTTAAAGACCACGATATCTTGAATCACGGCCCATGGCCTTTATTTAAGACTAGCTATGCTCGCGACTTCTTTCACGTGGTTGTCAGCAACAGCTATCACGATTATCTTTTTATTGCTCACGTTGGTTTTTGTTATTATGATTATTAATAAGGAATAATTCTTTCACACATATTTTTTGAGGAACTTAAACCGTTTATGCAGCGCACGCAACGAAAGTCCTCAAATATGAATAATTTTCCCCGTTTTTGTAACATTTCTCACTGACGCTTCGCTATTGGTCGCAGCGTAATGTTATATAGCCTAAAGCCTTCCTCTATGAATGGACTATCCAACAAAACAAGAATTTTTCAAATCGGACCAGTAGTTCCTGAGATTAGCGCGTTTAAACAAACAAACAAATAAACTCTTCCGGTTTATAATATTAGTTTTATAGCTATTATCACTGCCTGACCCTGATTGACACCATCACAGACACCATCGCTACTATCACTTACGCAGTTCGAACACAAAATGTATGGGATTTGACTTTTAAAGCTTCGGTAAGTAAAGATTTCGTATTTTTCATTTATCAATATTCAAAAACTCTTAATTAGTGGTCCTAATCCTAGTGGTTTTATAGATATTGAAATCTTTTCAATATCTATAGAACCACTAGGGAAGTGAAATTGATATCAAATCCGTTTCAAGAATTTGTCTGCTTTCCATAAGTTATTTTAATCTTATCTAAAAGCTGTCCACTAAATTAGTAGACACATGGATGATGGAAGTAATTCAAGGCACAGATGTTGAATTAAACAGAAGGCACGATTCATATTATAGTGTTGTGTGGAAATCACGCGGCTTTATAGTTTATACCTACAGTCTACACATATCAATAATCGTTTTGTGTCTCTATTGTTAAGCTGCGATATATTTGTCACATAATTGAGCTGGACCCTTAAAGCTCAAATATATGACAGTTTAGAGGAGTTGTGAGGTTATTGCGGCCATCAAAATCTATTCTAGATATAATATTAAAAAGCTGTAGAGTTTGTTTGTTTGTTTAAACGCGCTAATCTCAGGAACTACTGGTCCGATTTGAATTTTTTTTTTGTTGTATAGTCCATTTATAGAGGAAGGCTTTAAGCTATATAACAGTCAGTGAGAAATGTTGCAAAAACGGGGAAAATTATTCACATTTGGGGATTTTTATTGTGTGCGCTGCATAAACGGTTTAAGTCACTCAAAAACCACGCGAACGAAGTCGCGGGCACAGCAAGTTAGATAACATTATAAAGCTGTAGAGTTTGTTTGTTTGTTTGAACGGGCTAATCTTAGGGATCTATTTTTCTTCGATTTGAAAATTTATTTCAGTGTTGCATAGCCCGTTTATTGAGTAAGGTATATCGTCATGAATGTCGAAGAATGTTTAAAAATCAGAGTTTAATTTCAATATTTCACACTGACTAAGTTGCGGGCACAGCTAGTAAAATATAAATGCGCCGTCAATCTCTAAAAGCTAAGAGATTGTTGCCTAAAGCCAATTTAATTATATTTTTCATCACTTTGTTGAAATCTAAAAATCTGTGAGAACAGGGGGCTGATTCAAGATGCCATCGCTAATTATCGCTTACAACGTTCGATAGCAAAATGTATGGGATTTGACATATGCTACGCTAAATGGTCGCGATTTGATATGTCACTTAGCGTACCTTATGTCAAATCCCATACATTTTGTTATCGAACTTTGTAAGCGATAATTAGCGATGGCATCTTGAATCAGTCCCCAGAATTGTAGTATTTAGTAATGATGCTAGATGTTTAAATATACATTTTTGTTACCTTCGTCATAATCCCTTGGATTCTAGACGACTGAACGAATATTTTTGTTTTACAATGATAATAAAATATCATGTTTAAGATTTGAGCAACACATAAGCTAGGACGGAGGTCAGATCCAGTTCCAAAAGTAATTTTTTATGTTAATTACACACTGATTAATTGTTTTATAAAATCGTTTATTTTAATAGTACCTAATTAATTCTGAGAAACTGTCTGTTGCTTAACTTATTCTATGTTGTAAGTTGTAGGCGGACATTCCATAGATAACAAAACTTCCACTTTATTTTCCGTAAAAACAAATAAGGTTGTGCTCCCACGAGCGAAAATCGGTGACCGAGTTTTTTGTAGGTGAAGAAGAGAATATTCTGATTGCAATAGTGCTGACTGACGACCTCCGTAGCGCAGTGGTTGGTGCTCGACCGAGAGGTTGCGGGTTCGAATTCCGTCGAGGGAACAAACAGTTTTCAATGTTCCTACTTCCTGGGTCACTGGGTCTTCACTCAAATTTAATACACATAATTTGAGTATAATATAATAAAAATCTTAAATATGTGTATAGTATGAAAGTATTAAATATATTTCCGTTGTCTGATACCTGTAACACAAGTTCTTCGGATACTCATCACAGGGGCAGGTTGACGTGCTGTGACGGGTCTATAGAAAAAAAGCACACGTCATACAAGAAAGTAGTTAGAAATAATGTGCAGGAAAATCTGACGGATAATAATCGGTCCTACAAAAACTAGACTAAACTGGGTGAGCACCTTAAGGAAATTACGTAACTTCGAAGGTGAAACAACAAAATATCACATTATGCATACAGGAACTATAAAACTTGTCAAATTCCGATAATTGTATGTATGCGAGCAAGATAACTAACTAAATCACGCCATCTTTTTAACTATGTTTATAATAATCCCAATAATAATAATTGGTCACACGATATCGGTGTCGGTAGCCGGCTTATTTAAACAGGCTGACTTTCATTTTATAGTGCCCGAGTATGTACGCAATACATAATGACACTCATTACTCTTATAACCCAGCCCCCCATAGTGGGAGTGATGCTACGAGTTACCTACACGACTGGCGGGATCAAGCGTAGGACTGACTTTTTGCATGATGGGCGTATGACAATCATCAGTGTTATTCAGCTGCTATAGCCATGATGACCGAATTAGTATTCAACAGACCAGAGCCCGTGAACGCCAGACTCTCGTCATTTTATAAAAGCTGAGAATTTCTCAGCTTATGTTTCCAACACAGGTAAGAATGATGGCCAATTATGAAGTTTGAGTTGGGGAGTCAAATTATAAAGTGTGATTTTTTGGTATTACCTTCAGTTGAATTCAGAATGTTATTGAATTGTTGAGTTCAGAATGTTATTGAAAATATGACAAACCCTTGCTGGACAACCGTAAGAGGAACAGCCGTTTCTCCATACAAAAACAGGGGTCGACGCGACAAGATTAGTTTTTACGCTATTAAGAGGAAACACCACGAATTTTTTTCCATACAAAAATAGAGGTCTAGGGGATTTCTATTTCCTCCCTGGATAATTAGTCGAGAGTAACTATTTTTTTCTCTATGAATAATATTTGTACGTCCCTATTTTTTCCTTTTTTTAATAAACTAATTACTTAAAGAGATATGGACGTTCAAAAACCTAAAAAAAACCGCCAGACTCTCCGCCGTGTTTAAACATCCAGGAAACAGATTTGACTACATTATGCAACAAAATCAAAAAATAGGAACCTAGTTAATTTCTTTTTTTAGCTAATAAAGAAAGAATTATCTAAATCGGTTAAGTTTTGGAGGAGGAAACAGAAATCCCCTAAACGTCGATTTCTGGTACTTTTAATAGGTAATTTCAGTTCTAGCTGCAGTTGTCCCTATCGCACTATGAGAGGCGAGGCTTGAGGTAGGGGGACGCGGACAAATACGTACACACACGCGTGATGTGACACGTAGTCGATAATGATATCGATAAACTAGTGTTATTTATCGATATCGACATTTCTAGTTTCTTACATCTTTTTCGTGAAGTCTATAGCTTTTTCATATTTATTAAATAATTATATTACACTAACTTTAATTATATAAATCTAATTAAATTATATTCAAAAAACATAAAAAACTATTATGCGTCCTCTCATCATTCTCTCATGCTTACTGCCAAATAACGAGGATCGTATTGGGCCATAACGTCAAATAGCCGGTCGGCTAAAACGTATTATATTATAATGTTGTAAAGGCAACCGAACTGAATAATTACAGCAAGAATACTCTAAAAATGTTAGTAAAAAGTGTCCAAAATAATTTTGAGTTCGATTTGTATAAATCTTAACTAAAATACCTATTTTATTTTTGGAGAAATAATATCTTGGTGTTAGCGTTTTGAATATTTTAGATTACATTATACATTTAAATTTTTTGTTAAAATAATTATTAAGATTTCGGCTTGTTTGTGAGTTATAATATTGTTATTTTAAAGTAAATATATTTTTTAAATACTTTTTTCTATATAGTTGAACATACTCCAGCGTCTGTGGACCAATATTAGTTTTTCTTTGTGTTTATGAATATATACTGAAATAAATTCTTTAAAATTGTTTATTATCGTCAACTTATTAATTTCCCCCGGCCGTTGAAATTTAAATTACTACGATTGACTTATATACTATAAAACTCAGTCTATTGAAAACAGACTCTTATATTTTGACTTATTATACTTATTCAAAATCATACATAATATTATTGATGCTCCAAATCTGCTAAGTATAATTTGCTCTACAAATTTATAAATCAACATACCATTTTTTTAATTCATTGACAGGCAAGGAGAGTCTATGACAACTCTCATTTACATAACTTTCTTGTAGACAAAATATATACTAGCTACTTTATAACTTTCTTTTAATAATAAATAAGCACAAGATCATTTCTGGTGTTGTAGCCTTTTTGTTGACTTTCCGAAAATAGCTTGTAAAGTTTCATTTCTAAATAAAATATTGTGAATTTTGAATTAAGTAATACAACATATATATATATATAAATAAAACGATCTCAACCTCAACCTCAAGTCAGTATTTGAGATGACAGTCGAATCAATAAATAGTACTTAAGCACTTAACTTAAAGACGGTGTCTCAACTGAGTATGAGCGTTATCAACAGCTGTCAAACTGCTACATGAGTAGATGAGCTTTGGAAAGTAAACAGTGATTTGAGAGTTGTTTTGAGGCTTATGTCACTATCTCATTCCGTTTTACCTATTTCTAGTTCCGAATATGAACTTTCTTTGTAATGGAATATTTAATTTCTACCAAAATATTAATGAAAAACTGGTTTTAAATGTAATAATTAAGATTTAAGTCTCTTTTTGATATTATACTATAAAATTTTGTTACATGCATTTACAGAAATTTTGAAAAATATTATATTTGTTATAAAACTAATAAATCTGCTATATAATAATTTACTAGTCACACATTAAAAAGCAGTTTTGAAAGGTTAGATCTTAGTTCAGACAGCGTTCCTAAACCCGGTTCACCTGATACGTCCTTGAAATCAAACTATTAATCAAATGAAGAAGCTAATCTTAGTATGAGTTTGTATCAACCAAGAGAGTCCTAGTTTTACACTTCTTTATTAATACGGTCATAAGTGTTACAGCAAGTCTGAGATACTCAATATATTTTGAATAAAAAAATAAACCGTTAAAAAAACTGGGAAAAACTTTTTTAAGCTTTTTTAATTAAAATTTTAAACAAATGTACCCTAAGTTCAAAAACTAACAAATGCAATATATGAATATGCAAAAGTAATTTTGAGTTGGCGCTAAACAATTTACCACGGTTATGACCGCTCGCCGAATAATGCTTATAAATATTTTTTTCTGTGTTCCTAGAGAATACTTAATACTTAGTTACTTAACTGAAAATTTTCAGTTTGACTCACTATACATAGATGTGTGTGAGCATAGCATATTTGTTTTCATTGGCTGGTTACTTGAATTTATGGCCTAGACTTCTATGGAGCATGATCCATATCCTTTCGTGGTAGACTTAGTCTAGTCCACCACGAAAGGATAGGGATCATGCTAGTAGTAGAATAAAAAACATTTTAAACTTTTATAAGTTTAAAATGTTTAAAATACATCGATTAAAATTACTTATTATGTGGTTAGCTTATTCGATCCGATGATATTTAGATCATATTGACCATTTGATAATCATAATGATCGTAATGATCACAATGAAATTTGCCCAAAAAAAATTCAAAAGTTATAATTAATTAACATCTTCAAAAATAGTGTTTGGTTTGTAGTTATTTATTCTATAAACGGACATTATTTAAATATTTTTTAGTTTAGAACGATAACGGAAGTTTGAAAAAATAATTGTCTAGCATAATTATTAAAATATAATGTTTATATGAAAAAATCCGACAGAAATCAATTCTTTTGAGTATTTAGATTATACTTTACATATTTTATATTTTTCATTTAACTCTAAGTACTTAGGTACCTACTTTAAAAATATTAACTGACGCCTAAGAGGCCGTCTGCATGCAACAATGGCGCGGAGGGCTATTTTCAGCGTTCATTTAAAAATATATATAATGGAGGTACAATTCCGGGAGTGTAACCTTTTTTTGGTAAATTTCCTCCTCTTTCAGGATATTTTTTTCAAATTTCGTAAATATTTATAGTTATCGAACAATAGCCTATAAACCAAACATTATTTTTTGAAGGTGTTTGAGTATATAAAACTTTTAGATTTTTTAATGGGCTAATTTAATTGTGTGCCGAAATAGCACAATAGCGATCTAGACAATTTAGGATTGAATGAGCCACATACTTTAATCATAGTATGTAGAATTAACACCATAATATTATGAAACTATGGACTTCACTAGTTACTGTATACGAGCATCGACCATTTCTGGTACTAGGTACCTAGTCGAGGTAAAAACTAAAAAGTGTCTTCCATTTCTTGTCATAATCATAAAATATAGTCCGATTTACTTTAAGCATTTCAAGTAGCGAGAGGCCCAGCGCAGGCGGCGCGCGACGTTCACGCACACATAGACGATCACACTCACACATCGATAGCGGGCGTGAACCACGTGATCAAAGCGCATTGGAGACGGCAACAAACTTTTCAAATACCTATTTTTCATTTCTATCGTCCGTGTGGTTTCCTCTTAAGAGGAAACGGGTCAGAGAAATGCAAAATAGGTATTTATAAAATCAATTGCTGTCTCGCAGTGCCTTAACTAGCCGGCACTAGCGCGATAGAGACAACTGCAACTTGGACTGAAATTACCTATTAAAAGTACTAGAACGTTTAGGGGATTCCTGTTTCCTCCTCCAAAACTTAACCGATTTAAATATTTTTTTCTGTATTAGCTAAAAAAAGAATTGAGCTAGGTTCCTATTTTATGATTTTGTTGTTTATTGTATTCAAATCTGTTTCCTAGATGTTTAAACATAGCGGAGAGTCTGGGCATTTTTTTTTGTTTTTGAACGTCCATATCTCTTTAAATAATTAAATTATCAAAAAAAGGAAAAAATAGGGACGTACAAAAAATATCTATAAATATTCAGGAAAAAAATTGTTACTCTAGCAGCATTATCCAGGGAGGAAACAGGAATCCCGTAAACCTTTAATTCTGTATGGAAAAAATTTCGTAGTGTTTCCTTATCGAAAACTTTCCTACAACTATCACAGCCGACCATGACTGTGACGGCCGTGATATTCGTGATCACAGCGACGAGCACAGCCTTAACCGGTCGCTTAGAGAACTGCACTGCAGGGAGGCCTGCATTGTCCTAACCAGACTTGACAACAACTAAATAATATTATAACCGGTGTAAAAAGAGCAGTCACTATAACGTTGGGATATGATTATACTACCTTTTCTCATTCTAGAAATGTATTTTTTTTTTTCCTTTTTTTACAAAAATTACAAAAAAATTTTTTTTTTGCTTTATTATTATTTTTGCGACAAAAAAATAAGAAATGGTGAAAAGTAAAAAATATAATTTTTTAGTTTTTCACACAATAAATAGTAAAAAAAAATACATTTCCAAAATGAGGAAAGGTAGTATAATCGTATCTCAAAGTTATAGTGACTGCTCTTTTTACACCTTGTATGTTATTCCGACTTGGAAATCGAACCCGCGACCTCCGGAGAGTATCTTATAACCAAAGACAAAAGAAAAACGAAGGCGACTAATACTTACGTTAATAAAAGCTTAGATTGTTTTGCATTGACTCCAAATTGGTCCTAATTAGGTGATAATAACCAATCGTGGAACTTTTTGTACGAGTTGTGACTTGTGGTGCGTGGCAGTAGAATACCTATTCGTTGCTTAAACAGTTAATATTTCAGTTAACACATATGTTTAAGTATATGGAATGTGTTTTTGTCAAGTTGCATACAAATATCAACAGTTTTGAAGGACTTTGCAGTGATCTTGAAGAAGTTTATGAGAATGTTCAGTTTTCTTATCAAAATTTATAAAAAATAATGTGTAGTATTGACATTTAAATGTTACGATTGACACAACCTTTTCCCCTATTTTGGTATCTACTATCTAAGACTTTTTGAGATAACAGAAGTTTTTTTTTGTGTTAGGATAAATAAAAATAAGTAAATCTTATATATAAAAATGATTTGTTGTTCGTTAGTCTCGCTAAAACTCGAGAACGGCTGAACCGATTCGTCTATTCTTAGTCTTGAAATATTCGTGGAAGTCCAGGGAAGGTTTAAACGGTTTGTATGCTCAACGAAGTGGGCACGGGTCAGCTAGTATATACAAAAATGAATTGCCATTCGTTAGTCTCTCTTAAACTCGAGAACGACTGAACCGATTCGGCTATTTTTAGTCTCGAAATATTCGTGGAAGTCCCGGGAAGGTTTAAACGGCGAGAAAATATAGAAAATTACATCACAAACTGTTTCTCTGCTCAATTAAGAGGGCACGGCTCAGCTAGTGAAATATATAACCTGGTCAAATCTATACTAATATTATAAAGCGGAAGAGTTTGTTTGTTTGTTTAAACGCGCTAATCTTAGAAACTACTGGTCCGATTTGAAAAAATATTTTTTGTTGGATAGTCCATTTATAGAGGAAGGCATCTTTAGGCTATATAACATTACGCTGCGACCAATAGGAGTGAAGCGTCAGTGAAAAATGTTGCTAAAACGGGGAAAATTATTCACATTTGGGGACTTTCGTTGCGTGCGCTGCATAAATGGTTAAAGTCCCTCAGAAACCACGCGAACGAAGTCGCGGGCACAGCTAGTAATGTATATTTTTAAATGTGAAAATGATAATAGATTTGATTAAATAATTCTAATACAGATATGTAGCAGCAAATATAATATTATAATTAATTAACCTATAGATCGTACTAATAGGTATTATAATCGTAAAATTTTGCAAGTATGATTGAATGGATCTTCTGCAATATTCCAGGTGCTAGCATGCCTCGCCCTGGACGTGCTGCTGCTGGGGCTGGGGATGTCCATCAGCTTCGTGACGATGGTGCTGCCTGATGTGCTGGACGCGAAGCAAGGCATATCCATTAATAAAGAGCAGGCGTCGTGGTTTGGTAAGTTTGGTATTTGCCAGTTTATTTCAATACGTTAAATTTTGATTTAAAACTAGAGCCTTGCTCTCCAAACTGATTCGATTTTGATTGAGATTCGATTGTGGCCCGCACTTCCCAAATAATTGACGTTTGTTTATTTTGTTTCTCAGTCGATTGATATGGTCGGGAGTACAAAATGTTACGAAAACACCAAAAGCCGTTGAGATCGAACTGATTCGATTCACGATTGTGTCGGGTGTAAGCCTGCAGTTTGCTAGCTTGTTTACATACCTTTGACTCTGACTGCACATTTCTCAAGAAAATCAAGTTGTTTTTAATAATTACTCTATTTCTAATTATTTTTCATTACAAACTAACTTAAGCATTATAGTAGCTTATCATATTAATACAATTTTGTGCAAGACGCTAACTTTACTTCTACCTCTCAATTCCAGGCAGCATGGCGTTCCTCTGCCAGCCACTCGGCAGCGTCTTCTCCGGTCCACTGCTGGACTATTTCGGGCGCAAGAAGGCGCTGTTCCTGGTGAACATCCCGCATCTCATAGCATGGCTTCTGATGTACCTGGCATGGGACGTTCCCAGCCTGTTCGTAGCCAACGCGTTGCTGGGCATCGGGACTGGCATCATGGAGGCACCGTCTATCACATACGTTGGAGAGATCACGTAAGTTCAGGAATATAGATAGGTTCGTTAATATAATAGCTCCCCGCACCGATTTCGGTGACGGTGGCCGATTTCTTTGAAATCATCGCTACGCAGGAGTCATTTTATAGTGTCCAAGTGTGTGCGCAATACACAGACGCACTCTCTCTTCCTTCACTCTCGTAGGCCACTGGAACGGATAACCGACACGACTGGCGGGAGATCAGGCGCAGGGCCGACTTTTTACATGCCCATCCGACTCAAGGATCATCTTTCATATCAGACAATTAGATGATCAGCCCAAACTTGGAAACAACATTTTTTTGCTGTTCCAACGCGGTAATACGATCTTCGCGTCGAGATTTAAGCTCACCAGGCTTACTCCCGACAACAATCGAGAATCGAATCAGTTCGATCTCAACGGCTTTTGGTATTTTTTTTGGTGGATTGCTTTGCAACTAACCAGGATAAAGAATGTCGTTACATCGTTACTTTTGTGGAGTACAGGCCATATCAATTGTCTGATAATCAAAATAGACAAACGTGAATTTATTAAAAAGTACGTGAATTTATTAAATTCCTCTTTATAATATTAGTGTAGATGATCTCTATACAAGGTGTAAAAAGAGCAGTCACTATAACTTTGGGATAGGATTATAGGACCTTGACTGATTCTAGAAATGATTTTTTTTTTCATTATTTATTTTTAGAAAAAAAAAATGTTTTTTGCAATTTATTATTTTAGTCGCAAGGCTGAACTGTTTGGAACAATGTTCTGCATTAAATTCTTAAATTTTATAATTTTTGCCCTAGTACGTAATGAACGTCTTGCGCGTGCTATTGACCTCTCAGCGTAATCAGCTGATCGCTGTGTTGTGCACGTTGTACATTGCATATTGAAAAATTTTAAATTTTTAAAACAGTGTATTAAAAACAAATGACTAATACCAATGGATATATCTCTAAATAGAATAGAATAGTACTTTATTTGCATAGAATGTAGGTATACAAAAACAGATGTTAACAAAATAATCAGATCCATACAAACTGCCTTAATTCAAGCATGCAAATGTTGGCTTATAACATGTAGGTATAATTGTATAAAATACAAATAAAAGATCACTAATTTTAAAGTTCATTATCATTTAAAAATTCACTTACACAATAATAACATTTTCCTAATAAAATACTTGCTAATTTCTTTTTAAATATATGGATCGGATACTTTTTTAATTTTTCAGGAATTTTATTATAAATAATAGGAGCCATGACAAACACACTTTTCTTGAGAAGCGCAGTATTATATCCGATAACTCTTAACTGACCTTTATATTGATTTCTAATAGGCCTTTTACTGATTTCAAATAGTGTCGTAAAGTCATGCTTGTTAATTTTTACAAAGACAGCCATTTCAAAAATATATAACGAAGGATATGTTAAAATGTTTAGGGACTTAAACACAGGTACACAGCTGTCTGTAATTTTTAGACCACACATTGCTCTTATGCAGCGTTTTTGTGCTTTAAAAACGTGTTCTCTCAAACTACAATTACCCCAGATAATAATTCCGAATCTCAAAACTGATCCTACTAGGCTGTGGTAGGCTATTAATATTGTTTGTAAATTTACTTTTTTGGATAGGCTATATAAAACATAAGAGGAGGTACTAAGTTTTTTACATACCTCTTCAGCTTGTGGTTTCCACGAGAGTTGGCTATCTATTAATATTCCCAAGAATTTCGCGACCTTTACTTGTTCTATATTTTGTCCATTGTATCCTATATTAAAATTTTGTGCTGTAGTTTTTGGTAGAAGTGCATTACATTCGTTTTTACTAGATTAATAATTAAATTATTACTATCAAGCCATTGTATTATCTCCTTTAGTGTGTTGTTTATATCGTCCTCATATGTTGCTATATTACTACATTTAACTAAAGCGGTGCTATCATCAGCAAAGAGAACCATAGGTTGTTGGGTATGACGAGGTAAATCATTTATATATAGCAGAAACAAGAGTGGACCGAGCACACTACCCTGGGGTACACTGTATTTAATAACCCTTGCTAAAGATAAATATTTTTTTTCACGTCTGGTACTACGGATGATGGTACTAGGAGTACAGGCTTTGGTTATTTCTGTGTACTGTATCCTATCACTAAGGTACGATTTTAATAAGCTCAGAGCATTTCCTCTAATACCGTAGGCGTTTAGTTTAGACAAAAGAGTTTCATAGTGAACACAATCAAAAGCCCGGGTCATATCGGTGTAAATTGCACATATTGGATTTCTGATGTCAACATTTTCCATGACAACTTTAAGTAATTTGTAAATTGCTCTTGCCTGGTTATTACCCCACGAAGTTATAGTGACTGCTCTTTTAACACCCTGTATATGTATATAGGTATAATGGAAAATGTACTTTTAAATTGCTCGTAATTCAAAAGTAATGTTAAAGTAATACTCCTATATGACCTCCGTGGGGTCCTCCTGGTGGGGTCCTAATCCACTCGACCACGGAGGCGTTAATATACTTACGACACGTGTTGGTAGTTGGTACCTACATAACTAGGTACATAGTGTATTTTATCGAAATTGTGTGTATTGTATAGTAAGTACAAGGTGTAAAATAAATTAGTGATGATAATACTTTAGGGTGTGTATATGCTTCCTATGTAGAGTATACTGTGAGTGAGATACCATCGCTGAGGGACTTACTTTTGACTTTCATGTTTGTATGAGAATTGCGCTTTTTTCAGTCCTGGTAATTTCGCAGCAAATTCTATATTATACGGGACTCATAAACACCCTAAAGTATTATCAGTAATTTATTTTACACCTTGTATATTAAATACTCCTCCGTCCCCGCAATCTTCTTAAAAGTGTATACTTCGAATCTATCGTTCATCTATTGATATTTTTGCTCACACAATGTGGCATTTATTAATTTATTTCCATTAAAACATACACATTTATTTTGCAATACTTGCTATAACATCAGTAGCAAATATTTTCTAGTCATCATGTTTAATTTTGTTTACGTGTGTTTAACTAAGTCATGTCACGGATAAGTTTACAATAGCTTTGATAATAATATTAATAATTATTTAGTAAAATGTATAACAAATAATCTTGCTTAACAATCGTAATTATTTCATCAGAATAGTTAATAAAATCGAGAAACTGTTAGTAAATTATTGCTTTGTCATTGCTCCGTATACAAATTTCAAATTAATCAGACTTCTCGATATTGATGAAAATTATGATCACAGATTTCGTATAACTCTATATTAAATACATATACGGGACCCATACACACCCTAAAGTATTATCACTTATTAATATTATAGCCTGTATACATATCTTTATACAAAACGACCAAGCTTATATAAGCTTATATAAGCGTGTTAAAAAGCAGTTTGATATCATCTTACAAAACCTTAATTACCTTAATGCCTTAATAGAAGAGATTTTACATAATTTGCAACTGTATACAAAATTTTATTGACTTATAAAAAACCTTTATTGCTTTTTTAAAACTAGGCTTATTTTAGACTCAAAATATTTAATTAACTCTGTTTTAAGGAAAAACTAACAATAATATTGGGTTTCAGAAGATAAAAATATGCGATTTTATATATATTAACGATGTACCATTTCAGATAAGACAAAAAAAACATATTTTATATTTATATATCTTAAAGATGAAAATATATAACTTTGGGATATTATATTCCCTTTTCTCATTCTAGAAATGTACTTTTTTTATCAAAAACAAAAAAAAAGATTTAAATTTTTACAATGTAAGATTTTTTAGTCGCAAGAATAACAAAATTTTTTTTTCTAGAATGAGAAGAGTATCCCAAAGTTATAGTGACTGTTATTTTTGCACCCTGTATATCCGCGACTCGCGACTACTCGTGAGTAGGACTCCTATTCACTGTGGGATGTTTAAAATTAAAAGCAGTTTCTCGACATATGACGGGCTAGCAGATACACCAAATAAATAAAAGTAATATTATAAAAAACATTAGTATCCAAAACTACTTGTACGATCTGTATGTAAATTTACATTAACTAAAGTTACAAAGCTCTAGACATCAGAAAAAAGATAAATATATATGATGAAGAAAACCGTTAACGTAACTTTTTGTACACCCGACCATATCAATCGACACAGAATAAAAATAAACAAACGTCAATTTATTCGGGAGTATGCGGCACGATATCTTAGAGAATCTTAATCAAAATCGAATCTTTTTGGAGAGTTAGGCCCCAGATTTACCATTGTGACACAAAAATCTCTCGCCAAGAAATAGCAGTGTTTTTATGCCTGGAACTACTCTATCTCAGTGTTTCTCAATTTTATTAGTGGTACACGCACACCCTTAAAATATCCGCGAGGACCCTTAAAACTTCACGTGCTCCTAGGAGTACGTGAAGTTTTAAGGGTCCTCGCGGCTATCAGTAAAAACAATAATTTCCAAAGTATTATTTTATAACGATGTCATTTATCATTGCTACAATAAGGGGTACGCAGTTTTGCGGTCCTTTTTGAAGTGGTACGCAGCAAAAACTAATTGGGAACCACTGCTCTATCAAAATCGGATATGTATTTACATTTTACAATACATTTTTAGACTGTTGTAGAAACTCGATACCTAATTAAAAAGATAACAAAATAAAACTAAATTAATAGACTTCCCACGATTGATATACTAATTGATATAGGATATACAAAAATATCAAGCTCAAAAAGTCGACATTCAAAATCTATTTTGGGTTAAGTATCTACTTTTAGAACTCGTTAAATTACTTGCTGTTAGTAATCCTATATCTATATAAATTAGGCATTAGACTTGCAGACATTTGTAATTCCTGCAATAAATAATGAGAAATTAAAACTCATTTACAAGTCTAATTTACTAAATCTTTATCAGAACATATTGTATTATGATCTTATCTATTATATATCATCTTATCTTATAATTTGCGTATAATACTAATTTGGCCATAAAAATTAGAAGAATTAATAAAACTCCACACATACCAAACATCTTTATTTATCCGAAACAGTAACGCCTCTTTATACGTATTTACTTAACTGTATCCCAAAACCAACACCAGTAATTTTCCTTACCCCAATAGATCAGTCGATACGATAAAGGCTCAGCACTGTTCTCAAAACAGTCAGCACCTTACGTCTCTTTAAACATGACATGTATCCAAAATTAAACCCCAGAATCCGTTAAACATCAGCAATTTTCCACTTTC
Source organism: Celastrina argiolus (assembly GCA_905187575.2). Taxonomy (NCBI): domain Eukaryota; kingdom Metazoa; phylum Arthropoda; class Insecta; order Lepidoptera; family Lycaenidae; genus Celastrina; species Celastrina argiolus. The sequence goes on from LR994596.1 coordinate 12,487,340, forward strand.
CAGGGACCCAAGAGTCCGTGGCACGCTCACAACGCTGACCAACTGCTTCACCTCAGCGGGAATGTTCATAGCGTACCTCCTGGGGACGGTGCTGCCGTGGCGACAAGCGGCGCTGGTGTCCCTCGGGGTACCCATCGCGACCATGGCGCTAGTGCTGTTTGTAAGTAGGACTTAGTATTTTATCAGATAGTCTCATTTCTTATTAATCAGATCTATGGAAGATCCCCATAATAATATGTTGTGAAGATGCTGATTTTTATTTTTAAAATATGTTTAAGGACGATACAAGATGATAGCATTGTTTGACAAGAAGGAATATTTATGCATTGGGTAAGCATTGGTCGGTCCTGCACCTGACGTGTCGGTCATCCATCCGACTGAGTTATAAAAGTAAAGGAAAAGAGTGTACTTGGGCTCTAAATGACTCCTGTATTTGGATTTTCAACAAAACCGACCATCGACTCAAAAATTGGTGTGGAATTTAAACTACATAAGCTTAAAGATAATCCTTGAATTACAATTGCAGGTACCTGAAACACCCATATGGCTGCTCTCGAAGGGTCGGCAGAAAGAGGCACTACACTCTCTCTGCCGCGTCCGCGGTTGGGCGCCACCAGAGGACGTCAAAGAGGAATTTGACGAGCTCCTCCAATACAGCGACCTGATCGCCCAATGTGTGCTCTGCGCTAACGAGGGCAAGCCAGGCAAGTCAAAATATTATTTTAACGTAATATGTATCCACTCCGATAACGGTGTCCTGTTTCATTAAAACCAGGCAACGCGGGAGATATTTTATAGTGCCCAAGTGTAACCTTAATACACAGAAGCCCTATCTCATCCTTTACTCTTGTAGTCCAGTAGGATGGTTTCCCGACAAGACTGGCGAGAGAATAGGTACAGGACCAACTTCTAACATGACGCGTAGAACAACTTTCTTGTCAGACAATCTGATGGTCAGCTTGTATTGTCCTAATCAAACTAGAAAACAAAATTTTTTTGGTGTTCTAATTGTTCTAATATGGGAATCTAACCCACGACCTCCGGCTCACTGAGGCGTTATTGCATGTACTACCTAATATTATTTCAAAGTCCTTAAGAAATTGTGAATATAAAAATATGTTATGTAACAATCTATGTGTCCAAGTTCATGGAATAATAATAAATCTTTATCTTCAGAATCTGAGGCATGCGTACATCAGAACATGAATGTCTTCAAAAGGATGATTAGCAAGATGAGGCATGTTTTCTTCGTGAAGGAGACCCTGCGGCCATTTTCGCTGGTGATGGCGTATTTCTTCTTCCACACCATGAGCGGTTTCATCCCGGTCAGGCCGAATATGGTGAACTTGTGCAAGGCGTTGGGCATGGCTGCTGATCCCAAGTTGATTGTGGTAAGTTTATTGATATAAAAGAGTGTTTTGGAAACTATAACAACATTTAAAAGTGGCAAAGGCTGGATCTTTCTCAGAGGAAAGGTGTGAAAGGTTCTACTAAAACGTGGTTACTACACTGAATGTAAAGGCTCAAACTTATTTAAAGAGTATATTAAAATAAAGTACAATTAAAAGGCAAACATGTTAAACAGAACGTAAAAGAATTATATCAACATCTGACAGAAAAGTCAAATCTATAAAACTTAAAATATAAAGTTCTATTTTCAAATACGAAAGAGTTTACATAGTCCATCACACTCCCCCGAAAAAGTAGCACCGGTAGGTTAGTCTAAGTCACAGTCAAACAACCTGTTGGGTAACCTTCGGTTACGTCTGGGTCTTACGTCTGAGTCGGAAATGGTCTTAACTTCGCCTTGGGTCTGGTTCATCTCGGGCACATCGTCCAAGTGTAGCTCCAATGGAAACAATCTCTGCACTGGCCGTATCCGAGTCCCCGCTGATGTCTTAATTTTCGCTACTCTGTTAATACCGTCGGCCCCTGGAAATATTTCCTCAACAATCGCTAGAGGCCATGTGACTCGCTTTCCCTCAGTTTCTAACAAAACTACATCGCCTACCCTTAACGTCATATCCTGACACCTGCTAGGCCTTTGAATTAGAGTGCTAATATATTCGTCCCTAAACCGTTTTCGTAAGTGCTCACGAAGATCCTGGCAGTAACGGTGACGTACATTTAAGACTCTAGCATCGACCATATCTAAGTCCGGTACATGACCATGTAACAAAGGCTGGATGAACATAGAAGGAGTTAAAGGTTGCAACTCTTTCTGACCTCCTACGAATGTGAGTGGTCTAGCATTAATAACAGCTTCGCAATCACACACTATGGTTTCTAGCTCAACTAGAGTGATGGAAGCTCTACCTAAAACTCGCCGTAAAATTTGTTTCAGGAAACCAATCAATCTCTCATAGAACCCTCCCCACCACGGGGCTGCTGGGGGTAAAAATACCCATTTTATGCGCGAAATAGATGAATATCTGTGAATTTCATTCCAATCTAGGGCTCCGAACGCATTATCAAGACCTCGAAAATTGGTTGCATTGTCGCTAAATAATTTCTCTACTCTACCACGTCTAGCGATAAAACGTCTTAGGGCCATTAAAAAATCTCCTGTCGATATTGTTTCCACTACCTCCAAGTGTACCGCACGATAAGTAGCGCATGTGAACAGGACAATCCAGGCCTTCGTTCCAGACCGCAGTACTAAAGGACCTGCTAAATCTACACCTGAAAACTGGAACGGTGCACGCGCTTCCATCCGCTCTATAGGCAAAACCCCAATGGGTGCTTGGCATCGTTGAGCCTTATATCTTTTACACCGGACACATACATGTATTATATTTTTTACTAGTTTCCGTACACCAATAATCCAAAATTTCCGTCGCAAATCATTAAGTAAAGTTTGGACACCAGCATGTTTCATCTGAATATGGCGCCATTCTACAAGCCGTCTTACTATTGTGTCTGCACCCGGGAGTACAATAGGATACTTAAAATTAAAATCTTCTTTACCAAGTGTTAACTTAGTATTTAAACGCATAATACCTTCTTCATCTGTAAACACTTGCAATTTCTTGTTGTTCTTTAGGTAATCATTGTATTTGTGTTGGATCAATCGAGTAATTATAACCTCAGCTTTTTCGAATTCCTCATAGGTTATTTCTTTACTGCTTGCTCGTCTCCTAAATCGTAGCATCCAACAAAGCATTCTCACGATCTTTACATACTGAGAAAAAAATGTTAATCTATCGAGGAAAATAGTATCTACGATACCCGTCGTCAACGTACTGCATACCTTACTCTCAAAACTGGCTTCTTTATGATTAGATACAAACTCTGTAACTGGCCAACATTCTTCATCTAACAACAACCATGAAGGACCTTCCCACCAACGACTTTCTAAATATTCCTTAGAACTGACGCCTCTAGACGGTAGGTCCGCTGGGTTCAAATGGCCTGGCACATGCCTCCATTCCGTTGGGGCCGTTCGAGTCTTAATCTCCCTGACCCTATTGTTGACGAAAACATTCCAAGGTCCTTTATCTTTGATCCAAGTAAGGACAACGGTCGAATCTGACCAATAGTATATTGATAGGTTAGCTATATCTAAAGGTTCAATGGCTCTCGCCGCCAATCTACTTGCCATGGTAGCAGCAATCAATTCTAGTCTAGGTATTGAAATTTTCTTCACAGGAGCCACCCTCGCCTTAGCCAAGACAATATTTAAATTAACTACCTCTTTAAATTCGGTTCTTAAAAATATGCATACTGCGTAAGCGTTTTTACTTGCATCACAAAACACATGCAGTGAACTATTACAATTTTCAATAGGCATACTCGATAACCGCCTTGGTATGGAAAAATCTTTGATAAAATGGGCCTGTTCTAACCATTTTATCAATTCTTTAGCTAAATCATCTGGTAGCTCTGCATCCCAGCTACTCTTAATACACCACGCTTTCTGTAAAATCATTTTAGGAATAATAGTAGTAGGACTTAATACTCCCAATGGATCAAATACTCTATGAGCAATAGACAGTAATGTTCGTTTTGTTAATCTTTCGCTCATAATGTTTAAGTCCATATTACATTGTAGTGTATCATTAACTATATTCCAAATTATTCCTAAAATAGGCGTAGTTTGATTATTCTGAGATTCTACTTTATAATTGGATACCCAGCCTCTTAAATCAAACATACCTTCAGCCATAAGTTCCTTTGACTCTTGAATAAACTTTTCTAAACTCTCTTCTGACTCTAAGCTCGTGACACAGTTATCAACATAAAAAGACTCTTTTAACTTCATCGCTGTTCTCCTTCTATTATCTTTGTAACTATCTAAGTGATAGTTAATAGTGGCAACAAGCTGAAATGGACTAGATGTTACTCCAAAAACAACACGCTTATGACGGTAAGTTATCAGTGTTTTGTACTCCTTGTCTATTCCAGTCCACCATAAAAATCTAAGATAATCGCGATCCTCTGTTGCTACTGAAATTTGTAAAAAAGCCTTTGCTATGTCAGCTGTTACTCCATATTTGTGTTTTCGAAATTTTATCAATATATTGGGGATTTGCTCTAATAGATTAACTCCCTTTTCTAAACACGAATTCAAACTAATACCATTATAATCTTTTGCCGACGCATCGAAAACGGGTCGTATTTTAGTTGTTTGACTAGATTCCTTTATAACTGCATGATGAGGCATATAGTGACCTTGCACCGATTGGTCTGGTGACTCTTCGATAATGCCCAAATTTAACCATTCTCGAAATACGTTATCATAATCAAAAAACTTACCTAGCATTTTCAAACGACTAGTCGTTTTTTCCAACCTCTTTCGTGCAACGTCATAATTTGTACCTGGACGAGGAACGTCTATCCATGGTAGTGCCACTTCATAACGACCATCATTATCGACCTTAATTTTTTCCTTAAAAGTTTTAAGTACCTCTATATTTTCTTCCGAGGCCTTTATCGCTTCTACAGGATCTCTAATACCTAGGGATTCTAAATTCCAAAAATCTGAAATATCAAAATTCGTTAGGCAATGTAATGTATTCGACAAAAAACTATACGATTCCGGTGTCGAAATCTGACCCTGAACCGACCACCCCAGTTTCGTTCCCAAGGCTGTTAAATTGTCAAGCTGTACAATGTCGCCTGTCAGAATTGTCCCACAAAAGTCAGCACCTATCAGTAAACCTATGTCATCAGGAGCGTCATTACAAAATGTCAAGTCATGTAAGGTTACACCTTTTTTACGTAGATCGTCTATCACATTAACAGATCTTAACCTAGGTAGATTTTTACAAATTTGTCTCTGATGTACAACGGATAACTTTGTATGAAATTTGTTATCTACACTCTTAACAAGTATGTCGTAAATATTGCACATCATCGCTTTTGTTTCAAATCCTCCAAATAAACTCTGTGTAATACGCTCTTTCTTAGTAGGCATAAGATTTAATGATTTTACAATATCTTCTTTAAGGTACGATCTTTGCGAACCACTGTCAATAAGTGCTCTTAAAATTACTTCCTTTTCGTTATTGACCACCTTCACTATCAATGTTGGTAGTAGTGTCATAGTCACAGAACTACTGTAGCATGCTACATTATTGTCCATTTCTGTTATATGTTTCGGCTTACTTTCTTTATTTTCCTCAACTTGTGGACACATAATTGTAACATGCCTCTTTTTGCAAATAAGACATTTCGGAAATAATCTACATTTTTTCGACATGTGGTTACTCCTTAGACATATTGAACACGCCTTTTTATTTCTTACAAATTCCTTTCTTGCTTCCAGAGACATTTTCATAGGCCGAAAACATTCTGTCGAAGAATGGGTGTCTTTCTCGCACCATATACAAATACACGCACCGCTCTTCGCAACGCCCTTTTTATCAATATGCGAAATAAAACATGCCGTCGGTTGATTCGGTGTATCTGAAGTAGAACAAAAAACTTTCCCAGATAATTCAATTCTTTCCTCGGATTCTACTTCAGATCTTAAAAAATCCATTATCGTGGATATATCTCTCGACGACGGAGAACTTCTATGCCAGGCTCTCAAAATATCGCTCGGCAAGGCAGACTCAACCATTGGGAAGAGCATCACAGCATACTTATCCTTGCTTACTCCCAGTGTCTCTAAAGCGTGAAGATGAGTCTGTAAATTGTCATACAGAGATGAGATACATTCTGGTTTCATTTGCATCATTGACAATAACCCCCTTATATATGTTTCGATTAGGGTTTCGTCTTTTGCGAACCTCTGCTTAAGAGCTTCTAAGGCTTTCCTATAACTCTCGGCGCTAGGAGGGTAACTATCCAATAGACGGCGTGGGCTGCTGTTTGGAGCCATGGACTGAAGTAGGTACTGAAATTTATCTGAGTCGATAATCTCCTCGTCCTCATCAATCTTTTTAAATTGACCCCAAAATGACAGCCAAGACTTAATATCACCATCAAATTGTTTAACCTCAAGCTTAGGTAGCACCGGAAGCCGGCGCTTAGGCTCTTTAAAAGCAGCAACTTGCTCTGTGTGCGCGAGGTACTGTGTGGCCTTCCTCTTAATACTGTGCCAACGTAATTTATACGAAAGGTACTTATCTTGGTCGGCCTCATGATCCTCAGGATTGTCAGGATTCACGCACCATTGCCTCTTAATATCCTCTTCAATTTTAAATAAATTCGAACTTGCCTCCTCCAGCGCGTCAAAAATACTAAGATACTCATCTGATCCGTATGCATCTTCGACTTTATTCGCTAGCAGAGTAAACTCCCTTCTACAAATAGTGCGTAAGCGTTTCAGTTCATCCATATTTTTAGTCACGGTCGCCACAATGTGAAAGGTTCTACTAAAACGTGGTTACTACACTGAATGTAAAGGCTCAAACTTATTTAAAGAGTATATTAAAATAAAGTACAATTAAAAGGCAAACATGTTAAACAGAACGTAAAAGAATTATATCAACATCTGACAGAAAAGTCAAATCTATAAAACTTAAAATATAAAGTTCTATTTTCAAATACGAAAGAGTTTACATAGTCCATCACAAAAGGACTAGTTGGTAATAAGTGGTATAGGTATTTCCGTGCTTTCAAGCGTTTCAAGCGTTTCTGCCATAATAATTATTGGAAACATTCATCAACATCATAATACATAAATCCCCAATAATTACATAAACTCATAAATAGATTACAATCATATAATAATATATATTCCCGTGGTGCTTTCCCTTAATTTTTTGGCCTTTTTTGTCATTACAATTTTGTACTGTCTCCCACTTTCCTTAGGGAGGGAAACTGGAATACTTCCTACGCCTCCTTTTTTTTCTTGTGATTAATTTCGTTGTGGGTCTCAAGACAGATTTAGATTTTCCCTCGGGCACCCCTGAGATCATATCAAAGGGTTTGTCGTGGTTGGTTACCGCTGTTGATCCTGGCTTACAGGAGTTGCAGTGGTGAGAATGTGAGGTGGGCCAATGCCCGTTAAAAAAATAGCTGGTAATAGGTAGGAGTTTTGAATAGGACCTTCAAGATAGGAGATATAGGAATGTCATTGGTATATAGTTTGAAATAGTGGTGATATGGCGACGTGATTAAGCAACATTTAAGACAAAGGCTGGATCTTTTTCAGAGGAAAGAACTAGCTGGTAATAGGTAGGAGTTTTGAATGGGGCCTTCAAGATAGAAGATATAGGAATGTCACTGGTTTATATAGTTTGTAGTCGTGGTGATAGGGCGATGTAATTAAGCAACATTTAACCAATGATCTTACATCATTGATCTGCGCCAAAAAATGGCGTTGATTCTAGGCGTAAGTGGCATCGCACAAGCATATTTTTAACCCCCGACCCAAAAATGACGGAGTGTCTGTATGTGGCATCGTGGCTCCCAAAAGGATGATCCGATTTTAATGCGGTTTTGTTTGTTTCAAAGGTATATCAGTCGAGAGTGTTCTTAGCTGTGTTTGGTGGATATCGGTTCAGGTCTTCAAGGTCATCAGGTCGTTTGTTAGGTGTGATAGGAATGTTACACGCTAAGTCGGGTTTTTTTTTATTAAGTTTATATTGTACCAACTTTTCCTGTGTGTTACATAATGCTATGTCATTATGTATTAGATTTAAAACAATAAGATGTCAAGATGACGTCTGACATTGAAGCCTAAGATAGCTTGATTATTAGTCCCCTAGGGAGGCCCCTAGAGGTGAGGTCTCTGTATCTACTTAGTTATATATAAGATACTGTATAATGTATTATCTACGTGTGAATAAAGCCAAATACGATTAACTAGAAGTGTTTATTATTGGACGTATAGTTGGATCCTAATAACAATAACATATGCTGTGGCACTAAAACAGCTTCGTCTGCGCAAAATACTGATTCACTGGAACTCTGTGCCTACTTTTTCGAGATACATTTAAAACAAAGGTTGCTTCATCGAATATGTTGATTAGTTATTGTGTGAAAAATGTCACCATACATTTCCTCTTTAACATTTACAATAGCAGTAAGATTATTACTGAACAACACTGCTTAGATGAAATGGAATACTTCAAAAAATCCATGGCCGTAAAACTAACAAGCTTTATTACTTAATCGAGGGTCATTTAGGTGTCAGTGCCCTTACTAAAATCAATTGGAGGTCCACACGGTCTGGGAACTGGTTCTATGGACGCAGTGATGTATTACTGACATTAGTCGCTATAAACCGCTTTGATGATAGTGTTGTTATTGTCTATCATCAGTTTTATAAAAAAAAATATAGTTGTGCCCGCGACTTCGTTCGCGTGGTTCTCGGAAACACTGTCGCGATTATCTTTTGATTGCTCACGTTGGTTTTTGTAATTATTTTTTTTAATGATTATTAAAAAGAAGTAATTCTTTCATACATATTTTTTGAGTAACTTAAACCGTTTATGCAGCGCACGCAACTAAAGTCCTCAAATGTGAATAATTTTCCACGTTTTTGCAACATTTCCCAGTGACGCTTCGCTCGGTCGCAGCGTAATGTTATATGCCTAAAGCCATTCTCTATAAATGGACTATCCAAAACAAAAAATATTTTTTCATATCGGACCAGTAGTTCCTGCGATTAGCGCGTTTAAACAAACAAAAAAACTCTTCCGCTTTATAATATTAGTATAGATGTAATAACACACAAACATTTTTATTGAACAGTAGATAATTTGTCACACTTTTGTGAGTACATTTTCGCAACACATTTTTTTAAAGGTACAGGTACCAGTACCTGTAACAAGTTCTTCAGATACTTAGCACGGGGCCAGATTGAAGTGAAGCGTTCATAGATATTATTACTATAATCATGGCCTACCATCCCATACAACCTATTTTTAATACAAAAAAATTGCAATAAATGTCACTACTATTAACGTTTGTAAATTATAAAATTAAGTACAAATATTGATATTAAAATGAAGATAGGTATATTTTTTAAGCATAACATCACATTAAGCTAAATTTAACTCCTTAATTAAGAAGAAGATACGAAACGAAATTACTAATTAGTATTTTCCAATAGTGGCGCTAGGTGGCGGTTTCCGGTATGTGCCTGGACTTCACCCTTTATCTATTGGAAATCGAAGAAAACAAAAATAGCCAGTCGAATTGCCAGTATTAGGGTGATACCATTTTCTAGTACTAGGTCGTGTCTCTGTTATATATCTACTTTGTGCTTTACAAATTTTGTTTATCTTCCAGGTCATCGCCGGTGTAGTGTTCATTATCATGAACGGTCTCTCGGCGGTCATCGTCAAGGAGTTCGGCAAGAGGAAGCTGATCATTAGCTCTCTCTTCGCAACGGCTTGTACCAGCCTGGCCATCAGCTTCTATGCCGGTACCAAGCTGCCCACGGAGGTCTTCTCGTATGATACCAGCACCTTCCCTGAGGGCACAGAGGTGGCTCCGGTAGTTCTGTTCATGTTGCTGGCTTCCTTCAGCAGCCTGGGTATACCTTGGGCTCTGTTGTCCGAGGTGTTTCCGTTTAGGTAAGTTGATAAGATAAGATAAGTGATAAGATAAGATAAGTTATTTATTTTCTCTCACAATCACATATTAAATACACATGATGTTTATGTATTATTCATACCGGGTTGAGTTTTTTTAAATTAAACCTACCGGGGGTGAAAATTGAAAACGCAAGTCCACAGTTTCTATTATTGTAATTCATTCCGGGTTGAGTTTTTTAAAATTCCACCCACCGGGGCTGAAAATCGAAAACGCAAGTCCACAGTTTTTATAATTATAATTCATACCGGGTTGAGTTTTCAAAATTCAACCCACCATGAGGATGAAATTCTAAAAGTCATTCCGTTGGAAAATCCATACATAATCTAGATAACGATCCTGTTTAAGCTTAGGCATTCGGAATCCTTCCGGCCGCAAAAAAGGGCTGAAAATAGGACAAGAACACGACAGCAATTTAAAAAAATTCCAGACGCCCGTTTTCGATTTTCAACTGTATTGTTAATACAAAATGCGCTAATAGCGCAGAGTGCTATTTAACCGACTTCCAAAAAATGAGGAGGTTCTCAATTAAGCCTGTTTTTTATGTACACCGATTACCTGCGGCCTGATTACACAACTTCTGTGGCTTTCACGACCGTGGACATCATAGGTGGACATCAACTGACATTGTGACGTTAAATCTTTTTAAAACACTTTTAATTTGATATAATCATTAAAAAATCATATTCATTCAATGATATTAAATCGTGTTTAAAAAAAAGTTAACGTCACAATGTCAGTTGATGTCCACGGTCGTGAAAGCCACAGAAGTTGCGTGATAAGGCCCCTGTAGTAAATGATCCGATTTGCGTGATTCTTTTTTTGTTAACGCAGAATAGCTGCATTTTGGTCTTCTAAAAAATTTACATAGTTTGGCCTTGTACTTTTTGGTGGAAAATATGAATATGGTGTCTGTAAGTCTGTATGTAGCATCGTAGCTACCAAACAGATTTAAACTACTGTAGTTCACGTTGACTTAGAGACAGTAAAAAGTAAAAAAAAACTACGTTTAAAAAACCGACTTCAATATCTAAATATTTATACTTTTTATTAGTTGTAGTCGGTTTTTTAAACGTACGTTCTTTTTTACTTGTTTTTTTACTTGTTGTGGTATAAAGTATATGTTACGAAGCCAGATTGACGTGGTGTGAAGCGTCCATAATAATAATAGCTCCGCTCACCGATTTCGATGTCGGTAGCCGATTTCATTGAAACCAGGCCAGCTACGCAGGAGTTATTTTATAGTGCCCAAGTGTGTGCGCAATACACAGAAGCACTCTCTCTTCCTTTTACTCTCATAACCCAGTGGGACGGTAAACCGACACGACTGGCGAGAGAACAGGCGCAGGACCGACTTTTTACATGCCCATCCGACGCATGGATCATCTTTCTTGTCGGACAATCAGGTGATCAGCCTGCATTGTCCTAACCAAACTTGAAATCAACATTATTTGTTGTTCCAACGCGGGAATCGAACCCACGACCTCCGGGTCGAGAGCGAAGCTCTGAACCACTAGACCACGGAGGCGATTCGAAGCGTCCATAGATACCTCTTAGGTATTATTATTATATTAATATGTCGAAAGGGGCTCTCATGATTTAATAACATTCCTTCGGATACTGTGGGCTTTCGTGGGTAAATCGTGAAAAGAGAACAGAGTAACAATATCACTTGTTTATTCGTAATCACAATTTCTTTATAAATTCACTATTCACTACACTTTATAAATTTACTTTACTTTAAATTCACTTTACTTTACTTTACTTTATAAGTATTGACACTAACGAAACATAACACGTTTCAAGACATCTCAACTTGGCGACCAAATCACGAATGAATTCAGTCTCGTCAAGAAAGTCCCGAGTCATGTCAAAGCGCGCCATAGACAAGTTGCGCCATTTTGCCACTTGGGGGCGCGCTTCCGTCTCGTTTTGTGTCCATATTCATATCCGGCTCCGACACGGCCATTCTGATAAGCCACACGTCCCGTGTGATGCTTCTGCAAAAGAGAAAACCAGCTGCAATATCACGAGCCTTTCGCTCGGCCAACTCTGACCAATCTCCACAAATCATCAAAAATAAAGTTCAGATCTCAATGAAATTTTGTTTCAAATAATCTTTCAAATAAAATTCTCGATCAAAAAAATTTCGACATGGAATGATACCCTGGGTCATGTTACTTAAATCATGTTAAAACTGTAGGAACTGTAACACAACTGAACACAAATAAACTAGTAAAATCTCTAACTCCACTACCATACCCAATTTCATAGACATAGAACTCACAAGGTTCATTGTCCCAGACCGCCAGTCAAACGCCCTCCTGACATAAAACGGACTTAATATAGTCCGAGTTACCGGTTACGAAATAACTGGACGGTCAACCTCATTACTCATAGACCCAGTCCCATATCGCCAGTCAAACGCCCACCGAACATAAAACGGACTTGATACAGTCCGAGTTACGGGTTACGTAATAACTGGACGGTCAACTTCATATTCGCTCATAGTACGGTAGGTAGAGACTTTACCCAACAACTCAAATTTGTTCATCATTAGCAAAATCTTTATCATTATCAACTTTCACCAATACATGACCCGAAGGAATCTTTCTCTAACGTATGCACAGTCATAAGTACGCTTTGAAATTGCAACTTTTACAGCCTTATTTTCAACTATGAAAAACAACCAATCGAAAATCTATTTACTTACGCCTTATTGCTTTCATAAGGTGTATTATTTGAACTATCTTTTTATCTCGGTTACTGTATGAAACAGTCAATGTACCTTCTCAACTAAGATTTGTAAAAAGGGTTCATAGAAAAAGACTATACAGAGTCTTCACACTAAAGTCACGAGATAAACAATTACGCTCACCAAAAAAAACTCAATATCCTAATCTGATACTTCAATGAAGTACAGAGTACAGGCCCCTTGGCGCCTGACGCCATCATCATAGGCCGATACATTGCAGCATTGCTGCATGGGCAGCAGTACCCAGCACAGCTCGACGCGCGCAGTCTGCGTCGCGTCGCGGCGCTCGTTCATTGAATCTCCGTCTGTACACAAAATTAAACAGCACAAAAAATGTCCAAACTGTCCAATTATGTTCTTTTTAGGGTTTCCTATCCGTGGGGTGTCGAAGAAAGAGTAGCACCTCGCTATCAACCATCTTTCCCGTGGATGCGCCCGCCAACCCGCCTGCCAAACGTGGCGAGTATAGGCAACTACCCCCCATGTAATCGAATTAAGAGTACGAATTAAGGGAGGCTTATATCCAGAAGTGAACATCATAGCCGAAATGATGATGATCATCCAAGAGTAAATAACAGGAACAGAAAATTTTAAAACTTTGCTGTATGTTTGTTTGCCACCAGGTCGCAGCTCAAGAACCAAGCTATCGCAGTTCAAATATCGCGGACAATTATTATGAGATCAAAATGTTAAATTGACTTTGCAATTAATTTCATTTTATTTCCTTTCAACGATCTAACTAATTCGATAAAGAAAAGCTGTTACAGTAACAGTCTCATAATAACAACTGATCAGCAGCTGTCCCAATAATACAACTTGACCACTACATTTTAGTTGCACCATCGCGGGAATTGAACCCACAACTCTTAAGTGGAGAGCCACGCTCTGGTCACGTGAGCGATCACAATACCAGAAGACTCCCAAGTGCGTTTACAACCTTTCACATGATAACCAAGTTCACCGAAGCTGACTGAAGTCCACCGATGAACTTTCTTATCCACCTCAGCCACTGGACCGTCGAGTGTGCGCCGCGTTCACCATCAACACCAGCCACAGGCACCTAGTAGGCTTACATACTGCAGCTTCTGGAAACATGAAATTAAAATGCGTCAAATCAATAAATTTTATTTAAATCACAACCGATTTTTTTTCGTCGCAAATTACACTATTATTGCCGTAACTTATAGTAATTCCAATCCGCCTAGTGTGAAAGTAATAGATAGACAAACATGTTTCAATTTTACAGCTTACAACAACAATATCATAAACTGACAGTTTTATTGCGGATCGCGAATGTCCTAGCACTTATTATCAGTTATCAGTTTGTTTAAACACTCTCAGAATAAATAACAAACACGACATTATTTAAAGTTACTTTTGAAACTGATCAATGGCTATTTCTTACTACGTATGCGGTAACGCCAAATAAGAAATAGAACTGTGTACAAACTGTATGTATCTTCTGTGATTAACACCCACTTGATGAACTTCACTATTTAATAGCAGGGATGTTAGGGAGCTCCGTAACCGTAACCGAATCCGAAATAAAACTTTTGCTACTGTAAAAAGGAAACCAATATCCAATATCCGTAACCGAAATTATCCGAAACAAATGGGTAATCCGATATCATTTAATATCCATATCCGTATCCGAAATTTCAAATCCATTTCTTCCCGGTTTAATAGACATGGTAAGTTTACGGAAATTTAATTTAAGTCGTTTCAAACTAGGTAGTATCTTCCAAACAATATTTGTACACGTCAATTGCTTTTGTTTATGCAGTGCAGGTGCACCGATACGCTTACCGGATGTTGTTTATTTTAGGCACACCTAATAAGAATATAGTACGTCCAATAACAAGTTTCAGGTGTTTGTAACCAATGAATAACTGCCGCCCAGTAGTTACGATATCGACTCTCTAGTACTATTCACCTTTCTTACTTTCTTACTTCACGTTAATGTGAATCCGTTAGAACTTTATCAATTCTGAATTAATGAACACCCAACAAATAATACGAATGCCTAATTGTATTATCAAATAAACATGAGAATTGCTTATCATATTATGATTTTGATCACTTTTTTACAAACAGTACGATTTCACGAAATGAAATGTCGATAATAATCTTCTGCTGATCAAACTCTCAAGTGGTGCTGTATTACAGCGTGATCTACTTCGGTCAATGAAACAGTAATAATGATGAATATCTGTAAGACGTATGTCCTATGTACTAAGTACTTGTTTTTGCTTTGCGTTAATAATTGCTTATTCACTTAGATTATTTTTTTAAATAATACTTTGGTTATAAAACCAGAACCATTTAGAACTTTATAATGAAATAAGTAACGATCATGATACAACCAGTTCACATCATTGCGAAGCGAGTAGAGAAGTCCATAAGATGCACAATGCTTGTCTGCGCTGGTCGGACACCCAGCACGCTGGTCGGTCACCCAGCAGTCAGCACGCTGGTCGGTCACCCAGCAGTCAGCACGCTGGTCGGTCACCCAGCAGTCAGCACGCTGGTCGGTCACCCAGCACTGCTCGTTCTCCCCTTGGCGAGGCTATGCATCATCCGGTCGAACATCATCCCAGTGTTTTGTCCATCTGCACATAAAACAAAACAGCAAAACAAAAGAACACTTTAGTGTAGGTACAATTTATTGTAAATGAAATTTTGTGATAATACTCGTATAAGCAAGATATTTTATGGACACTTGAAACACAAATTAATAACTAGTGTATTGGTCTTTAAAAATTATTTGAGGAATAAAAAGTTGGCTACCACCTTTTACCAAAACCATAATCAAAGCCTGTCGTTAGCACCACTGCTGGTGTCGCCACCGTGTAGACGTCACGTCACTGTCATCATCACGTCACCGCTGTCAGTACTTCTACTCCTTCTTAATCATCGTGGCGGGATTATTGGTACACGGTATCCTTGCAGCACTCGGCTCACCGCTGTCCCGTCTTACCACAATTACGCCATGTACATAGCTTGCAAAGCAGCACGGGTTAGTACGAACTGCCCAACTCATGTGGATCGAGTTCGTATTGATTTGCAATGATTACTATTATCACTTTTTGCAGACCACACAAAAGATTACACTTTTTTTTTTTTTACTACCCGCACTTTTAAGAAAAACTTCTCTCTCTTGCACGATTTGATCCCAGATTCTGATGTCGAAAGGGGCTCTCATGATTTAATAACATTCCTTCGGATACTGTGGGCTTTCGTGGGTAAATCGTGAAAAGAGAACAGAGTAACAATATCACTTGTTTATTCGTAATCACAATTTCTTTATAAATTCACTATTCACTACACTTTATAAATTTACTTTACTTTAAATTCACTTTACTTTACTTTACTTTATAAGTATTGACACTAACGAAACATAACACGTTTCAAGACATCTCAACTTGGCGACCAAATCACGAATGAATTCAGTCTCGTCAAGAAAGTCCCGAGTCATGTCAAAGCGCGCCATAGACAAGTTGCGCCATTTTGCCACTTGGGGGCGCGCTTCCGTCTCGTTTTGTGTCCATATTCATATCCGGCTCCGACAAATACATAATTTTCTTTTTTTTTCTTTCTAGGAGTCGAGGTATGGCCACTAGTTTGGCAGCCGCCCTGGTATACGTCATCTTCTTCGCATCCTCTATAACTAACTACAATCTAGAAGAAACCTTCCATCTGAGCGGAACGTTCATCATCTACGCTCTTCTAGGCTTCATAGGAACAATTTACCTCTACTTCTTTTTACCGGAAACTGAAAACAAATCGCTGGTAGAAATAGAAGCATTTTACAAGGGAAATCAGAAGATATTTGCCGATGATTTTCTAATAAATGCGTTTAGGAAGAAAATTAATAATGGTGCTGATAAGCCGATGCTAGTCCAAAAATGATGTTCTTAAGTGGAAAATTAAATAGCAAAATGATCGAAAATTAAAATAAAATATTTTTCGAAATAGCAATTTGCTTTTGCAAGTGTTTGCTCAAATGAAAAAATAATAGTATACGATTCTTACTTATTACGTTTAATAAAAACCTAACTTTATGCGTTTGGAAAAATTCACTGCCATTTTCAATTTTAATCAAATTGTTTTGTTTGTTATTATAACAAATTGTTAACTTCCTTGACTATAGGACCTACTATTTTAAAATAAAATGTTTTTATATATTTTGTAAAATACTACTTTTATTTTTACCTTTTGATAAAATTTTTATTTTAAAAATGGATTCTTTGGACCTCATTTTTCCTCAAGCCAAAATCATTACCTTGATGTTGGCAGTCTTTGTAGGTATCATATATTATGTATGTTTGTTCTGCCGTAGCGCTTAAACTAATGTGTCAAAAGATTTGTAATAAAAGCACTTCCTTGACTATAGGACATAGACAAATGTACCATATTAGCCTATGGACTATAGTTTTTTTAAACCACGTAGCTTTTACAGTAGTATAGAAAAAAGCTATAGGTATCATTAAAAAGTTACATTAATTATACAGATTTTATTTTTGCTGTAAAATCCTGTAAAAATCTCTAGTTTCACCCCTGCGTGTTGTCATCCAGGTAAAGGGACGCACTATGTTTCGACGATAGATGCCAGGGTTCTCTGCTCTTCTGGTATCTTCAGCATTTAGCTTTTTGTAATCTACAAAAATATATGTTTCTACACTGAAGACTTATAGTTAAAATTTAAGAATAAGAATATTTTTATTGTATTATACAGCTTCTATTAACAATATTAATAATAAAAAAAAACAACACAAGAAGATAGGATTATACAGAAGATATTAACAGAAGTACATATTATTATGGTTTTAAAATTGGTTCATGCACGAGGCTAGGCCTGTCCTGCAGATAACCAACATTTTTTACTAATGTTATCTAGTAAAATAGTTGTAGATACAAAAAACCTTTAATTTTAGACCCTGAATACTATATAATATATGGAAATACAGGTAAAATACATAATTTATAATTTTTATTTGCATCAAATCATCATCCTCCTTTATGCTTCGCCGTAGTCGGGTAGAAAGTGCTCATCAATACAAATCAAACAAGTCCAAACTCGATAGGGTTATATCATTTTATTGCAGAGTTCTGATATCCACCTTCCAGTTCCAGAATCCCCACGATGATGTCAGTTCATCAAGAAACTTAATTCTTGACGGTACAAAGTTCGCGAGGATAGGTAGTGAAAAGTAAAAGAGGATACTCATTCTCACTCGTATTCCGTTCACAGTTGTATTCATACATGTCACACTCGTCCAGGAACCACCGCTGTTCCGCTCTGCAGCACGCACGTGGCTCACTCGTGCCGCACACCGCGCGCCCGTCGTGACGACATGATGACGCCATGTCGCAGTTGTCCAGTGGCTTGATAGTATAAAATGTCTATAAAAATAGATGTCGCCAAATCTTTATCATCATACCCTGGATCTGAGTCGGGGTGAACTGAAGAGCCCTGGTTAGTCAAACTCTCATTCTTTCCGATGGACGCAGCAGCCAACATCGAATTATTTCTATCCTTTACATGAATTTTTTAATGTTATATGCCTGAATCCTCCAAAGAGTCCAATCACAACTATTTGCTACAGTAACCTGGATCCAAAAATTCTGAACAGCCCTGCTTAGTCTGTGTGTATACACGTTTGGAAAATTCGGCATTGCTTATAGTACTACAAGTATATTATGCTACTATGTCAATTACATTATATATCATCATTCATCACCATCTGCATAAAATACAGCAACATACGCCATTTTCACACTGCCAATGTAGAATATATTTAGTCTATAATCCATAGACTATATCTATGGATTAAAGTCGCAAACAATAATCATTGAATTGTATTGGCCAATTAGCATCACTGACTAGTCTATGTATGTAGTAGTGTAGTAATATGTACTCCTCCTACTTTTAAATAGTCGATAATTTAATTAGTGGTGTTAGTTAGATCAAGTCACTGTCCTTGTAATTTCGCCAAGCAGTGAGAATGGCAGGTTATAATAGCCAAGAGTATCTTACATGAGTAATGTCAGTGATATGCTGTGACGACAAGTGTAAAATTACAGTACAAATGCATGCACTAAGAATATGCATTGTTCGCAGAACTGATAAACAAACTACACGTCTTCTATTATTTATTTTAACAACCTGTGAAAACACAATGTAAGAGTTTAATCTACTGTATTACATTCAGAGAAAATTATTACTCATTATATTTACGTTTACTTAGCCGCATATAAAAAAACTATAATTGCATTCAAATTTCATTTCATTGGTTTTAGTGCACTGAAATGTAGCTACTAGCAAATAAAACTCTACTTACAAAAAATATATTTTAGCTTAGACAGGTATATATATTATATTATATTGTATACATATATTATATATTTATTGTGTTTATGTATTATTTTATTTTATTTACTTTTATTTTATTAAATATACTTTTGCGCAACTCCCATTCTCTAGCATTGTTTTCTCTAACACCATAAGGTTGTCTGGAAGAAATTGCTATCTAGTAATAAGGCCGCCTTTGTGTGCATGTCTGATTTTTGTAATGTATATTTTTTTGTTTTTTTTTGTAACTTGTTGTGTGCACAATAAAGTATATTTGTATTGTATTGTATTGTAAGTAGGTTTAGTTATTTATATATGGGAATAAATAAATGAAAGGTTCCATAATAAAAACCGATATAAAGTAAGCACATAATTAAATTATTATTAAAGTTTTTAAGAGTTCCAAGGTTAATAAATCCTCTAAAAAGTATTTTTAAAATGTAACAAAGAAAATAGGGCAACCAAGGTAAATTGTCATGGAAAAACAAAACTATTTTGTGTGAAACTCATCTTCCATGACCAATGTCGCTGCACACTCCTCAGTACGAGGTCAGAAGCACAATACTGATTATAGTCAAATGAGGTAAAATATTATGATCTTTAAATACTTACTTACTACTTACTATTTACGTATGTAGACCGTCCAATATTTAAGTTAAACGATAATAAATAATTTATTTTACTGTTCATAAATATATCCAAGAGTGAATACAGAATTACAAAATATTTAAGCAACAACAACAACTTAATAATAGGATTAAAACAACTAAAAAATAATGATTCTCAGTCGATTAATATGATCGGGAGTACAAAAAGTTACGATCGAACGATTTTCTTTATCCTGGTTAGTTTGAAAGTAATCCACCAAAAATATCTAAAGCCATTGAGATCGATCGAACTAATTCGATTCTCGATTGAATCGAGAGTAAGCCTGCTGTACATATTTTAGCCCCCAACAAAAACAGAGGGGAGTTATAAGTTTGACGTGTGTCTCTGATTGTGTTTGTCTGTCTGTCTGTGGCATCATTATTTCACCTTTTCTCATTCAGATTTTTTTTTCAAATTTTTACATTTCAAGAATGAGAAAAGGTAGTATAACCATATCCCAAAGCTATAGTGACTGTTCTTTTATTATATTTTATACCCTGTATATTATGATAGTGATGATGGGGAATGGTACCTACCTATGCTGTGGGGAAATACGAAAAAATATGACTGTTAACAAGGGCTAGTAACTCAGATAGTAATTGAAGACAGTATGAGTGGATGAAGGTGATATACGCAAAATGATGATTTCGAGAACTGGGGGCCTACTCAAGATGCCATCGCTAATTATCGCTTACAAAGTTCGATAACAAAATGTATGGGATTTGACATAAGGTACGATAAATGACATACCAAATCGCGATCATTTAGTGTAGCTTATGTCAAATCCCATACATTTTGTGTGATTTTGTTATCGAACTTTGTAAGCGACAATTAGCGACGGCATCTTGAGTAGGCCCCCTGTCAGTTAAACGTTTAAAAAAATTAACGTAACGTATCGAGTACATAAATCTAAAAATCCGTCTTTAGAATAAATGTACTTAATATAACATATCATAAAATCTTTAAATTACAGTTTAAAGTCAATTTTCTGAGTAGAAACATTTTTGCAACATATACGAGTACCTTCATCCACTCATGTCTTCAATTGTGATAGATAATATATTCAAGGAAGCGAGGAAATTTAAGCGATAACAGTTAAATGAGGATTTAATTAATTAAAAATAATTGCGTCGTTATAATAGGATACTACCATTTAAAGGATAATTATTGCCATTATAGGTTTTTTTTTTTGCCGTGTTAATTTCACTTCCTTCGTGTGAAATGGTAGAATATAACCTTCAAAATCGGTTTAAAATATTCTTCATTGATGTTTTGCTCCTATTGGTTTAGACCAATAGCTTATAAGCTTTCCTTGCTGAATGGGACATTTACACACTTGAGTATTTTAAATCAGATTACTAGGCCAAGCAAGAATATTTGACAGCTCCGTAACAGTAATCATACGATGATACATAATATTAGGTCCTTACATATGAAATTGGCGTTTTGTCGTACTGGCCACTTTGATCTTAAATATATCCTCTTTGGTTAGGAATTCCAAATTCAAATTGAAACAGCTATTTACGCATGCATTTGTGTTTTGAAACCGTAATTCATTTGTTTTTTTCTCTTTTGCTTTTTTTTCTGCGTCACTCATTTCACAAAATGGAAAACCTTAAATATCGCATTATTTACGAGTACGAGTTCCACCGCGGCACCAGGGCGGCGATTCTCAGGCCTCGAACATAGTTCCGAATATTAGTATATCCCGCTCGCACGCGCGGTAAATCTCGTTTGCATGAGCGGGATAGACCGATAGTAAAAACTAAGTTCGAGGCCTGAGAATTGCCGTCCTGGGCCCTAATTCTCAGGCCTCGAACTTAGTTTTTACTATTGGTCTGTCCCGCTCATGCAAACTTTCGAATATTAGTATATCCCGCTCGCACGCGCGGTAAATCTCATTTGCATGAGCGGGACAGACCGATAGAAAAACCTTACTTCGAGGCCTGAGAATCGCCGTACAGGGCGGCGATTCTCAGGCCTCGAACTAAGTTTTTACTATCGGTCTGTCCCGCTCATGCAAATGAGATTTAGCGCGCGTGCGAGCGGGATATACTAATACTCGAACTTTTTTCCACTGCCCGAGAATCGTGCTCCAGAGCTGCAGAAACGGCTCGAAGGATTAATGATGTGTATGGGGGTGGTGTCGCAAAAGAAAACACTGTGCGTTTTTGGTTTCAACGCTTTCGTTCTCGAAATTTCGACCTGCAGAACAAGCCCCGTGGATGGCCGGAGACCAAGGTCGATAATGATGAATTGAAGGCTATTGTGGAAGCAGATCCATATGTTTTTTTCTTAATTTTTACTTAAAATAATGATAAAATTTTATTCAGATATAGAGAATACCACAGAGAAAAACTTAAGGTAGTTATATTACATTGCGGCAAAACATACGATTCATGTGGGACTTTAATATAGATTAAACGTATCCTATAATCTAAGTTGTATCTTGGTTGTTCTCATCACACTGATCCAGGAAAGACTGTCTACTGCAGTCTACTAGCTCCTGCGCATAGGTGGTCGCTAGCTCGCACTACTTTATTGACTGACAAAAGACAGGAAGACGTGGCCGGTTTTTGAAAGGCTAATCAAATCTATGATCAACTAACATAAGCATTTAATAAGAGTTGTTAACTTAAATTCTTTATCACCACACAACTCATATTAAATGCTGATTGGAGAAACATTTATTAGAGAGAAAGGGAGGGACAGATATAATATATTTACATACAGACAGAATATATAATACCAAACATCACGCTCATACTCGCAAGGCTGGTTAAAATCTCAGATATAAGTTGATTCAAATTGTATGTCAACTAATCGGTTTTGGTAAATTAAATTTATATATGTCAGTTATAAGGACACTATCAGACAATCAGTTGACCAGCCTTCATTGTCCTTACCAAACTTGAAGACCAGATTTAATAAGTTTTCAGTTCGCGAGAATCGAACCCACGACCTTCGAGTCGAGAGCCACGCTTGAAGCACAGGGCCCTTACTCTCCAAACTAATTTGATTTTGATTTAGATACTAATAAATTGACATTTGCAAATTTTGATTCTCAGTCGATCGATATGGTCGGCAGTACAAAAAGTTACGATCTAACAATTTTCTTCTGATTAGTTTCAAAGTAATTCACCAAATAAAATACGAAAAACCACTACATAGATATCGAACGGATTCGGTTCTCGATTGTGTCGGGACTAGGCCCCCTGGACGATGGTTGTCAAAAGTATACTATTAACACATAATCCAAAAGTTTTTTAATCCTGGTAGAGCTGTAATAGCGTGTTAATGAAATAAGAGTTAGTTAATAGTTTAAATAAAACACTAGCAAAACAAGCTGCTACTTTGAAGTTCATTACGTGGCCTTTCTCACAAGTGCAAACACGACTATGATACTACATTCCATGATAGAATGCCAGTGCCTATATTCCGGCTCATTAATTTCAAATAATTTCATCGTTCATTCATCAGATCTTGAAATCTAATCGTAGTCAAAGGCTTTGTAAGAAATCCTAAAACAGCTATGATACGATGCTCCATCATGACGGTCCACTTCACATCCTCCGGATCCATCATCAGATCAGTTCGACAGTACCATCAGAACTACTGAACTACATATAGCTGCCAATTTTCATTACGCAACGATCGTTGAAAGATATAGCTCCTCTCACCGATTTCGGTGTCGGTAGCCGATTTCATTGAAACCAGGTCAGCTACGCAGGAGTTATTTAATAGTGCCCAAGTGTGTGCGCAATACACAAAGACACTCTCTGTTTCTTTTACTCTCGTAACCCAGTGGTACGGTAAACCGACACGACTGGCGAGAGAACAGGCGCAGGACCGACTTTTTACATGCCCATCCGACGCATGAAATATGGATAATCTTTCTCATCAGACAATCAGGTGATCAGCCTGCATTGTCCTAACCAAACTTGGATTTGTTGTTCCAACGCGGGAATCGAACCCACCTCTGGTTCGCGAAGCTCTGAACTACTAGACCACGGAGACGTACACTTTAAATGTCATCCATTTGATGTGAAGTTTCGAAGTAAACATTGTAAAATATATGTAGGACTAGATCAAGAAAACATAATTCTATAATCACGTGTTTGATCTTGAGATTAGACTGTGTGATCTTTCGGAGAATGAAGCAAAGGTTATTTGCTGAAGGACTAAGATTGCGAGAGCGTTGGTTAATAATATGGTTGTACCTTAGATCATATTATACTCATATTATACTAAGTACAAAGAAGGGTTGTACTTTATTATATCTACTTTGTGGTTGTACTGAAAACCAGAGGCCTTACTCTCCAAACTGATTCAGTTTTGATTCAGATACGATCGTGCCGCGTACTACCGAATAAATAGTCGTTTGTTTATTTTTATTTTCAGTCGATTGATATGGTCGGGAGTATTTTGTACTCCCGACCATATCACGATCATACATAGTTACGATCTAACGATTTTCTTTATCTTGGTTAGTTTCAAACTAATCCACATCTTCACTTCAATCCACCACATAAAATACTAAAAGCCGTTGATATCGAATTGATTTGGTTCTCGATTGTGTCGGGAGTAAGCCAGCTGACCACGTATCCACGTCGCGACACGGCACGGCACGTCTTTGCAGATTGGCTTATTCCAAAATGTTTATACATAATGATTCATTTCTCATATAGGAAGCCGAATATAGTCTGAAGAGAATGACGCGTAGAGCATATAATATATGAGAATTGTGAACCGTTGTCCTATCGTGACATTAGATTAACCGACTGGTTATCATTACATTGAATACAGTGGCCTCTTTCAATGAAATCGCGTAATTGATTTCATTAAAACGTTCACACATGATTTATATATACATCAGTTGAGTATTTAGTTCAATACATACCAGTTTATGAAATATAAGGACTTCTTCCATATTCCATACATACATAGATACATACTAGGTGATTTTTTCCGTCAAAATTTTTTGTATCAAAATAGAATCTGTGTACAAAAACAAATGCTACAGAAATCTGTCAAAGCAATTGTAATAGTGGATGATCTTTAAGAAGAAACACCACGGTTGAGAGAAATACAAAATAGGTATTTATAAAATCTATTGCTGTCTCGCAGTGCCTTAGCTATCCAGCACTAGCGCGATAGAGACAACTGCAACTTGGACTGAAATTACCTATTAAAAGTACCAGAAATCGACGTTTAGGGGATTCCTGTATCCTCCTCCAAAACTTAACCGATTTAAATATTTTTTTCTGTATTAGCTAAAAAAAAAATTGAGCTAGGTTCCTATTTTTTGCTTTTGTTGTTTATTGTAGTCAAATCTGTTTCCTAGATATTTAAACATAGCGGAGAGTCTGGCCATTTTTTTTAGGTTTTTAAACGTCCATATCTCTTTAAATAATTATTTTATTAAAAAAAGGAAAAAATAGGGACGTACAAACAATATCCATAAATATTCAGGAAAAAAATTGTAACTCTAGATGTGTTATCCAGGGAGGAAATAGAAATCCCCTAGACCCCTATTTTTGTATGGAAAAAATTTCGTGGTGTTTCCTCTTAAGAGGAAACACAATACCCGTTTTCAATACAAAGAGGTCCACGCGACCCCTGATTTTGTATGAAAAACCATGGGCATTAATTATCCAAGGAGGAAACAGGGAAATGTAAAGCACTGGAGTAACTATTTTTTACCTGAGTATTTATGTATATATTAATTAATAATTATTAAATGAAATGGATATTTAAAAACCTAAAAAATATAGTCAAATTTTCGGCTGTGCTTAAACATCCAGGATACAAATTGAAGTTCATTGTATGATGAAATCAAAACATAGGAACATAGCTCAAGGATTTTTTTAGTTTATATAGAAAAAAATATCTAAATCGGTTAAGTTATGGAGGAGGAAACAGGGGTCTCCTGATCGTCGATTTCTCGTGCTTTTAAGAGGAAACACTACGAAATTTTTTCCATACAGAAATAGGGGTCTACGTGATTCCTGTTCCCTCCCTGGATAATGCTGCTAGAGTAACAATTTTTTTCCTGAATATTTATGGATATTGTTTGTACGTCCCTATTTTTTCCTTTTTTTAATAAATTAATTATTTAAAGAGATATAGACGTTCAAAAACCTAAAAATGGCTAGACTCTCTGCTATGTTTAAACATCAAGGAAACAGATTTGACTACAATAAACAACAAAATAAAAAAATAGGAACCTAGCTCAATTCTTTTTTTAGCTAATAAAGAAAATATATTTAAATCGGTTAAGTTTTGGAGGAGGAAACAGGAATCTTCTAAACGTCTTTTTTTTTTTTTTTCGAAAGGGTACTCGCTAATGGCATGAGAGCCGATTTAGCTGTGTCGGACTATAACTAGCCGGGTGGCTAGTTGTTTAGAAGGGAGTAGATGGGGGGTATGGTTATATATATAGGTCATCGTTGTTTATAGAGCTTTCTATATCCAAAGCGCGATCGCGGTCGTTTAGATGTGTTCCTAAGCTGCTAGGACGCGGGCTCGAACTCGGGTTCGAACTCGATCCCGTGTGTGAGTCGGTCCGTATGTCGGTACTCGGTACGTGTTGTAGTGAGTGTGGAAAGTCTCCTGGGACAACGCCGGCGCCGGCCTTGGTGCAGTACTAACCACGCGGGTGCGTGTGGTGTGGTGTGTTTACGTGACTGCATATGTTGCAGTACGTGCTTTGTAATACTATCTATGGGATCATCTAAGATGTGCTTAGGTCGTTTGAAAGGATGTCGGAAAGTCCGTGCGTCATGTTCGTAATCTTGAGCCTTACGAATGAGCGGGTTGGGGTGCCTTTTGCCTCTATCAAAGAATCTCCCGGTGAGTTCCTGGATGTGGGCTTTAATAGTGACAAGTTCGCAGTCTCTATGCAAGTCGATGTTACGCATATACCGGGGGGCGCCTGTTGCCAGACGTAAAAACCGGTTTTGGACTTTTTGCAATCGTTGCATTTGATTGTCGCTTATGTGTGCGAAAGAGACGCACGCATAAGTGAGTATTGTTCTTATGCAGGTTACGTATAGGGTGCGTTTATGTCTTAAGGACATTTTACTACGCGCATTTAATAACGGATATAATTTGTAAAGTTCAAATTTCGCTTTTCGGATCGCGGCTGAAAAATTATAGTTGAAAAATTCATCGACTTGTTTAGAACTACACCTAGTTACTTAACGTTTTTGACTTCGGGAATGATGTTTCCGTGCAGACTAATAGGACTCATTTTTTGTCTAGAGGCCGTTTTTTTAACGAATTGGATGGCTTGGCTTTTGTCGGGATTCACTTCTATTCTCCACTTCGAGAACCAGTTACCGAGGTCGGTAACTGCCTCCTGAAGGGATTTTGCGGCTATAGAGGGCTTGCGGTGAGCACAGTACAAAGCTGTGTCATCCGCGAACATGGCTATTTGCACCTTAGGGTGTTTGGGAATGTCGCTAGTGTAGAGGTTATAGAGGGAGGGAGAGAGGACTGAGCCCTGTGGACTCCCGCCGCTATGGGTCTTTGGGAGGAAAGAGTACCTTCGACTCTAAAAAGAAATGAACGGTTTTTTAAATAATTACTGATTATCAGTACTAAATAATCGGGGATATCTAATTGATAGAGTTTATATATTAAACCGTTATGCCAGATTTTATCGAACGCCTTAGCAACGTCAAAGAAAGCAGCGCAAGTCGCTTTCCTATCGTTTTTACTTTCAATTATGTACTCCGTGAGGCGGTGTACTTGGGCGGGACAACTATGCATTTCGCGGAAGGCGAATTGTTCGTCTGGGAGGAGGTTTTTGTCTACTATGACGTCTTTTAGACGCCTGAGTATTACTCTTTCGTAGACTATGCCTAATGAGCTAATTAGGCTAATCGGTCTGTAACTACCTGGGGACACGCGGGGTTTACCCGGTTTATGGATGCCTATAACAATGGCTACTTTCCAGATGTCTGGGAATGAACATCCTACTAAGAGGGCATTGAAAATGTTATCTAACAATTGAATTAGGGCGGCAGGCAATAATTTAAGGGTTTTGTTTGAAATACCGTCCTGACCGGGGGCTTTTTTGGCATTCAAATTTTTTATAATTTCTTTGATCTCATCCGAGTCCACCGGCCTTGGGGGCACAGTGGGTGGCATCGAGAGTCGGTTTTCGACCTCTCTATTAACAAAACTAAGGTGCAATGGGTCTACAGGGAGGGAGCTAGGCCGGCATTGTTGTTCAATGGTATCGGCTAGTATTTCGGCTTTGTCGGTATCTTCTAGTGCAGGAGGACGATTTGGTACGACTAACGGAGGCATATCGCATTCCGTGTCTTTTTTAAGTGCTTTCGCTAGGGGCCAGAACGCGGTATGTGACGGTTCTATTTCGCTTAGAAGTCGATCCCATTGCTCGGCTTTGTGATCTCTGACTTTGAATTTAACTTCCCTCTCGTAATGTCGGAGGGTTTTCCTCCACTCTTCCGACGGGTAGCGATCATAGGCGCGTTTGGCCGCGTTTCGGAGTCTGATGGACTCTCTTATGTCTTCAGGGAGAGGCCAACGTCTTTCAAAAGTCACTGTCATCTCCCTGGATGATTTATCTATGGTCGCTACCAGGTGGTCGGTCAAATGATGCCAAATCGCTACTATCAATAATGTCGGGAATGCTATCGAGATGACTCGATTGAAGATCCTCTATATTGTCAGCTAATAATTTATAATCTATTACTCTTTTGGTACTGATGCTTACGGGGTTTAGATTTCCGAGTGCAATTTTAACCGGTCTGTGGTCCGAGTTAAGCTCGTGGAGTGTCTCAATATTGATATTGAGAGAAATATTTTTGACTAAGGCTACGTCAATGGTACTAGGATTGTGAATAACGTTGTTTACACGTTGGTGAGTATCATAGCGTGTGGGTTCCTCGGGGCCTAAAATTACGAAAACTAATTGGTCCGTTAATCTAAGGAGACGGTTGCCATTTACGTTACTGTTTACGTTTCCCCACTCGGGGTGCTTACAGTTTAGGTCGCCGGCTATGATGACGGCGTTGCCTAAGTTAAAGAGCGAGTCAAAGTCGCTAGTATGGAGGGCCGCGTTTGAAGATAAATACGCGGATACTACAATAATGGGTTCGTGACCTGTCATGCTAATGTGACATATGGAAGTTTCGAGACTTAATAATGTTGGGGATTCAAGGGGGATACAATGTAGTGATTTTTTGTAATAAATAATTGTGCCTCCGAGGCGGGATCGAGTTCTATCGTTTCTAGTTGCTTTATAATTAGCAATTCTCGGGGTCCGTATACTAGGTTTTAAGAACGTCTCCTGTACTAGAAGGATATCAACGTTGTTTGTGTGAACGAATTCACGGATTTCGTGAATGTTATTACGAATGCCGTTCGTATTGAACGACACTATACAAAGGGAATTCGGCCTTTTTCTACCTGACGGATCCATTAGTTACCGTTAAGACTCATTATCTGTTTTATGAGGGTCGCATGTGTTATCATTGCGTTTGTTCGGTCTGCTAAAGAGCCTTTTAGTTTTGCCGCCAAAAGGGCCGTTTCAATAGGGTCGATACTATTGAGGTTTTTACAGAAATCGGCTATGAACGAAATATCGTTCGCGAAAGATGTTGTTGGCGGCTCGCGGGTTTGCGCGGGGGGTGAGGCTTGTTTGGGGGGAGCGGCGATAACTGCCGGAGAGGGGGGCGAGGGGTTTTTAGCCCAGGCGTTGGAGGATGGAGGGAGGGCAGGGATAAAACTCTGCTTTGGGGAGGCCCTGAGAGGTTGAAGCGCTGGGCGCCTCTTAAATTTGGGTGCTTGTTTGCACCCTCTGTAGTTGGCCGGGTGGCCTTGGGTTTGACATAAAACACAACTAGGAGGCTCGGACTCCTCAGCTGGGCTTTTTCGGGGACTTCTAAACGTCGATTTCTGGTACTTTTAATAGGTAATGTCAGTCCAAGTTGCAGTTGTCTCTATCGCGCTAGTGCTGACTAGCTAAGGCACTGCGAGACAGCAATAGATTTTATAATTACCTATTTTGTATTTCTCTCTACCTATATGCATCACTCACTCCTAGCCAGAGTGGCCGGGAGCGGGGGAACCACGACCAGAGACAATTATTTCTCTCAACCGTGTTGTTTCCTCTTAATAGGTAATTTCAGGTCAAGCTGCAGTTGTCTCTATCGGTTTGATCGGGCAGTTGCGGGACAACAATAAAATTTACAAATTACCTATTTTGCATTTCTCTAGACTGAGGCGTTTCCTCAATCAAGAATTTTGGTAGCTCTACTGCGCGCGTCGTTGAACGCTCCAATCACTTAGGTCATAAGACTCGTAAGGGTCACTTAAAAAGACCACGATGATAAAATTATGTTAGTTAGTTTTTGGAAATTATTATTTAAATGTAAGTAAATAATTGTTTGTGATTTATAAATTTATTATATTAATTTACTAATTAAGAAAATTAATAAATGAATGTACAAAAGTGCGTCAAAGTACTCTATTTCATGTATCTGTTTTTAAAATGTTTTTCTCGCAATAAAAAATCACCCAGTGTAAGTTAATTTCTCATTCTAAATTCCTAAGTAATGATTAATAATTAACACATAACATTAATCACATAATTGTAAAATAAAAATCTTGAAAACAATACTTTATTTATAGTTCGCTATTTACAGTTAAACATACCTAGGTAATACTGGGTATAAGGTATAATGGTACGTCGTATTATAACAGCGAAATTCTGGATGGCTGCGGTATCACTGCGATCGAACCTTACCTATTAATACCTAACCAATAAGCATGGCTTAGCGTTTTCAAAACGGATGTTCTTTTCAAAAAACTGTTTTTCCAATTCCACCGAAAATGGAAAATACTTCGGAAAAGAACCAGTGGTGTTAGCAGGAAGTCAGGACCAATTAACAACTACGTATTCGTAGAGTTATCGAAAGAGATATGAAAATTATGACAGCGCCCATACAATGCCATTCGATAACATTACAAATAAGTAACGAACAATTGCTCCTGCTAACCCCACAGGAAGTAAGGAACAATGGGCAACTATGTATAAATAATATGTATATACTATGGGAAACTATGTATTTATTGACGTAACGTTGTTGAAATAGAATGACATGGAAATTATGATAGCATAATAATGATATTCCACTACGAGTATGTAGTTGTAAATTGTTCCTGCTAAACCCATTGACGGAAAATAAGTCCCCGAGTTTACCATAAACCACGACCATAAATAGTAAATAATTGTTAAGTCATAAAACACACGCAGCAGTGATAAGGTTTTTATTTGGGTTTCTGTACAACAGGTTTGAATTTGGAATCGTCATTTAACAGTCTTCGACGTAGCGAGGTTGTCGCCTGCCGCGAGTGTAAAAAAAAACAAAAATGAAACAAAGTGTGTGATAAGTGATTTTTTTTCGTATTTGGATTCTTTTTTCAAAATGGTGCACAAGTTTAAAATAAATGAAATCGGAGGCAGTAGCCGAATCAAATCTATCGCTTCGCAGGTATGGTAATTGTAGTTTGTTACCCGTCTACGGCGAATAGGCGAAGGGTTATGTTTTTGGTATCCTATACATCGTGTATATTAGACTTGTAAAATAGTCCTTAGTAACATTAAGAATGTATCTAGTAATTATACCTAGTTTATTTTTATAAAAGTTTCGATTATTTTTAGTCTTGGTGAAATCGTACCAAATTGTTGGAACTGGTTTCACCTGGAATAAATTGTGGGACATTCATTAAAATTGTGACGAAACTTTGAGAAGCTAATGCGAGCGGTCACTTGCACTGCGAGACACGACAGTGTTGGGACTGTCTATTGAATTACAAAATATATTATGAAGATACGCGCATTTGAAACAAAACGTTTCATAGACAAATTTTGATCTGGGAGACAGACATAACCATTGAAATTATAAATTTTAACTAAACTAACCATACCTCTTGTTTTATTAAATACCATTGGACATAACTGCCTTCAAAATATGTGGTTTTGTATGGGTATTGTGTTTTTGTGTTCGTCCTTAAAATATTATTAGTTTTACGGCAAACTGTTTCACAAATAATTTTAATGCTTCCCACATTGATTTCGGTGACGGTCCCCGGTTTCATTGAAACTACACTACGCAAGAGTTATTTTATAGTGCTCAAGTGTGTGCGCAATACAGATAAGCACTCTCTCTTCCTTCACTCTCGTAGCCCAGTGGGACGGATAACTGAGACGACAGGCGGAAGATCAGACGCAGAACAGATTTTTACGTGCATATGCGACGTCGTGACTTTCTTATCAGATAATCAGGTGATCAGCCTGCATTGTCCGAATCAAATTTGAAAACAACATTTTTGTTGTTCCAACGCGGGAATCAAACCCACGCTCTCCGGGTCGTGACCGAAGCTCTGAACCACTAGACCACTGAGGCTTCAAAAGTAAGATACGTATGTACACGTAAATTTCACTGTGTTATAACATAGTGAAATGCACAAGATGAACAAGAAACTTAAAATGAAAATGGACAGGAATTTTCGTGAATTAGGCTAACAGTAGGTATTAGTAATAGATCTAATATTAGTATTAGTAATAGGTCTTCAGAAGTTGCCATGAAAATGTTAGATTTTAACACTCCAAAAAAGCAAAAGATACTTTAGTTTACTCATTTATAAGGGTTTGATATTTCTTATTTTGGTAGTTTGGATTGTACAATATAAAATTTAGATAGTTTAACATGCAGTATATTTTAACAGATAATAGTCTATAATATAAAATTCTTAAATGCGTGGGAAAATATAGAACTGTATTATTTTTAATAATCGTCGTTATAAAAAAAATATAAAGTTGTATAAAATTTTAGCGAACCTTTTGAGGTTGTTTATGATTGATGCTAATTACATTGGAAAACTTTTTAATTCTTAGAAATATCTTGTTTTGAAGGCGTATTTAAAATGTATAATAATTTGTCAAATTTTATAAGTAATTGAACGAAAAAATTTGTTTTTATAACAAGCTAACTTAAATTCCTATGGCCATATGAATTAAGAGGAAACATCACGCCTGTTTTCTCCATACAAAAATAGGGGTCTACGCGATCCGTTTCCTGCCTGGATAATGCAGCTAGAGTAACAATTTTTTTTCTGGATATCTATGTATATTATTTGTATGTCCCTATTGCCTCTTTTTTTATATATATTATTTTTTGAGGAGATATGGACGTTCAAAAAACTTTAAAAAATTACCAGACTTTTCACTGTGTTTAAACATCCAGGAAACAAATTTTACTGTATTATACAATAAAATTAAAACATAGAAACCTAACTGAAGCCTTTTTTTAGTGTAAAATGAGAAAATATCTTAATCGGTTAAGTTTTAGAGGAGGAAACAGGAATCCCCCAAACGTCGATTTCTTATACTTTTAACAGGTAATTTCAGTTCGAGCTGCAGTTGTCTCTATCGCGCTAGTGCTGACTAGCTAAGGGACTGCGAGACAACAATAGATTTTATTAATACCTATTTTGTATTTCCTTCAGCCGTGAGGTTTCCTCTTAACCTGGTTACCATCTAGGAACAAAGTACTCATTAAGACGAATCCAACGAGCTCAAACTCGATGGGGCTGTGACGTTTTATTACTTTTATTACCGAGTTCCTATGCCATTTTTCCTCTACAGCATAGGATCAGCTCTATGCCAAGAAATATTGATGTGTCATCCGATTACCATATGCATGTAAAATTTGAGCTGAATAGGTAACCGGGAAGTGGCTCAAACTTAACTCACAAGATTTGATTACAGACAAACAAACAAACATCGGGACAGGTGGAGCTAGATAAAAGCTTATAAAATAGTAAATGAGTGTTGCGCTATTTGTGCGACTTGTATTACGAAATTTACTATTGCTATACCTGGAACTTCCACTACCTTGGAAACTTTTTTTACAAGCTTTTATCAATCACAAATTTTTGTTCATTTTAATTTTTGAATTTTATCATCATCTCGAGATAAAAACAAACAGAAATACAGCGAAGTCTTTGAAATAGGATAAAAACGGATAGTGGGTTTAATGTATAACTAATTAATTAATAATAATTTAATGTATAAAAGTGTGTAAAATGTATGCGAGTGAAGAATAATTTTATTATCCATGTCAATAATAAATTAATTAAAAAAATTTGTGGGGATGGCAGAAGGATTTAAAAAATAAGGATAATTAGGTGCTTAGCCTCCTTATTTTTTATATTAACCAATATTCGATCAACAAAACTCGTATATTGTTCATCAAAGTATCCAATTTTTCACAAAAAAAGGTGAGTGGAGGTAAACATGAAATGCCGAACAAGTTTTTTAAGCAAATGTTGCAAAATATTAGCCCAAATTAACATATTATACCAACCAGTATCGTATATTATTGTCCTGCTCACGTGATGTTTGTACAGTTGGCAACACTGAATGTTTAGGAAACTTGTCATAAGTATGAATTATTTTTTTAAAACTTGCATCTGTAATAATAGTGCCTCCCACACAGATTTCGTTGACGGTGGCCGGTTTCATTGAAACCAGGCCTGCTACGCAGGAGTTATTTTAAAATGCCCATGTGTGTGCGCAATCTCTCTCTCTCTCCCTTCACCCTCGTAGGCTACGATCCGTAGCCCAGTGGGACGCATAACCGAAACGAATGGCGGGAAATGAGGTGCAGGATCGACTTTCTTGTCAGACAATCTGGTGATCAGCCTGCATTGTCTTAACCAAATTAGAAAACAAAATTTGTTATTGTTTCAACGCGGGGATCGAACCCACGAACTTCTAGATCGAGAGCGAAGCTCTGAACCACTAGATCACGAATGCGTTTTTTTTGCATCTGTATATTATAACATTACAACACAAATAATTATACACAAAATTATTTTGAGTTTATTTGATGCCGTACCTACATGGTTTTTAATTCTCAATTCAAAGTAGAGTCGTGGCTGTAATCGCTTATAAAATCTAAGCACCAGTTCACACCGAAACACTGTAGAAAAAAAAGATCTTGAAAACCATCGTCAGTCGTTGCAATATTCAAAATTCAAAATTCATATTCGATGCCAACAGCGGGTACGAGCACGGCTCTACATAGATCGTTTTTGTACCTATGCGTTTCTGGATTTGAAATTGAATTACTTCTTATATCAGTCGACTAAGAATTCCTTTTGGAGTACGCGGCACGATCTGAATCAAAATCGAATTTGTTTGGAGATTAAGGCCCCAGCACAGCTGTAACATAGCTTTTAGTAAAAAATAATTAAAACCGACTTCTAAAGTTAAAAAAAAGTTTAAAACCTATAACCCGTCTTCGCAAAAAGGGGTGTAAAAAGGCTGAAACTAAGAAGTAATCAAATTTCGACGACCTTCGTAGCGCAGTCGTTGAGCGCGTTGGTGCTCGAACGAGAGGTCGCGGGTTCGAATCCCGCTGAGGGAACAAAAAGTTTTCAATGTTCCTGGGTCATGGATGTGTATTAAATTTGTGTATAATATAATAAAAATCTTAAATATGTGTATAGTATAATAGTATTAAATATATTTCCGTTGTCTGGTACCTGTAACACAAGTTCTTCGGATACTTAGCACAGGGCCAGATTGACGTGGTGTGAAGCGTCCATAGATATTATATTATATTATTATTATTAATTTAAATATCCAAGTCCCCTAGGACTGGAGAGTGACAAAGGAGGACTGGACTGGAGAGCCACATTAAGGCCCGTATAAATAAAACAATCTCAAACCCAACCTCACTTGAGAACATATTTGACAGATAAAAAAACGTTTCGTTTCACTTTTAAAACTGAACAACTTTATTAATGTTACATAATACTTTAATTTATTTTCTTTTTATACCGTTACTAGCTGTCCCGGCAAACTTCGTATTGCCTTATTAATTAATTGCTTGACATACTGACTGCAGCGCCACCTATCGGTTCCAATTGTAAATCTAAACCATTCTCGAATCTCCACGAACACACACAAAAAATTTCATCAAAATTGGTCCAGTCGTTTAGGAGGAGTTCAGTCACATACACACGCACACAAGAAATATATATATTAAGATATTCATATTATAGATTACAGAAAACAATAAAATAACCCCCAAACGGCCCGCTGTACCACAGAAGTCATAAACATAATACATATGCTGACATTCTCATATGATATATCTCGCTTGTAGCCTATCACGAATTCACGACTGTACCGTAATATATGATAGCATTATTATACATTAACAAGTATTTGTGGAAACAGGTTTACCTTTTAAGATTAGATTTCATGACTTCAAGTTTCGACATCATGACGTTATATTTTGGGTTTCTTATCTTAATATATAGTTATATAGACCAGGTTTTCTAACTGTCCCGACATAGGGCAAGTTGTAAACATCATAGGAATGTTTATACAAAACACAGTTACTGTGTATACCTAATAGAAATATTACGCCAGAATTAGCTTTCACATAATATACTTTTTCGAAATAAAATGTAGCTTATTTGCTAATCCAGTTAGCTTCCTGCGTATGAAATTTTATTAAAATTAGTACAGCCGCTTGCCCGTGCAGCAGTAACAATTGTTTGTTTGTCTGTACATAGTACATACACACGTTATATACACTTTCTGAGGGGGGTAACATACGTTCACTACGGCCGGATAACGGTCACAACCGAGGGGTGCCGGAGAAAGTATTCCCCATGAACCATGTTCCAGGGGTGTCGTAAAAGGCGACAGAGGAAAATAAATACTTAAACTAACATACATAACAAACATACAGACATATTTAAACTAACGTTAGGGTTCACAATAATGTTAGCAATGACAATATACGCAAACAGGATTATTCTTTATTCACCATTAGCTGACCCGTGCCGATGGAAACCGTTTAAGCCTTCCCGAGACTTCCTCAAATATTTTAAGATCAAAAATAGTCGAATCAGTACAGCTGATCTAGAGTTTTAGCGAGACTAACGAACAGCAATTGATTTTTATATTATATATGTTACTCAGTGATAATGTAGCTTTCTAATGAAAAAAGAATTATTAAAATCGGTCCAGTACTTTTTGAGTTTATTCGTTACATACAAAAATACAAATCTTTCCTCTATAATATTAGTGTAGATGTAAATAGCATGATTAACTTTCGTTAAAAATCTTTTCGCGTCGTAAAAAATTATCACAATAACCGACCTTGACACTGTTAATCATAACACCTGTAATAAAGTTAAATTATCTAGAAAATACAAAGTCACTAAGAGCGTGTTTCACCAAGCAATGTTAAAGTTAACGCCATGTTAAATATCATGTTATCCCTCTCGTATTTCCTGTCAATGAATGAGATGGCATGGTATTTTAACATGGCGTTAACTTTAACATTGCTTGGTGAAACACGGCCTAAAGCCCGTATAAATAAAACAATATCAAACCTAACCTCAACTTGGGAACCTATTTGACAGATAAAGCAACGTTTCGTTTCACCTTTAAAAGTGAATATCAATATTAATGTTACATAGTACTTTAATTTATTTTCTTTTTATACCGTTATATTCATATTATAGATTACAGGAAACAATTAAATAAGTATAATGTATATTTTTATAATCTTTATTTTTACGTTTTAAGAAAGAAAAAAATTAAAGTATGTAACATAAGTAAAATTATTCATTTTTAAAAGTGAAACGAAACGTTGTTTTATCTGTCAAATAGGTTCTCAAGGTGAGGTTGGGTTTGAGATTGTTTTATTTATACGGGCCTAAGTATACTCCGTAGTCTGTACCGAGTACCGACTAAATGCGATCTACATGGTAAACCTAACAGCAACTTAGGATAGGCTAAGGAGATTCCGTAACTATTCTTATTTCTTAAAAAATCGACGCTAGTGTGTTCAATTTATACGAAGTATATTGTGTACCCATAGTCTTTTTTGAATGCTATGATTTTTTTCTGTTAAATTTAATTATAGATTCATCTTACATACATACAGATCCGATCTTACGAGTGATGTGGCGGTGTACAACTAGCGTCACAATCCTGCATCGCGCTATCGAAGTTTTCTAAACTCGGCACTCTATATAGAACATCTAAAAACTACTCCAGTGGGCGTCGGCCTGACCGAGCATACCACCTAGCTCGGTCGGTGATCTCCCTCTGGGGCTTCCATTTGCACTCCCACAAAATATGTATGTTTTACATTGACTGCCAAAATCATTATTTGTGGCTTCACAGTCGTCAGATAAGAGATTAAGTCCCGATTTCATCAAAGCTTGTTAGTGTGTAGGCACTTAGGGCGTGTTTCACCAAGCAATGTTAAAATTCATCTTGTTAAATATCAGGTTGTTCCTCTATCAATGAATGAGAAGGTATGTAATTTTAACATGTCGTTAACACTAACATGCGTTGGTGAATTCGGGACTAAGATTAAGAAGATCTTGGTTATTAGTTTTGTATCCAAAGCTAAACAAAGCGATTGCCTTTCATTCTAGCGCCTGAGAATAGTTCTCTTTTTTAAAATTAATGTTATTCCTTTTCAGGTCCTGGCTGCGATGTCATCGTATCTGCTACTCCTGGACCTGGGCATGGCTATAGCCTTCCCCACCATATCAGTCCCGGACCTTTTGAACGCAAAGGAAGGAATATCTCTCAATGACGTGGAGGCGTCGTGGTTTGGTAAGAATACATACTAAATAATAAACTCCCATTTCGGTGTCAGTGACAGGATTTATTTAAACCAGAACGCAGGAGTAAATTTTATAACTAGAACGCCCATTTATAGTGCCCAAGTCTATGCAAAATACACAAGGACACAATCTTTTATCACTATCCATTTATTTATACACTAAACACTACTTGTGTTCCAAATTTGAAACTTCTATGTCTGCTAGAAGTGCCTAATACTTTTGATGATCGGTCAGTGAGTGAGTGAGTGAGTGAGTGAGTGAGTCACTGACAAAATTAAGAAAACTATTAAGTTATAATTCTTTAACTTCTGTTTCAAATTGAATAAAATTTGGTGTTTATACAATGCCTACTTAGTAACTAAAAATGCAGGCTTCTAGTTTTAGCCACAAAGATGTTATTGGGGGTCCAAAATGGCCTGAAATGCTTCGATAAAAGGATGGTACAGCCCTGCTCAACACTACCGTGCCCCCAGATAGAGCAGTAAGTCAGAAACGGTGGTTTTCGGAAAATGGCACTGAAAGATTTTTCTTTTCTGACTTACTGCTCTATTAATTACCAGGGCAGAACTTTTTACTATGATTACCTTGACTCGCGTTGCACTAAAATAATAATAATTTTGTTCCAGGCAGCATTTCCTTCCTAACTCAACCCATCGGCGCAATTCTATCTGGCCCTATCGTGGACTATTTCGGTCGCAAGAGAGCCACGTTTCTAGTCAACATCCCACATCTGATCGGCTGGACTCTCATGCACTTCTCTTGGAGTACACCATCCCTATTCATGGCCAATGCTTTACTGGGTTTTGGGACAGGGATCATGGAAGCACCTATCAACGCTTATGTTGGTGAAATCAGGTTGGTTATATTTTAAGCCTGAAATTTGTTTCACATCAATAATGAAAATGTCTCCCACTGCAACGGTGGCAGTGGCCGGTTTCATTGCAACCAGGCCAGCTACGCATGAGTTTTGTTTATAGTCACCAAGTGTGAGCAAAATAAACAGAAGCCCTCTTGCTCAATTTACAGTCGAATCCCAGTGAGATAGATAAGAATAAAGATTAAAAAACTAAAATTCGACTACTAAAAACACGCTCCTACAAAATTTTTTTTAATACTTTATTTTATGTTCCCTAGAGGGCGCTGTAGCAATTTTAACGTGACGTAATGTAGCCTATAACTAGGGGGCAATCGAGGGGCTTCCAACGACACCTCATTTGTCTAACTATGATAGATAGTTTAGAAGTTATGAGAGAACAGATGGACATCCAGGTCGGGTAAAAATTTGCCCATGTAGGTACACAAATAAGTGAGACAGTAATCTTATTCCACTGACTTCGGCTTAACCGAAGTTTTCATTATTTCATGCCTTTCAATATGGAGGAAAAAAAAATTTATTATCATTGTTGCTACTGTTGTATAAAGAGATGGAGGAAACATAGTTTATTGAGACTGCCTCGCATTACAATTGGTTACATATTTATATTTCATAAATCTAGGTTAAACACGTCATTCGAAATCAAAGACTAATTAATATAAATAAATGTACTGATGGCACATCATTATTATGAGAAGCATATAATGCGATGTTTTTAATTTAAAGACCTAAACTATAAAAGGAACAAAGGACTACTGATATAAACACTTCAAGGAGAAGCATGTTTAAAAATACCACAGCTGGCAGTAGACCATACAAATTTAATTGAATGATAGCAGTCAGCGCCAGTTACAATACAACAAGCAT
This sequence comes from Celastrina argiolus, assembly GCA_905187575.2. Taxonomy (NCBI): domain Eukaryota; kingdom Metazoa; phylum Arthropoda; class Insecta; order Lepidoptera; family Lycaenidae; genus Celastrina; species Celastrina argiolus. The sequence goes on from LR994596.1 coordinate 12,527,537, forward strand.
AACAATACAAAGTTACGTTAGTACTCTGTGAGTTGTGACATTACATCATCCATGTAAAATAGTTGTAGATGTGTAGCGTGTACAATTTATTCACATAAATACAATGAATTGTATAGCATCATTATCATCAGCCTGAAGACGTCCACTGCCTCCCCAACGACTTCAACAATGACCGGAATGGTATACAGACGTGTCAAAATTAATATGAACGGTTTTGTTCAGTCTCACCTAAAGGTAACGAATCTAATGATACATATGTGATGGTATCTCATTGGTTAATTAGGCATTTATTACTCTTAATCGTCATCTAAATGATTTATTAGTTATTCTCTATTCCAGCGAACCATCAGTCCGCGGAGCTCTATGCACGTCCACGCAAATGTTTGCCTCGATCGGCATATTTGTGATATACTTCTTTGGCACCGTCCTCACCTGGAGACAAGCGGCGCTGCTGTGCCTGGCAGCACCTTTGGCGTCCATGTTGATGGTGCTAGCAGTAAGTGTTTGCTTCAATCGGCATATACCTGATCTACTTCTTCGGCATCGTCCTCACCTAGAGGCAAGCGGCGTTGCTCTGTCTGGCCGCACTTTTGGCGTCCATATTTATGGTGTTAGCGATAAGAGTTTGTTTTAATCGGCATAATATACCTGCTGATCTACTTCTTCGTCACTATTTTCATCTGGAGACAAGCGGAGCTGCTCTGTCTGGCCCCACCTTTGGCGTCCATGCTTATATGCTTATGGTGTTAGCGGTAAGCGTTTTATTCAAATTTCTGTTATAATATGGGGTCCTTAATAATATTGTGGTTTCGCCCTCAAACAAAATAAAAAAGTGAAGACGTAATTTTGCTAACCACTCAGTGAGGCCAGTCTTAACTACGTATTACCATGGAACAATTATACATATAATTGGTATATGGTTGGTCTATGGTATTACGCATACACCTGTGACAATACTACGCCTTACCTTACAAGACGCGCCGTCTTGTGTGATTTTCATGCATATTATCTACACTACATGCAAATCAGTTTCTATTTTTGTATGACAAAGCGCTATCTTCACTATTTATTTGATCGAAGCTCTAAGATCTTGGCAAACATCGTTTTACTTTACTGTTTAGATATAAACTTTTTTAACACATTTCTTCGAGCTGAAACCCTAGATTCTAGAACTGGCGGAAACTATATCATAAAACTGAAATAACTCTCAAGGCCCCAGAGACTCCAGTATGGCTGCTGGTCCACGGCCGCGAGAAGGAGGCTCTGAAGTCCCTCTGTCGTCTCCGCGGCTGGACCACGCCGGAGTACGTGAAGGAGGAGTACGAGACCCTCAGCGTGTACTGCGCTAAGCTGCGTGAATGCGTCATCTGTAGCAGCACCGGGCAGGACGTGCAGACATGTCAACATGGAAATATGAACTATTTTAAGAGGTGACTAGCCCCGAAGTTGTAACCTAACCCTAACCCTACCACAGATAAGGTTGATTCAAGACGTAGATATTATTTTTTATTTCGCAAGGGAAATGCATTACGCATGTTCCCACATACCCTTCGGGGACCCTCCCGGCTCGCTACGGCCGGTTTACCCACTAAAACCTTGCGGATTGCCATCAGCCGTTATGTTAGGTGGAGTGCCCTGGATCTGGCAAAACACAGGCCACTCCTCCCGCGACCAGCCGGTTCACCTCTATCAAATTATGAGAGCGCCCCGGTATACTGAAGCGCTCACCTCGGCGCCGAGACTGACAAAGCCGGGGAGGTTACCCCCGAATTTATAACCTAATCCACCTATCCCTAATCCTTTAGGGTTAGGTTAGGTTATGTTGATTCAAATTGTATGTTAACTAATCGGTGATCGGCCTTTCGCTGAATTAACCTTATCTGTGGAATTTCACCAGCCTTGCGAGTGCGAGAGTGATGTAATTATAAAAATCTCTCCCTCTTTTTCTCTGATAAATGTTTCCCCAATCAGCGTTCAATATAGATATCATAGATTTTATTAGTTTTTCAGAAATCGACCCTTAAGTCTTCAAGAACAAGCCAACGAAATCTACTAAAGTTATTTTATGTACAAACATACTAACAAAATAATTTTAGAGTAGTTATAAACTAGTGTAATAAAAGACGATAAATAAAACATCAGCTGAATGTACGGAAGTGTCATTAAATGGTTATAAACGCTGATGAGCAATCGTTGCTCAGCTGCAATGAATACTTTGATTTATCTAAGTAAAATCTAAAACAGCTACCAATAAACAAAATAAAATTTTTAAATGGTCAAGTACGAGTCGGAATCGCGCACAAAAAGTTCCCTACATAATTAGCAAAAAAAATACGTTTTATGTATGGACCGTTACTGTCCCACTGCTGGGCAAAGGCCTCCCCTCTCTCATTCCACAAGTTCCGATCTTTTGCTATGACTGGCCACTCTTTAAGAAACGCGTCTAGCTCGTCGCGCCACCTTTTCTTGGGCCGACCTCTGTTTTGTCGACCAGTCGGTAGCCACTCCGTCGCTAAACGCACCCATCTGTCCGGGTGCATGCGGTATACGTGCCCTGCCCAACTCCACTTCAAATTTTTTACACTTCAAACCCCCCTTGAATATTTGTTTTATTTTATTTTTAGTATTTGTTGTTATAAGAAAAACATTATCTGTTAAATTTCAACTGTTTAGCTATAAACGGTCTTGAGATACAGCCTGGTGACAGACAGACCGGCAGACGTATATCGAATAGTAATGGCGTTCCATTTTTACCCTTTGGGTACTTAACCCTTAAAAGTAAATTACCTCAGAATTGTGAACGACTGAGGGAACTGATGATAAAAAAAGACATGTGGTCTGCCGCGGTAAAGCTATTGCATACTTACTTACTTATTGCATATCAACTTATCCGATACAACCAATGCCACCTAGAGGCGAGTTGTTGAACTAAAGAGACAAGCGTGATATTTTAAAAAAGTCATTAAAAGTTCTGCTATTCATCGATAGATGGCAATAAAAAGTATCCGGTCGGAGTGGGGGGGTGTTAGGTTATTTTCGTTACGGAATTTCTGGATTCGGTCTCAACGCTCAAGGCCCGCGATAGAAGCTATGCAATAGCTTAATAAAACTCTGAAAGCTCTCTCAATCCCGGCAGCTTTCAAATATTAAAACTAGATCTAAACGGTTCATTCATTTCGGATGCACAGACAGACAGACACACAAGCAATCAGATTTAGATGAAATTTTGTATGGTAGGTTTAGGCTCTGGATTAGCACGTTGGGCACTTTTTATTTCTGGAAATATATAATTTTAAAGAGGCTCTGTATGTAAGAAAACTTAAATAACTATCTAACTGGTTATGTGATATGGTAATCTGCTACAACTTACAACTAGGTAATTAAATTCAAAACTGTTCATGATATTAACATTTTGTTGTCATTATCTATAATTATTACAGAATTAAACTAGTCTAGGTGTTTCGTTACTGGCTCTGATGCTATATTGTCAACGATAAGAAATTAGTAAGTCTCAATAGAAAATTATACCGACTAAGAAATTATACTAATGATAAAAGGCATATTTGATATCTTAGTAACTGTTATTTTGTAAAATACATTAACATTCATCACAGCAACGAGTACTGAGGGCCGGTTTCTTAAAATCGAATCAAATCTATGATCAACTAACATGGCATTCAAGTTACAACCCTGGTTAAACATTTAACAATGTTGATCATACATTTGAATAGCCTTTCTGAACCCGGCCGTGAGATGACGATAAATTATGAGCTGGAGGTCAAGTCACATGGTGACTAGTTGTTAATTCTGCCAAGTAGTGACAGTGACTGCCATTGAATAGGCTCTTTCCTTTAGTAAGCCTTTCAGTATTCGGGTAGTTATTTATAAACTATGTAGGTACATTCTAATTTCTCCTTTTCGCCCCCGGCTCCGCCCGCGTATATCCTACGGCAACCGTGCCCTTTTACGGGATAAAAAGTAGCCTATGTCTTATAATATATAGCGTGTCAGCTTACTGCAATTATTTATATTTCATCTTTTGTTACGTCTTTGAGGAAGATATAAAATTGCGCTAATACAGCATAGACTGCAGTCCTGCAAAGTCTACAAAATTAATCTGTGAAATGACCCAACGTAAATAACGCTATATGATTACATAGAAGGCTCTAACTATATGATAAGGTAACAGTAAGCGTTATGCTGTCATTTCTGACCATAGGCTCTTTTAATCGTCAGATAACTTTCATCTGTCGAATAAATATGAGACTTTGGCATTTGCTTAATACAAAATAGTTTTAAAGTTAAATATAGGTTAGGTTAGGTAATCTTTCGCAGGTAAAATTTAACAGACGATTGAAAAATGAATAGTATATCCTTGCTTTTACTTTCCAGGGCCCTCCTCAAGTCCAAATACGTAATGTTCTGCAAGGAGACCATGAGGCCCATGTCCCTGGTGACGCTGTACTTCCTGTTCTACGTGATGAGCGGCCTCACGCCCATCAGGCCAAACATGGTCAACGTGTGCGGGGCCTTCGGCATGGCCCAGGATGGAAAGCAAGTAGTGGTGAGTTTTATAATATAGCCATTACTATTCGCCAGAGTATGACACCTCCCGATCAACCATCTTTCCCGTTGGTTTTGTAAAATTAAAATTAAATTAAATACCAATTATTGCAAGCTGCATAGGCCCATATTATAAATACCTTAAAGACTAACATACATAATATTTAAAATACTTAAAAACTCGGCGACGTGTGGCGCGCTTCATTCCAGAGTCTCCTTTTTTTGAGATTTCATTATGATTTTGAGAAAATTAACTTTAAAATGTCACTTAAACATTTTAGAATATGTCATAAAGTATTAAGTACATTAATCTAAAGGTCTGTCTCTAGAATCAATGTACTTAATACGTTCAATCAATCAATCAATCATTTATTCACAGAATGTATTACATTTGCAGGTGGTAGCGCTTAAAACAGATCCATACATTTTACCATGATAGCATGGTGTGTGAAAATTAAATAATATGTTACAATTCCATCGTCAATTTACAAATGTTTAAACAATAATTCATATATTATCCTAAAATGTTTATGTGACAGTTTAAAGTCAATTTTCTGGGTGAAAGTTTTTTGTGACATATCACCTTCATCGATTCATGTCTTCAATTGTGCTCTACGCATCACTCTCTTCACACTACATATATTCGGCTTGCTATATGACCCATAAATCACACTGTATAATGTACAGTCCGGTGAAAGTTGTTGAAGATGTAACAGAACTTGAATAATTTGTGCAACATGCGACACATGGCTGTGGAATCTATAGACCAAGCAGGAACAATTCACAACACCGTATTCGTAAATTTTAGAATGTTTATGTTGTAATACACGTTTTTCATACGACTATCAAAACTCGGAGGTCGTGGTCGTACATTTTAAGTATAGTTAATACCATAGTTACAAAATGATCGATTAACAAAAGCAGTTACTTATTTGAAATAAAAAAATATATAATTAGCAATCGAATTTTAGAAAAAAATTATCGATTATTTAAAAAACTCGATTATTTTTCACATCCCTAGATCATATACCGTCAAAATCATTAATTACCCTACCTTTTGTCTGCATCGTAGTCAGATAAAAAGCGGAAAATGTTAAAACAGAGTACGCTTGCTTCACAAGTATGTTCCTATATGTTACGAGGTTGTCACATATTATATGACCAGATAACAAGGACAGGCTCAGTTCAGACTGATGAGGAAAAGAACGCTCAAAAATATTTTAGCAGGACACGTGTGGTTTTCGTTTGCGGTTGACACTGTTTGTTCGATGATGTAAGGATGTAGAAGTAAAGAGCCTCTAAAATTATACATGCTGTAATATTAATCAGTAATACTTTAGGGTGTGTATGGGTCCCTTATTATAATAATAGAGTCAACTACGCTGAAAGAGTTGCTTTTTTATTGTTGTTCGGGAAAATTTATGATGTTGAGGCATTTCTCATAGAAGCATGAAAGTTAAAAGTGCGTCTTTCAGCGCTGGTACTTTCACAGTATACTCTACATAGTAGGCATATACACACCGTAAAGTATTATCACATATTTATTTAAATTTATTTTACAGCCTGTATATAGGAAAAGGTATTATTGACTAATGTAACAACGCAGTACCTAAGGTATATATAGCTGATATTTTGCAAACGTTCTCCTGATGACCCAAGCATCAACAGGTCCCAAATATAATACTTAACTAAAATAAATAAGTATTGTAAATAACACACTAAATACACTATGAGCTTGTTATATTACTCTGAAATAAATGAAGACATGAATGAATGAAGGTGATATGTAGCAAAAGTCAGATTTTAGAACATTAAGTTCAAACTGTTTAGAGTACGTCGTAAAGTATTAGGAATATAAATCTAAAGATCCGTCCCTAGAATCAATATATATGAAAATACGTTACTCTACATCCCCAATGTTTTAATGAAAATTTAAATTCAATTTTCTGGGTAATTTTTTTTGCGACATATCACCTTCATACATGTTGAAGACATGAATATGTCTTCAACCCAAACTAATAATAATCTACTAAGTACAAAATTAAAAACTCAGAATAGTAGTACCATGGACCAATTATACATATGTAATTGGTCTATGGTAGTACTTACTTAAAACAGTTCTTGGAATTTTCCACTTTGTTTGGTTCCCAGCGACTTCGTAAATAAGATGTTCCAGTGTTCATAGTATATCTGGGGATTTGATCAATCAGTTTCGGAGTCTGTACCTCAAACAAACAAATCTTTTCTCTTTATAATATTGGTACAGATTTTACCCGGACCGGTTTCGACTAAATCATCGCCAAACCGGTTTTAATTAAACACTTAAAAAATTTACTGTATCCAATAAAGTAGGTAGGAGGTATTTTTATAATAAAAAAATTCAAAAAAATATATTTTTTTTATTTTTGCGACAAAAAAATAAATGGTGAAAAGTATTTTTTTTTGACAAAAAAATAAGTATTAAAAAATACATTTCCAAAATAAGGAAAGGTCGTATAATCGTATCTCAAAGTTATAGCGACTGCTCTTTTTACACCCTGTATAGTCATTATACGTGATTTAAAAAGATTGAAGATGTCTTCTGTCGTTGTATTGTTAGCGACCTGATGAAACTACATAGCGGATGAGCCAATTTCGATCTAGTTTTTTTGTTTGGACATTGGCATGATAGAATGTTCTCAAGCTATAATAATTCATCATAATCAATTCGCTGCTTAACAATCCTAGGATTACTTGCTTAAAATTATTTCTCTTATTTGTTTATTGTTGTTGTGTGCAAGTTATTTTTATTCTCTTATTTTCTTCTTTCCAGTTATGGGTCGGCATCATCACTTTCATCACCAGCATCATATCAGTGGGGATGATCAAGGTCCTGGGCAAACGGAAGCTGTGTATATCTGCATTGTTCACGACCGGTCTCGCCTGCACTCTTCTCTCCATTTACGGCAGGAACCATATTCCTGACTCCGTGAACTCCTACGATACCACAACCTTCACCACCCAGACTAGCGCTGAGCCTCTGGTCTACTTCTACCTGCTGACTGTCTTCACTGGGTTTAGTGTGCCCTGGGTGTTTCTAGGCGAAGTGTTTCCATTTAGGTGAGTTTGTATTGGATTTTGTTAAAGGAGATAATAATATTTAAATCAAATTTATATTTCATATGAATGTTGATCGTATTTCTGTCAGTGACATTATTCCATATTGAAGGAGTTCACATAATATTAAGTCGATAACTCTATTTATTTTTTTATACAGAAAACTTACGAGCTACATGATTTATTACGAGTAATATAATTTCATAAACAGGACTATAAATTAAATGCACCTGTCTAATAAGATAATTTTTAAATAATTCTAAAAGTATGCATTTCAAAGCTGTTTTATAGATTTGTAAGGACTGAAACTAGTGATACATCTTAAGTACTTTTGTAATATACCTACTAAGGACCTTTTTCTAATAGTGGCGGACTTCTCGGCTGCCGCTCGCAAGCCGCTAGTGTGATAGGACATAAGACTAATACATAATAATAATATCTATGGCCGCTTCACACCACGTCAATCTGACCCCGTGCTAAGTATCCGAAGATCTTGTGTTACAGATACCAGACAACGGAAATATATTTAATACTTTTATACTATACACATTTTTAATATTTTATACACATCCATGACCCAGTGACATTGAAAACTTTTGTTCCCTATGCGGATTCGAAACCGTCGACCTCTGGCTTGAGCACCAATGCGCTCAACCACTGCGCTACGTAGATCGTCAAATCTATATACATAATAAAGCGGAAGAGTTTGTTTGTTTAAACGCGCTTATCTCAGGAACTGCTGGTCCGATTTGAAAAATTATTTTTTTGTAGGATAGTCCATTTATAGAGAAAGGCTTTAGGCTATATAACATTACGCTGCGATCAATAGGAGCGAAGCGTCATTGAGAAATGTTGCAAAAACGGGGAAAATTATTCACATTTGGGGACTTTCGTTGCGTGCGCTGTCAAAAACCACGCGAACGAAGTCGCTTTATATATGATTTTTTTCACTTATAGGTGTCGAGCTACTGCCCAAGGTTTCGCTGCAGCCACGTACTATATCTTCACCTTCGTCGCCTCAAAAACCTTCATCGATATAGAACAGGGCTTCAAGCTGTGGGGAACCTTTGCAACCTACGCCGGGTTCAGCTTCCTCGGCACCATCTACTTGTACTTCTTCCTCCCGGAAACAGAGAACAAGACCTTGCAAGAGATAGAGGAGTTCTACTCCGGAGAGTTCAGAACGTTCGCTGATGATCGATTCATTAATATGGTTAAGAGGAAAAAGTAGTCTCATTAATATAAGGAAATTTTTATGAAACAATACGAATTTTTTAATAAGTGAAAGTATGTTTTATTTATAGCCTAGCTTTAAAATAAAATTTGTGATACAATTGTCTACAGTATTTTTCTAGGGCCAAACATTAGCAATCATCGATGCTTCACACCTCGTCGATCTGGAGCACGATTCTCGGGCAGTGGAAAAAAGTTCGAATATTAGTATATCCCGCTCGCACGCGCGCTAAATCTCATTTGCATGAGCGGGACAGACCGATAGTAAAAACTAAGTTCGAGGCCTGAGAATTAGGGTCCTGGGGGCTTACTCCCGACACAATCGAGAACCGTTCGATATCAGTGGTTTTTCGTACTTTATTTGGTGAATTACTTTGAAACTAATCAGGATAAAGAAAATTATTAGATCGTAACTATTTGTACTCCCGACCATATCAATCGACTGAGTATCAAAATAAACAAATGTCAATTTATTAGGAAGTACGCGGCAAGAACGTATCGTCCCGTGCTAAGTATCCGAAGAACTAATGCTAACATTCGGTTCTTTAGGTTTCTTCGCTACAAAGTTGGCAATAGACGGGTGCAAACTAAAGACCTATAGTATTTTATACGGGTTGTAATTTTTCAAAAGGGACAGGACAAGGTTCACTATAACTTAAGCAATGACAATATACATGAACAAGATTTATCTTTATTTACCATATACCTAAATAACATTCTTTTATAATCTCGATTCGTTATTTGCGGCGACGGCGCGGGCGCTGGTGCTGGGATGCTTTGACGCAGTTGAATAGACGATCGCCGCCACGCCGCGGCCGCTTTAGACATTCAAACGCACAATGTATAAAAATATTTAATTCATACGATGAAAAATTAGGGTGGAGTTATTTGGAACGAGAATGTAGTGCTCATCACGCTCGTTCAATAAGTCACCTGTTGGAGGTTTTATCGCCTCCGTGGTCTAGTGGTTCAGGGCTTCGCTTTTGACCTGGAGGTCGAGGGTTCGATTCCCGCGTTGGAACACAAATAATGTTCTTTTCAAGTTTAGGTAGGACAATGCAGGCCGATCACCTGATTGTCGGACAAGAAAGATGATCCATGCGTCGGATGGGCATGTAAAAAGTCGGTCCTGCGCCTGTTCTCTCGCCAGTCGTGTCGGTTTACCGTCCCACTGGGTTATGAGAGTAAAAGGAAGAGAGAGTGTATTTGTGCATTGCGCACAGACTTGGGGCACTATAAAATAAATACTGCGTAGCTAAATCGGTGAAGGGTGCTATTATGTGTAAGATTACACGCAGTAAAAATTTATACTAACATGTGGATCGAGTAGCATTAGCACTAACATTCGGCATAATAAAAGTGCAACTTACTGTAAAACATTTACTAGACAAAAACTTACACCTAAATCCTCGGCTCCTCAATTCTCGCAATGAACAGTGGGATAGCGAACTGCGTGTCCCACAACACTGCTACGAATGGCCTGTTCACTTCGAAGTTGACAATAGACGGGTCGAAGGACAGGGCTATTCCTGCGAAGGACGAAGCAGCGGAGGCAGATACTCCCTGCTCGTCCACAGACATGAACCCAGTGTGGACGGCGCTGGTGATATGGGGCGAGAAGGTACGGTAGGTGCCGATGCCGGAGAGGTCGGATTCATCATCGAATATGGCAGATACTCCCATCTGAAATACATCAGATCATCAGTTTACTCTTTGATAGCGGCACTGCGGCTAGTAGTATAAACCGAATATATCCGGGAGAAAAGGTAGCATGTGTGTTCATTCAGAGCCGAGAGAAGTAACAAATATACAGATTTAGACAGTTACATTAAAAAAAAAACATTAAACATTTAATAAATTCGGTCTTAACAATTTAACATTTACTATTGCTGTTCATTTTTCTTTATAATTTGTTTTCTCTAGGTAAATAACAATGTGGATATCTCTTGATTAACTATACGAACAACCCGTGAATAAAAGCTCCCGATCTCAGTAAATAAAACCTGTTACCCTCTTTCAGTTGGTAATTTTACAGGATAGGTTGATTTAACGTCCCATCATGCAATCACAGGGCCGCATCTAGGTGACTTCTTTAATGAAGACTCTAACTCCCAGTTTTTGCAACAAACATGCAGTAAGTAATAAAACTTTTAAGAGGAAACACCACGAATTTTTTTCCATACAAAAATAGAGGTCTAGGGGATTTCTATTTCCTCCCTGGATAATACCTCTAGAGTAACTATTTTTTCCTGAATATTTATAGATATTGTTTGTACGTCCCTATTTTTTCATTTTTTTAATAAATTAATTGTTTAAAGAGATATGGACGTTTAAAAACCCAAAAAAAATATGGCCAGACTGTCTGCTATGTTTAAATATCTAGGAGGCAGATTTGGCTACAATAAACAACAAAATCAAAAAATAGGAACCTAGCTCAATTCTTTTTTTAGCTAATACAGAAAAAAATATTTAAATCGGTTAAGTTTTGGAGGAGGAAACAGGAATCCCCTAAACGTCGATTTCTGGTACTTTTAATAGGTAATTTCAGTCCAAGTTGCAGTTGTCTCTATCGCGCTAGTGCTGGGTAGCTAAGGCAACGCGAGACAACAATAGATTTTATTACCTATTTTGTATTTCTCTCAACTGTGGTGTTTCCTCTTAAGTAAGTACCTAAACATTCGGATATACGGAAGGTTTTGGAATTAAATTGTATTCACTGAATATGAACTCTAGGATCTACAATAGAGCTGAAAATGGGACTTACGAGGGTAGAGAACGATTTCAGTATCAAGTTTGGTTTTGGACGGGGAGATTCTAAATAGTATAGTCCCAACGTTGATCTTTACCTTTCTGAAAACTGGAATCAAACCTGTATCAGACTTACTAAAATCTGCATCAAACTACCGTTCACACTGATGAACTTCGATTCGAACTCACTAGTTTAGCCAACTACCACTTAGTTTGTTAATACATTAGCCCTTACCTTTCTCAATACTGGAATGAGATCTGTATCTGACTTTAGTGTGAACTTCAGTAGCTAGATGCAGCCCTTGTTCTTTGGAAACGTGTGGAAGTTGACTAGCTTCGTGTTGTGATACGTTAGCCCTTACCTTTCTCAATACTGGAATCACATATGTATCTGACTTCAGTGTGAACTTCAGTAGCTAGATGCAGCCCTTGTTCTTTGGAAACGTGTGGTAGTTAACTAGGTTCGTGTTGTGATACATTAGTCCTTACCTTTCTCAATACTGGAATCAGGTATGTATCTGACTTCAGTGTGAACTTTGGCAGCTCGATGCGGACTTCGTTCTCCGGAAACTTGTGGTAGTTGACTAGCTTCGTATTGTGATACATTAGTCCTTACCTTTCTCAATACTGGAATCACACATGTGATTGACTTCAGTGTGAACTTCAGTAGCTAGATGGAGCCCTTGTTCTTTGGAAACGTGTGGTAGTTAACTAGGTTCGTGTTGTGATACATTAGCCCTTACCTTCCTCAAAACAGGAATTAGATCTGTATCTGACTTCAGTGTGAACTTCGGTAGCTCGATACGGACTTCGTTCTCCGGTAACTTGTGGTAGTTGACTAGCTTCGTGTTGGTCAATGAGTTGAGAGCGTCGTTCACGTTCGCATTCTCATTGGGCAGGATGATGATTAGGGAGTATTGGTTCCTCTGGAATTCAAAGAGCAGTTATCAGCAATCGATCGGCTTTGATGTCCACTGGACATAAGCCTCATCCAAATTATTTCATGGGAAGTAGATGCCTATATTCGCCACGCAGGCAGGTGTGTTGGCGACCGCAGTTTTAAGACATAACAATGTCCGCAGAAACTAAACCGTTATTTCTGGATGTATATGTAATTACACCCACGGGAACAATGGTTGATGAGTAGGCGCTATACCTAAACTTTGCTATGCGAGAGAAATAGATCATGTTTGGTATTAAATACAGAAATGATTTGTTCTAGATTATAAAGCAATAGAAAAACGATAACCCTTAAATTAAATTAAATAATTTTTATCCGGGCTGCATAGCCCGATATTTAAATACCCTAAAGACTAACATACATATTTAAAATACTTAAAAACTAACTACTTACACGTGTTGTCGGCGATGTATATTTAAGAAAATTCAAAATATAAACATTATACGCTACGTTCTCATTTTTTTTGGATCGTTATTTTTAGTTGAGTAATTTGTAATCACTTTTGATTTTAGATTATTATTTTAAGAAAATAATATGTGTTTCAATTTCATGTTCCTTGTTTCTTTTGAAACTAAATAAAAAAATCACCCGGTATAGCGAAAGGTCGCATAATAAAACAACCTGCCTTATCTATTAGAGTCTCTTATAGCTAATAACCAGTAAAGGAGCTTAAAAATATTATAAATTATTGTTTTATGGACAAATCATAAACTTTGAACAGTTTTACGAAATATGTGCGATTGGAGTGTGAAATTTAGCACAGTTAAAGTTTATGTGGAGGAAGACATGCTGTAAGTATTTATTAAGAAATACATTAAATTAATAAAAATAAAAATATAACTACCTCAGGTTATTTACTAGTCTTTGATACAATTTTATTACACGTAGCCGATTGCTAATTTGACACAATTCCATTTTTTTTCTGTTTTGGCACCGAATAAAGTCCAAACTTATCCTAACCAAAACCCCTTATAAAGGTCAAACTAAAATTAAATATTATGGGATAATTCCAACAGCGACCTCTATATCTCATTGGGGGCATTATAAGTTAGAGGTGTAGTCTACCTATGTGTATATGTGTGTGTGGTATTATAGCTTCCAAGCGGATGAACTTATTTTGTTTTAGTTATTTTAGTTTTAAAAAAGCTAAATCGAGACTCGAGACTGTCATTTATCATCATCAGCCGGGGTTACTTAAATTTTTATTACCTCAAACGGTAGAATAACAACACAGGAGTCCAGATCCTCATCCACGCCGTACTTCAAGTCTGTCGTCATTCTCATGAACGGAACGAGGGTCTTCTTTCCATTGCTGAGATAGAAGTCCATGTCTTTTGTCGCGTCTGGCTTGAACTGCGTCTCCCAGAGACCCTTAAAGTAGACCGCGTTGACGATCACTAGTTGTGTGTTGGGGTTTACAGAATCTGAAATTGAATGAAGTGTAATTTGAATGAAAGTCATGAGATTTTTTCTTCTTCTACTCTATTTTTGGAAACTCATGACGCAACGCTCCTTTGGAAACATTTCATAATTATGTTCTATATCAATATAATAGAGAATGTTTATTGTTTTGTTGTTATTAATTTGTTAGTTTTCATTTAATAGGCTTTGTCGTGACTACTAGACCGATTTTGATTTTTGGTACAGGTACATACTAAATTATTAGACAGCGGCAAATATCAGGAACACTTTTTATTACGGCAAGTTAAGTGCGCATCATCTAGTATTAATTATATTAGACGTTTTCTAAATTTAAAATGGCTAAAAACATCCTCAAACTTTGGAGATAATCTTGTGAGGTGCAACATTATAACGGTTTATTTCACGTTCAATCCCTCTTCTATTTGAACCCCTAATTGCCCAGCTTTAGCACCCAGAGGATATGTATTTTTATACCTCTTCGTGGGCCTTGTAGCCTACATTTAGGGTTAACCCTCAAACGATAGTTAAATTAACGACATCAATAAAATTAAGGCAATTTTACCTTCTGTTAATAGATTCAGAATTTTGTTGTTTGTCTTCGAAGCTACCCATTTGTTGATCTGCCTCACAGCTAAAGCAGGCTGGTGGGAGTTGAGAAGACTGACTTCGCTGCCGAAATTCTTGGTCGCAGTTTGTTTGAAGGCTTCGTTCAACTCAAATCCTTCTCCAAGGTAAATATTGTTGGCCACAGTGAGAATGTTACGGGACACACGTTTCTGGAAAATAAGACGATTGATATTATAAGGACTGCATAAATAATTGTAATTTAAAATCCTCCAATGAGGCTCCCGGAACTAGATGGAAAATGAATAGTGCAATGACAAACAATGTGTTAACAGTTTTAACACAATGTTGATTTTTTGACAACTTTTGAGGCACTAAGTATTTGAAGGAACCACACAGTATAAAAAGGTATATAATGTTAGTGTATTATAAATATCAAATATTCAGAATGGTCCAGCGATCCAGCCTCACAGAAATTGTATAGGGCATTTCCGCAATGCTAATTATTATGAACGTCAGATTAGCTAGCAACGTAACGTCTATATTAGTCTCTTGACTATGGGTCTGGGTGGTTTTATTGTTGACATTCCGAAAATAACCTGCAAAGTTTTATTTGGAAGTAACGATTTTCATGGGGGACTTACTTGCATGTCCGTAGTCAGCCTCTTGTAAGTAGGCGCCGTCAATGCTGGAGCCAGCTGCAGTGCATCCGTGATCTGTTGCTGGCTGTTCCCGTACGTGCCCTGCTGGAGCAGCGCCAGCACCGTCGTCACCGACGTCGGCGATATTATCACGTTCCCCTTCTGTAGTGAACCTATGCTCTGCAATAAAATTGCTATTAGTATTTCCGATGTCATCTTATTTAATTTTAACTAAGGTTATCTACTTAAGCTTATATACTGATCTACACATAAATCGATGAAGATATGTCGCAAAAATTTTTACTGTCACATGAACATTTTAGGATATGTAGTAATCCCTACCTGTTAGTTACTAGGTAGACAACAGATATTGATATTGATTTAATATTACCAATAGTCTATTCGCTTTAAGAATTTGGGGAATCAGGCATAGATTAAAGTAATACGTATTATGAGCACGCCTTAACGTACTAAGTACATTGATTCTAGAGACAGATCTATAGAAAATGTTTAAGTGACAGTTTGAACTCAATTCCCTTTGACGACTTTCCGAAAATACCTTGTTAAGTTTAATTTCGAAATAAAATAATTTGATTTGCTTTTTGCAATTTTTAAATAATAACAATCTCTGCTGCTGACATTTTCAGATATATAATATTCCCCGCTTTTACGACGTATCTTACCTTCATTAATTGAACTGCAAAGTTCGTGATGGCGAATGTGATGTTGTTCAGTGGTTCGACCTCCGTGGTTCCTGGTCCCAACAACTGTACTTTGGTGGCGGTTTGGAATCTATCATCAGCGAATCCCTGGAAGTTGTTTTCCTGGGTGTTAAGTCCCTGGGACCCTACATAATTAACTTCCTGTTGTTTTTGGTGATTGTTATCATGAATTCCTTGGGGTTTCTGGTACTTTTCATCATTGATTCCCGGTTGTTTTTTGATTACCTCTGGTTTTGGGTACTTGTCGTTATTGAGTAACTGAGGCTTTGGGTACCTGTCGTTATTGAGTAACTGTGGTTTTTGGTACCCGTCATTATTGAGTAGCTGTGGTTTCACAGTATTGAATAAATCGTATACATTTTGTTTTTGTGAATTACCATTTGCGATATTAATTTCCTGATTGTTAAGTAGTGTGTATTCATTTGGTGTTAAATAATCATTATTTCCCGTGTTGGGGTAATTCCATTGGGCGTCTGCTCTTATACATAAGTATAATAGGAAAAAAGCTGAAAATTTAAGAACATAATATAATTAGTCACTTATGGCTGGATTTATTATATAATATTATGATACAGAATGTCTCCGTTCGGATAAAATGAAGAGCTCAAACGAAGCAAAATAGAACTCTTAAATCCGTTATTGGATGATTCATACAGTTTTCTCCGAGCGAAGTAACCACTCTTTAAATATTGTAGTGGGACTGGCGGTTTTAAATGACGCATGGTTGCCCAGCACATACGGCATTCTCACAACACAGTCGGCCTAGTCCAGAGGAATGACTGGTCAATACGTCTAAGGCAAACCATGTGCGGGTTTCCTTACGACGTTTTCCTTCACCGTTAGAGACTCCGTGTAATACATGACGTGTAAAAAAATCTCATTGGTACATAAATGTTTTGGTACATACTACATACATGCCACAATCTGGGAATCGAACCTCCACTCTTTGTTACATTGAGATGATAATCGATTCTCAATGATTCTCAATTGTATTAATTAACTCAGGGATAATGCCTGTTCTATTTTCAGTGGTTTACATATTCTACGGCCGGTCGAATTCCGAATCATGTTCCACGACCCAATAGTAAGGCCAAAAGATTCAATTTAACGTAAAAATTTCAAATATATAAACCCAATTGCGTCATCAATATTGGTGACTTATTCAATAGAATTTTATTTTTGAATTATATTTTATCCTTACAAACTTTACTTACTTCCTTTTGGTATTGCCAGTTTTGTTATAAAGAGCTTTGCGAATAAAAAGTATCAACTTTCTAAGACTTCTTTTTGTACATCATAGTGAAGAAATTTGCATTCAACTAAAGTAGTTCAGTTACATTATTAGACATGTTGCATAGATTAATAATTGGTCTCTTTGACTAGATACCGTCCAGCATTCTGAAAAATGCGGCAACAAATACTACGCCGTATTCGGCGTACCCGCGCCAGTCGCGCTACAAGCGTAAAGTGAAGTAGACGTCTCGATAATTTGTCAAAGATTTGTGTGAGAGCGAAGCAAAATGCCGATTTGCATAGTCCAACTATGTAAAAATAATACTACATGAAACAAGAAAAATACTGGCATCACATACCATTAGTAATAATAATAATAATAATAATAATAATATCTATGGACGCTTCACACCACGTCAATCTGGCCCTGTGCTAAGTATCCGAAGAACTTGTGTTACAGGTACCAGACAACGGAAATATATTTAATAATTTTATACTATACACATATTTAAGATTTTTTATTATATTATACACAAATTTAATACACATCCATGACCCAGGAACATTGAAAACTTTTTGTTCCCTCGGCGGGATTCGAACCCGCGACCTTTCGTTCGAGCACCAATGCGCTCAACCAACTGCGCTACGGAGGTCGTCATAAGTATTGTATAAATCTTCTAAAACACAGTCAAATAATATAATCCTAAAATCTCCGATCGGAGTACCGCTTTGTGTTCAATGTTGCCTTGTATTCAAAATTTTTTAACCATATTTGCCCGTGTTTGCCACATCATGTCATGTCATAGTAACGCCAAGAAACATATTGTTTTTTTTTTTTTTTATATATAATAAATAATAATAATCTTTATTCAGCACATACAATATAAAACCTTAATCTAGAGCATACAATGATTACTAACATATCAATGGTTTTATTATACACATAATATGGTTGGATCGCAACCAGCAGCTTAGCTAGCTTACAGTGTAACCTGTGTTAAAGCTACTGGTCCCTTTCCCAACATCAAACAAATTGATATTTATCACATTTCAATAGGTATGATTCGTGCGATAACCAGAGCTTTACATTTTTAAAGAACAATTGTTAAAATTATTTTATATTGGAATCAATAAGAGTAAAGATAATTATTTAATATATAAATATAAATTCAATTAATAAATTTGTTTGTTCATTAAAACAAAAACAATACATAAATCCAATCGGGAATAATTTACTACTACACAAAATATTGTACTAATTATAGTATATATTTATGTAGTATGTTATTAATTAAGACCATGAAGTGAAGCCAATGTGTTGATTTTAATGATGAAATGAATGTGAGTGTCCTGGTGTGATAGCAATGATTGCCTGTGAATAGATGATTACAGTGTAGGACATATCAGTTTTTCAGTGTCTTCATATGTCAAGCCAAGGAGCCAATCATTGACAGCTTTTTTACAAGCTACAAAGTTAAGTTGATATATAAGAATATGTTTGTTAATTTTGTTATACAGGTACGGTGCAATGAAATAGTTAAATCTCATAGATTGTACGAAATTATACTTTCTAATATTACAAATTTTGTCTCTGCGCCGTTTATTTATATTTTTAAAAGTAGTAGCAGCATGTTGCAAAAGGATTGTATGCGAAATAAAGTGTTGCCTTACTGTCAACTCTCTGCAGTTTTTATAGAGTTCAGTTGTAGAGAAGGTATATTTTTTAAAGGTGCTTACCTTCAAGACGGCTCTTTGCGCTCGTTCGAGCTTAAGTAGACGAGCTTTGGGTGCACCTCCCCAGGAAGAAATACAATACGTGAGAATTGATTGGCATAGGGCCTGATAAACTTGTTTAACAATTTGTGGGTTAGCAACGTGTCGAAGCGTTTTAAATATATAAATTAATTTCCGTACTCTTGATTGCAAGAGATCAATGTGTGATGCAAAGGAGAGATTGGAATCCAGCAAGACACCAAGATATTTAGTTGTAGGTACTCGTGAGAGCCGCAGACAATTACAAGATTGAGAGGAATTGGGGTATATGTGAGCAGTTAAATTAAGTGTTGGAGGAGGTTGTGTAGATGCACGCAGGGAAAAGGTCATATAGTTTGTTTAGTCCGCGTTGAGCGTTAAGGAGTTTGTAGCCAACCAAGCTGAGACAACGTCAAATGTATTTTGTGCGGTAGAAAACACTTAAGCCCAGGAATCACCAATAATGTTAAGTGCCGTGTCGTCGGCAAAAGCTGTTATCTTGGTGTTTTTAGAGTTCAACTGGCATAATTGATTTATATACACAAGAAACAGTTTACGACTTGATAGGCAACCATGATATGATGTTTGTGCGTTGTCATTTTGGGTTGGATTTTATAACGAGTCACCTGTATTTACGAGTATTCGTGGTGTAGGGGGCTTAAGCGACAAGTCATAATTACCCTTATAGAAATTTTGAATTCCGGAGTTGCGTCTAAATATTTAAAAAAAAAACAAAAATTCTTAAATATTATTGCAATGATGCGAAACGGAACGTAAACTTTATACTTTAGTACAGTTTTTCAAATGTAATTATGTGAAAAGGTGAAACGAAACGCAACTCGCCATTTACTGAAGAAGCGTTTACTTTATTAATAGTTTTAATAAAGTACGCTCCTTCTTAATATTATGATAAATGTAATGTTGTTTGCGCGCTAATTTCAGATGAGGCTATACGCCAGAAAAGTATGTGGGACCAAAATCAAAATCATAGCTATATTGACATGGGCACTGGTGTAAATGACACTTCTATGTTAGCTTCAGAGGCATATTATGTCTTCCTATTAGTTTGTTTAACTGAGCACTGGAAACTGCCTATAGGATACTTTTTAGTGCATGGCCTAACAGGGTTCTATATATATAT
The DNA here is from genome assembly GCA_905187575.2 of Celastrina argiolus. NCBI lineage: Eukaryota > Metazoa > Arthropoda > Insecta > Lepidoptera > Lycaenidae > Celastrina > Celastrina argiolus. Next base: position 12,547,613 of record LR994596.1, read on the forward strand.
ATATATTATAGTATGTATATATGTTACGGTAAGAGTGAATAATTGAAGATTATTAATAATTTAACCCTAGTAGTGATAAATGTAATAAGTGGCCAAGGGTTGCGGGGCGGGGCGGTGTGTGCGACGTGCGAGAGGTGCGGGGGGGGGGGCTCGGTGTTATTGTTTTAAAACCACGCGCACGTTATTTGTTGTTGCTGAAATGCAAAAATATTCTATTTAATTAATTGCCAGAAGCGAATTCTGCCCGACTCACTCTAGTTACGGAAAATAGGTGATTGAACTAGAATAAAAATGGCTAGGTTAGGTTAGATGAGACATTTAAGATTGCGCACGAACCGAGCGAAGCGTGCCGCAGCGGCCAGCGAGTGCCAGAAGCGAATTCTGCCCGTTTAACTCTTTTTCAGAGAAAATAAGTAATTGAACTAAAATAGAAACTTCTCAAAATCGTATATTATTTGACTAGTAGTTATGGCATGACTTTAAATGCCTATTATAGTAAAAAAAAGCTGTCAAAATTACCTCAAAAGTAGTCGAATCTTCATACAAAAATACGAATTTGAAATATACAGAATAACTTTTACCAATATGTGTCGTGAATTATTAATAATTACTACTAAAAGTAATAAATTTCGATCGTTAATTCACATTTACCAAAACATGTGGTTATTATTAATAATTTTGTAAAAATATTAATAATTTTCAATTAATCAGATTTACCGTAACATATATATAATTATAGTTAATGTTGTGTGACTTGGCCGTTGACAGATGGATTTCTAATTATAGATTTTATAGCTTACTGGATGACCAAAATTTCTGCGTTCTGGTCTTATCCGGATTTTATTATTATTCCTTCAAGCTCCTGGAATGGCAAGGACTTGGCATCAACATCAATGGCGAATACATCACTCACCTTCGATTTGCCGACGACATAGTAGTCATGGCAGAATCGCTGGAAGATTTGGGGCGCATGCTCGGTGGCCTCAATAGAGTTTCTCAACAAGTGGGTCTTAAAATGAACATGGACAAAACAAAGATCATGCACAATGTCCATGTTGCACCCACCGCACTAACTGTTGGGAGCTCTACTTTTGAAGTGGTTGACGAATATATATACCTAGGGCAGGCTGTCCGATTAGGTAGGTCCAACTTTAAGAGAGAGGTCAGTAGACGGATCCAGCTCGGCTGGGCAGCGTTCGGTAAATTACGCAACGTCTTCTCGTCCAAAATACCTCAGTGCCTTAAGACAAAGGTTTACAACCAATGTGTGTTACCAGTGATGACTTACGGTTCTGAGACGTGGTGCTTCACGAAGGATCTTTTCAAAAGGCTCAATGTCGCTCAGCGTGCTATGGAGAGGGCAATGCTCGGTATTTCTCTACGTGATCGAATCAGAAATGAGGAGATCCGTAGAAGAACTAAGGTTGCTGACATTGCCCGTAGGATCAGTCAGCTGAAGTGGCAATGGGCCGGCCACATAGCACGAAGATTGGACGGTCGATGGGGCAAAAAGATCCTAGAGTGGAGGCCACGTACTGGCAAGCGCAGTGTGGGACGGCCACCTACCAGATGGACCGACGACCTGGTGAAAACTGCCGGGTCACGTTGGATGCAGGTGGCAATGGACCGGTCGCACTGGAAATGTATTGGAGAGGCCTATATCCAGCAGTGGACAAAATAAAAGGCTGAAACGACGACGACGACGACGACGACGAGAATAACTTTTACCAATATGTGTCGTGAATTATTAATAATTACTACTAAAAGTAATAAATTTCGATCGTTAATTCACATTTACCAAAACATGTGGTTATTATTAATAATTTTGTAAAAATATTAATAATTTTCAATTAATCAGATTTACCGTAACATATATATAATTATAGTTAATGTTGTGTGACTTGGCCGTTGACAGATGGATTTCTAATTATAGATTTTATAGCTTACTGGATGACCAAAATTTCTGCGTTCTGGTCTTATCCGGAGGTTCTCAAATAGGGGCCTGAATATGCGACAAAATCGTGCCTGTAAAGGATGGTACGGCAGTGTTTGCTTCGCGCTTGACTTGGCGGGGACACTGCCGTGCCCCCAGATACTAAAATAAAAAAGCTTTTTGAAAATTATGCCTAATAATTATTTAAGAATATGAAGAAGAACCTTCATAAAAATGATTATGATTTCATATTAAAGATTTTTTTTATTTATTAATATTGATAAATTATCGCACCACAGCAACGAAATATTTTCCCTATTGATCGGGCACTAGTCAAGTAGCTGGCAACACAATTATAGATGTACACTACAATCTTTGAGCATTGTTTTACACACACTACAATATGAAGTTGACGCATTCAAGAATCTGTTTTTATTGACAGCGCTCTATCTAGTCGAAGGGCGCTGAGACCAATTAATAATCTAAGACATGTTGTATACAGCTTTATTGAAATACCTATCTTTTCTAACATAACGTGTCTTAGATTATCTATGTAATATTAAATTGATCAAAATAAACATAACCAGCTTGTATGTGATGATTATAAGCAGAATCATTATTATCATGTTGAGGAAAACTCGCTATGTAGGTGACCCAGCTAGCTGGGATGTACTTATTTAATTGGTATTTACGAGACTCGACAGTAAACAATTGTTACGTACTCAAATAGGAAAAATAAGTAGTCATGCATATTATAAATAAGAAAAAAAATCAAATCAAGACAAATCAAATAGTACCAGATTTAGTTTATGTTGTCTTATAAGTCACTCACACCTGTCCTTTTAGTAACGAAGCAATTACAATGTTATACAAAAATATACGTACATATTATACTGATTTTCATTGTTCTAACTTAATGAACGAGTGCTCTTCGATAGAGCGACACCAACTATCCACAATAATTCCACTGATAATAATATCCTTTGATTTGCGGAGAATAACCGTATTTAATTACATAATAATAAAATACAATTTTCCTTAACTCCGCTAACTGACTGACTCGAGTGAATGTAGCCGCAAGTGAATAATACGAGAAGAATTTTTATTTGCGGTTTTACCCGTGAAGCCGGTTTTTTGTATGGTCGGCAGAACAAGGATGAAATGCCAACAAATTAAAGGTCAAATCTTAAACAAACAAACGTGGGCAGGTGTGGTTTAGAATTTAATGACACTATCTTCATTTGTTATCTTAAAGCCAGTAGTTTCACGTGTTAATAGTGAATAAAATATGAGATGTAATCCAAAAAAAAACCTGTCTCTCACTAAATAGACATTGCATAATGACTAGTCCATTGCAAAAAGTTATATGTAGGCAATTTTTTCCTCCAAAAAAATCATTAAAATGAAAATTTACTTATTTTTAATTAATTGGTTTTTCCACACTCTGCGGGAAGCAAGCTTTAGGCCGTGTTTCACCAAGCAATGTTAAAGTTAACGCCATGTTAAATATCAAGTTATCCCTCTCGTATTTCCTGTCAATGAATGAGATGGCATGGTATTTTAACATGGCGTTAACTTTAACATTGCTTGGTGAAACACGGCCTTATAATATTATAAAAGTTGATAGGAGCGCTAAATACGCAATTTATGCTATATTTTATGGTTATGGACTCCGCATTGGACTGCGTTCCAACCCGAGCCGGGATATGTATGTTTGGACTGCAAACCGTCGCTTTCGTGCTCATTCCGACGTCTAAATCGTCAATCGTCGTCGGTTTGGACTGCCTGCATTATATTGTGTGGAAATAGTGCGCAGTTGACTAAGGAAAATATCATTTGCATGTCAGTTGTGGGCCGCGGCATTTACAACTAACACTGCTGGGCAAAGGCCTCCTCCAGTGTCCTCCAGGTATTTCTTTTCTGCGTCACCGCTGGCCAGCCTGGGTGGTATGCGTCCAGCTCGTCGCACCACCTTGTTCTAGGCCGGCCTCAGCGCCGTCGTCGACGTGCCGATAGTAAAGCTGATGATGATGATGGTCTCACAGCAGAATGACATCATTTATATTTACGCATTATGCTGTCTGTACGTACACGTCTTTGACTGCAAACTCAGATGACCTATGACCTTTACTGTTTTTAATGGCGGTACGCCATTATGTCAGTGTCAAATTAATAACTCGAGAATATAAAACTTGAGTTTCAGTTTTCAACATCGTTTTTCTTAGTCTTCAAGTCCAAATTCTAGTAAAACTCCACATACGTCGAGGCAATTCCGAGTTATATGTGCGTAGTGCGAATTTTGACACATCTCACCGTGAGGAGGTTGAATTCAAGTTGTATAGCTACGTTCTCACGACGCCCCTAGTGGCAAAATATGGTAACTAATTGGATGTCATACAAATTCTAGATAACAGTGTTGAAAAGTCGCACTAAACACGCTATGGTCAAGAAAGTGGTAGGCATCACTGAGGCCCGTATTAATAAAGAAGACTGAAACCCAACCTCACTTGAGAACCTATTTGAAAGATCAAAAAGCGTTTCGTTTCACTTATAAAAATGATGAACTTTACTTATGTACTTAACTACTTTATTTTTTTTCTTTTTACAATGTAAAATAAAGATTATGAAAATATATTTATATTTTAATGTTTTCTGTAATCTATATGTATAAATATTATGGTATAAAAGGTAAATCAATTTAAGTACGAAAAATAAAGTTGTTCGCTTTTAAAAGTGAAACGAAACGTTTTATCTGTCAAATAGGTTCTCAAGTGAGGTTGGGTTTGAGATTTCTTTAATACGGACCTGAAACCTCTGAGGCAGTTTTGGAGTAAAAACAAAATAGCACGCTTTTTAAAGTGGTACCATTTGCTTACATTTATGTACGCTAATGATATTTCATTTGATTATATTCACATGAAATATTCATTTACGTATTAATTAATACATACGCCTGCCACACAATGCCTCCTCACGCTGCTCATTGCTTTGCTCCAATTTACTATATTTTTTTCTTAAAAAGTTATGTTAAAGCTAGATTTTTTTTCATAGAGTATTTAAAAATTTCCTTAGATTAGATTATTCCATAAGGGTTTTATTTCACTTCTTACATAGAAAATATAATATAATTTTTATTTGTTATCTTTATGTACTAATGTTTTATAGTTCTTAGGGTGGCCCACAAGGGATAATAAATCGGTGATCGACTTTATGTAGGTGAAAAATTGAACATACTGATTGCAATAGTGCGACACACGAGTCATACAATAAGTCGGTCAGATTCAATATGGAGCAAAAATCTACGCGATTATCATTCCTTTGAAAAGTTGGCTGTAGTATACGTGTATTATAATAATATATGGCTCGCCAACGTATCACCAACACCTAAGGCTAGGTCGTATGTCCATGACATCTACCCTATCTATATCTATACATATAATAAATCTGTAGAGGGGTCATGTCTGTACATTAAGAATATTTAAGTGAAAATTAAAAAAGGGGGTCTATATAAGCCACAGAACCTAAAAATAAAATTTTTGAAAAAAATGTCTGTCTGTCTGTCTGTCTGTCTGTCTGTCTGTCTGTCTGTCTGTCCATATGGGAATGTTTGTCGTCGCATCACGCTAAAACCACTGTATGGAATGAAATGAAATTTGGCAGGCAGGTAGCTTACGACCTGAAGAGCATTATTGGAAATTATTATCCCGAAAAACGAAAGGGTTCCCGTAGGATCTTCAAAAAATTGTAGCTACCTATTTGACGGTATTTCAGCCATACTACTCAACGTATTTAAATGAAATTTGGCAGGCAGGTAGCTTATAATCTGAAGAGCATTACTGGAAATTGTTATCCCGAAAAACAAAAGAGTTCCCGTGGGATCTTCAAAAAATTGTAGCTACCTATTTGACGGTATTTCAGCCAAACTACTCAACGTATTTAAATGAAATTTGGCAGGCTGGTAGCTTATGATCTGAAAAGCATTACTAGAAAATTATTATCCCGAAAAACGAAAGGGTTCCCGTGGGATCTTCAAAAAATTTCAGCTACCTCTTTGAAGGTATTTCAGCCAAACTTCTCAATGTATTTAAATGAAATTTGGCAGGCAGGTAGCTTATGATCTGAAAAGGATTACTGGAAATTATTATCCCGAAAAACGAAAGGGTTCCCGTGGGATCATCAAAAAATTGTAGCTACCTATTTGACGGTATTTCAGCCAAACTACTCAACGTATTTAAATGAAATTTGGCAGGCAGGTAGCTTATGACCTGAAGAGCATTATCGTAAATTATTATCCCGAAAAACGAAAGGGTTCCCGTGGGATCTTCAAAAAATTGTAGCTACCTATTTGACGGTATTTCAGCCAAACTACTCAACGTATTTAAATGAAATTTGGCAGGCAGGTAGCTTATGATCTAAAGAGCATTATTGGAAATTGTTATCCCGAAATACGAAAGGGTTCCCGTAGGATCTTCAAAAAATTGTAGCTACCTATTTGACGGTATTTCAGCCATACTACTCAACGTATTTAAATGCAATTTGGCAGGCAGGTAGCTTATAATCTGAAGAGCATTATTGGAAATTGTTATCCCGAAAAACGAAAGGGTTCCCGTGGGATCTTCAAAAAATTGTAGCCACCTATTTGACGGTATTTCAGCCAAACTACTCAACGTAATTAAATGAAATTCGGCAAGCAGGTAGCTTATGACTTGAAGAGCATTATTGAAAATTGTTATCCCGAAAAACGTAAGGGTTCCGTTCCCGTGGGATCTTCAAAAAATTGTAGCTACCTATTTGACGGTATTTCAGCCAAACTACTCAACGTATTTAAATGAAATTCGGTAAGCAGGTAGCTTATGACCTGAAGAGCATTATTGGAAATTGTTATCCCGAAAAACGTAAGGGTTCCCGTGGGATCTTCAAAAAATTGTAGCTACCTATTTGACGGTATTTCAGCCAAACTACTCAACGTATTTAAATGAAACTTGGCACTAAGGTAGATTATAACATGAAATAACCAACTTAATATTTTTAACCGACTTACAAAAAAGGAGGAGATTTCTCAATTCGTAAATATATGTTTGTTTTTATTAATTAAATTTATGTTTCTTTGCGGATATCTTTATCGTTTCTGAAACGATTTTAATTTTTTTTTATGTTGTGTAGGGTATAATTTAAATTTGGACCCATTGTCACCAAAATGGTGACCTGATGATGGGATCCGTGAGGAATCGAAGGAAATTCTCAAAATTTATGTGGAATAATATATTGATTTTGATTTTTTCTGAAGTAGTCTAAACATATGTTACCAAACAGTAAGGTTTTGCACCATATCCTGGATCTATAATATCAAAAAATTTCGCGTTTCAGTAAACTATATATATATATATATATATATATATATATATATATATATATATATTGTACGCAGTACGAAATTGTACGCGAAAGCGTACGCAGTCGCTGCGGCGTAAAGTCCATACAAATCTTAGTACAGGGATCTTCGTCGCGTATATGAGCGTACTATCAAGTAGTCCCGTTCGCATAAAAGAAAAAAAAATATTATACATACATACGAATTGAGAACCTCCTCCTTTTTTTGAAGTCGGTTAATAATAAACGGTCATTTTTCGAGCTGGTAGTAGGAATTGTTAGCATTTTCATAGAAAAAATACCTCAAAACATTTACGACAAAAACGGCCATTATTTGACAGTAAACTATTATTATTACTCCATCGGCCTACTTCTTTTGCCTATGCACGTCTAATACCGTGTATAAAGAAGCATTACTATAAATTAGTGATTTTAAATATCCAAACGACAGTGTTCATAAACTAAAAATGTATTTGAACTGCTGCCCTAAATCACTTTTCCACGCGTACAAAGTCGCGGGCACAGCTAGTTTATAATATAATCCTCTTTGCATCTATCACACGACTGGTAGCCATATTGAGTATTGACCACAGATTAAGAATTAGTTACTACGTAACAGATACGACAGTGATATTTTACCGAGTTTCCAGTTGTTACGTTTTGGCAGCACCGTCGCATCTGTCATTTTGACCGCACACTACAGACCATAGCACATCACAGACTACAAACACACATTGTATAAGTGGTTGAATAATCGAGTCCAGCTATCGATACTTTAGTAAGGTATCGATTTTTTTTGTAGGTAGGTTTTTGTAGTTCAGGTAATTTATTTTTATTAAGTAATACAAAATAAAAACAGGTTACATTTATCATTTATTTATTTTTTTTTTTTCTAAATTTCTAATAAGCCCTGATTGATATAGCAAGAATATTAATATTTAACAGAATATTTTTTTTAATAATATTTTAATAATTATCCTAATAAAACTCTCTAATGTCGTAATCCAACCATCTAGTGATGGTAACACACAAGTCCAGGTTTTCCTGTTTCTAAGGCCACTTTCCTTACTTGAAGTGTGCTCTTATTTCAATTGTTTTCATTTCTTTGACGACACAAAAGATGATCAGTCACTTCTGTAAATAAATAACACAATATTTAAGATGAAAAAACAGTACATAAGTTGGCCGGTCACTTAGTCCGGCCAACAACAACAACAAAACAAGGAGGGTTTCTAGTAAAAACTTTAGTTAATTGGCAAAAATAGATTAACTAGTTTTGTTCTTCAGCACTATAAGTTGATACCGTACATAAAACTGCATTATTATTCTGCTATCAAATATGCTTAAACTGCCATAACACTTCTTTAACATTTATGAAAAGACCATCTTTTCATAAATGTCAAACAAGTGTTACATAAATTTTTTGTTGTTTCAATGAAGTTATCGAAACCACAACCTCCAATTCCTGAGCCAAGTTGAAAACCACTAAACCTTGGTATTTCACAAAAATAAAACAATTTCAGTATCTTTTGATATGGTAAAATATCATATAGAATGAGTGTCAATATGCCATAGTACTTAATACATACCCACTCTTCAAATGACCAACATTTCATCAGAAGCATTTACGGATGTATGATGTATCATGTATCAAATTCAAAATGAGGATTCATTGGAGTATACCTAGGGGTATTTCTGTCTGAAACAAATGAGTACATTTAAGATTAATATTGTTATACAAAAGCAAAAAACATCGGCAAACTTAATGAGTCAAAGATTAAGTATAATTATATTATACTGTTCATACTTTATATTACACTAGCTCTAACTATAACGTGTTAAAAGTAAAACTCACCTGATTCACAGGACGATAGAGGCATGCCGTGCTCTGTATTTCATCATCCGTAAGGAGAAATGGATTAGAATGTTTAAATATCTTGGCCTTCTTCGTCAAATTGATATTTATGAAAGTGTTTTTCAGTAACAACTTTTCGAAGTTGCTCTTTAGAGAGACCGATGGATAGTTGGCACCAGGAAGGACAGCCACAGGTTTCTAAAATTAATGTTCTTTGGGAAAGAAAAATGCCGTTTCATGAACTAATAGTTGCGTTGCAACCGCCGACACAAGACTTAAATAGTCCCTTAAAACGAAAAACTAACAACATTTACACTAAATTAATTAACACACTATAAAATATTGATATAATGTATCAATAATATGCGGAGTAATTGAATATTTTGTATCAAATCAAGCAAGAAACGAGGATAAACAAAACACTAACAAACTACACGCGGCCATATTTGAGTTTTGACAACATAGATCATTAGCATAGATCATTAGACACATAAACAAATAGACCATAGACGTGTGTGACGTCACAAAACGACGCCATTTTGCTTTCGACCGCAGCGCCAAAACGTAACAAATGGAACTACACTGTCAGCCCCCTGGTATTGACCATACGCTCCAGACACTGATAGTTGAAGTGTCAACTGTCATAGTGACATACACTACAGTTGGCCATGAGCAATTTATTTTTGCTTTACTTATTAATATAGTATTTATATAAAACTTTTATGGCGACCCTACATAGCCCAGAGTTCACAAAGTGTATAAAAACAATCTTGGTAAAGTATACGAATATGATAAACATTTGTAGAGATAAATTTTATACGGGTTGAAATACCAGAAATTGTTTTGCATTATTTTTACCGTATTTTTGATAAACAAGAGGCAAACGACCATACAAATCTCCTGATAGGAAGAGTCATTCCATAAGGTCCACTAGCGCTGTGACCATGTGACGGAAAGTTAAATCAACTAAGTAAAAACCTTACATCGTATAATTATTCTAAGGTAAAAGTGGTAGTTATTGAGATCGGATGTTTTTATGTTGGTTAATTCAACAAATTCTAAAATACACCCTTACCCCCGGTTTCGAAAAGGCTAATCAAATGTAGATCAGCTAACATTTGAGTTAACAAGCCATTCTGAACGCTTATTGGAGAACATCACTCGCAACAACTTCGCTCAATCGGCACGTTGACCAATAAGCGTTCAGAATGGCTTGTTAACTCAAATGTTAGCGGATCGACTATTTGAACAGCCTTTCAGAAACCGGCGGATACTATTCAAATTAATTCCAATCTATCGGAATTGGAATTTGACAGATAACTATTCTTGACACTAGAATTAATTTGAAGAGTATCCGCTGGTTTCTGAAAGGCTGATCAAATAGTCGATCCGCTAACATATTTTGAGTTAACAAGCCATTCTGAACGCTCATTGGTCAACGTGCCGATTTTGCGAAGTTGTTGCGAGTGATGTTCTCCAATGCTACCAAATTGGTTTAAAATTGAGTGTCGAATTTATGGAACTATTCAAATCCAATCAAATATTGTTTTCAATAGCAAATAACATGACAGCTCCTAATAGGTAATAATGGAAGGAAACGTTACAAATAATAAAGCATTTCGAGAAACATATTTATTCTAAACGTATCACAACTTTAAATAAATAAATTACTTATCGCTAACTTAAACTAAGTGTACTTTTTCTTTATCAAATGCTTCTGGTTCCTATTGTTTTAGACAAATAACAAAATTAATTATAAACTAGACAAAGGTTTTGTGGCTCTACTCTACATAGAGGAATTTTTTAATAATTATTTGTAGTATCTTTGAAATTGTAGGTTATTTTCTGAAGACGACATTTAAACTAAATATAATTTCGTTCAGTAAAATACATATTTTCAAATTCATCTCTCTTTGTATAAATTGAGTGATATTTTATTCCGCTTCGGTAGAAACGGGGTATAACAATAATAGCGACAATTTTTTTGAGATTTTCCAACTTCTAATACTTGAGAACTGGCACTAATATCTACTTTTGTATACAGATTTTATTTTTGATACAAAACATGCCCAGTGTTTCTTGAAACGCAATAAAAAATCACCCAATTCAGCAGAGATAGAATTTGTGGCAATTAACATTTTACCAGCTTAGATGAAAGATCAGGTTATATTATCCTTAGTTATCCGGGGCTTGAGGGTCAGTGACCTTTCCAGAGACCACCACGACGTTGTCCAAACAATCCAAGATGTAGAACACGAAGGGATGGTCGACTGTGAAGCGACGAGGTTCCTCCTCATTTAAAGGCAGGGTTTTCAGTAATGGTAAATCTTCTGGCTCGTATAAGTTGGAGGCTGAAAGGCATGAAATTAATGTTATTCAAGATATATGTTGTGATTTTAAAAGCATTCTCCCAAAGAAAGTAAATATGGAGTTTGTCTTATTAGTAGCTATGATAATTTGAAGAAAAGACACAAAAAAGAAACTTAATAATTGATCTTTTATAGCACTAACTACCAAATTCGATGGTAATTATTGCCATAAAATATCGATAGCGAAAAAGTTTATGCATTGTTATAATTGTAGGTTTAAAGACGCTTCTGCAATTGGATACACTTTTATGTTCATATCCTACTGCTGTTTTTAAAAAATTTAAGTTTAGTAAACGCAAAAAATACAAAACGGATTTCGATGAAATTTGGTATGGCAGTTTAGACTCTCATGAACTATTTACTAGATACAGAGTATTCACCAATAGACTATTTATCTCATGAAAAAAAGTGGTTCCCCGTATTCCTACAAAGCTATCCATGATCTACTTCTTTAATTCCAGTAATAATCCATAAAAACTAACCCAGTATCTCAGACGCAGAAGAATCGGCGTTGTCAACCCTTACAGCCACGTTCTGCACCAGCTCTTGCACAAATAGACCTTCCTTCTCTGACACTCCAGCTAACTCTGCCTCGTGGCCGAAAATGCTGCTCACTCCGAACTGAAAATTGTCAAATATTAGCTTAACGGTGGTGCTGACTTTTTAACCCCTGACAAAAACAGAGCGGTGTTATACGTTTCACGTGTCTCTATGTATGTCTCTGACAACATTTGCTCCCAAACGGATCAACCAATTTTGATCTAGTATTTTTTTTAATACTGACGCAATCGCGGATATACTAAGCTATTTTTGAACATCAATAGTTTGGTCACTTTCAAATACAGGGTTTACTTCAATTTTGAATCAGTTCAATTTCTTTTTAATTGCATCTGAACCACACAGTATAGCTTTTGTAGTTTCAATCATTTTGCTAATAATATTTGGTTTACAAGTTGCAACACCTATGTCAGCAATATTCATTTTTCTTATACACGGAAAGTGGGATCAAAGTTCATAATGCCGTTAGATCTTTGTTATGAATAATGTTCAGATTACAGTAAAGCCAAATAAAGCCCCGTTTAATTACTTTTACCGTTACTTGACTGTTGTGCAATAAGTGGTTACTACGCGTGACATAATAATGCTCTTTACAATGGAATAATATGTAAGGAATATCAATATGGCTGCCAGCCAGTGCAGTTATTAAACCTACTAATATACCTGGAAAAATAAGCATTTTGATGCAGCATAATGCAACATAGAAACTAGTTAATCTAATCGGGCGATATTTTGCAAAAATCCAATTCATCCTACAATTTCATTCATGTTTAATTCAACACAACCAACAAGCAAAAGTGTCAATGTCAGTCATACGTAAATACTAAGTAACCATTGTCCCTTTCCACCCTTCTCAGAATAAAAACTACAACAAAGCCATGTGGCGCTAGTAGGCTAAAAAACTTCTAAAGTTGATGACAATCATACCTTGGCCAGAGCAGACACTGGCTTCGTGGTCGTCTCCACCTTGAACAAAGGCAATGACACCTGTAACTCCTCCTCCTGTAGACTTTCCTGGATCTGCGTGATGGATGTGGCTGGCAGGTCCGCTATGAGCCTCACGAGACCATCACGAGCCCGAGGGACAACTAGCATGAGAGCGTAGCGACCACCCTGTAACAGATTTAATTATGCAAGTTGATCAATAGATGGCGTTGTACACTTGAAATGTTGCCGAAAATTATTATAGCTATTTATATTTTGGTAAGGCATCCTTTATTCAGTAAGGGAAGGATCTTTTTAACATTATAATAATCTACGATCATTTAACGTCTAAGTTTCTGTAACTTTCATATTAATTAAAACTACAATTTATTAAATTGTAATAAAAACGCAAGATATTAATCTATATAGATAATAACAATAATAAATAATTTATTGGCACCTTGAAAAATAATGTATGGTAATGAGCTACACAAATAAAGAACAAAAATACTCACATCATATGGCAGCAAAATGGCATTACTATCTAAATCGGGCAGAGAAGCAGATTTGTAAGTCCCACGCGTTTTCATCATGGGTACTTGCTTCTTCTCAGTGTTAGACTTGTAGAAGAGACCGGATTCCACAGTATCGAAGGGCTTCTTCCAAGATCCTTTGAAGTACATGCCATTGAAGATCAGGATCAATGGGTTTGTAGCTGAAAAGGTTAATTTCCGTTAGAGAACATTAATTATATAATTTATAACATCAGATTTCAATAATCTATAGCTAACAGAAAGTATAAATTAAGTCGTGTTACGTTACGTACGTTACGTTTTTATATTAACTTAAATTACTGGACATTATTAGTTATTTATTAAGTTTTGTCATTAAAATTCAAAACAATGACTCTTATAAAGTTGTTGATTGCTAAATTATACTTACATTTGCTAGACTTTCTTCCAACACTGTTGACGGATAAGCTTGATGTGATATCATTCTTGTCCGAAAGAACATGAGCAGTAGCGTGATGTCTTGCTTCTACTGCTACCATCGTCTCTTCTTCATTATCAACGTCTTTCACATCTTCATGTTTTTTCATAAGAGCTATCTTCTCTTTAATGTTCTTAGCTGCGTAACCAACATCGGATACGTCTACTTTATCTGGTTTGTCTTCAATAGCATAGGATATTAACTTCTCTTGGGACTCTTTGGGTTCTTCCAATTTTTCATCTTTTAGAGATTCTTTTTTGTCATCTTCGTCCATGTTGTTGAAATGATCAGTAACATACCTTTCGACAAATTTAACATCAGTTAAATAGAAATCTTCTAGAATTTTCTTATAGTCTTCGTTGATCGTGTAATTTTTGTAAATATAGAAATAATTTTTCAATTCTGGTTGATTGTACTTGTATTCATTTCTAAATCTTAGCCTGTCTAGTATGTAATGGTAGGTATTTCTTGTAAGTTTTTGATCGTCTGGTAGGTGTAGAGCTGATACTAATTGTTTCTTGGTTTCTCCACTGGCTCCTTCTGCTAGGATGGCCAGGATGGCAGAGTACCCGAGAGGGGAGAAGGCAATATTCTTATCATCATCGATGTATCCCTGTAAACACAAATCGGTACAATTTTAGTTTTAATATTACATAAGTAATGTATTGTTTAGACTATAATATATCAAAATACAAAATACGTTATTACATCATTGTCATTAATAAAAAATTGGTTCCATTTAAACAGAGTGAGAGTTTGCAATTGAAATTTCAGCATATCCCGGCACATATTATGTATACCACCCTAGTTCTCAGAGACAAAATCTATTCATTGTTACACATTTACGTAATCTAACTGATGTGTGTCTTTACATCTTGACTATAATCTGTTTTTCTGCTATTTGCTGACTTCAGACTATGACTATAATACGCCATAAAAAAATACAAAGGTCTAAAATAACCACAATGAGTGCATCTTAGGCTAATTAATATCTTATCTCTAAAAAATAAAATCTTAATGCTAGGGCTCGTGGGCTCCTAGTCTATATAAACACGAACGCACTGGTCGTTTACCTAACACTGTTGAAACTCATTTGTTTTGTGACTTTTATCTAAATCTTTAATCTCGATTTGTCGCGCTAGTAAGTAATTTATATTCGGCTTGGTATATGAAGTATGAACCTTGTGACAAACTGTATAGGTATTGCTGCTTATTCTTAGCTTGGCCTACCATCCCTTACAATCTATCTTTAATACAAAAAAATTTGCAATAGATGTCACTACTATTGACGTTTGTGAATAATTTATAATTATTATAAAATGTAAATATGCCGAATTAAGTACAAATGTTGATATTAAAATAAAGATAAGCATATTTTTAAAGATAAGCATAATAACATCTCATTGTGCTAAATTGAACTCCTTAATTAAGAAGAAGATACGAAACTAAATTAGTAATTAGTATTTTCCAAGAGATGGCGGTTTCCTGAATGTGCCTGGAAACCGAAGAAAACAAAAATAGCCAGTCGAATTGCTAGTATTAGGGTGATATCATTTTTTAGTACTAGGTCGTGTCTCTGTTATATATCTACTTTGTGCCACAAAGTTTTGTTTACATTTGGATGGAATCGTGCCTGTACCTGTAATATAGCAGTGGACAGATCATCAGTAGCCTTGCCGACAAAGCTGGTGTCTTGTGGTTGGTTTGAACGCCCCAACCCGCGCGCTGTTACCACCGAGATCACAGCTAACAGACCTGGAATTAAAATAAATAGGGTAATCAAGTATTAATAAAACCAAGTATCTTAACTAATATCAGTATTTATTACGTACTTGAAATACATACATTTATATTATTTATTATATTTTATTTTGAACTAGCTGTGCCCGCGACTTAGTTCGCGTGGTTGTCGGAAACACTATCGTGATTAGATATGTTTTGATTGCTCACATTGGTTTTTTTTAGTATGATTATTAAAAAGGAATAATTCATTCATACATATTTTTGAGTAACTTTAGCTGTTTATGCTGCGCACGCAACGAAAGTCCTCAAATGTGAATAATTTTCCCCGTTTTTGCAATTTTTCTCACTGACGCTTCCCTCCTATTGGTAGCAGCGTAATGTTATATAACCTAAAGCCTTCCTCTATAAATTGACTATCCAACAAAAAAATATTTTTTCAAATCGGACTAGTACCTAGTTCCCGAGATTATCGCGTTTAAACAAACAAACAAACTCTTCCGCTTTATAATATTAGTATAGATATACTTAAGAACAATCATTTCTTATCAGATTTATTAAAACGTTTGGTAGAAAGGTCAAGCAAAACTTCCAATAAATTACGTCTACCACACCAGATCGACATCATACTAGCAACCAGTTAGCCTTGCTATTGAATTTGTGGTGTAATACAACATTGAAAATATATTAACAATATTTTATTTATGGTTTAATATTTTTTATTGACCAAGTCTAATCTTTAATAAATTGCTTTTCATCTTCCTGGTTCCAATTATTGTAGCACGATCTCACTAAAATATACATAATTCATATAATCTGCACACCTGCGTTGTATTCTTGTATCGCGTTATTATTATTGAAGACAACTTGATACTCCAAGAGATCCAAGGTGAAACTTCGCCACATAAATAGACAGAATACTATTCTCGAGCGAGGTGTTTCGACACCAAACTAAGCAGAGTAGCGAGGGGACAAAGCAGGCCAGCGAGGGGACAGAGCAGGCCAGAGAAGGGACAAAGCAGGCCAGCCAGGGGACAAAGCAGGCCAGTGAGGAGACAAGCGGGGCAAGGCAAATCTAGCGCTACTCTAGTCCTAATACGCAGGATTGTAAGTGAGTAAACACGTAAACACTATGCCGAACGTATGCGACCGAAGTTCGGTTCAATTGCCTTAGCTAACACAACCATAGAGTCAGTGATGAGAATTGGCCAATACAATACAATTACATATTTTAAAAACGTTAAAATGTATGTCAGCGTCTACGCATAGCGTAGTAACGTAGTGTCGGTCAGGTGTGAACGAAAAAGTGAATATGTATAGAAATACAATAAACCTCGTAACGTTCGCTCACTTTCAACGGCTGACAGTCAGTTTGGTTTGAACCATTTGGGTTGCTATCCGTCCTGGTTTCTCCGATTTGTCCTTGGTACGCCTTTAGCCTTTTTGTTAGCTTTCCGAAAATAGCTTGTTAAGTTTCATTTGGAAATAAAATATTTTGTATTTGAGGGCGTCCGGTCAGCGTCCGATCCGATATGCGAATTTAGATTTTCTTGTAATAATTTTTTTTTGGAAATTGGTGAGGCGTACATTTGTTGGTTTTGGGCTCCAGAGTTGGGTTTTAATGAGTTATGTCCTAGTTTTTAAATTTTATAGATGGCAACCCTAACAATAAAAAAATGTATGAAAATCGGTTAGTTTACGTTTAGGTTTAATTTAAAAGGGACCAACTATAGCATAAATGCATCACGCGTCTGTCCCAAGTGACCTCAACTGCCATGGTGCAGTTCGCGCGGTGACAGTACCGCTAGTAACCTACATACTAGATGCACTACCGGTTCTGTTGCACCGGTTCTATTGCACCGGTTCAAGGCATCCGTGGCTTAGTGGTTGGCGTCGCTCAAGCTGGTGGAGGTTTAAATCACGATAAAGAATCGGAATAGTTGTGTTCCTCAAGGAGTTGAGTAATCGGGAATAAATTAATACAATTATTTTCGTCCACAAAATGTTTATGAATAACCGTAATTTGATTTATTGAAACTGCGTAAATTATATAGCCTATATTTTATTCTTATATTACAATCCGATCAGTGGTTTCGGCGTTACGATGGAACTAACATACACAGATTCATATTTTGCCAAAATCATTACCCATCGTTGGCTTTGCCGTAATCGGATAAAATGTACTATGGAAGTGCAATATCACATTGGTTTGTTTTGACTTTATTTGACTGCAACAATAAACTACTAACTAGGCAATTAATAAACAAGTCGGTAAACCCGTTCTCAAGAATTGAGATCGCAACATCTATCTACACTAATACTTATTATAAAGTGGAAAGATTTGTATTTTTGTATGTAACGACTTAACTCAAAAAGTACTGGACCGATTTTAATTAATAATTTTTTCATTAGAAAGCTACATTATCACTGAGTAACATAGGCTATATAAAAATCAATTGCTGTTCGTTAGTCTCGCTAAATCTCGAGATCAGCTGAACTGATTCGGCTATTTTTGGTCTTGAAATATTCGTGGAAGTCCCGGGAAGGTTAACACGGTTTCCATGCTCAACGAAGTGGGCACGGGTCAGCTAGTTTAAAATATATAAGATTATTCTTATTATGTATTTTTCTATTTGTTTAATAAATGTTGTTTATACTTAAAAAAATTAAAGTAAGTATGTTCCCTAAGTTTTTCACTTTTAAAAGTTTAACGAAACGTGTTTCTATCAAATAGGCTCTCAAGAAGATGTTGCGATAGCAATTCTTGAGACCGAGTTCTATATTGTTTCATTAATAAGAACCATGAGACAAAAAATAAACTACAATCATACTGAAGCCGATAAAATGTCTGGTTACTGCTATCTACTGTGGATTTATTAAGACTGTACACTGTAAGAGCCTGCATAGATAGGAGGTAACCTTACGATCTAGATAGCATTTGAAACGTAACTTATGTGAAGCAAGAACACAGAATAAAATATTTTAAAGCTTTACTGTCAATTTCACCAAGCAATGTTAAAATTAATCCTTCGTTAAATATCATGTTATCCCTCTCGTATTTCCTGTCAATGAATGAGTATGGTATTTTAACAAGCCGTTAAAACTAACAACTGTTGGCGAAACCGGGACTTAGGGCAGATTTTTCAAGTAAAACTTTCGAATAAACATATGACTTTGACATTAATTTGTTTAATACAAAATCTGTCCGATTTGAAAAATTATTTCCGTGTTAGACGGCCTTCCTCGATAAACGGGCTATCCGTTTATCGAGGAAGGCTATATCATGTCATCATGCTAAGGCCGTGTTTCACCAAGCAATGTAAAGGTTAATCCTACGTTAAATATCATAATATCCCTTTCGTATTTCCTGTCAATGAATGAGAAAGCATGGATGGAATTTTAACATGGCGTTAACTTTAACACTGTTTGGTGAAACACGGCCTAAGACTAATAGTAGTCTTAGCATGATAGGAATAATTTTGGAATGGCAATGATAGGAAATAATTTTTCAAATCGGATACATTTTGTATCCTTGCTCCTATGAGCGGTACTGCACCAAGTAAGTGCCAATTTCACCAATACAATATGTTAAAGTTAATCCTTCATTAAATATCGAGTTATCCCGCTCGTATTTCCTGTCAACGAATGAGAAGGCATGGTATTTTAACAAGCGTAGGTGAACTCGGGACTAAGAATGTTTAAAAAACAGGCGCTTTCTCACGGATAAATAGCACGTCGACTCCAAGTTCATAACGTACTATACTTATTTCCAGAACAATACTCTATCTCCGTCTGGGTATCTAGGGAATGCACGCAAATTCCAGAATAACTTAATGACTCATTTACTGTAACGGACGGACAGATAAAAATATTACACAAACACGCGCCATAGCACAAGTAACTAAATTGTAAAACCTCATAGAAGGGTCATGTCTATCGTAATATTATCGAGTTTCTCCAAATAGGGTTGCAGGTAGCAAAATACGATAATATCCAATACTAGCTGTGCCCGCGACTTCGTTCGCGTGGTTGTCGGAAACACTTTCGCGATTATCTTTTGATTGCTCACGTTGGTTTTTGTAATTATGATTATTAATATGGATTATGGAATAATTCTTTCTTACTTTAATTTTTTGATGAACTTAAACCGTATATGCAGCGCACGTAACGAAAGTCCGCAAATGTGAATAATTTTCCCCGTTTTTGCAACATTTCTCTGATGCTTCGCTCCTATTGGTCGCAGCGTTTGTTATATAGCCTAAAGCCTTCCTCTTTAAATGGACTATCCAACAAAAACAGAATTTTTCAAATCGGACGAGTAGTTTCTGAAATTAGCGCGTTTAAACAAACAAACAAACAAACTATTCCGCTTTATGATATTAGTATATATATAAAAAAATACGTTACCCAAAATACATGATCGTCAAAATCAAAAGCAACATAAAGTCGGTGGAATTTTTGACCGTTCAACGATGACCTCAATGCGGTGTTTAGACAAGTATTTAGTGAACTGCTAACAATTATAACTCGTGTGTTACTTTTACTTTTAAATCGGATAATTCGAAGAAGGCAATAATAATTGTTGACAATTTACCGTTTGACTTGAACCGGTATAAAAAAGACCGTTAATAATTATTATAATTTATATTTAGCTAGCATAAACTAAATTTAAAAACAAACCCCGACTTAGCGTGTAACATCCTATCTCACCTAACGACCCGACCTTGAAGACCTGAACCGATTGCCACCAAACATAGCTAAGAATACTCTCGACTGATATACCTTTCAAACAAAAAAATCGGATCATCCGTTTGGGAGCTACGATGCCACAGACACAGACACATACACATTTACACAGGCACGTACAACTTATAATCAACGGGGGTTGATAAAATGGTTTGGGTGGAACTTGTTAGATATCGGAACTTCAGAAGATTCTCTTGCAGAATACACAGCAGTGGCGTGAGTTTTCTATAATTCTATTCCTATTGCTTACGTTTTAAAGACACTCATTAAAATCTGAACCAAATGTACAGGCTATGAATTTCCACTGATGGTGAACAAAATGAGGCAATTTCACCAATCAGATTAAGCTCGCTTTGTATACGCTGAGATGGCTGGCTTTACACGTTTAAACGCGCTTTTTAAGCGCTTTTTAAACGCGTTTTTTAAGCGCGTTTAAACGAAAAATTCCGAGTTTTACTCTGAATTGCATTTCACCAACAAAAACTAAGGGCGTTTCTAGCTGAGACGAGTTTAAAGTTCTGAACTCGGGATTTCGTTGGCTTAACTTCGTTGAGCGAGCTTAAGAGATGTCGCGTACCAAATTCCATGAGATAACAGGTGTGATGGTTTTATTTTAAAATTCAGCGTTAATTTGTGTATATTATTGCAATATTATACACTAATTAATATAAATTTACAACTCACTACACGTAAATAGTTTAAACACATAATATTATGTGTCCTTTACACATTTTACATATTTTACATCTATACTATTTCAACTCAGTTTTCGTAAGCGCGCTTAGCTTAAAACATAGTAAAATCCGTTTAGCACAAAACTAGAAAAAAAGCGCGCGCGCTTAGTAAGAACTAAGTTTCATAAAGCGGGGTTTTCGTTGTGAATGGTGAAATCGCCCCTGAATTACACAAATAAGTTATGCTATAGATTAATATTTGTCTTTTTCAAATATTAATCGACAGTTCGTCAGTCGCTATTAGACAAGTTACAATAACACACAAACATATTATCCCTCCCTATTATTATAAATATGAATGTTTGTTACGCTTTCACGCGAAAACTGCTTAGCCGATTATTATGAAACTTTGAAATATATTCATGGAGGTAGAAGTAACATAGGATATATTTTATTCCATGTCTCGGGCAAAAGCTATTAGTATAAATATTTGCAATATCACGCATTGTTGTTTGGATCGTGACAGCCCTATGGATGAGGTATAATGACATGATGAAAGATCGTAAGGATTACGTTACGAGTTCAGGGAAACTATGCTGGGATAAAATGGGACCTATTCTTAAAGGGACTTAATTTTTAACCGACTTCAAAAAAAGGAGGAGGTTCTCAATTCGTCTGTATGTATAATTTTTTTTTTTTTTTTTTTTATGTATGTTCACCGATATTTTCGTCAATTATAGACGGATTTCAAAATTTTTTTTTTTGTTGTATAGAGTTCACTTCTGAGGTGGTCCCATTTTCACCAGGTCAGGATCTGATGATGGGATCCAGGAGAAATCGAGGGCAACCACCGAAAATTGTATGCTCGTATGGTGTTTTTGTTACGTAATCATGTCTTACTCAGGTATATGCTTCCGGGTGTCAACATCTGATGCTGCTGTGCTGATGATGAAGCTACAGTACTCCTTAACGGTTAGGATTAGGAGTTGGAAGGCAGTACTGCAATTGGTCGATGGAAACTATTTAGTAGTATGTAGGGCTAACATGTTGCTTGTGAGGTATGCTTGAATCAACATCTGATGCTGCTGTGCTGATGATGAAGCTACAGTACTCCTTAACGGTTAGGATTAGGAGTTGGAAGGCAGTACTGCAATTGGTCGATGGAAACTATTTAGTAGTATGTAGAGCTAACATGTTGCTTGTGAGGTATGCTTGAATCAACATCTGATGCTGCTGTGCTGATGATGAAGCTACAGTACTGCTTAACGGTTAGGATTAGGAGCTGGAAGGCAGTACTGCAATTGGTCGATGGAAACTATTTAATAGTAGGTATGTAGGGCTAACATGTTGCTTGTGAGGTATGCTTGAATCAACATCTGATGCTGCTGTGCTGATGATGAAGCTACAGTACTCCTTAACGGTTAGGATTAGGAGCTGGAAGGCAGTACTGCAATTGGTCGATGGAAACTATTTAGTAGTAGGTATGTAGGGCTAACATGTTGCTTGTGAGGTATGCTTGAATCAACATCTGATGCTGCTGTGCTGATGATGAAGCTACAGTACTCCTTAACGGTTAGGAGTTGGGAGCAGTACTGCAATTAGTTGATCGAATGTATGTAGGGCTAACGTGATACTTGTAATATACCATCCAGACTCACGGCGAGAAATCTCGCCGAGAAGTCTCGCCGGCCCGGCCGCCGGCGAGAACAAGCATTTTATCCACACTCTCATTTTTCTCATTCGTGATCTGTTTCCTATGCAGTATAGACGACATCAACGAATTGAAACTGCAGCAGGTTTGGCTGTGTGTTATTGCATATTATAACTTTGTCAATGTCGTTGGGTCTACCCATGATAGTAAAAAATATAAATACCTAATAAGTATTATATTATCAAACTCTTTCAACTAAGTACCTATTAATAACAATTATAGCTTCCTAAAAATATGACCAATTCGACAAACGGACGTTGTAATTAGTGACTATATATTAAATAAACTGAAACCCTTAAGTAAATGAACTAGCATCTATTTAAGTTCACAACGCATCAACACAACTAAAAATCGAGAAATAAAATGACTTTTAAAAAAAAAATTAAACCGACTTCAAAAAAAATAACTAAAAAGCGATAAATAAACTAATGTATCTACTTAATGCATAATATTATATACCTACAATTATTTAAATATTTACAACTCGATACCTAATACTTTAACAAAGTCATCTTTAACTATTTAAATATTTACAGTTATCACTTATTTTTGAAGTCGGTGCCAGCCAAACAAATAAATGTAATTAAGAATACTGACCGACACTAAAATTCAAAGCAAAACTAAAAATACGAATTTGCATAAGCGCGCTGAAATAATCTATTTCAACGCGCTTGCCAGCCGCGCGCGTCAAACAACACAACAGACTATGTTACCTAGGCTGCAGGCTGGCACCGACTCCAAATATAAGTGATAACTGTAAATATTTAAATAGTTAAAGATGACTTTGTTAAAGTATTAGGTATTGAGTTGTAAATATTTAAATAATTGTAGGTATATATTATGCATTAAGTAGATACATTAGTTTATTTATCGCTTTTTAGTTATTTTTTTTGAAGTCGGTTTAATTTCTTTTTTAAAAGTCATTTTTATATCTTGTGCAGTATTAACACTAAAACATGTCAGTCGAGTTAAAGTTTTTGCGAGTTGGTTACAATACGTTAGTATTATTTTTTCCTTAATCACCATTTGAAACAATAATTAAATAGATAAAAAAACATGAAACAAATTTATAAAGATGGTAGGTATTACAAGTTTGCACAAACTTACAGATAATATAGGGGCAATTTCAACATTCACAACGAAAACTCGGCTTTATAAAACTTAGTTCTCACTAAGCGCGGTTATGCATAATTCTCGTTTTAAGTCAGATGGATTACACCATGTTTTTAAGCATTGAAAACAAAACAAATAGGTAGTTTAGATTTAAAATATCTTTACACATAAGTGTTTTTTAACTATATTCGCGTAATTAGTTACCTGTTGTAATAATAAACACAAATTAATGCTGAATTTTACTATCATACAACTATCACAACTGTCATCTCATGACATTTGGTATGTGACAACTCTTGAGCTCGCTCAACGAAGTTAAGCTGACGAAATCCCTTCTGCCCCAGCTGAGCCGAGTTTAAAGTTCAGGACCATAAAATCGGCTCAGCTGTTACTTACTTCTAATACCAACAAAAACTAAACGCGTTGTCAACCCTACATATACATCACACCAACCTGCGTACAAATATCGTTTTGCGAGAAAAATATTGATAATTTTTTTTTATTGCCAAACACTCAAATGTTTTTAGACTTAGGCCGTGTTTCAAAGGAAAGTTAAAGTTAACGCCATGTTACAATACCATGCCATCTCATTCATTGACAGGAAATACGAGAGGGATAACATTATATTTAACATGGCGTTAACTTTAACATTGCTTGGTGAAACACGCTCTTATCCTAATTCTTAGGTTAGATTTTGGTCATATTTTTTGATCTACTGCGAAATGAGTCCAAAAGTAAATAAATTTAATATTCATTTACTAACCCAATTGCAAGAATTTATTAGAGCGTGTTTTAGTAGTAGGGTCTTAGATTTTAAACTTTATCTTTTCATTAAAATTTGTAGCATTATAGCCAGCCAAATAAAGCTCTGTTTACATTTAGAACAGACGTTGAATCGGAACGTATAAAGTAATCGTGTCGGACACGGCCGGGCCGGACACCGGACAAGTAAGGCACGGACGCGACGAGGCGCGGCGCGCGGTGAACGCACTGCACTGACCCTAACTATTGTGCTCTCACCGAGTACCGACAGCAGAAAACTGCTACGATTTTACTTAATCGTCATAATAGACAATAATTTATGGTTAGATATAAGAAGTTCACTATCGATTTTAACTAATCATCAGAGGAATCAAGAGCGTTATTGTATTAGGCGAACTCTTTAAAGTGGCTTAAACGATATAAATAATATCGTTTAAACCATTTTAAAGAGGACATAAATAAGTAGATCGACTTGGCAATCGCATGACAACAACTTTATATTTATCTCACAAGTAATGCATATTAAATCAAATCGTTTAGTGCAATTGCCAAGTCTATCTACTATTTATTTTAAACATAGAAGTTTATGATCACTATAAGAAGTTGTTAGACCGACCGACTAACCCCTACATGGCATAACATGTATCTCATAACTTTTACGGTAGAAGAACTAAGTAGCGAGACTTGGCACTTTTTACAAGTACAAAGATTTACTAAAACGCGTGTTTTTGTTGAAAAGTGTAAAAATAACTTTGTAATCCTATACATTTATATAGGATTACAAAGTTAATTATGCAGTTAGCGTATCTAGATAACTAGACAGAAATTCTAAATTTCTTCGATTTTCCCTTTATTTATACACTAAACTCTACTTGTATTCTAAATTTGAAGCTTATAGGTCAGTGAGTGAGTGAGTCAGTGACAAAATTGACAAGTTTTCTCTTCCTGTCTTTCAATTCTTAAACTTAAGTTTCAGATCGAATTAAATTTTAAATATAGTTACACAATGCTTACTTAGTAACTATAGTTCGTCCCTGATAAATTTAACCTGAAGGTAAACAAACCGAAAACATCAAAATTTTCCCTTATCCACTTATTGTACACACTTATCAAAACTTTCACAGGTATATTAAAGGACTAGCTGTGCCCGCGACTTCGTACGCGTGGAAAAGTGATTTAGGGCAGCAGTTCAAATACATTTTTAGTTTATGAACACTGTCGTTTGGATATTTAAAATCACTAATTTATAGTAATGCTTTTTTATACACGGTATTAGACGTGCATAGGTAAAAGAAGTAGGCCGATGGAGTAATAATAATAGTTTACTGTCTAATAATGGCCGTTTTTGTCGTAAATGTTTTGAGGTATTTTTTCTATGAAAATGCTAACAATTCCTACTACCAGCTCGAAAAATGACCGTGTATTATTAACCGACTTCAAAAAAAGGAGGAGGTTCTCAATTCGTCTGTATGTATAATATTTTTTTTTCTTTTATGCGAACGGAACTACTTGATAGTACGCTCATATACGCGACGAAGATCTCGGTACTGAGATTTGTATGGACTTTACGCCGCAGCGACTGCAGACGATGATCGTTATCACACCGACGCTGCGCTGCTGGCGCCGAGCACCAAATTTTTTAAAAGTCTACTCTCGGTGCGCAATTCCAACTCGGACTTGCCCGGTTTTTATTTATTAATTACCTACGCTAACAAACATGAAGCCTACTTAGGGACTTTACGGTTAAAGTACTAACTTCCTTTAGACGACAAAATAACAATAGTCCAAAAGAAAGAAAAAACCCAAGCCGTACCTAGCATGAAAACTAATAAGTAAAAATATCATGAAAAACCTAAATGTTACTTATATTGACATAACTTTTCTAATTTAAATGTAGGTACCTATGACATCTCATTCATATCTTGAAAACAAACTATCCTACGCCTATACTTTATTAATCGTATTTGCAAAACCTAAGTATAATAATAAATTACTTCGCACAAAGTAATAATTATTTTCACTTGTACTGGAAAATAAGTATTACTTTGTGCGAAGTAAATTTAATTGTTCCTTTCAGTTTACCTTTTGAAGTCGTTTTTTTTTTGTTTAAAATTATTTAATTTTCAGATTTTTAGTGATGGGTCTATACCCATCACTAAAAATCAGAGAATTATCCCTACTCAGTCTATACTGAGTAGGGATAATTCTCGAATGATCAGACGACGATTATTTGAGGACGGAAAATGAAAAACAAAAACGATTAGATAAAAAAATAGTAGAAAGAGAAAAAGTCTACATAGCCTAACCTGGCGTAAGCCAGAGCGGCGCAATTTTTTTAATATATTATATATATTATGTATATTGTATATATTTTAAGTAGCGCGAAATTTTTCAATATATGTATATATATATATACCTATAGTTTACTGAAACGCGAAATTTTTTGATATGATAGATCCAGGATATGGTGCAAAACCTTACTGTTGGGTAACATATGCTTAGACTACTTCAGAAAAAATCAAAATCAATATATTATTCCACATAAATTTTGAGGATTTCCTTCGATTCCTCACGGATCCCATCATCAGGTCACCATTTTGGTGACACTGGGACGAAATTTAAATTATACCCTACACAACATAAAAAAAAAATTAAAATCGTTTCAGAAACGATGAAGATATCCGCGAAGAAACATAAAAAACAAACATATATTTACGAATTGAGAAACCTCCTCCTTTTTTGTAAGTCGGTTAAAAATATTATGTTGGTTATTTCATGTTACAATCTACCTTTGTGCCAAGTTTCATTTAAATACGTTGAGTAGTTTGGCTGAAATACCGTCAAATAGGTAGCTACAATTTTTTGAATATCCCACGGGAACCCTTACGTTTTTCGGGATAACAATTTTCAATAATGCTCTTCAAGTCATAAGCTACCTGCCTGCCGAATTTCATTTAAATACGTTGAGTAGTTTGGCTGAAATACCGTCAAATAGGTAGCTACAATTTTTTGAAGATCCCACGGGAACCCTTACGTTTTTCGGGATAACAATTTTCAATAATGCTCTTCAAGTCATAAGCTACCTGCCTGCCGAATTTCATTTAAATACGTTGAGTAGTTTGGCTGAAATACCGTCAAATAGGTAGCTACCATTTTTTGAAGATCCTACGGGAACCCTTTCGTTTTTCGGGATAACAATTTCCAATAATGCTCTTCAGATCATAAGCTACCTGCTTGCCAAATTTAATTTAAATACGTTGAGTAGTTTGGCTGAAATACCGTCAAATAGGTAGCTACAATTTTTTGAAGATCCCACGGGAACCCTTTCGTTTTTCGGGATAATAATATCCAATAATGCTCTTCAGGTTGTAAGCTACCTGCCTGCCAAATTTCATTTAAATACGTTGAGTAGTTTGGCTGAAATACCGTCAAATAGGTAGCTACAATTTTTTGATGATCCCACGGGAACCCTTTCGTTTTTCAGTATAATAATTTCCAGTAATCCTTTTCAGATCATAAGCTACCTGCCTGCCAAATTTCATTTAAATACGTTGGAGTAGTTTGGCTGAAATACCGTCAAATAGGTAGCTACAATTTTTTGAAGATCCCACGGGAACCCTTTCGTTTTTCGGGATAATAATTTCCAATAATGCTCTTCAGGTTATAAGCTACCTGCCTGCCAAATTTCATTTAAATACGTTGAGTAGTTTGGCTGAAATACCTTCAAATAGGTAGCTAAAATTTTCTGAAGATCCCACGGGAACCCTTTCGTTTTTCGTGATAATAATTTTCTAGTAATGCTTTTCAGATCATGAGCTACCAGTCTGCCAAATTTCATTTAAATACGTTGAGTAGTTTGGCTGAAATACCGTCAAATAGGTAGCTACAATTTTTTGAAGATCCCACGGGAACCCTTTCGTTTTTCGGGATAATAATTTCCAATAATGCTCTTCAGGTTATAAGCTACCTGCCTGCCAAATTTCATTTAAATACGTTGAGTAGTTTGGCTGAAATACCTTCAAATAGGTAGCTAAAATTTTCTGAAGATCCCACGGGAACCCTTTCGTTTTTCGGGATAATAATTTTCTAGTAATGCTTTTCAGATCATGAGCTACCAGCCTGCCAAATTTCATTTAAATACGTTGAGTAGTTTGGCTGAAATACCGTCAAATAGGTAGCTACAATTTTTGAAGATCCCACGGGAACCCTTTCGTTTTTCGGGATAATAATTTCCAATAATGCTCTTCAGGTTATAAGCTACCTGCCTGCCAAATTTCATTTAAATACGTTGAGTAGTTTGGCTGAAATACCTTCAAATAGGTAGCTAAAATTTTCTGAAGATCCCACGGGAACCCTTTCGTTTTTCGTGATAATAATTTTCTAGTAATGCTTTTCAGATCATGAGCTACCAGTCTGCCAAATTTCATTTAAATACGTTGAGTAGTTTGGCTGAAATACCGTCAAATAGGTAGCTACAATTTTTTGAAGATCCCACGGGAACCCTTTCGTTTTTCGGGATAATAATTTCCAATAATGCTCTTCAGGTTATAAGCTACCTGCCTGCCAAATTTCATTTAAATACGTTGAGTAGTTTGGCTGAAATACCTTCAAATAGGTAGCTAAAATTTTCTGAAGATCCCACGGGAACCCTTTCGTTTTTCGGGATAATAATTTTCTAGTAATGCTTTTCAGATCATGAGCTACCAGCCTGCCAAATTTCATTTAAATACGTTGAGTAGTTTGGCTGAAATACCGTCAAATAGGTAGCTACAATTTTTGAAGATCCCACGGGAACCCTTTTGTTTTTCGGGATAAAAATTTTCAATAATGCTCTTCAGATTATAAGCTACCTGCCTGCCAAATTGCATTTAAATACGTTGAGTAGTATGGCTGAAATACCGTCAAATAGGTAGCTACAATTTTTTGAAGATCCTACGGGAACCCTTTCGTTTTTCGGGATAACAATTTCCAATAATGCTCTTCAGATCATAAGCTACCTGCCTGCCAAATTTCATTTAAATACGTTGAGTAGTTTGGCTGAAATACCGTCAAATAGGTAGCTACAATTTTTTGAAGATCCCACGGGAACCCTTTCGTTTTTCGGGATAATAATTTCCAATAATGCTCTTCAGGTCGTAAGCTACCTGCCTGCCAAATTTCATTTCATTCCATACAGTGGTTTTAGCGTGATGCGACGACAAACATTCCCATATGGACAGACAGACAGACAGACAGACAGACAGACAGACAGACAGACAGACAGACAGACATTTTTTTCAAAAATGTTATTTTTAGGTTCTGTGGCTTATATAGACCCCCTTTTTTTAATTTTCACTTAAATATTCTTAATGTACAGACATGACCCCTCTACAGATTTATTATATGTATAGATTACACTACATTATCCAAAAAAATTTATAACAATTAAACAATGATGAATATGTTTAAAAATCAAATGAAAATCTCACAGAAAAAATACGCCATTTTGACACTGCCGATTGTAGAATATAAGCCTATATAGGATTCATAGCAAACAAAAATCATTGTAATATTATTGGCCAATTGGCATCACTGACCAGTCTTTGGTTGTGTCATAGACGGGTTTGTTTACGTTTAGGTTAAACTCATCTCGGACGTACTATAATATGCAGGCTTCTAGTTTGACCCACAACAAAGTTATAAGGGGTTGAAAATGGCCTGAACTGCTTCGAGAAAAGGATGGTACGGCCGTGCTTAACTTGGCGCTGGAAAGATACGCAGTCAATTTAGCTTGGAATGAGGTATGCAGTAAAAAATTACAAGAAATAAGTAATTTTTTTGCGAACCGTACCCTATGATGCAGAGCATGCAGTTGGGAAAGTAATCCTAGTGCGGTGTATCGCTAAGTAATACTTTACAAGTGCCCGCTTTCCACTATCACTGGTAAGAGCATGCCTTTGACGGCCTCTCGGCGGACACTTATAAATTAATTTCCACGTTCCTGGATTTCGATAAAATTGAGCATGATTAAAATTGAACTCAATTTTATCGAAATCGAAAAATTTCGATTTCGATAAAATTGAGTTCAAACTGACACTAAACATTTCAGAAAATGTTGTAATGTATTTAGTACATTAATCTACACAACCGTCTTTAGAATAAATGTACATAATACGTTACGACATATCTCAACTCGATTTTATTTTATTTTAGAACTCAATTTTCTCGATTAAAAAATTTGCCACACCTTCATCCATTCATGTCTTCAGATCTATCAATCCACAGTTTTAAAACAGTTGTGACTTTTGTCGCTCCTAGACATGGTATGGGAAATTTCAAGAGTCATCATTGCGTTAAAACACCAGTTACACTTGGGGATATGATGTATGATTATTCAACATTTTCTCATTCTGAAAAATGTATTGTACATACATTTATTATGTTTTAGTCACAATAATAATAAAAAACTAAAGAAAATTAAAAAAATAATTTCTGGAATGAAAATATTTGAGGTTTGTATTATAAATAACCTTTTTACACACTGCTTTTAGTAATACAATAGACTGTCTTATTCTAATGAGCGCTCGCCCCAAAAGCTTTCTAGAACACATTACTAAAGAGCATTTTCTCATCATAAGAAAGTGACAAGTGAAGGCAGCACATGAAATGACAATAACACCACCTCACAGTTTCTCAACAATGTGAACTAATACACACCACTTAAACAATGTCACTACCGTTTTGTGTTTAACAGTAATATATACTTTAACAGTCATATATACTAGCTGTTCCCGCGACTTCGTTCGCGTGGTTTTTGAGTGACTTAAGCCGTTTATATGCAGAGCACGCAATGAGAGTCTCCAAAGGTAATTAATTTTCCCCGTTTTTGCAACATTTCTCACTGACGCTTCGCTCTTATTAGTCGCAGCGTAATGTTATATCGCCTAAAGCCTTCGTCTAGTAATGGACTATCCAACAAAAAAATAATTTTTCAAATCGGTCCAGTAGTTCCTGAGATTAGCGCGTTTAAACAATTAAACAAACAAACAAACTCTTCCGCTTTATAATATTAATATATTATCTATACTAATCTATAGATTAGTATAGATAATAGGACGACCTCCGTGGCGTAGTGGTTGAGCGCGTTGGTGCTCGAGCGAGAGGTTTGAATCCCGCCGAGGGAACAAAAAGTTTTCAAAGTTCCTTGGTCATGGATGTGTATTAAATTTGTGTATATTATAATACAAATCTTAAATATGTGTATAGTATAAAAAGTATTAAATATATTTCCGTTTACCTGTAACACAAGTTCTTCGGATACTAGCACGGGGCCAGATTGACGTGGTGTGAAGCGTCCATAGATATTATTATTATATTATACGTCTCTTTTAATTTCAAACCAAACGTAAACTAATCCGACTAATGAGTCTATGACACAACCATAGAGTAGTTAGTAAAGCGAATGAAATGAATATTTAAATATTAATTATTGTTTAATTGTTAATAAATTTATTGGATAATGAAGTATGATCATTTAATATTCCGGTGAAAGTGTTGATAAAGGTTTCGGTGTTTGTTTACATATAGATTAAATTCAAAAGGTACGCACTAAATAATAGAAAGGAGTTAAACTTTAATAGTTTCTCACTCAGATTTATAAAACAACTAGACAACCCGTGCCCACTTCGTTGAGCATGTAAACCGTTTGAACCTTCCCGGGACTTCCACAAATATTTCAAAACTTAAAATAGCCGAATCGGTTCAGCCATTCTCGAGTTTTAGCGGGACTAACGAACAGCAATTCATTTTTATATATAAGATAATAGGCAGATGAGCGCCTACTTCTGGTTTGGGTGCGCTTATCTGCCTATTTTTACCAACAGCCAAAGATATTTTATATCAAAACGAATATTTTGACAATGAAAAACGATTATTCCTAAAAGACGTAAAAAAGTGAGTATTGTTTTCTATTTACTTATTTGCTTCACCCAGAGGTTTGCCTATCTGCCTATTAGGTATCTGAGGATTTTAAGTTATTTTATAGTGAGTGATAGCTGCAAGGACTGCTTGGTAAGGTATTCCAGCATCTTCCAGCATTTTAATCGAGACATCCTTGTGTTAATTTACTATGAATTTTCAAACAATATCTTGGATCTATCTAGGATAAGATAAGAATACAATGTCGTATTTTTATAATTACAGTTTAATTGTATCCAATGAAGTTGCCTTGACATGTTATGTTGTTGTTGTTTTCCACACGAAGGTCTTAGGCCTAGAGCTAGTATACATAGGTCCTGGGACACCTATATAACTAGTATACAAGGCTGATCACCTGATTGTCTGACAAGAAAGATGATCCATGCGTCGGATGGGCATGTAAAAAGTCGGCCCTGCGCCTGTTCTCTCGCCAGTCGTGTCGGTTTACCGTCCCATTGGGTTATAAGAGTAAAAAGAAGAGATAGTGCTTCTGTGTATTGCGCACACACTTGGGCACTATAAAATAACTCCTGCGCAGCTGGCTTGGTTTCAATGAAATCGGCTACCGACACAGAAATCGGTGGGGGGAGCTATTATTATACATGGGTCCTAGGACTCCAAGGCCTACTACTAGTGTACATGGGTCATTGGACTCCTAGGTCCTAGGCTAGTATAGGTACCTACATAGGTAGTATATCCATGGGCCATAGGCAACGTTAGTGAGGCGTGTGCCCCGTAATGCACATAGCTGTAATGATGATGACTATGAAAAGTGCCCTGTATCCTAAGTTATAATTTAGAAATACATTTGACTCTACATTTCTCTAAATATTCTCTCTGCGACCGTATGTAATTTCTAAGCCTAGATTATGGAGATTTTATTCGTAAAATGTATTTATTCTTTTGTTCCTCGCACGTGTGACAGTAATATTAATATTTGCTAGTGCGTATCCTGTCACTGCAAATAGTGTTCTATGGAAATTACAAAGCTGTATTACACCACAAGCATCTCTAAATAAACATCATCATTTTATTTTTTATTGTGATTAATTATTTAAATAATAATTAACAAATGTTTAACTTATCGCTTGTTATCTATGACAATAGTTTTTTTTTAACTTAAGTGTATGTTAAGGCGCAGCCCTTTTTTGTAGATTTTTTGTGCGCGTTGTGATACTTTTTTCATACATGATATTATAGCATTCGATAGATACATACTAAATTTTATAAGAGATTTATCTGTTCAATGAATATTATAATACATATTTTAATAATAAAAATGAGTCATCTAACTGTCATTATAAATAATCACGTTTTGCACGATAGGTTACCTAATAAATCAAACAAGTTAAGACCATAAGATAAAAACGTCCATTCACCATAATAAAATGACTTACATATCACAAATGGCTTCATCCTTTTGTGTTTTGGATCTGCTTGACCTGAAAAAAGAAAAAAATTACTTAAAAGACATTTCATACTGGAAAAATTAATGGAGCCGGGAAGAGTTGTTTTACTACTGAGTACCTACGTACGTAAAATATTTTTTGTTTCTTTTTAAGCTAAAAGCATCAGAAAAAAAACCGAAAATTGACACAAAAAATAAATGTTTACGCAAAGTTCATTCCGATTTCCTTCATTCAAATATATTTATTCTTGCCTTCGAAACGACACATCAAACCAACAGTTTGAGGTGTCGTTTCGAAGGCAAGAACACGATTACAGCATGTGTTCGTCTCTACAAATATAGCCTTATAAGGCCTTTTTAATGGTTTACCAAGCCTAGTGCATTTAGAAACGTTTATTTTGTAATTTTCATTTATTTTTGTTGAGTAACAATTTTTTTTTAATTCCTTACCTTAATCTCTTTTGATAGTAGTCTACGTGTCTGTCTGTTTGTCTATCCGTTCTAATAACATACCATCTTTGAGTTTAAAATTACTTGTGGATAAAGATTAAAATATAAATTTAGTTATAAATCTGTGTGTCCATAGTTTTACACACATTTTCTAAGGATGTTAAATTACACACTTTTAAGGTTCCGAGTCTTTTGCAGCAGTAAGCCACAACATACAAACATAGACATGACATAATGCATAGACATTCCTAAATCACGATAAACCTTCGCAATATTTATGTGTTAAACCGGCTCTTGAAGACACACAAACAAACCAAATCGACTTCCTCAATGTTAAGGTTAAAATTTTGATAGACATAATTTTGTGTATTTTATAATTAAATATTTTTTCTTATCAAAACAATGTAATTTATACTAAAAATAATTACCGCAGCATGCGATTTTATTAAAATTCTTTAAAAAAGAAACTCCAATTAAATACTCACTTTCGAAGTCGCGATGTTTGGCACGATAAAAAAATTAAAAAGTATCACGTTTGAAAATGGAACTGTCACTGGCGCGGCCGTGCATGCGCCGTGCTCGATCGAGAATGACGAGCGTGGAAGCTGACGCGCCACACTTTATATTATCTACATTTAACAGTTAGGTTTGAAAACACAATTCCGAGCTAGCTTGCACCTGGATTAAAATTATGTCAAAAGGCTATAAGGTCCAATAAAAATGAAAGTATTCGAGGTACGAAGATTGACAGATGTGTGAGCAAGTGCGTCGCCTTAATTATCTTTTTAAAGTGGTACACCAGAATGTGGAGTATTTAAGGATGGTTTTATTAAGCTATTTAACAGATTAATGAACATTTAACCAATTAATAATCCAAAAAGGTTAGTTCGAAAATTAAAAAAAAAACAAGTCTTTGCGAAACATTGAGCTACATAATTTAAAAATACATATTGTGAATGTTCTACAGATTGGTAGTAGGTTACTACTATTTTTTATAATTCTATTTATTAATTTTTTTTTTTTAATCAGTGACAGCGACCAAACCCTTTGAGGGTAACGTATGTGGATACGTTACCCTCAAAGGGTTTTGCTGAGTAGGGTTATAATTACTTATAATATGCTGGATTCTACCGTAACCTAACCAGTAAAAAGTCGATGCCTTAAATTTTTATTTAGCAATATTATTCGTGTCACTTTCTCTAATTCTTTCTAAGAACTTTCTGTGAGAGAATTATAGCTGTAGGTACTATTCTTATTAATACAGCTTATTCGTGAAGTATGCTCTTTCGTAGTATTAAACTAAAATATCTTTTACACCAGAACCTCTCAGACAAAATGAAAATACCCTTTAAATACAGAACCACAGCACAGGTTTGTCAACTATATTTCGGACCCGACCGTTTGTTGACAAACAAATGTAAATTAACTGTGTAAACATGAACGCGTACTGAATCATTAATTAATGACTGACCTTAATGAGAAACGGTAATGCGATTGACTAATGACAAAGAATATTATAATATACTTATTAGCTGTTCCAGATAATTCATACTGCCTTAGAATTAAGTTTCACTGACAACAGTGCCACCTACCGGCCCAATTGTAAATATGAATCTGAGGACAAAATATCAATTATTTTATTATTATTATTATATTATTAATTGAAGACATGAATAGATGAAGATGATGTTGCAAAAAATATTTACCCACAAAATTGAATTTAAGTGACACTTAAACATTTGATGTTATGTAAAACGTATTAATAACCAACATTGGATTCTAGAGACGGATCTTTAG
Organism: Celastrina argiolus; assembly: GCA_905187575.2. Lineage (NCBI taxonomy): Eukaryota > Metazoa > Arthropoda > Insecta > Lepidoptera > Lycaenidae > Celastrina > Celastrina argiolus. The sequence continues at coordinate 12,583,969 of LR994596.1, forward strand.
ATTAATGTACTTAATACTTTACGACGTATTCTAAAATGTTAAAGTGACAGTTGGAACTCAATTTTCTCAAAATCAGAATTTTGCTACATTTCACCTTCATCCATTCATATCTTCATGTCTTCTTTCATGAAAAGAACATATTTTGACTATCCTTTTTGTTAGAAGTTGGCATTCGTGCGAGTTAGGGTTTACCGGGTTATGGTTCCGAACCGGTGGTAACTGGTAATTGTAATTTTACAAAATTAAACTTCAAAAAACAAACTTTGTTTCAATTTTGAATAAAAACTCTTTTATTTAAGTAATTATTTATTTGTTTGTTTGTTTGTTTATTTATTTGTTTGTTTGTTTGTATGTCTGTTTGTTTGTTTGTTTGTTTGTTTGTTTGTTTGTTTGTTTATTTATTCTGATCCTGGTAGATCTTGTTGCGGTGATTCCGAATACACTTTTAACTAATTTTCGGCAAAAATGTCGATTGCGTTGTTTATGATAAGGGCGGCAGCACTGTACCCAGTTTTTTTTCAATATTTTCGCCTGGTAGAGATAAATATAGAAAAACAAACGTATACCGGACGATCGAGATTTCAGATTTCACTTATCAATATAATTTAATAAGCCTTGCGCACATTTCTAAATGCAAATCTTATGAAAGTGGCAGAGTAGGTTTCTAGTTTATATGTATTATTTATTTACTGTTATCGCTAGGCCATTATCATTAACTTTAAATAATGTTTTTATCAAAGTTATACCGCATGTCCTACGAGTGTACACTTTCTATTTTTAGAGATCCTACGTAACAAATCGTACGCGCAAAATAATGACGTGGGGATCGTACATTTTATTATGCTAGCTTATGTGTTAATCCAGCATATTAACTAATGCTATACTAAATTTCATTCAAATCCGTTCAATAGTTTTAACGTGAAGAAGTAACAAACATACAAGCTATAACATAATTAAGTAATATAATGTTAGGGTGTGCATGTGCCTCCTATGTAGAGTATACTGTGAAATTACAAGCGCTGAAAGACCTACTTTCGACTTTCATGTTTTTATGAGAAATGCCACAACATCAAAAATTTCCCCATACAAAAATTAAAAAAGTACCTCTTTCCGCGCACGTACTTTTACAGTAAACTTTATATACGGGACCCGTACACACCCTAAAGTATAATTACTCATATTAATAGCTCCCCTCACCGATTTCGATGTCGGTAGCCGATTTCATTGAAACCAGGCCAGCTACGCAGGAGTTATTTAATAGTGCCCAAGTGTGTGCGCAATACACAGAACCACTCTCTCTTCCTTTTACTCTCATAACCCAGTGGGACGGTAAACCGACACGACTAGCGAGAGATCAGGCGCAGGACCGACTTTTTACATGCCCATCCGACGCATGGATCATCTTTCTTGTCAGACAATCAGGTGATCAGCCTGAATTGTCCTAACCAAACTTGAAAACAACATTTTTGTTGTTCCAACGCGGGAATCGAACCCACGACCTCCGGGTCGAGAGCGAAGCTCTGAACCACTAGACCACGGAGGCGATAAAAACTCATATTAATGAGTACCGTTAGGTATGGCCTGTACACAGACTCACAAACCTTAATTTTTATATCCTTTAATACAATTTGTTATGTTTAAAATTAATTTTATAAAATACTAGCTGACCCACTTCGTTGAGCATGGAAACCGTGTAAATCTTCCCGTGACTTCCACGAATATTTCAAGACCAAAAATAGCCGAATCGGTTTAGCTGATCTCGAGTTTTAGCGAGACTAACAAACAGCAATTGATTTATAAAAATCATTTTTACATTTACATTATCACTGAATAACATAAGCTATATATAGCTGCTAATGTAGCTTTCTAATGAAAAAAGAATTATTAAAATCGGTTCAGTACTTTTTGAGATAAGTCGTTACATACATAAATACAAAAATATAAATCTTTCCTCTTTATAATATTAGTGTAGATATCACCGGTTTTTACTAAGTCATTATCAGGTTATGTATTTTAATAAATTTGATGTAAAATAATCAATACACTGGAAGTAGGGCGAGCAGTTTGTGAATTATTACTGTATTTTAATCTTTTAACTTCCTTCTCAAACGATTCCCGCGTTCGTTTGTCCACCAAGAACATAGAGTACATTCAATGTGTTATTGAATTATAGATATAATAGATAGTAGTTTTTATTATTCTACATTGAGATACTACTGTTATGTCAATGCACGAGAAGCATCACAGATAGCAAAATTTAGATAAAAACTATTACTGGGGCCTTACTCTCCAAACTGATTCGATTTTGATTCAAATTCGATCGTGCCTTGTGCTCTTCCCGAATAAGTTGACGATTGTTTATTTTGATTCTTAGTTGATTGTTATATAACGATTTTCTTTATCCTGGTTAGTTTCAAAGTAATCTACCAAATAAAATACCAAAAGCCGTTGAGATCGAACTGAATCGATTCTCGATTGTGTCGGGAGTAATCCTGCTGTATCTTTAAATCCGATTGCTTAACAACACCTAGATATCAAAGAATACATTTATGCATACAATAAATACAAGACCTCTGTAGCGCAGTGGCTGAGGGCTTTAGATCTCGAGCGAATCGCGGGTTTGAATCCCACTGAAGCAACAAAGAGTTTTTTGAATTCCTGGGTCATGGATGTGTATCAAATATTTGTTTAATATAATAAAAATTGAAATGTGTTTCCATTGACCATTGTCTAGCCCCGTAACACAAGTCCTTCTGTTACTTACCACGAGGTCAGATTGACGTAATGAGAAGCGTCCATACTCGTTATATATTATTGTACCATAATTTATTTCATAGTTTGAAATAAATTATTTATTTCATTGTTTGAAATAAATTATTTATTTCATAGTTTGAAATAAATTATTTATTTCATAGTTTGAAATAAATTATTTATTTCATAGTTTGAAATAAATTATTGATATCTCGGGGCACGGTGCCCCCGCCAAGTTGATCAAGTCCGTACCATCCTTTTTTCGACCATAGCTTCGTTGTGGATAAAAATATTTCAAATTTCATTCAGATTTTTAATAATACTGATATGATTACTATAAGATGTTGTTAGACCCGACCGACTTACTCCTGCTTAGCATCACATGGATCTCACAACTTTTTAAGCCAAAAGAACTAAGTAGCGAGACTTGGCACTTTTTACAAGTTGTGTTTTTGATTGAATAGAATTTATTGTGAAAGTAGCAACATTAAAAAGTTACATATAATATAACAAATAATAGTAGGTTTTGGAGCGACAAATCATAATGGCTATTGACTAGTTGAAAGTCCACGTGTAGAATCAATAGTCTGTAATACAAATCTTTTTGCAACTTTAAAATTTGTTTTTTATTTTTTTTCTATTTCTTTTTTGATAACTCTACAACTAATAGCTCAAAAATTATGCAAAATTGTTATCACTATTATCTTTCTCTACCTCTTTTATTAACTAATAACTACTAGAGTTCTTTCTTACATTACAGTGTAAGTAAATGAAATGATAATAAGGGTTGTTGAAAATAAGTATGTATAATAAATATAAAAAGTATATTTTATTTTAATATAGGTAATAATATTATTCATACACTAGGATATTTTATCATTTGATTTAATATTACAAGTACAATAAGGGATTCATGTATTACGTAATGCTCTTGTAAAACGTATGATTATCTATGGATCGGACTATGTATGGACCTGTCTGGGGGAAATAAAACTCTGAGCTAATACAATAGAGTTGAAATTCGAATCATCAGCGTCTAGGCAAATGTCAGTGTCATATATGACTTTGATTTTGACATTAGATCCTCGTGTGTTCAATTTTCAACTAGGTATATTGTAATAGTCCATAGTTCTATTTTCACTGTACATTTTACAGAGAATTTAAGAAGCAACTATAATGTATTATATTATGTACATTATAGCACGAAACGTCACATTATATCTTTCCATAGAAATCGTGAAGAGTTCATGACAACTAAAAAAGTAAATTTTCACATCTTCGTTTTAGGTTATGTTTAGTATTATTTTTTCTCGCAAACATAGAATGTACATTAACAAACATATTGTGGCTGCCGTGTGTGAAGCGGTTTAACGTTTAACAATTGCATTTCATAATATTTGAACGCTTCTTAACGAAATGTGCGTTCCACTTGCCAGAAAATAACGTAACTAATTATCGAAATTTTCAATCACATTCCTGTTCCTTTTGGCCTAAGTTCATACATAAAAAACATGTGAACGAAAAAAACGTTATTTTCTTAGTGTTATTTATCTCTTGTAGCTCCAGCTGTATCTTCGTTTGGAGGGGTTCGGGGGTGGCGATTTTTGAGGTGCTTCTGAAAAAAAAACTTTACAGTTACTTTGTATGACTTTATATAACGTACGATAAGTAAGTAATAGTAACAAAAGATTAAGAAGTGGTGGCAGTCTAGGTTTTATTATAATTATGTAGTTACAAATTATTAAATGTAGTGAGTAGCCACGTACGCCTCGGTAGCAATATTAATCATAATTTAATGTCCAATGAATTTACTGAACGTTCGTAGGTGAACTATATGTTTAAAAAATGTCTAGAAGACACAGAAAAACTTGTACATAATCAAAAATTAATGAATAATTATGATTCCATATAAAATATAAACCTAAAGTGGTCGCTAATAACCATTGATGTTTGAGCGATCTTAAATAAATAATTGAAAAAAAAAATTGTTTTGAAAAAAAATATCACAACAGATTATAGAAATTTTAGGGCACCGTGCCTCAAAAGAACGCTTGGCCGGTTTTTTTTTTTCATTAATACAATTTATTTAAATATGTATATTATATATTTATTTAAATATGTATATATATTTAGGTACGTGCGTTGATGTCTTTTGACCCAATAGGCTAAATGCAAATTTCACAAACACATGTTAAAGATATTCCTTTATTAGATATCATGTTATCACTTTCGTATTTCCTGTCAATAAATGAGAAGGCATGGTATTTTAACAAGCCGTTAACACTAACAAGCGTTGATGAAATCTAGACTTAAGTTTGCTTTTCCGTGGATGTAATTTCTACACACTACTTTGTGTTTATTTTTCCATTTCCACAACATAAGAGTAATAGCATACATTTTATTTTAAAACAAAACATGCTCTGTTTTCTCGAATCAAATAAGAAATCACGCAGTATACCACACAATATACAAATACCATTTTTAATAGATAATATGTTAATCTATAATTAAAAACATGATTGGATGAAGGTGATATGTAGCAAAACTATGATTTTGAGAAAATTTATTTCAAACTGTCACTTAAACATTTTAGTATACGTCGTAAAGTATTAAGTACATTATTCTAAAGATCCGTCTCTAGAATCAATGTACTTAATAAGTTACTACTCATCCTAAAATGTTTCAAGACAGTTTAAACTAAATTTTCTGAGTATTTTTCTTTTGCCACATACCACCTTCATCGATTCGTGCCTTTTTTTATGCCAATAACATACCTACAATATCCTTCTCCGTAATTGCTGTGGGCTCCCCAATTTTCCCCTCAAACAGCACCAGGCCTCGTCTATTGTCCTTGATGAAGAACAGAAACGGCCGGTCCACTCGGATCTGCACTCCGTCTTCTATCAGCGGTATCACGACGGCGGAAGACGCGGCGGCAGCGACGGTGCCATCCTCGTCTACTGTCATGTGGACTTTGTGGATGATGTTGTTGAGTTGGGGCACCCCAGCTTCATACATGCCGCTGAGGTTGGCGTTGCGAGTGAAGAGCGTGGTGATCCTCATCTGGAAGCACATGGAAGAATGGTATCAGTATTTTATCCATAATAGCTCCCCTCACCTATTTCGGTGTCGGTAGCCGATTTCATTGGAACCAGGCCAGTTACGCAGGAGTTATTTTATAGTGCCCAAGTGTGCGCAATACACAGCTGAAGCACTCTCTCTTCCTTTTACTCTCATAACCCAGTCGGACGGTAAACCGACACGACTGGCGAGAGAACAGGCGCAGGACCGACTTTTTACATGCTCATCCGACGCATGGATCATCTTTCTTGTCAGACAATCAGGTGATCGGCCTGCATTGTCCTAACCAAACCTGAAAACAACATTTTTTGTTGTTCCAACGCAGGAGTCGAGCCCACGACCTCCGGGTCGAGAGGTCCGAGTCGAAGCTCTGAACCACTAGACCACGGAGGCGTTAATCCTGTTTATCCATAATTGAAGATATGAATGGATAATAATAATATCTATGGACGCTTCACACCACGTCAATCTGGCCCCGTGCTAAGTATCCGAAGAACTTGTGTTACAGGTACTAGACAACGGAAATATATTTCATACTATATACACATTTTAAATTTTTATTACATTAATACACATCCATGACTCAGGAACATTGAAAGCTTTTTGTTCCCTCAGGTTCGGACCCCCGACCCCGACGGTCAAGAGCCAAGCTCAAAACCACTAGACCCCGGAGACGCCGATAGATATATTATGTTATACGCATCCTCAAATCACACCACGCATTAATTTTACACGTTGAATAAATAACATCTTTCCTCTCTATAGTGGCAGGCATCATATAGGTACAGCCTGACTGGTGAGACATGTGCAATACTTACGGAGAGTACTCGGTACTCGATTCCCATTATAAATATGTAATAAAATTAGGTACTTCATTTTTACCAAATTTTCCTTAAAAAAATTGAATCATGGATACTATGAAAATTACGCGGCTAGGCAAGTAGGCATACCTATGTAGCCGGCGCGGCACGGCGCGGCGGCGTGCGACATCAACGTAGGTAGTACGGGCGCGTTCCTACCCGCGGTGTCCATGCGTTGGGTAAATAATTATTCAAGTTTTAACTACATTTAGTCAGTGATTAATTGATATTGTTCTTTTATATTATTATTTTTTTCATCTCATATAATAGCCAAATATCACGTCCTCAAGTATTGCTCATGTCTCACCAGTCACACTGCAGAAACGATGTTCAGAAAACGTTTTTGTAAAATTTATTAAAAAAAAAAAAATTACACTTTTGACTTTTATAGACACTCACTTTCTGGAGCGGCTCTATCATGTTCTCCGCGTAGTCGATGGAGAACTTGGGCAGGTACAGCCTGACGTCAGACGGCTCCAGCAGCTTGGTGATCTGCGGTATGCTCATGTACGGCAGGTCCCGGATCAGGGTCGACCAGCCGTCGTGCTCGTACGGCACCAGGAGCAGCATGGAGTAGTTGGGATCCTAAAAAAAAAAAAAAGTTTTTTGTGGACTTTTGATTTGGTTTTTGAAATGACGGCACCAGGGATGTTAGGGAGCTCCGTAACCGTAACCGAAACTATCGGATTCCGGTTGTAAAAAAAATCCGTAACCGAAACTATCGGATTCCGGTTGTAAAAAAAATCCGTAACCGAAACTATCGGATTCCGGTTGTAAAAAAAATCCGTAACCGTACAGACTATGTTGTGACGCCTCCGTGGTCTAGTGGTTCAGAGCTTCGCTCTCTACCCGGAGGTCGTGGGTTCGATTCCCGCGTTGGAACAACAAAAAATGTTGTTTTCAGGTTTGGTTAGGACAATGCAGGCTGATCACCTGATTGTCTGACAAGAAAGATGATCCATGCGTCGGATGGGCATGTAAAAAGTCGGTCCTGCGCCTGTTCTCTCGCCAGTCGTGTCGGTTTACCGTCCCACGGGGTATGAGAGTAACAGGAAGAGAGAGTGCTTCTGTGTATTGCGCACACACTTGGGCACTATAAAATAACTCCTGCGTAGCTGGCCTGGTTTCAATGAAATCGGCTACCGACACCGAAATCGGTGAGGGGAGCTATTATATGTTGTGAGAAATGAGAATGTCGTATGGACATGACACAATTTAATATCGCCTGTCCCAGGAACTAAAGTGTTTTAAGAGTGGTCACTTCGTTCAGAGTATACTAGATATAAATAATCCAATAACGGATGCAATGCCTAATTTTTTTTTACAAAACTCTTAGTGGTTTCGTTCAATCTTGTGGCATGTCATCATCACGCAGTTAATTGAAAGATTCAATAAATTTAATTGCTTAAAATGCATCCTCTTCAGTTCAAGTTCATAAAACTACCATAGATCTACGAAGCTCTACAATTTTTGTTTGAGCATTCTTGCAATAAAAAAATAACATTACATTTTGGTCATAGCCTATTATTACGTGTAATACAATAAATAAATAATAGTCATTTTTGAGAGCTTTTTCTTCCTCCTCCTTTACCAGTGTTTCTTCCTCTAAAACTTAACCGATTTAGATATTTTTTTCTCTAGGATCTAAAAAAGGCTTGAACTAGGTGTTTCATGGCTGTTTAAACATAGCGGAGAGTTTGCCTATTTTTTTAGGTTTTTGAACGACCACAGCTCTTTAAATTGTTTATTGTTTAAAGATATTTATTCTCATTAAGACATTTGTCACTTACATGACATATAATAATATTATAAAAATGGATTGTGTCCGTCAGTTTGCAGTTAGTAAAAATAATTCATGTATTAAAAAAAGAAGAAATAGGGACGTACAAATAATATCACGGGTGTAAAAAGAGCAGTCACTATAACTTTGGGATATACCTTTTCTCATTCTAGAAATGTATTTTTTTTTTTTCTTAATTTTTTTTTTACAAAAAATTTTAAAAAAGATATTTTTTGCTTTATTGTTGTTTTTGCGACATAAAAATAAGAAATGGTGAAAACTAAAAAAACCTTTTTTTTAGTTTTTGCCAAAAAAAAACAACAAAATGTTTTTTTTTTTGTCAAAATTTAAAGTTTGTCTGTAAAAAGGAAACCAAAATTTTATATCCCTAACCGAAACTATCCAAAACAAACGGATAATCCGAAATGTCATATCCATTTCATCCCTGCTCATAAGCGAGTGCTTTTTATAGGTAGCTAAGAACCACTAGTACTTTGCTGTGTCTAATGATCGGGAAATCCTAAGAACTTTGATACTGATATTTTGAACTCTAGCCGATACCAAATGAGTCCAAATTCTAATCCAAATCATATTTGCACAAATGCTGAATATATTAATTGGGGTTTTTACATCTCGACAAGGTCAAATAAATATTAATATAAAAACTAGTCGGACCACAATCCGTCTAGCAGACTTGTCCTTTTACTTGGGTTTAATAATATTATGTATAATTCCGCATTCATTACAATATATAACTGTTATCCTGATGCACTCGATGGTACCTTGGTGACGGTTTACTTGCAAAGGATACCCGTTTAGATACCTCGAGATAGTGTCAAGACAAAAATCTTTCACTCATCTTTCAATCTACCTTATATACAGACACTTTTACCGAGCCAAAAGTTTCCTTGCAAGTATTTGGAGGTTTATTCACAAATCACTCTCGGGTTAGAAAACACCCCGGCACGGTCATTGGTTGTTATGCTGGGAAGTTTTCGAATCCGAGTCGAATTACGCTTTGTGAATACCTCTGGGCCCTTTGGACAAAAGCTTTGCTAAGTAACGTACGAAATCGCTTGTCATTTAGCGAATCTTATGTCAAATCCCATATATTTTGGTTATCGAACTTCGTAAGTGATAATAGCGCTTATTCAAGAATAACGGCCCTGGGTCCCGATTCTCATACCTCAAAGTTCGTTACGAGTTTCAGTCTGTTCCGTTCGCACGCGCTTCTAATCATCGGTACACGAGCAGGACATACCTACTAACATTTGAGACGAAATTTGAAGGAAGGAGAATCGGAGCCCTAATGTACAATTTCAATATTACAATCCTCACAACTCGAAAAAGATCCTTTGGTTCGTAAAGTTTTAAGATCAAAATTACAGACAATCTTCTTGTGGCTTAATATGCTATTCTGAATTTAAAAATATGTTGAAACGGTACCTACAAAGTTGTGAATATAGCCAGCTAAGCCGGTCAAAAATAACTTGGTTCTTATTTCAAACGTAACCATTATCTAGTTTATTTTATGAAAAAAATAAAAGAGCAAAAAATTTAATCAAATTCAGGTTTCGTGGAATTATACTCATCTACAACCTTTAATTATGTTATGATTATGGGCTTTTAAAATGTTTATGATGACCGATTACAGTGGTGTTATGGCTAGAAAATGTTGAATACAAGCGTAAGATGATTTCGCAAAAAACAGATAGGTTATTGGCTTCAAAACAGGTTGCCTAACAACTTGGGGTTTACTTCCACAAATAATATATAACCACGGTTACGCTAAACCATATCGATGTTTTCAGATAAAATGCCACTTAAAAGACAAAGATTGAACCATAGATTAGAGAATATAGTCATTACATCCATGGTGTAAATATTTTAATATTTGGATTTTAGGGTACAGGGAAAATGCAATCTTCAATTACAATGAGAACTGCAAATCTGTAGTAATGCATATTTTACTGCGAATAGAAAATAAATGGGATTGATTAAAGGTTTGCTAAGTGAGAGCGCCTGATACATCACTACTACACATTTCATTAGCGATTGCATTTTAGCTAAGCAGTGTTGCCAGTATGATTTCGCAAAAAAAAAGCCTAGCTTTCTGAAAAGGTACAGGTTCTAAATTGAAAGTTTGTATTGAAAAGGAATTACCAGTACAATTTTAAAGGTACGAAAAAGGTACAGTCCACACTGAGGTACGGTAATGGTACGGTTGTGTGACGTGAAGTACGGAAAACCGTACTCTCTCAGCAAAACCTTTGTTGATTTTGTCCTATGACCATTCTACGACCTTTCGAAAATCAAAATTCAAAAGAGAAGCCCGTGCCAGGGATCTGTAAATAATATCGACACACTAGACGCCCCCCAAGGACAGTGTCGAAATTTACCATCTCGACTAACTATCTCTACGATTAGCAGCAGTGTAGTTCGTAAATAATAATTTATCATTAATTACGAACCACACATGTATATAATTGGACTATATTACTTGCGACGTAATTATACAGTTTCAAATATATTTATACCTTTTGACACGTCCATCGCCCGACTACATGTCCCACAAACTGTGAAGTAAAGTAGGCTCAACTTCGTGAACGACAAACATCAATAAAAACCTAATTTGTTCTGAAATAAAGAACAGCAAGATATAACTTAAGTCTATTGAACACTACACAGTGGTGAAAATAAATAATTGGACTACTAAACTAAAAAAGTGATATCAGATATAATTCGTAATAGGAATCTCATATTATATTTAGTGACACAATTTACGCACATCTACAGGAGTCTACATATATAGGACAGGCATTGCCTACTATGGAAATCCATCACCATTCTCTGTAAAATTCTTGTTAGATAACAAATATTTCAAACTTCAAGAACGTACCTCATAAGGCAGTTCCAACGCATGCGCTCTCAGGTTATCGATATACGCATAGTTCAGCTCCTCATGCTGTTCCATCATGGCGACCTTCCGGCACTGGCCGTTGACAGAGAAACAGGAAATCTTGGTCCACTTGGGATCGAAGGCATACCGCCAGGAACTCTTAAAGTAGAGGGCGTTGGTTAGCATCATGTCGGTGGACGGTTTGATGAAGGCTGCAAAGAAAAGTTGGCGATTAATTTTACAGCGATACGGGCCTTTAGTCGAGATAGCTTATTACGACATATTTTGTGTGAAGAAAAGTCAATCACTTGTTTATTCGACAATTAAAAGTTATCTGTGGATTGAAAAATCAACCCTTAGTGACTTAGTGATGACTATGTCTAATCCCATACATTTTTGTTTTAGAATTTCGTCATCGTAATCAGCGATAGCAACGTAGTTAAATATTTGCAAGAACAACTAAAAACTTCGAAAATTTAGAATAAGGATCCCATGAGGAAACATTTCTTCGTTGATTATGCTGACCTGAGAAGGATGATGAGGCAAAGGTGCATTGTTATTTTTCCGCATACCTACTCTATAATAACGTAGTAATTTCAGAAAGATTTTTATCATTATTTCTTTATATTTATTGATATTACATTCGTTTAAATGGAGTCGAAGATTAAGAAAAATAAAGACCGCATATTTATTATAAGTTTTAGTATCGTAGCCCTTGTCTTCACAGAAAACAGCCTTATCAAAGTCCAGACCAAACATCGTATGGTCACAAAGTATATATATAACAGAGACACGACATAGTGCTAGAAAATCGTATCACCCTAATACTGGCAATTCAACTGGCTATTTTTATTTTCTTCGAAAGGCCAGGCACATTCCGGAAACCATCATCTAGAGCCACAATTGAAAAATACTAATTACTGATTTCGTTTCGTATCTTCTTCTTAATTAAGGAGTTCAATTTAGCTTAATGTTTATTTTAATGGCAATATTTGTACTTAATTCGGCATATTTACATTTTATAATTTACAAACGTTGATAGTAGTGACATCTATTGCATTTTTTTTATTAAACATAGATTGTATGGGATGGTAGGCCATGGTATGGTTGATATTGAACTCAGCGCAGCGCTGAATTTTCTCTAGGAATGCCTTCTCTTTTCCTCTCCTCTTGGGGAGGCCAATCAGATAATATAGGCTCTTACCTGGCTCCACGATGTTGTCAATCAGATTATTTGTCTGCTGCTTCACCCACTTATTAATGAAGTCCGCAGTGGGTATAGGATCGGTGTAGTCTACTCTACCCACGTCGGAGTAGTACACTTTACGCAGCATAGACTCGTACTCCTTCTTCATGGTCAGTTTGTTGGAGATAAAGACTGCGTTGGCGTTATGGAGACTTACTGCGGTCGAGTTTACCTAGAAAAGGAGTTAGGGCGTAAGAAAATCGGGGGTTGCATGCAGCTTATAGATCAAATAGGTTCAAAAATATGCCTTCAATACCTTGACCTTGAATTATTGACCAAAACAACAGAATCAAAAAGCCTAATTTCGTGTTTAGCCTCACAAAGGTGATAATGTATTAACTTCAATGATAAAATTGGAATAAGGGTATTTTGGTTCTAAAGATCTCTGAAAATAGATTATTTTTAAGGGACAAAGTCGGCATAGGCATTGAATTGAAATCTGAGGAGCCATTTTAGTAATTATTATTATCAGTTAAATTCCGCGCGTATGAATGATCGCAGATCAGCGCGTTGATTAAACCAAGATCATACCGAAAATAGTTACAGAGAATCGGGCTACTGGAAAAATACTTACATTCAATGCATTCAAATAATGATACAGCTGTTCCCTAAAATCGTTTTTATTCGGTGACAACCTCAAAGCACTTCTGATTTCATTGGCTGTCGCCCCGCCAGAACCTTCGAGAACCATGGCGAGGACGGATTTGATGCTGGCTGGTGACACCATGACATTGCCTTGCTTGTCTTCGGCGGCATATCGCAGGAGGTCCGTGTCGAAGAAGTTGAGACGGTGTATCTCGGGCTGACTCCCCGGCCCGTGACAGTCGAGCTGGTGAAAACACGCCAAGATGGCGGCTGCAAAAAAAAAATTACTACTATAAACAAAACAAAAAATAGCCGCCGTAATGTCAAGCAGTGAGTTAACTGATGATAAATAAATAATAAAAATATCTTTATTAATCACATAAAAGGACATAACACTGCCAAAGGTTAACATGATGATGAATCATTACTAAATACTCGATATCACGTCGGCTTTGAAACAGAAACTGAACCAAAATCGGTTCATCCATTCGGAAGCTACATATTACGCATACATTTAAACGTCAAACTCATAACTCCCTCAACTGTTTTCGTCTGGGTTAATAAAGAAGTTGGAAAGGAGTTAATAAAGATAGGACTACGTGCAAACATTTTATGAATAACAGCCCGTGGTTCAATTGATCGGACGATAAAAGTTGCCCGTGCTTCTACTAGATGGACTACCCAGTAGAACCACGGGCAACAAAAGGAAATTGGAATGAAGCCATCAAAAAAATCGTACAAATTTAATAGCTATACACATTTTCGCGTCCCTCATGTGGAAATTGGCGTGACCGTTGACCCGTGACGAAAAAAGATAATCTAATATAGTTGCTAAAATAAGCACTGACGATACTTCACTTTTACTTAAATCTCAGTCGGTAGTTTTTGGCAATTTTAAACCAATATTTGATTGCGCCAACACAAACTGTCAAGCTGTGGTCTAGCCGGTTAAATATTACCATCGTGTAATGCAATGAACAGAGCAAGTACGGACTAGGAAGCCATATTTAAATGTAAATTGGGAAAACACGTCAGTACTAGGTAACTAGTGTAGAATGAAAATGACGCGAAGGGTCTTTCCATGTTTAAGTGGCCTTTTAAAAGTGACTCTTTCAAGAGAACTAAATTAAATTGAGTACCTATAAATGTATGTAAATTTTTAGAACATACAATTCAAATATCCTTACGTATATTATAAAACAAGGTCCTTCGCCGTCTCTGTCTGTCTGTCTGTTCGAGATAAACTCAACGACTATTTCACCGATCTTTGTGCTGTTTTCACCAAGGTATAGAGTGGTTCTCAAGGTTTTATTGTATTGGTTGGACCCAGGTGGCGCTGCTAGTGCACCAAGAAACTTACTCTAAGGAGGTGCGAAGTTCGCCGAGGCAGCTACTAAGTTTAAAATAAAATTAATTTAAAATTAAAAAAAACCCTCCGACATAGCGTGTAACATTCCTATCACACCTAACAAACGACCTGATGATCTTAAAGACCAGAACCGATTTCCACCAAACATAGCTAAGAACACTCTCGACTGATATACTTTTCAAACAACAAAAACCGCATTAAAATCGGATCATCCGTTTGGGAGCTACGATGCCACATACATTTACATAGACACGTCAAACTTATAACACCCCGTTGTTTTTGCGTGGGGGGCTAATAAAACAAACTCTTCCAGAAAAAGAAAATGCTGCCTACACACTACGATGTTTTAAGTTTAATCATGAGAACCTAATTAAAAAATGTGTGAATAATTATTATTAATGCCTTTTGGATGTAGAATTGTATTAAATACTGGATAAATACTCTTTCCCGCGACTTCAAACGTGCAAAAGAAAATCCCTCGCGAAAAATAATCCCTCAATAAAAAATAGGCTGTGTAGGAATCTAATGTTATGTTTATCCCTTTTTACATTATATGTACCAGATCTCACCAAAAACGGTTTTGTAGTTTCGGAGATCATTAAATACTAACAAAGTCACAAACTAATAAAATATTAATACATGTGTTATGATATTTATAAAATATAAATGTAGATTTTAAACCTTTAATGAAAGTTGTTTTTAATAATAACGGAAAAGTTTAAGCCTGCTTTTGTTCTTTTTAACAGGTTTTAAATCAAAACTCTATATTTCACTCTATAGTAGATAGAGATTGAAGTAACAAAAATAGGGTTAGAAAATTTCCGCTATTTTTAAAAACGACTTATGCAAGTCGTTTTTAAAAATAAAAGATAAAAAATCTACAGTGATATTGTTATAAATCATTATTTATCGGCTTTTTAAATATAGTTTCCGTTCTAGAACACGAAGATAAGAAGAATACTGGGAGTGGAAGTCATGTACGCTTACAGTTCATACTTAAATAAAATATATGTCCATAATAGGTAATATTATAAAGTAAGTATTATATTTTTTTATTTGTAGATAAGTTATAATGGGTTTAAAAAGAATTTACTACTACACTATAACTTTGTGATATGAATAAACTACCTTTTCTCATTGTAGAATTAATGTAGATACTTTTTTATAGTTTTTTTTCAATCTTAATTAACGAAAAACGTCATTCTTGCGGTAAAAAATAAGAAATGGTAAATTTTTTTTTTGTTTTTGACAAAAAAAAATAAAAGAATACATTTTCAAAATTCTTTTTACACCTTTTTCTTCTTTCTTTTTTCTTTCTACCTCATTTAATATTACATTACAAATTGTATGTTTATTAATTGTAAAACTGGATTAAAGATATCAAAACACAACTCGCATATCATTTAACATCCAACTCTGTCTCTTCATTGTATTCAGAGACTGATGATGCAACTGGAATCGGCCTACCTATGCTTTCTCGCTTCAGAACCTAAGTGGCCCGGGCGGGAATCATGACCAGACCTTTTCTTCTTCTTCATTCCCCCTCTACATCAGATAATAAGCGTCCAGTATAGAAGATACTGGATGATAACTGGAACCGGTGAGCATAGGAACTCTTTTATAAGAAAGCTTTGGAAGTATTTGGAGTGCACACTAAATAATTCTGATTCTTTTATAATAACCCTTACTCTCAAAACTGATCCGATTTTAATTCAGATTCGATCGTGCCGCATACTCCCGAATAAATTGACGTTTGTTTATTTTGATTCTCTGTCGATTGATATGGTCGGGAGTACAAAAAGTTATGATCTAACTTACTAACCAGGATAAAATTTTCTTTATCCTGGTTAGTTTCAAAGTAATCCACCAAATAAAACACCAAAAGCCGTTGAGATCGAACTGATTCGATTCTCGATTGTGTCGGGAGTACGCCTGCTGTTTGTGGCTAAAGTATTTGCAGGTTGTGGTTATCGTTTTTCGCTGGATATAATACATTAAAATTTTATGCTAAAATTTCCGTTTCTTTTCTTGGCTTATTTTAATTTTTATGACGATAAATGGAAAATTTTAGTCTCATCGTAAATACAATATTAAAATAAAACAACCTGCATTATACAGGTCTAAGTGTCAACATCAGATATACAATTATATTATATTTTATATATTTTTCCTTGAATAACATGTTCTGTTACAAAAAGCAAGGTGATCAAATGATGTATCAAATTATAGTGTAGGTTCTGTTTTCTTAGCTTGATTATGGTTAAGTTCCGATTTCACCAACGCATGTTAGTGATAACGGCTTGTTAAATTATCATACCTTCTCATTCATAGGAATTACGAGAGGAACAGCATGATATTTAACGAAAGATTAACTTAAACATTGCTTGGTGAAACACGCCCTAAGTCTTAATAACCTACTTTTCTTAAACGTTTTTAGGTCTTTTAGTTTCCAAGGGTTTTATTACCCAATCTAAACTGTAAAGTATACATTACAATCGCTGCTTAGTGCTTACCAATACCTTCACATAATAATATATCGTAATGCTCCTGTTTCTTTACCACAAAATTTGCAACTATTTTCACTTTTGTTCCACACGTAACTTTCAGAAACTGTTAGAAAGTGTTCAAGCCGTTTTCCATTTTTCCCAAGACAAAGAAAATACAATGAACCGTTAATACCTTATTATTAATGTCTACAAAGGCATACGTACAAGACAATTGAAAGAAACTACTACCAGCTAAATTATCGTAGCGTTTTAGACAAAAATATCATCAAAATATGGAATATGCTTTAAATAGTTATACGTTTTTGTTACTAAACGTTAGTTCACACAAGACGCGATGCTACGTATCATATTTAAGACAGCTATTCAAAAATATTTTTTATTAATTACACGAGTTACTACTCTTTCTCGTTGTGAGCTGACTTCAGGGTCTACTCTACTATTAGGGAAACTTTTAGGAATTTATTGTCTTTCAGTATAGTGGGGTTCCTAGCTCCATTCTTATCTGCTTTACTAACCACTTACCCATTGGAGACCCTTAGGGCTGTTACTGTCACTGCTACTGACACTGTTGCCTGTATGTTTATTTTAAAATACTATAAATCTATTTTTTTATTAATGTTTTAAGCCTAAAAATTAGGCTTAAAACATTTTTTTTTAATTAATGTCCTAATCAGTCCCACTGTTCCACTGTGTGATTAAATAGTCTATTTGTAAGTCTTGCATTATGGAAAATATAATTTAATGTGGAGTGCCACAAGGTTCAACTTCAGGGCCACTTTTATTACAATGATTTATTGACAACCAAAACTAAACAAAACGTATAATCTACACAAAAAAAATTATCTCTAATAATTTGCAATAAAAATAATAGTACAAGGTTCTCATGACTTTGGTCTGAAATATAACACCAAAGTTAGAGAACATTAATGTAATAGATTTTAAGAATTTCATATAAATAATATCGAAATAAGGTTTATAGTATTTACCACAGTCCACAAGCGTTAACTGCAACACGTATAATAACGACTAGGAACAAAAAACTAAATTACCGGTAGATTGCTATACAAATTATCATAGTGGCTTCAAACTAAATATCAATAATGATCATACTAAAACAATTTAATCTAAGTATTACTAATATAAAGCTGAATACTTTGTTTCTTTAATCGCGTTAATCTCAGATATTACTGGTCCGATTTAAAAATTATTTCAGTGTCCCATAGCATATTTATCAAGGATTGCTACAGGGTATCATCACGGTCAGACCAATAGAGGATCATAACACACAGACAGTTTTAAAATCAAGGGTTTAATTCACTATTTAGCCCGGATGCAGACATTACAAAATGAACGTATAAAATTCGTTTCATTACAATCATACGAAACAACGAAAACAAATTTAATAAAAACAAAAGACGCGGGACTCACCAAGAAACAACAACATCGTGGGCAAACAACACATTAGTCCGAGGAGACGCGAGATCGCCGACTGCACACAGAAGATCAAACCAGTTCGCTCATTACGTCATTGTGACTCAGGTTTAGTTGAGGATTTTTATGATTTATCATCATCATCACCAGTAAAGTTATTTGAACTGCTTATAATAATGGCTTTAGGACGTGTTTCAAGCAATGGTAAAGTTAACGCAATGTTAAATATCATAACATCCCTCTCGTATTTCCTGTCAATGAATGAGATGGCATGGTATTATAACATGGCGTTAACTTTAACATTGCTTGGTGAAACACGGCCTTAGGATACTTTTAGGTCTCCCGCGCTTCTGCTCGCCGTCGGGTATGTTTAAAGTGACCAGACGTCCTGTTTTTAACGGGACTGTCCCGGGCAAAATTGTCCCGTTTTTAGAAATCGAGAAAAAATTAATAGACGGCCGGCAAAATTGATTGCACACTGTAGCCAAAATACTAAGGTGTACATAATTACTTCACTAATAATAATTATACTAAAAATGAAATAAATATTTAGGGGGGGGGCTGCCATACAGCAAACGTGATTT
The DNA here is from genome assembly GCA_905187575.2 of Celastrina argiolus. Lineage (NCBI taxonomy): Eukaryota > Metazoa > Arthropoda > Insecta > Lepidoptera > Lycaenidae > Celastrina > Celastrina argiolus. The sequence continues at coordinate 12,603,062 of LR994596.1, forward strand.
TTGTCGTCTTAATAAAGAATTTATTTATTTATTTATAATGCAAATACAAGGTGTAAAATAAATTAGTTATACTACTGTAGGGTGTGTACTATGTATTTGCCGCCTATGCAGAGTATACTGTGAAAGTACCAGCGCTGAAAGACTTACTTTTGACTTTTATGTTTGTATGAGAAATGCCCCAACATCATAAATTTTCCCATACAATATTTTTTTTAAAAGTACCCCCATCAGCGCTGGTACTTTGTCAGTAAAATCTATACGGGACCCAACACACCCTAAAGTATTATTACTCATTAATATTATAGCCTCATGATTTTTCTGAGTTTTTTCATTTTTCAGAGCATTTGTTTGAGTCTGGTCACCTGACTATACAAGACATTGCTATTGTGACGTCACATTGCCTGTAAGCTGCTCGTAAGAAATATCTCTGAAGGTTGTGTGTTTAATATGTTCATGCTTACCATAGTAAGTCTTTCAGTATTTAGCACGAATTGCTGTTCGTAAGTCTCGCTAAAACGGGAACGGCTGAACCGATTCGGCTATTTTTGGTCTTTAAATATTCGTGGAAGTCCAGGGAAGTTTCAAACGGTCTATATGCTCAACGAAGTCGGCACGGGTCAGCTAGTGTTATACAGGGTGTAAAAAGACCGGTCACGATAACTTTGGGATAAGATTATAGGACCTTTACTCATTCTATAAATGTAATTTTTTTTTTATTTTTTTTTTTCAAAAAAAAAATTTTTTTCCTCGATTTATTATTTTTAGTAGCAAGGGTAAACTGTTTAGAACAACATTTTGCATTAAATTCCTAATTTTTATAATTTTTGCCTCAATACGTAATGATCGCGATGCGCGCGCTATTGGCCTCTCAGCTGTTCACTAGTATTATACAATAGTTCACTGACACCAGCTGACCCAGCGACATCAGCGCTTGGCGGTCAGACTCATAGTACTGACTTACCGTAATTATTGTAATTTACATGCGAATACTATTAGCTTTGCTCCAAATAACTCTGTATTAAGTGTTAGTTATAAACTAACTCTGGGTTAGAACTGGCGCAAGTCGATCTTACACTTAGTGTGGTCACCGTAGGGGAAGGATGAGATGTTTTGAACTATGAACTCCTAGATCGCCTGCATCGTACATTCGCTCGAATTTGTTACCATAACACATGTTTCATTCCTTTGTAACAAAACCAGTGTAGGTACATACATACTAACTAACTTCATAATGTCAATCCTCAATCATCGCTTTTTTATGGATTATACAGACGATGCATAAAAGCGAAGAATCCTGAAAGATAAATAAAACGTAACATACCTACGTACCTACACAGTTCAGATTAATTAAGTATGTAAAACTACGAATATTTACAATTACGTGAATGAAGTAGGTAGGTATTCAGATGCACACTAAAACATAATAAACTAAATGGGTTAATGGCTCACTGAGTCGCATCTCCAATGTCACGTCTCACTTTTAAAAATCGTATTTCGATAATAATAGTACCTAGCAATCCGAGCAGCATAACACATTATTATTACATGGACACATCACAACATTTTACGCTTTTAAACACTTATTAAGTAATAGTAAAATACCTAACAAAAAAAAAATTAACCGACCTTTCACCTCAAGATATAAAATACAACTGAATTCGATAATACTTTGTGTCGACGTTCAAAACATACCGACAAACAAGTCTTTTAGAAAATGCTATTTTCTACTTTCTGCACTTCGTATTAAAGTTCGTATTGCCGCGCGACAAACAACAAACAAAGGGCGCCGCCGGCCGTCGCACGCGCCGATCGTTGCAAGGGGCACGGGGGGTGGCGGTACTATTAGTGAAGCGATCTATGAAAATTTACTTCGACTAGTCGATATTTTTTAATACTTAATAAGTAACTTACTGTTTTAGATTGATTCAGCTAAGTTTATATGAATTTCTTTCATATCTATTTAAGTCTAATTGAAAATAGATTAAAAAAGTTTGTAAGTAAGATTTAAATATGTTCTCATTATTACCTCATGTGAGTATACGGTAACTTAATGAAGTATTATTTAAACATATTTAATTATGTTACTTACCATTAAAATGATTCACGTATGAATAATAAAATGGGTACGGTACCTAATAATTTATCGATATCAAAACCTATCGATACTTTTAAGTGCTTTGGGGCCATCCTTAGTATTTTGCGTAAAATATTTTTTCATTAGACAGTTTGCACGTGGCGGTAACCCGTATGGTTGAAAATTATTTGTCCCCGATCAATTTATTATCATTGTTATTTGTTTTAAATGTTTTAATTTGTGTGTTTATACGGTTTCGTTTCTTTTAGGCGTTTCTTTTGTGATTACTAATTAGTATTATTTATTTTTCACTATTTTTGTTGTGTTTGTGTGTGTCTAAAGCCTTCGCCATACATTTAAGTACCTACCACGTAAGAAGAAGAGGATTTAAAACACAAATATTGCGAGAAAAAGAAACTTGAGGATGGTCAGTTTATAAGTTATTAGTTATTAGTTACCTTTTACACGAATAAACATCAATCAGCAGGCTTACCCCCGACACAATCGAGAATCGAATCAGTTTGATCTCAACGGCTTTTGGTATTTTACTTGGTGGAATACTTTGAAACTAACCACGAGAAGTAAATCGTTAGATCGTAACTTTTTGTACAAGGACCATATCAATCGACTGAAGATCAAAATAAACAAATGTCAATTTCATCGGGAGTACGTGGCAAGATTGAATCTGAATCAAAATCGAATCAGTTTGGAGAGTTTGGCCCCAGTTACACAATCGAGAATCGAATTAGTTCGATCTTAACGGCTTAATTTTAACTCGCGTTGGCTATTATTAGTAGGTATTTTAAAGTATTAACGCCTCCGTTGTCAAGTAGTTCAGAGGTCGTGGGTTCGATTCCCGCGTTAAAAATAAATGTTTCTAAGTTTAGTTACGACAATGCAGGCTATGAGACTAAAAGGAAGAGAGTGTCCTTGTGTATTGCCCACACACTTAGGCACTATAAAAAATACTTCTGCGTAGATGGCTTAATTTTAGTTTTATTTTATTGTGTTTACGTTTATTTGAAATCAATGAAGTGATTATCAACAAACAAGGCGTGCGCGGTGGGAACTCCGCCGCCCTCACCACGCTAACGCGCGTGAGGACGCGCGTGAGCTTGTGCACGTTATACATTGCCTATTGAAAATTTTTTAATTTTTAAAACAGTGGATTAAAAGCAAATGACTATTACCAGTGGATATACCTCATGCCTGGTGATAACCCCATGCCATAATAGTGACTGCTCTTTTTACACCCTATAAAACTCAATACCATTCTTGACAGTCGGGTAAAAAATATTCAAAAAATCATCAGCACACACACCTGTTAATGTCGAAGGATACAATAGGGCCACACTAATCGCATTTACTCTCGTATCGTAGTGGAACAGATAACCGACAAGGCATTCAACGCATGGATCCACTTTCTTGTCAGACGATCAAGTGATCAGCCAGCGTTGTTCATTAATTATTGTTGTATTATAGAGCGATTCAGATGTGGATCCTCCAATGAAAAAGAAGAATCAGACAATAATAAGACACTTTTTATTTACACTTTTCCACTTTTATTACATCAGAACACCTGATGCTGATTTAATGGAAACCGGTAGGTAGTGTTATTTTCTTAAAACTTATAAAAACGTAATAAAAGTTGAAAAGTGTAAAAAAGTTGTGTCTTATTATTGTGAACATGCATTTCTATCAAGAACCAATAGTATCATCAGTTATAGAAGCATCAGACTTTCCACTCAAATAAAACCACCACATAAAAATAGTAAACTTTATTGAGTATTCAGAGTTTGTTGGCGCCGTCGACGACGGTGGGGTCCGACACACGCCCCGTGAACAGCAGCTGCCTGGTTCCCTCGTCCTGGATGAAGAACAGGAACGGCCTGTTGGCGACCACGTCCGCGATGGCGTCCACGCCGCCGCCGAACTTGTTCTCCAGGGCTACCTCTGTGAAAGGGAATATGGGTTCAGTAATCCTGCAGAGTACGGGTTGGAAAAAATTAACGACTGGATAAAAACGCCGTTAAAAAAAACAAAATTCATAAATAATATCCCTTTGTTTCACTAAACAGTCTACAAGCAGTCTAAAAACAGGTTACGTTGAAGACGCGTTAACACGTTTGGATCAGAATTAATCGGGACAAAAACAAAAAGTCGGTCCTGCGTCTGATCTGCTGTCAGTTGTGTTGATGGTTTTACTAGGTTACGAAAATAAAAGCGCTATGAAAATAATTTCTGCCTAGCTGGACTTCTGTCAATATCATCTGCATATTAACAATAGCAACTTGGCCAATAGCTCTGTTCGAGCAGGAGCTTTGTCCTGGAAAGGCCAAAGCTCCTTATTTTTCGAATCCATATTATTTTCATAACGCTTGTATTATTTTTGTAACCTAGTAAAACCATCAACACGACTGACAGCAGATCAGGGCCGACTTTTTTATTTGTCCCGATTAATTCTTATCCAAACGTGTCGACGCGTCTTTAACCTAACCTATTTTTAGACTGTTTAGGTATGCATATGGATACTATTAATGAATTAAGTTTTTTTTCCGTCGTAATTAGGATCAGTCCATATTTTTACTAAGGTAACTCAGTTGGCTCAACTCACATTAGCACTGTGTCAAAGCATCGCGCTTTTTAATTTTTATCCTCATTGCATATTTGCATATAGTAGGTAGCCGCGTCGCGCGTGTTTTTCTAAGTGCGTGTATAGATAAATGACGCGTCGTGATGCTTCGACAAGTCCGTCGTCGTTGAGCCTTAAAGTATTACCTGTGGCGGAGTAAGCGATGCTGCCCAGCTCGTTGACCTCCATGCCGCTTCTCTGCACGACCTTGGAGATCTTCAGCGGCTGGCGCGCTGCCTGCCCGCGCACGATGCCTGGGAACGACGCGCCGTCCTCGAATGCCACACGGATACCCAACTGGAAGTAAAGTTTATAGACTCAGGAATGCTTTGTGGAAATCCATATAATACATTTCGGGCAATATCATATACTCTTAGATTGTTGCCGCCATAGGTTTTAGAAATATCCCGAGAAAAATGAACCCACAACCTGCAAGAGAATGTGTGAGAGCATACTTATGCTCTCACACATGAGTAAAAAACTCATTCCCTTTCCACTCTGATTACTATGCGCCACACTGATTACCCACTTTCTTGGAGGAAAAACAGCTCAGGTCCTGTGTACATCGCGTGGCGACGCGTCCCTCACCTCCTTCAGCACGGTAACCAACAGCGAAGTATACTCAAACTTGAACTTAGGCAACGTGAAGTTCAGATCCTGAGTACATCGCGTGGCGACGCATCACTCACCTCCTTCAGCGCGGTGTCCAACAGCGAAGTATACTCAAACTGGAGCTTAGCCAACGTGAAGTTTATGTGGTCTCCTGCAGGAGAACAGCTCAATCGTGTGGCGTCGCGTCACTCACCTCCTTCAGCACATTGTCCAACAGCGACGTGTACTCGAACTTGAACTTGGGCAGTGTGACATCGACGATGGTCTCCTGGAGGAAGAACAGCTCGGCGCGGATACCGCTGAGGTCGGTGAAGATGCGGGCCAGGCCGTCGTGAGAATTGGGGACGACGATATACATAGCGAACTTCTTGCCCTGAAAATGAAGGTTGTTTTAAAAGAAATATGGGGCAACGGCAATACCAGAGTTTTTAGTGAAGTAGGCATCGCAAAATATGACGACGACATCGTTATGCGATGCTTAATTATGTCTAATCCCATACATTTTTGTTTGTGAAAAAACGTGACCATCACTAGATAAAACGTATCTTAGCGATGCTTATGTCAAGTCCCAAAATGTGTTGTTTTAGAAAACTAAATAAAGCAAATTTAAAGATTGTGAATATGTGTAGTATACATATTATATAGGTATATTATGTTTTTTACTTCTTTACACAGCTGGCCCAAAATTGATGAAACTTGGTATTCAGGAAGCTGAATTAACACTTTTTAAATAATATTCCAAAAAAGTAAAGTTTTCTAGTCAAATTGAACTGAATTTACGCGGGTTAGAGTTAGAAACACAGGCAAAAATTAGTTTACCTTAACTTTACTTGATCAGTTGATACAAAAGTCAACTTACCAAATAAGGCATCCTCAGTATCTTCGAATTATATTTGGAAGATTCCGTGTAGTAGAACTTGTCCTTGACGTTCATAAACTGCGTTGGTCTCTTGTCCTTCGCATTCAGGAAGAACTGGTCTTCTCTGGTCTCATTGGGCAGGAACTGATGTCTCCACGTGCCCTTGAAGTACAGTGTATTCAGGACTAGGGCTACTACTCCCGTTACGTCATCTGGAATGAGAATTACAGCTTGTTAATATGGTTCTACGGTAAATAGTAGGTAATTAAGTGAAATTATTTCAAAAATTGGCTGCTTTATAGAGAAACTTGGAAATATCGGCTAATAACTAGCTATCACCCTTAGATATAAACAGACTTGAAAACATTTTTGTCGCTTTAACGCTGGAATTGAACCCGTGACCTCTACAAGCCAAGCTCCAAACCCTTCCAAAAGGCCACAGCGACTCGACAACTAATGAGAGCGTCGTTCGTGTGCTCTCAAGTGACCGATGTATCCAATCTTAGCATTAAACCACATTCAGTAATAATATAATATAATCATATCTATGGACGCTTCACACCACGTCAATCTGGCCCGTGCTAAGTATCCGAAGAACTTGTGTTACGGGTACCAGACAACGGAAATATATTTAATACTTTTATTCATACTATACACATATTTAAGATTTTTATTATATTTTACACAAATTTAATACACATCCATGTCTGGGTCATGGATCGAAAATTTTTTGTTCCCTCGGCGGGATTCGAACCCGCGACCTCTCGTTCGGGCACCAACGCGCTCAACCACTGCGCTACGGAGGTCGTCGTGCACCTTAAAAATATATAAAAAATACAAAAAGGCTTGTTGTTGGCTGTTTATTACAAGAATTGATTTAGACGCTTTCAGCCTTCTGAATACGAGGAAAATAACAAAGGCAATGTACAAGAAATGAATAACACACATTCTGCATACAAGGGAAAATAACATACCAATATCCACCAGATTCGGTATCCTTCCATGAGTGATATTGGAGACCCAGTTGTTGATGGCCGTTGAGGAGAGCACGGGGTCGCTGAAGTCCATGTTGATGATCTCAGTCTTGTAGAACTGCTGCGCGATGGCGGCGTACCGCTGACGGGGCTCCACACCAGCGCCAATAAATATCCTGCTGCCTAACTCCAGGATATATTGAGATGATTTGGTCTGGAATTGAGAAGTATTTTGATAAGTAAGCTAATTGCCACTACACTCGAATCCATCTACAAGGCAGGAAAGGCTGGTGATTGAGGCCCTTAGATTTAAGGATTAAAGCCTAATTTTGGTAACCTAACTCAAAAACACTACTAAAAATGTTGGTCTTTTACATAACAGGCTCTGGATGTCTTTGCTTGCAAATGTAGGCTTTGATATAATATACCTGTAGAGAGTCCAAAATCTTGGCAAACTTCTGTCTGACGAGATACGTGTCTCGTTCAAAGCCCAGTACTGCCGACAGCTCTTCTTGGGTGGGACCTGTTGCTGCTTCCATGAGAATGGCGAGGGCCAGCTTCAAGCCCAGAGGAGAGATCAGGAAGTTCTCAGATGAAGAGGACGCTATACGCTGAAAGAAAGAGATCGTAACAAAACATAATATTATAATTAACTTGCAATCGACTTTTTTTTAATATTAACCCTCGGGCTAGTAAAAATATTTACACACTGTATAAGCTATACAATATTTTGTCATTGTCTGTCGAGTCACTTTTTAACGTTTCAAACATGTATAGTTTAATATACAATGTGTAAATATTTACGGAGTATATAAACTTAGTTGAAATGTTCAAACTTAACAACACAACTTTCTTTGTTATGTATGAACGCATTAAGGAATTTCATGATTCATCCATTAAAATTTATTAATTTAAAACGCACCCGGTAAACGATCCAACTATTCGAAATTTATTTATATAAAAATAAGAATAATAATAATTTGATCGTTTACCGGGCCCTCGACTAACTTGAGATACTGAAATAAAATCCCCGATTTCATAAACAATATTCATTCTGGAATAAGCACAAGCTAGATATATCGGTGATCAGACTGAGTAAAGTTAGTAAATCATTTAAAGGTCAATGTACACGCCTTTCCAATATAATCTCAAATAACGTTCAGATGATTTTATTGACGATTGCACACCTTGGGAATAAGATGGCCACATGCAAGGCTACCTCAATGTACTTTATGTACTGTGACTTTTGTTGTAATATATAGATTAAGTTTTTACATTGTAAACACTTTTTAAAAAAGAACAATTTTCCATCTTTTTGCTAAAAGATGGCCCCGTCCGAGTTTCTTGCTGGTTCTTCTCGGCGGGCTAGGGTTGAACCGGTGGTAGCCTTTTTGTTGATTTTCCGAAAATAGCTTGTTAAGATTCATTTGGAAATAAAATATTTTGATTTGATTGATATTCTGCTTCTATTGGTCTTAGCGTAAGCTTTAGATATAATAGAATACAGCTTTCCTCGATAAATGGGCTTTACAACACTAAAAGATTTTTTTTTAATCTGGCTAGTTATTCCTGAGATTGGCGCGTTCAAACTTTATAATATTGGTAAAGTTTATCGTGTTGTTGCAATTATTTACGGGCTTTTTTAAATTAAAACATGGCAATTGATGATAACGTCTAGTTTATTTATATACAAATCAATTGTATATATTTACTTAGTGATAAGCGACACATAAAGGTGAAAGAGCGTATTACTATCGCAACTGGGTATTTTATTTTGTGTTTGTTTTACTAGACGTAACTTTCTGATTTTTTTAAATAAATAATATATTTTCCTTAGTTCCTGGAATACCTACTTTAGTACTTTAGCATAGTGATTAATTAGATACCCGACTTTTTTAATGAAAGATGTGTCAATAAATTTTGTAGGTAATTAAAACGAAGGTAACATGAGCTGAAATTTGCGTAGATACTTAGGGGCTAGGGCGCCTATAAATAAAACAATCTCAATTGAAACCTCCACTTGAGATCCTGTTTGACAGATAATAAAAAGTTTAAAAAAATATAGATTCTACTTTAGTGTAACTATTTAGTAATCTGTGCTTTAGTGATTTCCTATAATCCATATTACAAATATTACGATTCAAAAAGAAAATAAATTAAAGTAATATTGTAACATTAATAAGGTTGTTCACTTTTAAACTGAAACGATCTGTCATCTGTCAAATGGGTTCTCATGTAGAGGTTGCGATTGGTATTGTTTTATTTATACGGGCCTAATTATATTTATTTTAGTTATTAAGTAAAAGTTAGGACAGAACGGTGTTTTTTATCCATCATTATCTTATGAACCATTTTCTTTGGTTGGAACAGTAGGCCCTTCTCTTGAATCAGAGTTACTTTAATCTGCAGCCCAAGCAAGAACGTTTGAAAAACGAATGGTAGTAGGCATCATGTAGGACAATTCTTTAAGTGTTATTTCATAACCTTTATGGAAATAAAATGTTTTGAATTTGAATTTGAAAACTCCGTAAAGTAATCGAATGTCAATAGTATTGGTGCTGTTAAGATTTTCTTATAATTTTCATACGATAATTTATGAAGCTATCAAATGTTTCTGATTAGGCTACTGATTTAATTTAGTTCTAAAAATCGACACTCAACTTTAAACCAACAGCGTTGTGTTCAAGATTAAAGACCTAATTTGAACAAATAAAAAACTAACTTCAATTTATCGCTAGAATTACGCCAATCACACTATCTCTCCATCACTCTAAGGTTGGCTGGAAGAGAATGCCATAAGGCATAAAGCCCGCCTTTGTAAAATGCATAAAGTGTTGTAAATAAATAGAAAAAATAAAAGTGACATAGCGAAAATTGAAATTAGATTCAAAAACAAGCCTACTGAGTTCACTGACGCAAAAAAGTAGCATTAGCTTACCTTAGTCAAAGTCCAGTCGAACTGGTCGTACTCCTCAGGCGAGGGGACATACACATCATGGTCCGGGGTGTCACGCAGCGTGACATTTGGCTTCAGTTGGGGGGGCGCGGCTGCTGCAGTCAGCGGCATGGCGTTGGGGCCGAAGACCGACTGCAGCTGCTCCACCGAAATGGTGTTGGCCCAGCATATTGGCACTGAAAAATTGGATTAGTATTTTAAACATCATTACTATCACTCAGTGCTTGTTTGTCCAATACTTGTTTGAGCACATTCATTTATATCTAATCTGGTACCGAAGTGCCAAGCCCAAGTTCTTCGAGAACTTACGGCCCAATACTTAATGGTAATTAATTTAAGTGGCGCTCAAGACGTGCTGTCTTTGTCATTCCGCCAAAAAATATTCAGTATTCGACTTTTAGCATAATTGATGTGGTGTGAAAGCTATTCTTACCCCCGGATTCTCAACTGACATGGCATTCAAATCAACAACCCATATTGAACGCTGATTGGTGGAATTATGGGACAAAGGAACGGACATATATTTTATCACGCTCCCACTTACAAAGCTGGCTAAAATTTCCTAGATAAGGTTGATTATCGTATGTCAACTAATCGGTATCTTTGATGAATTATCCTTACCTGTGGAATTTTAACCAATATTACATTGCGAGCGAGATGTAATTATATGCCCGTTCCTTTCTGTCGGATAATATTCCACCAATCAGCGTTCAATATGGGTTGTTGATTTGAATGCCATATTAGTTAGTTCATCATACGAGTACATTTGAATAGCGTTCGAGAAATCGCTCGTAACTGTCTTAAATCCATCCCTTTTTGTGCGTAGTAGGTATCAAATATGTATAAATCGACAATATTTTTATCCATACCTAATGTCCATCCTACAGCAGTCGACACATAATAAGTTGGTTTTCCCAATCATTATCTATCATGGCAACGGCTAACGTAAAAACCTGTTATGTGTTGACTGGTTTCCAGTTTTATTTATAAACTAAAGTGCACCTCATCTCTTATATTGCTTATAAGTTCTCCAGTCTGCCATAATAACCCTTCTACTGGCTACCCTGGTTGTTTAATGATAGAGAAGCGCTATTTACGCTTAAATAGGGTTGCCACATTCATTTATTCATTACATTCATTCATTCAAAAGCCTGAGCAATTAGTGGCACTAAATCTTATCTATATATATAAGAGGTCAGTAATTAACTATGTATTTGTAGGAATAACCCGTTCTCAGTAAATATAAAAGAAATTCCGTCACGCCATTTTTTTTTTTTTAAATTAATATAAAAATAGCAACGCTTTAATTAGTGACGAAAATAGTACGATTGGGAACCCTATTCATAGCTCTACACTAGGGTTGAAATGATGACTTGCATTGGTATATGCCTACAATAATATATACATTTGTAATTATTGTAATGGAGAAAATTCATATTTTCTTCATAAAAATCCCATGTCACACCAAAAAGAGAAGACAAGGCTTATAAACACATTACATAAAAAAACACGTCCCACCCCAACCGCTCGCCTTACAAGATATGTCATATGGCTATGTATGGCGTAGCTTCGTTACATGTGGGTGTATGTATGTGTGTATGTGTGTTTGTGCGTGCGTAATATACGCAGGCGTAGTTGAGACCGGTCACTATCGTTATATCATCTATACTGGTTGGTTTTTGGGTTGGTTTGTTCGGAGTGTGTATAATGGTACATTTAGACGCTTGCCGAGCTTTGGCAAACCTCGACAATCACAAGCATGTAAATAGGGAGTTTCGCTTGGCTTGCGTGAGTTTGTGGGCGTTTGCTTCCGATCCTGTTGAGTGTCGGTTTTTTGGCGCAGATCAAAGGGCGTTTGCGGCAAGCGTTTGCGATGCATTTACACGTTGGTCCGCGTTTAGTAGTCATTGCGCCATAGAGGATAATAATATAAATAGGCATTGCGCTCTCACGGCGAGTACACGCTTGCTTGCACTTAAAAAAAATGAGTGGCTGGTCAAATGGGGAGTGTCTTTCGTTTCTGGAGTATTACCATCTTCGCTGTCGTCGAGCTTTCCATTTTTTTGTTTCACTTCACTTGCATTTCAAATAAAAGTACGTTAAGCCAAATGCAATAGCCGACACAAGTTCGGTGTCCACCATGCTTGGATCTATGTAGCAGACAAACGCATTCACAAGGGTGTAAACGCCTTTCAAATGCCAAACGAGATTTGTGGAGGCTTGGAGCCGTTTGCCGTTTGCCAAGGCTCGGCAAGCATATAAACGTACCATTACACATAGTTTAAAGCAATTATAATCGAGCTTCTTGTCCGAATTTAACGTTTGTTAATAATATGAAATAACCTTTGTTTTGTGATTATTATTTTATGTAATTATTGTATATTTATATTAAAATAGGATTTAAATTCAATATCTTACAAAATTTTGTTTATTCTGTGGTCTGTTTTGACAAGCCACATTTGTATAAATGTAGAGTCCCTTTTAAATTTAACTTATACGTAAACAAACCAAAAGCACCGAATTTTTCACATATTTACTACTTAATTATTGTGCACACTATTTATTTTAGAGCACTCAGTGAACATTTCTTAAATCTATTTAAAAAATCAATAAATAGAACAAAAAACGAAAAACAATTAACAAACATTACAACCTCTATCCTCAGAGCATATTTTAACAATTATGTACAAATTAACTGCTATATATCTGTGTGTGTGTGGGTGAAGCCAGAATCACATTACAATTACCTTCATTATTCATGGGTACCAAAATACTGTTTTCCTGCCACTCTATTCCTAGCACACTCTATCATGACGTGATACACGTCTTCTACAACCCCACATATACGACAGTTAAGAGATTTAACTATCTTCATCATAATATTATATGCGAATCTATTAAGAGGAATGTGACCAGATCGATGTCTTTATTCATAACCGTATTATTCCAATTTAATAAACAATCAATCCATGGAGACGAAATCGGGTGCGGCTGGATAGTTTTATACCAGATGCCTCTGTCTAACGACCTCTTATCAAAGCTTAGATTTTATACTAAATGGTCTAAGGCCCGTATTTATATAAAACAATATCAAACCCAACCTCAATTGAAAACGTATTTGACAGATAAAACAACGTTTCGTTTCACTTTTAAAAGTGAACAACTTTATTAATGTTACATAGTACCTACTTTAATTTCTTTTCTTTTTATACAGTAATATTCAGATTATACGAGTAGATTAATTAAGATAAATTAAGTACTATATAGAGTTAAGAGTAAGGAGTTTTTTGCCTCTAGCACAATTATGTACGGGCGAAGTCGCGAGCAGAAGCTATGTATAATTGGTCCATGCTATTAGTAAATACCACAGCTTGTTATACGTGCAGGGAAAACCTGTGAGTCATGTTATGTTCCATTGAACTAAAATGAGACCAGACAGATCTCGCGGTTAGAATCTTCTTGGGGCGGTTCGAATATACCTTATATTAAGATACAACACCGTCTAGAGAAATGTAAAGTAGGTAGATATTTGTAAATTATATAACAGCCTGATTAAACCGATAGAGACAACTGCAGCTGGAACTGAAATTACCTATTAAAAGCATAAGAAATCGACGATTAGGAGACCCCTGATTCCTCATCCAAAACTTCACTGATTTTGGGTACTTTTTTAATTATAAACTAAAAAAGGCTTGAGCTATCTTCCTATCTTTTGATTTTGTCATAAAATGTACTACAATTTGTTTCCTGGATGTTTAAACACAGCCGAAATTCTGACTATATTTTTAAGGTTTTAAAACATCCATAAGTATTTCTTTTAATAATTATTAATTTATGAAAAAATTATAAAAAATGGGACGTAGTAATAGTATACAAACATACTCAGGAAAAAATTGTTACTCTAGTGGCATAATCCAGGGAGGAAACGGGGTCGCGTAGACCCCTGCCCCCTGGGCCCTGATTACCTAACTCCGGTCGCTTTCCCGTCTCTCGAGATCAACTGCCATTGTGACGTTACATATTTTTAAAACACTATTTAAAAAGTTAATATGTCATAATTTTGACGTTTTAACTTTTACGTTTTAATTTTGACGTTTCTGTGGCTTTCCCGACCGTCGACATCAACTGTCATTATGACGTTAAATCTTTTTAAAACATGATTTAAAAAGTTAATATGTCATAATTTTGACGTTTTAACTTTTTAAATCGTGTTTTAAAAAGATTTAACGTCACAATGACAGTTGATGACCACGGTCGGGAAAGCCACAGAAGTTACGTAATCAGGGCCCTGTTTTGGTATGAAAAAACGGCTGCTGTGTTTCCTCAGGGCTAATTTTTCAATCGTCAGATAATTTTTATGAGAATAAATATTATGTGACATTGACAGATTTCGCATGAAACAAAATATTCAAAGTCTTATTTTATTCGACGGATAAAAGTTATTTCACTGAAATATCAGTCCTAAAGGCTTTCTTTGAGCATGTTGCTAAAACTATAGTGTAGTAGGTAAGTGTTATTAACATATTTTGTCTCTCTCCCGGGATTTAAGGCTAGCAGCGAAAAAACTTCCGAATACACTATCCTACAATTTGGAAGGCATTGAATTAGTTACGACGAGCAGTGGCAAAAATTAGCACTAAACACGCAGTAGTTATTTCTTATATACTAAGTATTGTTTTTAAATGGACATTTCACATTAGCTTTTAACCGCGGCTTCGTCTGCGAGAGAGAGAGAGAACTACAATTTGTAAAGCATCGTAACAGGGCATCAGTGGCAAACTATGATAACTGATACCTTTGAAAATATCGTAGGTAGTTAGGTATTAGATACCCATAATAAATGCTTCACTAATAATTACTAATTACTGTATACTAATCACTTGTAGGTAGCATAATATCGTCGGGTAGACAACTTAATAGCATTAGGTACCATGACCTCTAGATCGTGTCGATTGTTCGGCTTCAACATTCTATTAATCTTATAAGATTGTATGATAATAATCTCTTATTTACATAGCCTTTAGCCAGACTAATAAAATATATAATAATAATAAACCGGACAAGCGAGTCGGACTCTCCCAGTGAGGGTTTCGTACATTATAGTCCGAACATCAAAAATACAATACATAAATACATAGTTCAGCTATTGAGTTACGCTGTTTTTTTGGAGTTTACTCCTTAAGAAACGATTTGAGTTATAAGGCCCGGTATGGAAATTTTATGAGGAGTAAAATCAAGTGTAACACGAAAAGTTGAGGCGTTACGTAGAAAGAGACAAACATATATATCTGTAGGATTGAACGTGTAAAAGAATGAGATGGAATACATTACACAGCGTATCTCATTCTCGGGGTCTCCTCTTTGCACTATACTTCGTAGTCTCACTGTATAGTTCACTACCTCCAGTCTGAGAGTTGAATGTGTGCGTATGTTTGTACGTGTGTGTTTCGCGCCTGCGTATTACGAAGTTCTGCCACAACTTGTATACTGCTGCCGAGTACAGGGTATGCATTCATCCTAAAATTGGATTTGTATAAATTGAACACTATTATTGTTATTATTATTATTATTTATATTGTTTTGTAACATACTTTATGTAATACGCTTTATTGAAGTGATATAAATAATCCGAATAATTACAGATACATATATGTTTGTTTCTCTTATCATTTTAGCAGATGCGTTCATTTACCCTTTTTTTCTATTCGATATATATCATAATTATCGTTCGTAAGGAGTAAACTCCAATCGTGCGTCGTAGCTGACACACACACACATTTTTTTTTGTGTTAAATAGGCGATGGCAGATTACTCGAGTTACGCTGTTTTTTCGAGCCTTAAATAGGCGATGGCAGATTGCATGGAGCCATTTGTATCTTTTCGTATTAAATTAAAAAATATGAATCGTAAAAACATAAATAAAACAAGTTTGTGTGTTCACATCACATACCATTATTATGACAGGCGTTACCATAACCCATTAGAACTGAGTAACGGCTGTAACTTGAAATCTCTTTTTAGAGTTTAAAAGTTAAAGCTATTTAAGATTTGATAAAGTATCCAGTTTTAGATGTTTCATAGTTCTAGGTCAATGGGAAATACCCTACGAAATGCGATTACCTTGAATATTGAAACATGCGTTTTTGTGGCATTCGAGTTTTTTTTTCTACGTTATCTCACAAGTCCAACAATTCTTCAATGAACCGTAATTTCATTAAAACTCGACACCTACGCGAGTGCCCAAAATAAATGGCTTTGAAAGACAGACGGACGGACAACAAAGTAATCTTAAAAGGTCTTCATTGTACTTGAAGTAGAGAACCCTAAAAGGCCAATCTTTAATGCAGAAAAAAAACTACCGATGAAAGACTTGTGTAAAAACTTGTTTTGAATCAAAATTAACAATAATAAAACAAGCTTTGATAAGAATAATTTAAAACCTAATTAAATGTTTACTTACCAATTAGGTACGTAAAGACGCTTTTATTATCAAGTGTCTAATAATAACGACAAAAATATATAATATTTACTGCTTTTAATAGTATCCTAGGTACTTTTAAAAACAGAACCGATTGTCTTTTCATCAACTTGTCAAATGTAGATAAAAAATCATTAAGCAAGAATTAACAACAGCTACTTTATCCGACTGCGCGACGCAAAGATGTATGTGTTTGTATACTATGAGGATAAAACATACTAAAATGATAACTTACCCAAAAACAGAACAAAAATCAACTTCATCTTCGCACGTTAAGGAAAAACTTTATAAAAAAACCAAGGTCAAAAAGCCAAATTCACGTTTAACGATGATTAACTACACTATGTAATATATCAGTGCGTCTTGCCAATGGCAAGTTCGGATCGCGACTGAATGATATTGAAGACCGGTTGTGGTCAGTAAACAATATTTTCCTGTGGCTTTTATCTTTGTAAATATTAGGGGCAATTCATACTAGCGCAGTCGAAGCAAATTTGGCGTTTCCATTTTCTGGAGGGGCAAAATACACATACGTGGTTTTTTCTACTGTACATTATTAAAAAACGAATGATAACAACATCGGGAGACACAGTTTAGTGTCTATCACATATCTATCAAACCCATCTTAAGTTAGGTACCTTTACGAGTAGATTGCAAAAGGATTTTGATTTAGATTCCATCGTGCCGCGTACTCCCTAATAAATTGACGTTTGTTTGTTTCGATTCTCAGTCGATTGATATGGTCGGGAGTAGATAAAAGTTACGATCTAACGATTTTCTTCATCCTGATGAGTTTCAAAGTAATCCACCAAATAGAATACCAAAACCCGTTGCGATCGAACTGATTCGATTCTCGATTGTGTCGGGAGTAAGCCTTCAGGTATATACAGCCACATTCCTTCTTTTGTGTAAATTTATCCTGGGGTAGGTACTAGGAATTCTATCTGTAGTATGTAGGATCGGGAGTATATGCTACATACTACAGATCGAATTCCTATATACAAGAGCACCAAAGTAAAATTCTAAAAACGGGATAAAGTCAATCCACATTTATTTCCAACCCTTCTTTTTTATCTCACAAGGACGTTGTGGTTTAAGGGTGAATTTGACATATTAAATAGTCTAGTAAGTATCTATAATAGATAAAAATAGGCCCTTGATTAATCTTTTCTTTTCAAAGCCATCTTGGTTGGTCCACGAATATTGAATCTCGAAATAAGAATGAATTGACCCCTTAGGCCAAAAGTATTTAAAAATAGGAAAGCCCGAGATTTTTTTTTATATAACGTCATCACCATCGTGTAACGTGTTTGCTTCGCGTTATCGAGCACGTACTAAAACAAATGAAAAAGATATTTCTTCTCGGTATTTGATATTTATTATGCTAAGCTAATGTTAGCACAGGGAAGTCCATCTTAAAATTCAGATTGTAAAACTGGAGGTGACATAGATTTTCCGAGGACAAACGGTGTACTTGTACATTCTTGTTTCGATAAGGTGTTTGACCACGTCATCGGTCATACTTTTCGTAGGACTGATTAGTCGGGTAGATGTTTCGTCCATTTTAATTCTGACTTATTATTGCTGCTTTGCACTTAATAATTGCAATCAGTGTGTTTTAATTATAAAGTACAAAAATCCGTCCCCGATTATCGGACGTAGGTAGTCCCCAAAATAGATTTTGGCAATAGACATAATATTATACATACCCTTTCACTTAAAATATTTACACACTTAACTAGTGTAGCTACACAATATTTTGCTCTGTCTCAATATACTTTTCTAGTTTAATATTGTTAACCAGAAGATTATTAACACTATACTAATGTCTACACTATAATATCTACTATCATTGAGACAGCGTTTTTCACTTCATTTTTATAGAATGCATTGACGTATCAGCAAATAATATTATCATCGCATAGGCCATATACATAATTCAAAAAAGGATAGGGGCCTAAAACTGTCCCCTGTGGGACCCTCATCTCTATTTGCGAGTAAATCTTTTTCCGTTTATCTCGATCAATAAAGAAATAGAACAATTCATTCTTCTAAATGATATGGTCAGTTAACATACCTTTAGTTACGCACAACTCGTTTAAGTTATTGAATTAACGAGTTATAGAATGCATTAGTACTGTGCTACATTAATATTTTGTCGTGCGTATGTCTTTAAAATTGCTACCATAGGGACACATCCACGTCTAAATTTCAATGACACCACTGGAGAGCAAAAAAAATCTAAGATTTCATTAGGTACACAAGATAAGAACTGTATTCACGTACAACAAAATTTCGTATTCATAACACAGCCACATCACTTTATTGTATTAAAAATCGATTTGGTAAAATAATACAAATACACAACATACAACAAAATATATTTCATAACAATTTATTTACAATATACACGGAATGATACATTTTTACATTAATACAATACCGTACCAAAAGGAAAACAGAAATTTATAGTCACAGAAACCTTAACTCAACATTAAGAATTCTATGCGATTATTTTGGAATGAATTATTATTATCCAGAATCACTATCGATCTCGAAAGTATCGAGAGGCCTTAACTTGAGTAGCGTTTGAGTATAGAACCGTATATTTTTAATACTTCTGTTAAAGTTTGGTGGCTCTCGGAACGTAGTCTTGGGGTGTGTTCGTGAAGAGAACCGTCATCACCCACAAATGAAGGCCAATCTGTAACAAAATAATGTAAATATAAGTTTACTGATGTTAAGCATAAAATAAAAACTCTGATTACGTAACTTCGGTGACTTTCCAGTTTTTGGAAATCAACTGTCATTTTGACGTTTGAACAATTAAAACACTATTTAAAAAGGTAAACCGTCAAAATCTTGACATTTCAGCGTGTTTTTAAAAAGTTCAAACGTCAAGATGACAATCTATGTTCAGCTCGGGAAACAGGAACAATAACATAGGATTCCTTTTTCTTTTATTTCTGGCGGCCTCAGCAAGTTGCCAATGTAGTTATCGTAGGATTATTACCAAGGGAAGGAATTTGGGAGATATTTGCAATTATGTTCCTTCGGCCATATACCTAGACATAACGTCACAGTTAATTCAAACTTAATATAAGCGATTTTCATGCTTTTTGTGTACACAAATCGCTGTACATTTGAAATATTTATTTCTTCTGAAAACTCTTTGCTTCTTACTCATACATATTTTTCGGTTCAACTATGACGAGCATTCCTGGAAATAAACCTCCCCCAAAGTATTTCATGGTTGCCTACACTCGCCACAACAATGTCCGCAGAACCTGGGGCCTTACTCTCCAAACTGATTCAATTTGAATGATTCAGAATCGATCGTGCCTCATACTCACGAATAAATTAACGTTTATTTATTTTTATTCTCAGTCGATTGATATGGTCAGAGTACAGAAAGTTACGATCTAACGATTTTCTTTATCCTGGTTAGTTTCAAAGTAATCCACCAAATTAAATGCCAAAAGCCGTTGAGATCGAACTGATTCGATTCTCGATTGTATCGGGAGTAAGCCTGCTGAACTGCTGCCCATCTCCGAATATTCTGCTCTGGTAATTAATAGAGCGTAAGTCAGAAAAGGCGGTTTTGAGAAAATGGCACTTAAAGCTTTATCTTTTAGTGCCATTTTCTCGAAACCGAATTTTCTGACTTACTGCTAAATTAATTACCAGAGCAGTATGGGGATACTATACACAAATTTAATACACATCCATGACCCGGGAACAGAGGGGTCTGTCGCCTTTTACGACACCCACGAGAGAGAGAGCGGGTTAATGGGGGGGGGGGGACATATGCTAACTCCGGCACCGCACGAAGAATCAGTAAGTCATGTTTTGTTACATTAGGCTTAGGTGAAGCCAAAAGAAAGAGAATAAAATAAAACTTAATTTCACACACCAGCGCCCTAATTCTCAGGCCTCGAGCTTAGTTTTTGCTATCGGTCTGCCCCGCTTATGCAAATGAGATTTACCGCGCGTGCGAGCGGGATATACTAATATTCGGAACTAAGTTCGAGGCCTGAGACCATGATAATGGTACGCCAAAAATACCCGGGGACGACCCAGAAAGTACGTCATGTACAAAACCCACAAATCGTCGCTTTATATTCACAACCTCGTATCTATAAAACTACAACTTTTCAGTAGAGTCATGGCCTACCGTCCCATACAATCTATCTTTAATACAAAAAAAAATGCAATAGACGTCGCTACTATTAACGTTTGTAAATTGTAAAATGTATATGCCGAATTAAGTACAAATATTGACATCAAAATAAATATAAGCACATTTTTGAAGCCTAACATCACATTAAGCTAAACTCAACTGTTTAATTAAGAAGAAGACACGAAACGAAATTAGTAATTAGTATTTTCCAATAGTGGCGCTAGATGGCGGTTTCCGGAATTTCTAAGGACTTCACCCTTTGCCAGTCGCATTGCCAGTATTAGGGTGATACCATTTTCTAGTACTGGGTCGTGTCTCTGTTATATAATTATCTACTTTGGTAGAGTCAAAAAACTTAATACAATAATTTTAGATTTTATTATGTCACGGATTTTGGATGTATACCATACATAACTAAACCTCATTTAAAACAAAATCCATGTCATAATAAAATTTAAAATTATTCAGTTTTTTGACTCAACTGAAATGTTGTAGTTTTATACATACGAGGTTTTAAAGGTCTTAAAGCGACGATATAGCATGTAAAGTTTTATAATTGCACAAGATTTACTGCATATGCATGTAAAGACATTGAGGCAGAACAAAAGAAAAGATATCAAGTAACAAGTAAAAAAACGAATCTACGCCACCGAGGCTGTTGACCCCACCCGATCGGCAATCCACCTTACAGCTGATTTCAAAATATAAGTTTGTAGAGTACCTTGTTCGAAAGGTATCTAATAACGGAACTCAATTGCTAAGACTTCACAGCCTGTCTGTCTGTCACCAGTTTGTATTTCCTATAATATGTATTTCTGTTGCCGCTATAACAACACCAATGAATTGCTGTTCGTTAGTCTCGCTAAAACTCGAGAACGGCTGAACCTATTCGGCTCTATTTAGTCTCGAAATATTCGTGGAAGTCCCGGGAAGATCGGATCGGTTCAGCTGTTCTCGAGTTTTAGCGAGACTAACGAACAGCAATTCATTTTTATATATAAGATTTACAATTAATGTTCTTTTTGGGTTTCGGTTAACAACATCCTAGGAGGTGGAACAACATCCTAAAGTTGCTGACTTGAATGTCACCGTTGCTGACACCCACTTCAACGAGAACATTCGTTGTAACTACGTTATAAAAGTGTTATTTTATACTTTTTAGTTGTTGAAGTCGGTTTTTTTTAAGTTTCTATTTTTAGGTTTGAAATCAGCTGTAAGTCGACAGTGTGAGGGCAAAAAGGTCGTCTGATTGCGTTTCGACTGCGCTAATATAAAAAGATTCCTAAGGGTCACAAATGAAGACATGGATCGATGAAGGCGATATGTCACAAAAAAGTTTAACCCAGAAAATTTAGTTTAAACAGACCAGTCACTTAAACAGTTTAGGATATGTAGTGAATTATAAAGTACATTGATCCGACTCTAGAGTCGGATCTTTAGATTAATGTACTCAATACCTAATTTACGACGTATTTTAAAATGTTTAAGTGACAGTTTGAACTAAATTTTCTTAAAATCATAATTTTGTTACATATCACCTTCATCGATTCATGTCTTCAAATGTGAACGATATCTACAGGAACAGACAGATCTTGTTCCTTGCCTTACTCTCCAAACTGATTCGATTTTGTTTCAGATTCGATCGTGTCGCATACTTCCCAATAAATAGACATTTGTTTATTTTGATTCTCAGTCGACTGATTTGGTCGGAAGTAGGTACAAAACGTTACGATCTAACAATTTTCTTTATCCTGGTAAGTTTCAAAGTAATCCACCAAAAGCCGTTGAGATCGAACTGATTCGATTCTCAATTGTGTCGGGAGTAAGCCTGCTGCTTAGTGCTTGCTTATCTGTTTGTTTTTTTTTTTTGCATGTGGGTTTATTGTTTAATATTATCAACTTTATAAATTAAATTTAAGTAAATTGCTATTATTTCGTTATTCATTTTGATCATCCATTTGTCATTCATTAACAATGTCACATTCTCTGTCGTTAATTGTTAAAGCATGATGTATTTCACCAGTGATTAGAACTCATTTTATCTATAAGCAAAACTATTGTTTGAAATTTAAATATATTATTATATCTAGCAATATCCCGCGAAAAAATTGTAACCACAACCTGCATCATGCAGCATCGTGGGTTCGATTGCCGCATTGGAACATCAAAAATATTGTTTTCTAGTTTGGTTAGGACAATGCAGGCTGATCACCTGATTGTCTGACAAGATAATCCATGGGTCGGATGGGCATGTAAAAAGTCGGTCCTGCGCCTGATCTCCCGCCAGTCGTGTCGGTTATCCGTCCCACTCGTCTACGAGGGTGAAATAAGAGAGAGTGCTTATGTGTATTGCGCACACACTTGGGTACTATAAAATTACTTCTGCGTAGCGTTACCGGAAATGCTACTTGCCGCATCCCGCGGAGGACAGGGATTCCTACCACGGGTATGTGGGGCTCGCTGCGTCCGTTAAGATGGTGCATGGACGCGGCCATACCCACTAAAACTCGGCGGTACTCCGACAGAACCGCCGCCCGCGGAACCACGGGAAATATAATACAACTGCGACTGGGGTTACCATATGTAAATAGAGGGATGCCTGTACATAGTACCTAATGTGCCTGATTTTTCCGAACTAAAGCAAACTTTTGTCTAAAGCAAAACGCTGTAGGTAATAACTTATAAGTAAACGACATCGCGTGATTTGAAAATGCATGTCTAATAGCAATGCCGGCCGCACGCCTGTCTAAACCTTAAAATCCCTGTCAAATGCGGCAAACGCCTGTCATATGGTAACCCTAACCGCGACCTTGCGTAGCTGCCTGGTTTCAATGAAACCGGCCACCGGCACTGAGGTCGGTGTGGGAGGCATTATTATTGATGTCTCACCACATAGCACATGATGAAGGTCCTGAACACCGGTGACCGTCGGATCATGAGTCCGACGCGTGCGGAGAACGACGCGTTGCGCGCGCGGCGCTCCTCGCCGTGCAGGTTGACGACGCTGTGAGACGCCTTCGTGCGTGTCACCTCACTCTTGTATTTTGACTGGGGAAAAACACACAACATTTAATACACATACCGGGTGTAAAAAGAGAAGTCACTATAACTGCGGGATATGATTATACTACCTTTTCTCATTCTAGAAATGTTTTTTTTTTTCATATTTTTTTTAACAAGAATTTAAAAAAATAAAATAATCATTTTTGGCTTTATTATTATTTTTGCGACATAAAAATAAGAAACGGTAAAAAGAAAAATAATGTTTGTTTTAGTTTTTGACAAAAATATAAAAAAAATACATTTCCGAAATGAGGAAAGGTAGTATAATCGTATCTCAAAGTTATAGTGACTGCTCTTTTAACACACTGTATATTTTTGACGTACATCCTATATTTATTTATTTAAGGACCAAAAACAGCTTTGCATCAATACAAGTAATAATATAAAACAGATAGATACAATAACTAATTACATTTCGCCACATGCTTATAACAATATATACATTAAAAATTATATTACAGACGCTATTTATTAGAACGAATGATATTGTGGGAACACGAGTGGAAGCCTCAAAGCACAAAGTAGATATATGTATAACAGAGAGACACGACCTAGTACTAGAAAATAGTATGACCCTAATACTGGCAATTCGACTGGCTATTTTTGTTTTCTTCGATTTCCAATAGATAAAGGGTGAAGTCCAGGCACATTCCGGAAACCGCCATCTTGCGCCACTTTTTCAATGTTCCTGGGTCATGGATGTGTATTAAATTTGTGTATAATATAATAAAAATCTTAAATATGTGTATAGTATAAAAGTATTAAATATATTTCCGTTGTCTGGTATCTGTAACACAAGTTCTTCGGATACTTAGCACAGGGCCAGATTGACGTGGTGTGAAGCGTCCATAGATATTATATTATTATATTATTGGAAAATACTAATTACTAATTTCGTTTCGTATCTTCTTCTTAATTAAGGAGTTGAAATTTGAATTTAGCTTAATGTGATGTTATGCCAAACCGGTGATAACTGGTAATTGTAATTTATCATCAAACTTTATGTTTTAATATTTAATAAAAACTTTATTATTTATTGAACAACCTCAAAGTACCGCTACATTTCAAATCGGTTATTTAACGATATAAGCAAAAGTACCGCTAACAAACCAACCTCCAACTTCCCCAGCTGAATCCTCAGTATGTTATTATCGGCTAATAACGAGTCGATTTTTCCTTGTTTCTGTATGAGGGTCTGCGTCAGACACTGGATCTTTTCATTTCTCGTGACGTCATAGTCGGCTACGTTGAGCGCGCTAGGGTTGACACTATTGACGTTCGACGACGAGTCTCTCAGTAGGGTTATCTCCTCCTCTTTGTCTTGAATCGCCAACCTTAGGCTCTCTATGGTCTGATTGGAATGCATTTTAAGTGATTGCAGCTCCTAGAAGTATAAAATAAATTACAATTGGGTTATTGAATGGATATAACATTTATTTACTTTTGGAATCATTATGCAGAAAATCAAAAAGATGAGCAGAACTAAAACAAGAATTAGGATAAGTTTTTAAAACTTTAAAATTTTAAGCAATTAAATAAAATATTTTTCTCTATTTCGCAAAACGATATTTGTACGCAGGTTGGTGTAATGCTGGGTTAACACGCTAACGTCACAAGCGGGTAATCGGTCACATTATTTAATATCTTCATTATTTTTAATGGTAATTAAATAATTTTAATTTTACATTATTTGTTTACCGGGGCCTGTAATAACATCAATTAAAAAACATTCAAAATAAAAATCAATAATAACCAGAATAATTCATTTGTTTTGCGTATATTTTTAATAAAAATAAACTTAAAATTACCACACGAATATCATTGGCATTCACTAAGGAAGGGTTTTTCTAAATTCGTCCCCCAAGGGGTAAAAATTGTAAAATCTGTCTATCGAGCCAACCTAGCTGACTAATATGCCTTCATCTCACCTTACTCAGCTCCTCGCACCGTCTCTCCCCGCTGTTCCTTGCCATCCTCTCCTCCTGCAGCGCCTCGCGGAGCGCCGCAGCCAGCCTCTCCGCAGCCGCCTTCATCTCTTCCACCTGGGTCACGTAGGACCTGTTCTCAGCCTGCTCCGACTTGAATTTAGAGAGTTGTGTGGCGAACTCTTCTTTCTCCTCTCTAAAATTAATTTAAATAAATGAAACAAAAAACCTTTTTCAGAAAGCTTTTAGCCCTTTCATTTGATACCCATATTGTAGAAATGCATTAAAATCACTATTCCACCATCGTTGATGTTCCGCCATATTGGATTTAGAATGACGTCACATTACTTTTTGAGTCACTCTCAACAAGCTCTTTCATTTGATACCCATATTGTAGAAATGCATTAAAAACAAGTGTTCCGCCATCTTGGATGGTCCGCCATATTGAATTTAGAATGACGTCACACAGCTAATCGTGTATTGTCATCCAATCTAAACGTGCATACAAAATTTCAACTTAAACGGTTGAGAGTATCTGCTTCAAAATCGGGTCGCAAGATTCCACCCGAACATCCTTACATACATACATTGCAAGTTAAATAAAAGCTTTTAAAAAAAGTCTGTGTTATGGACACGGCCGTTTGTAGGAGAATACATTCTTTACGTAAAGTAGGCCTTTGCATCCTTAGGATGATTCGAAGACATTATTGGATGACGGTACGGTAATATAATATCTATGGACGCTTCACACCACGTCAATCTGGCCCCGTGCTAAGTATCCGAAGAACTTGTGTTATAAGTACCAGACAACGGAAATATATTTAATATTTTTTATAGTATACCTACACATATTTAAGATTTTTATTATATTATACACAAATTTTATACACATCCTTGACTTTTTTGTTCCCTCGGCAGGATTCGAACCCGCGACCTCTCGTTCGAGCACCAACGCGCTCAACCACTGCGTTACGGAGGTCGTCACTTTAAAAGTGTCATTTAAACATTTTAGGATATGTAGTAACATTTAAGAACATACATTGATTCGAGACGGATCTTTAGATTAACATACTTAATACTTTACGACGTACTCTACAATGTTTAAGTGACAGTTTGAACTCAATTTTCTCGAAATCAGAATCCGAGCAAAGAAACCACTTATTAAAAAGTATAGTGCCTGAGACAGGCGGTTTTAAATGTCGCATAGTTGCCCAGCACATACGGCATTCTCACAACACAGTCGGCCTAGACCAGAGAAATGACTGGTTAATACATCTGGGGCTAACCACATGCAGGTTTCCTAACGATGTTTTCCTTTACCGTTAGAGCGTCCGTAGTTATAATGTACTTGAGATCTGTCAATGTCTCATTGGTACATGCCACAACCTGGGAATGGAATGTGCATCCTTCGAATGCTATTCAACGGTCTACCCACTATGGGGCTCACTCCTTTCGTAGCGTAATAAATTATTTGATTCTTTAGGTGTTTTGTGTAATTGAAAGGATGGAGATTATAGATATCTCCTACACTACACTGTATCCTCCGATTTTGTTATCATTTGTTTCTATATTTACAAGTATGTATGTGCATTTGATTCATAAGATGTATCTTATGAATCAAATGCACATACATACTTGTAAATAATGAATATATTCAAAGAATGTATTCAAAGGCTTTTAATAATTTCCAATTATATAAACAAATATTTAGTGCCTATTTCCTTAATATATTCAATCTAAGACAAAATATACTCACTTTAGATACTCAATAGTCTCCATCAACTTTTTAGTATCTTCACTGAGATTGGTGCCGTCCCTCAGCGCTTTAATTTCATTATCTTTAGCATACAACATGTTCTTAACCCTCAATTTGTACGCATCCCAATCCTTTTCCAAGCTCTGACTCTCAACGGTGATTTTGTTATACAACCCCTCTACTTCCGCTAACTTAGTTTGTGCGTGTCTCAACTCTTTTTCCAATTTATTTATTCTAGCATCTTTGTTGTTTATTTCTTCTTCGAAACATTGTATCCTAAAACAATGAAGATTATGTTAAAATTATTTTACAGAAAGTGCAAAAATTTATGGATTGCTGTTTGTTAGTCTCGCTAAAACCGATCCAGCTATTTTTTGTCTTGAAATATTCCTGGAAGTCCAGGGAAGGTTTAAACTGTTGTATGCTCAACGAAGTGGGCACAGGTCAGCTAGTTAGGTTATATTAATATTTAAATTATGAAAACAATTGCTTAGAAAATTTTGATGCTGCAGTCAAATTTTATAACAGTCAAAAGTAATTTTGACTAGCAAAATTAGTTGATAGTAGTTTAATCTATTCAGTCAAGTACTTTTGAATGGATAACAATTTTACAACAACATATATAAATATATTACCTTTCCACCAAGTTTTTGTTTTTATTACCCAGTAAATTAACTTCAATTTCCAATTCTTGACTGTGTTCCTTATATTTTGAGATTTCTGAGGCATTTCTCTGGCTCAACTGTAGTTTGAAGTCATCTAGCTGTGTATCAAGATTATCTTTGGTGTTTTTAAATAAATTATTTAGTTTCTCGCTGCTAGCTAACTTATTTTGTGCTATACTGAGTTCTAAAACAAATGTAAATAATATTATTTTTATTTTATTTTGTTTTTTAAATATAATTCATAAAAAGAAACATAATTCAACAACTATTAAGTAAATTGTTTATTATATTATTAATAGATAATCTTAAATTATAAAGTCAATCAAAAACCATAATTTTACCATCTTCAGTTTTTCGTAACCTCTCAATAAATTCAGAAACTTGACAATTTATTGCATTAATCTCACTCTTTAACATAGAATTTTCCACTTCTAAGTTTTTCATTCCATACACTAAATATCTGCTGTTGTATGATTCTGTACTGCTTGGTAAACTGTTTCCTACAAAAACAAAACAGTTTTAAAAATTACTTGTAAACTTCCCTTACATAATTACTTTATTAAAATTATTGAATGTTTTGGATCTGTGGCTAAGTAATACATACTTCTTTTCCTTAAAGTGCATTCCTTATTTGTGTTTATATTTACATTTTGGACTATCTTCGGAGACTTATTGAAACTTGCTGGAGGTTTCCGAGTTGGTGACAAATTTCTTTGTAAATTTGTTTTGGTTTGTATGTCGGTGACTGGCTTTCTAGATGGTGTTTGGGTCGTCCGCGAGGGGTCCAAATTATTAGGCAGAATGTTCTTTTGATTGAATGTAGGTGACTTTTTCTTTGGTGTCCAAACATGATCGGATTTTTTGTTAGAATCGTGTTTCTTTTTGGTATTGGATGCGTTTCGCAATGCCACGCCAGCCTGTTCATCGATGTTGTTTAGCAGGCTCTCGGCCTTGCCTGCGATATCCGAAAACCATGACATCTATGAATATTTACTTATCTGGGGAAGTGTTAAATATTTTACATGAAACTAATATCGTGTTTAGTTTACATTAATAAGTAATTAAAATCACTAAATATAATATTAAACCAGGTGTTAGACAATAGATTTCATCCGATAATCATTTTAATAAATACAGAATTAATTTTGAAATTTTGCAGGAAAAACCAAAATATTTTGACAGCGAACTTTGACATATTTTGACATTTACACGTAAATGTTCTTTTCCTGACAGCTATGACGTTTTAATTTCTGAAAATATAACAATTTGCCTAAATCAGTTTGATTGTAATTTTAAAATAAGCTTCTATGAATGAATAAGCTCGTGATAGATAAATTGATTAATTTAAAATTTAATATAAAAAATGGTATGTAAATTAATATAAAAAGAAGGAGTATACTTAAATAGACAAATGACATTTATTTACTGTCAAAATAATTTGCATTTTGCAGTTTGAAAAACATTAATAATAATAATTTTATTGATAAACACATCCCATTCGCTATTTTTTATTAATGTTCTAAAAACTAAACATGGATTTTGAAAGCCCAGATGTGGAAAAGGATTTTCCAGGACTCTATGCCTCAGAAGCTGGTCGTAAAAGCAATGAAAGCGATTGTAAGTTCAAAGCAAAAAAATAACACTTTGTTGTTTTTACAATTTTTGTAAGAAAATTAATAATATATTGCTTTATTACCTACTACATTATTAAGTTATCAACACAATTTAACATTTTTTCAAATAATTATTTTAGTCAGTGATGGAGGCGAACATGAGAAACCAAGTAAGAAAGGTTTATTAGGACAACGCAAAGATAAGAAAGAAAAGAAAGATAGAGGCTATGCAGCGCTAGAAGGAGAAAGTTCACCCGAAGAAGACACAGATACAAAGTCAGTATTGTTTCTTATTGCTACATGTCAAAGATAAACTGATATATCAGTATTCCTATGACATTTAAATCTTGGCCATAAACTTTGCACCAAATATTATTCAATAAAATGTGTCTATGAGTAACAACTATGAATCTAAAAATCCCCGCGAATAGCTGCATTAGTAACATTTTAATGAATAACCTACACTAGTGGTATATGATTAAATAACCCCACTCTGCTTCACTAGCTGATAGGACCCCACCATTTGAAGGCCTTCATTGAACTTCATACCTATTATACATGCCAGGACAGTCTTCGTCACTGCCCTGCACACTATTCTGACTGGTAAAACTGTAGATCTAACCGTCACTCTAATTACAACTAAACTGCAGCTATGGTTGGGACTGCTGGTATCATAAATATTTATTTATTTATTTTATTTATTTATTTGGGAAACCAACAGCTTATATATAACAAAAATAGAATCAGTATAAAATTGTTAAAACTGTGCTTTTGCCATACAACACATTGGACTGTTGGCTCCATGCATCTAGTTGTTTCTTTTAAGAGTGAGGGTTTAAAGTTGCTGATGCTATTATATATTTAATCCTAATCTTTTTTTAAGAAGTCCGTCTAAATCAAAGAAGACAAAGTCATTCAAATTTCCAACTAAAAGTAAGGAGAAAAGGGAAAAATCTAGAGACAAAGAAAAGGTGTTAGAAGAGGCTGTTAAACAAAAAGAGCTTACAGAGAAGGAGAAGAAGAAAGAAAAGGAAAGAGAAAAAGAAAGGGAGAAGGAGAAAAAGGAGAAAGAAAAAAGAGACAAATTGAGAGAAAAAGACAAGGTAATTTCTTATATACCTATATAATATGCCAGTATAAAATTTTTAATTATAATTATTATGATTTTCGTTGCAGTATTGTAAAACAATTTTAATTTACATTACATTACAATTTACTACAAGTAAATTAAATCCATAAAAGAAGTTTTACTTGCAGATGCAAAGTAATTTCATCACATAGTAACTTGTGTTACAGGAACCAGACAATGAAAACCTATTTAAAACTTTTATACCATACACATTATATTTTACACATATTTAATACACATCCATGACCCAGCAACACAGAAAACTTTTTGCTCCTTCGGCGGGATTCGAACCTCCGACTCGACGACTTACACGCTCAGCCACTGCGCTACGGAGGTCGTAAAAAAAGTCCCCTAATCTTTTCAGCTCGAATTTCAGTATGTCCCGCTCGTGCACGTATGATTAGCGCGCGTGCGAGCAGGTCGACTGATGATCGAATCGTAGTTCGAGTTACAAGAATCGTGGCCCAATTTAATGTGCCATTGTATTTCTTCATTGTGTGGTGAACAATACATTTAAATTGGTGCTTTTATAGCCGCCCATACTGAGCTTGTTTACACTTAGATCACATTGATTGAATCCGAAACCAGCACAACCTTTTTTATATTAGACCGCATGGTTTTTTTTTAAATTGTATTTTATTATTATTATTAGGCATGGAAAACAGCAGTGAGGCCTATAGACAGAGACAAGACCACGTTCTTGTCTAGACTCTTGTTTAGACAGAGGTCTAAAGGCTTTACTGCTAGGCGAATGTAATAAGAACAAAATACTTGCTATAGAAATGTGACGGAGATCACCCTTGACACTTTATTCTTTCTTTAAGAATATGATGGCCCTGATTCAAGATGCCATCGCTATTCGCTATGATCACTTACGAAATTCGAAAACTAGATGTATCTATGAGATTTTCGTTAAACTCCTTACTAAATAGCTTGTTATTAAGCGAACATTATGGCAAAACCCCTTACATTTTGTTTTCGAATTATTGACAGTCAATAAAGTAACGTATTCGTCGTTTGTGTTGTAAATCATTGTTTCTGCTTAGGCTTCTGTTTCGGTCCATTGTCTGTTACAACATAAGTGCCGGGGATATTAAAGATTATTAAGGCCCTAATTCTCAGGACTCGAGCTTAGTTTTTACTATCGGTCTGTCCCGCTCATGCAAATGATATTTAGCGCGCGTGCGAGCGGGATATACCAATATTCGGAACTAAGTTCGAGGCCTGAGAATTAGGGCCCATATAGACGTGGTGTGAAGTCTGAAGAGTACATTCTACATACACGTTAAAAAATTAATAATTAAAACCTTTTTAAATATATTTAGATCTATTGTCACCTACAGAGTTTCAGGGCAAGTTGGTCACACAATTTGAGGTATTATATGTACGGAGTATCTGCCGACCTTGTGTGACCAACAACGAATTGTGTTCGACTTCAGTTGTGTTTCGAAATTGCGCGATGCATCACCTGCGGAACGTTTTTACGAAGGTCGATTTGTTTTGTGCACCCACGAGTTACTGTGATTTTTTTTTCTTTTTGGCACCTTGAAATGTTGATTAATCTGTGACTCGACATTGCTCTGTAATATGTGATCGCGTTTTAAAAGTTTGAATATGGAATTATAGAACATAAGTTTTTTACATTTTTCATGCGATACGCGCATTAATTATTTAAAATTACGTTGTTCGTTTCTGCGTTTTTACATATTAAAATCATAAATGTAAATAAACAAAGATTGAAACATTTTAGTAACTTTGGTATTGGTATTTGATGAAATTTCAAATTTAATATTTCCTTTTTGATATTACCTACTATAAAACAATATGTAGATAGAGCGCACCGCACATGTGGTTGAAGCAAGTGAAGCAAATACAAAATCAATTAAAGACATTATGTACTACAGAATAGGTATAGCTTTACTGTATGAGTGTATTATATATTTAATGTTATTACTTAATGTCTTTCGGGAATCGTCATTGTACATTTTGACGTTGTTTTTCCTTTGTTATTGATTTTTTTTGTATTGGCTTCACTCACATGTTCAGTGCGTTACTACTACCTATTGTTTTAGTAATGATTTCAACATCATCATATTTAAAGTGGAATGTGTCGCTAGCGAAATTTAAAAAATTGCTGAAGCTCACGAAAATCGACTTCATAATCACGTTAACGTCGAAGCTATTCAGCTCTTGGACAATACAGACATAGTCAGAAGACTAAGGGCGTGTTTCACCAAGCAATGTTAAAGTTAACGCTATGTTAAAATACCATGCCATCTTATTCATTGACAGGAAATACGAGAGGGATAACATGATATTTAACATGGCGTTAACTTTAACATTGCTTGGTGAAACACGGCCTAAAAAGGACAAAACCTTTTGAGTTAGTTTATTAGTGTTAGTGTACATATACTGTATAGGTGCCTAGTGCAGTGAGACTTAAAAAAAATCACACGAACAAAGTGACTTCCCCTAATAGAGACAATAAGTAAAGTGCTGATGGACACATTCTTAAATTTGTAAACTTATCAATAATTAGCAATTTAAGTTATAAAAAAAACTCATTAATCTTAAGGTTAGATTGTAATTTTATGTTGTTACTATGCATTAGAAACATCATACAAATATATATATATATTTTGTTCTAGTCAAAACTCAACCAGTAGGTACTGTTGAAGTGTTGACTGTTGAGATTTTGACACATAGGTATTGATATTTTATAAAATTACTAATATATATTATTCTCCATGCTCATTAAGATTTGCATTGTTGTGTCTTGTCTAATAATTAAAATGCAACATCGAATTTATTACAGGAGAAAGAGGAGAAAGCTAAATTTAAACTCGAGTCAAAGGAAAAATTAAAAGATGATAAAAAAGAGAAAACCAAAGAAAAAGACAAGGAAAAGGTTAAAGAGAAAGACAAAGAAAAGGTGAAAGAGAAAGAGAAGGAAAAGGTAAAGGAAAAAGATAAGGAGCGAGTGAAGGAAAAGGACAGGGATAAGAAAGAGAAGAAATTGACGAAAGTGCCCTCTACTGTCACTTCTGGTATTCCTTTTGAAGAGATCTTCACTTTAGGAGGTTAGTCTATCTTCTTTCTCTTATCTTCTCTTATATATAAAAATGAATAGCTGTTCGTTAGTCTCGCTAAAACTTGAGAACGGCTGAACCGATTCGGCTATTTTTGGTCTTGAAATATTCGTTTAAGTCCAGGGAAGGTTTAAACGGTTTCTATGCTCAACGAAGTGAGCACGGGTCAGTTATTCTTCTTCTTATATATAAAAATGAATTACTGTTCGTTAGTCTCGCTAAAACTCGAGAACGGCTGAACCGATTCGGCTATTATTAGTCTTGAAATATTCGTGGAAGTCCAGGGAAGGTTAAAAAGTGGGCACGGGTCAGCCAGTATAATCCTAAATTTATTTAGGATAATACTAGCTGACCAAAGGCAAGTAAGGGCAGGGTACAGCAGGCTTACTCCCGACACAACCAAGAATCGAATCAGTTCGATCTCAACAGCTTTGAAACTAACCAGGATAAAGAAAATCGTTAGATCGTAATTATGTACTCCTGACTGAGAATCAATATAAACAAACGTCAATTTATTCGAGAGTACGTGGCACTATCGAATCTGAATCAAAATCAAATCAGTTTAGAGCAGCCATACTCAACCTTATTTATATAGGGGCCGCAAACATGAGTCAGCTATGGTGTCGAGGGCCGTAAGCTAAAACCATTAACTGGGTATTTATTGAAGTGTAGGTAATTCTCTAATGAACACTCTTTCAAAACTTTTTGAAGATTTGCTAAGGGCTACAATCTTATTTGGTAAAAATTTAAATGGTTTTTATGTTTTTTATACTTCAAATGGGCCAATTAAGAAGCCCGGTGGGCCACATGCGGCCCACGGTTTGGAGGGTAAGACCCCAGGTGCCACCGCTAAGTTGAGCACAGCCGTACCATCCTTTTCTCGAAACAGCTCAGGGGGCCTATTACAAGCTCTTAATTCCAGCCAGTTTACGCCATACAACATGGCTGCCTGGAATTTTCGTATTACGATCACATATTAACTGCATGATGACAGCTAGTTAGCCGACACGTGACACTTCACTTGCTTCCGAATGTCACTTTCAGACAACCAAACTAGGGTAGATCCATTCAGAATAACATATAGTTGTAATATGAAAAAGAACAAGGCGGTTTAAGACCGTATTATTGAATTGCCTGGTACCAGGCTGGTATTGTAAAAGATCATAATACGGCCCCAGGCCATTTTCGACTCCCTATAACATCGTTGTGGATAAAACTAGAAGCCTGTATTTTTCAGATATATTTCCTCTAATTAATAAAATTTTGGTTGTGATATTACCTATAAATCGTCACATAGCGACTAACGTAAGTCCAAACAAATAATTTGTAACAATTGAAGACATGAATGGATGAAGATGATATTTTGCAATATTTAGATTTAGAGAAAATTAAGTGCAAACTGTCACTTTAACATTTTAAAATATATCGTAACGGATTAAGTACATTGATCTAAACTAACCCTTCTTCTAATCTAATCTTTAGAATCAATGTAATTAATACGCTACGAAATATCCTAAAATGTTCAAGGTAAGTACAGATTATACTAGATTTTCTCAATTCAAAATTTTCGACACTAATGGCATCAATTAAATGTTGAAAAACAACAATTTGTAAGATTTTACCAACGTAAATACACATTACCCTCTATGGAATCGCGCAGTCGGGTAAAAATTAACCTTATCTGATAGTTTTGGTTTACCTTTTGACGACACGACGAGAGCGTGTCGTGTCAAATGAATTAACTTTTTAAAATGCGATAAAACATTTGGTTATCAGTACAAATGACGAAACTCAAGGTAATGTGAACTTATACGGTGCAAGCAATATCAAGAATGTGCTGTACCAACCCCTTTATTTATGGATTTCAAATTGGCGGTAAGGATTCATTCGTTCATTTATTTGTTCAGTTGTTCATTCATTCGTTTTACCTACTTTGTAACATTTTCTTGGTAAAACAAGCAATTGGCGCGTGTTTTGTACGATATCTTATCTACGCATTTTTGTAGAGTGAATCTATTAATGGAAAAATGTACAGGCAATCAAACATTGTAATGTAATAAATTGTAAAATATTTTATAAGTTTAAAAAAATATATATTTCTAGAATGAGAAAAAGTAATATAATCATATTCCAAACTTATAGTGACTGGCCTTTTTGCATTCTGTATGCCTAACATTTTCCTTAAATGTTAGTGGTTAATGAAATGGACTTATAGATATAAAATAGATCTAATATTTATTATTGCTTTAACCGTAACAATTGTAGTATTTTATCAAATCGACACCTATTCTACATAATATAGTTAATCACTCAGTAATCTAATTAGGAACTGCCTACTTACCTGTAATTAATCGAGTGCCCCACTTAACTAATTGCTGACGTGACGGATTTACTAGTTAATTGTTACACGTAGGTATGTTTTAAAACTGTGGTTCTAACATTGTTCGAGTCATATTCTTCTGATTAGTGATTACTATAAAAATTAATAATTGTATTGTGTAGATACTATATGACCCATGCCCACTTCGTTGAGCATAGAAACCTTATAAACCTTCCCTGGACTTCCACGAATATTTCAAGACCAAAAATAGCCGAATCGGTTCAGCCGATCTCGAGTTTTTGCGAGACTAACGAACAGCAATTGATTTTTATATATAAAATTGCGCTCATATTTTTGCACTATAAAAATAGGTAGCTATTAAAATAAACTTTTTGATGATGATGACTAGAAATGCCCCACAGAAATAACTGTCGACTCAACAATAACAAGCCCCTCAACCTTTGCCGGCTTGAGTGCCACTTAACAGAGTAGAGATTTTTGCCTTTATTCGAAAACTCGTATAAGTTCAGTTTTTTGCTTTGTAACCATATCTCTAAAAAAATAACAATAAAAAAGTTCTGACAGTATAGACACAATGTAATTTTTATTACAATTTTTTTTTTATAAAAACATATATACGGTCGAATTGAGAAACCTCCTTTTTTGGAAGTCGGTTAAAAAGAATAAAGTTTACACAAAGAAATAGTACTTATATATTCTTATTATATAAAAATATTTTTAATTTATCATTATAGCAATGTATAGTACGTCCGAGATAAATTTAACCTAAACGTCAACAAACCAAAAACACCGATTTTTTTACATATTTACTTATTGTGCACACTCATCAACACTTTCACCGGAATATTAATGGATTATACTTCATTACCCAATACATTTTATAACAATTAAACAATAATTAATAAGTTTCAACATCAAATGAAAATCTTTCACAGATAAAATACGCCATTTTGACACTGGCGATTGTAGAATATTAGCCTATAGTCTATGGATTCATAGCAAACATTATTTGTATTAATATTGGTCAATTGGCATCTCTGACTAGTCTTTGGTTGTGTCATAGTCGCGTTTGTTTACGTTTGTATTACATTTATCTCGGACGTACTATGGTAAGGAGTACGTCGGTTTGAGGTCTTTTTTAGTCAGCATGAACTAATTGGCAACCACTGGTCTAAGCACTTGTACTATTTGTCATGAAATTGTGATGAGAAAATAAATACATTTTACTATTTTATTATTCCGTAACATTTGTCGTGCGAAGTAACCATGTTATGTTTATGTTGTTAATTTACAGTGGCGCTGCCCATATTCGGAGTGCCACTCCACCAGAGCGTGGAGCGGTCGAGGTGCCACGATGACGCCGGCCTGCCGCTCATTGTGCGGGACAGCATTGATTTCTTGCAGGTATGCTGTTGTTCATTTTCACGGATCCGAATACTGTAACGATAGTTTAATTAATTGACGCTTAAAAGACACGCTATCCTTGACATTTCCCTAAAGAGTGACAGTGACAGCCTGCGAATAGGAGGGCTCTCAAATTTAATTAGCGTTTCAGTATTTGGCCATAAGGGTAATAAAAAAGAAACTATGCTTATAAAAACCGACTTAACAACCAAAAGGCAGAAATATTTTTGTAATGTAGATATGTATAATGTTCTTTTTGGAGTTGGTGTTAGCTAAAAGAACAATATCCTAAATTAGCTGTATTGAAACTACATATTCATAAATCATCCATGCAAAAAATTTTCGTACAAATATTTGTATCACCTCTAGAAAATAATGAAATATGTTCATAAATTAGGTACCTACAGGGCCAAACTATTTAAAATTTTTAACAGACACGACTGGCGGGAGATCAGGACAAGGACCGATTTTTTACATGCTCATCCGACGCATGGATCGTTCTTGTCAGACAAGCCTTGTGATCAGCCTGCATTGTCCTACCCAAATTTGAAAACATTTTTTTTTTGTTCCAAGAAGTCGAACAAACGAACTCAGCGAGTCGAGAGCTACACTCTAAACCACTAGGCCACGGAGGCGTTTAATATGTACGGGAGATACAACAAACTCTGCAGAACTCTTATGCAGCATTAAGTTCTCTACGTGTTCATAAAGATCGATAACAGTACTCGTATTATCCATGAATATTTGAAAAATACTTGTTTCACTTGATACTAAAAATACATTAACTTTACAGGCAAACGGTCTGAAATCGACCCAGATATACCGCGCCGAGCCGGACAAGATCAAACTGCAGCAGCTGCGCAAGTTGTACATGGACAGATCTCCCGCCTTCCCCTACCATTGGGACGTGCCTGTAGCCTGGACCATACTGAAGAACTTCATCAGGTGAGCGAGACGAAATACACGGTAATAGTGTAGGATAGAGCGAGACACCTCTATTGGGGTAGCTTGCTTAGTTATTGAAAAGGTATGAATGGACCCATTATAATTATTACTAAGCCAAAGAGCAGCGTTTAACATTAAATTAGAAAGAAATTAGGTTATCCTCGAACCTCCAAGCGGCGAGCGAGCATGTTGATTTATGGCAAGGAATACTCGATCACGTCAGATTTCAAACAGAAAAAAAATGGTAAAAATAGATTATCACTGTGGAAGGTAGAATGACACGGACAGACACACTCACACAACATAATCACGTCAAACTTATATCAAACATGGATCTTTTTCGTCGCGAGTTAATTGACATAAGTTTAGATTTTCACCAAAAAATTAAATATACGTACGAGCAATACCCCCGTGCGTCGCTTGGAGTTGGCTGCATGTCGACATCGCGCCTGGGTTGACGCACATATTTTATATCTCGCCTCGCATAGGGTTTACCCCGTGTTCGGTCGCGGGACATCTTCCTCAAAAACTTGGTTTTGGCGCCCAGTACTTGTACTGGATCCACACACACATACATACACACGCACGCACATAGCACACAATATCTTCCCCACGAAGAGAGGCATTGGCCTGGTAATTACTATCCGTAGGCCCTATCACGGACTCTCCGTTAGACAATATGTTACGAAATTTTAAATTCATGTCTTGTCATTCCAGCGAGCTGCCCGAGTCGATCCTCACGAGCGAGCTGCACGCACAGTTCGAGCAGGCGACCGCCATGAGCGAGGCGGCGCGGGACGTCGCGGTGCCGGCGATGGTGGCGAAACTGCCCGCGCACAACTACAGCCTGCTGGCCTGGCTGATGCGCCACCTAGAGGCCGTGGTCTCCAATGATCAGGTACGGTGTAGTGCGAGCAGGCGACCGCCATGAGCGAGGCGGCGCGGGACGTCGCGGTGCCGGCGATGGTGGCGAAACTGCCCGCGCACAACTACAGCCTGCTGGCCTGGCTGATGCGCCACCTAGAGGCCGTGGTCTCCAATGATCAGGTACGGTGTAGTGCGAGCAGGCGACCGCCATGAGCGAGGCGGCGCGGGACGTCGCGGTGCCGGCGATGGTGGCGAAACTGCCCGCGCACAACTACAGCCTGCTGGCCTGGCTGATGCGCCACCTAGAGGCCGTGGTCTCCAATGATCAGGTACGGTGTAGTGCGAGCAGGCGACCGCCATGAGCGAGGCGGCACGGGAGGTCGCGGTGCCGGCGATGGTAGCGAAACTGCCCGCGCACAACTACAGCCTGCTGGCCTGGCTGATGCGCCACCTAGAGGCCGTGGTCTCCAATGATCAGGTACGGTGTAGTGCGAGCAGGTGACCGCCATGAGCGAGGCGGCGCGGGACGTCGCGGTGCCGGCGATGGTGGCGAAACTGCCCGCGCACTACTACAGCCTGCTGGCCTGGCTGATGCGCCAGCTAGAGGCCCTGGTCTCCAATGATCAGGTACGGTGTAGTGCGAGCAGGCGACCGCCATGAGCGAGGCGGCGCGGGACGTCGCGGTGCCGGCGATGGTGGCGAAACTGCCCGCGCACAACTACAGCCTGCTGGCCTGGCTAATGCGCCACCTAGAGGCCGTGGTCTCCAATGATCAGGCACGGTGTAGTGCGAGCAGGCGACCGCCATGAGCGAGGCGGCATGGGACGTCGCGGTGCCGGCGATGGTGGCGAAACTGCCCGCGCACTACTACAGCCTGCTGGCCTGGCTGATGCGCCAGCTAGAGGCCCTGGTCTCCAATGATCAGGTACGGTGTAGTGCGAGCAGGCGACCGCCATGAGCGAGGCGGCGCGGGACGTCGCGGTGCCGGCGATGGTGGCGAAACTGCCCGCGCACAACTACAGCCTGCTGGCCTGGCTAATGCGCCACCTAGAGGCCGTGGTCTCCAATGATCAGGCACGGTGTAGTGCGAGCAGGCGACCGCCATGAGCGAGGCGGCGCGGGACGTCGCGGTGCCGGCGATGGTGGCGAAACTGCCCGCGCACAACTACAGCCTGTTGGCCTGGCTGATGCGCCACCTAGAGGCCGTGGTCTCCAATGATCAGGTGCAGTGTAGTGCGAGCAGGCGACCGCCATGAGCGAGGCGGCTAACCAATTGTTTATTATATATAACTAGCGGACCAGTGCCCACAAAGTTGAGCATACAAACCGTTTAAACCTTCCCTGGACCTTCACGAATATTTCAAGACCAAAAATAGCCAAATTGGTTTAGCCGTTCTCGAGTTTTAGCGAGACTAACGAACAACAGTTCATTTTTATATATAAGAAGATTACAACAGATTATTTAAATTACCTAAAGAATGTCTTAATATGGTATCGAGTTTCAGCTGGTTACCATGTTTCTGCGGTGCTAATTAATGGGTACAATTAACAATAGTAACATAATCACTGACCGAGTGTGAGTTTTTGTCGGGAGACGTATTTGATCTTGCGTAAAAGTTAACTACAACTTGCATCGTAGCAACGCCCCCTAGTGGTAAAAATAGTTAACTAATTCGAGGCCATACAAATGGTTTTCGGTCTCCCGTCTTAAATTAGTTCTCCCTGTCTTATATTTGCTCTCTTCTCTGTCTTATATTTACTCTCACTATCTAATATTCTCTTTCTCTTTCCAGTACAACCATGCAACCATCAACACGATAGCCACAGCGATGGGTCCCGCTC
This sequence comes from Celastrina argiolus, assembly GCA_905187575.2. Taxonomy (NCBI): domain Eukaryota; kingdom Metazoa; phylum Arthropoda; class Insecta; order Lepidoptera; family Lycaenidae; genus Celastrina; species Celastrina argiolus. The sequence continues at coordinate 12,644,466 of LR994596.1, forward strand.
TCAACATGTCACTCAATCTTCTCACGTACTTCGTAACCAAGGCAGACAAACTGTTCCCCGATGTTAAGCTTACCAAGTAAGTTTCAGCGTTTCAGCTATGACGACCACGCCTACTCTATAATTTAATTTTATAGTATAGTCAACTCGAGCTAATTTCTTTAATTCAGTATTTAACTGATGCAAGTGGACTGAATAATACACAAATTTTATATCCTCTAACAGAAATACAAATTCTACATACAAAATATTCAACAATCTTTCAGATATATACCACCTCTTCCGTCCATCCCGGCTGACTTTCCCGAAACGGCGTCAGAACTAAGCGCCGAACTTCGCAAGCAGGAATCGCTACTGAGTCAGATACACGCAGAGATGCACGCCGGCTTCACGTCACCCGCCAGTGACCATCGCCTGTGGGAGGCGCAGCGCATCGTCACGCAGCTCAAGGTATTGTCTATGTCACTGTTGTTTATGGTCACTGTTTATAGCTAAACTGTGCAGATAAAAAACAACTGTAAAACAATGATTGTAACTAAATTAAAACTTTAATATTATACTTTTCAGAGAAAACTGCGTATACTTCAGAAATCGGTGGAACCGAATGCACCTCCGTCTCAACAGGTGTCGATTGATGAAAAAGCAGACGATGAACCTGTAGCTCCCAGAAAGAATTCCGTACAAGAAACCACTTCAGCAGTAGTAGAAGAGGCCAAATCTACCGACGTCACTGACTCCGGGGAAATACCGAAAGATGAGTTCAAAGAATCCCCCAAACTACCAGACCCAACATTCCCAGTGGAATTCGAAGACAACTTCAAACTTGAAGAAAATGTAAAGTTTGAAGCTAAGTTTGAAGATGAAATTGAAAAGTTTGAAGCTAAATTTGAAGATGAAATTGAACCATTTGAAGCTAAATTTGAGGCAGAAAATGAAGCATTTGAAGTTAAATTTGAGAATGAAATTGAACCATTTAAAGCTAAATTTGAGACAGATAATGAAGCATTTGAAGCAAAATTCGAGAGTAAAATTGAACCATTTGAAGCTAAATTTAAGGCAGAAAATGAAGCGTTTGAAGTTAAATTCAAGAATAAAATTGAACCATTTGCAGCTAAATTTGAGGCAGAAAATGAAGCGTTTGAAGCTAAATTCGAGGAAAAAGATGACTTTAATTTCCAAGACAAAGATGACTTTAAATTTGAAAAAAAAGATTTGGCCGATCCTAAATTTGAGGAAGTAAACGAGAAACCGAAATTTACAGAAAAAGAACTGAAAGTTTTAAGGCTACAGTTAGAGAATGCAGAATATTTGCAGCTGAAATCCTTACTACAAGCTAAGATTAATTCTGAGCAGTTTGAGATCGTGAAACTCAGGAGCTATATAGCATTAAAGAACAAACAAGAGGGAGCGCAGAATAATAAAGAATTCAAAGAAATGAATCCACAAGAGGAACAGGAGCTGAAACAGAGGTTGATAAAAGAGAACGCGATGCTAGAACAGAAAAGACTGAACCTTATAAATCAAATATTCCAAGAGAGAGTTGCGTGCATACATCTCAAAGTAGAATTAGCAATGAAAGAGATATTATCCACGTCTTAAATATTAGATAATGTTTATCAAATAAGAATACATTTTACACTACAAATTGAGATATTTGCTAGTGTCGAATATACGTTTATACGAATAGTTATTATTGAATATATCTATGTAAAAGCAAAATTTATTCCTATTAAGATCTAATTTATCGTATTATTTATAAATTATTAATCAATAATATAATAAAGATCTGTATAATATTATGAGCTTTTAGTTTCGCCCTGTCCGTACTCCCTAACATCAGTAGTTATAAATATAAATAGACGAAATGTCGTATTGTTGTAGATACAGTGCATACGCTCAATATTTGCATTATACATATTTATTATCTAATCAAAAACATAACTTAAAGTAAATAAAATAAAAGTTAAAAAAACTATAACCCGACTTCGCAAAAAAGGGGTCTGAAAAGGCTGAAACAAGAAAATAAATCAATTTGAAATCCAGATATGCATAGGTACAGATATGGTCAAGGTAGAGCCGTGGTCGTACCCGCTATTGGAATTGTATAATTGCAACAGCAGACGAATATTATGATTTTTGATTTGTTAAACGGGTCCGACCTCGGCTCTACCTTGACCATTTTTGTACCTATGCATTTCTGGATTTCAAATTGATTTATTTTCTTGTTTCAGCCTTTTCAGACCCCTTTTTTGCGAAGTCGGGTTATAGTTTTTTTAACTTTTATTTTATTTTATATTTTTCTGTTTCCACATCAAATATAACATTATATTTTCATTAAATTAACGTTAAATTAACCCATAGAAAGTAACCAAACAACTCCTATATACTACTTGTGCGACCGAATTTTAAACGTTTATTTTGAATTTAACGATAAAACATAATAATGAATAAAATATTTATATACATATTCGTTATGTGCTTGCCAAGACCTATCTTTTGATACCAAACACGAGACAATTATCATAATTTAATTTTTTTTTGAGATAGTTTTTGAGGTTTAATTTTAAAAACCAATTTTTTTTTGAAAATTTATATAGCCTATGTTACTCGCGGTATCATCACCAATCGATTGATACCTCATTTATAAAAATCGGACCAGTAGTTTAGCCGCTACGAGGGAACATACATACATACATACAAACATACATACATACATACATACATAGACTGCCAAAATCATTACCCTTCCTTTTGGCTTCGCCGAAGTCGGGTAAAAAATCAAGTCTCGCTACTTAATTCTTACACCTGAAGAAATTAGAACTTCGAGTTGTGAGATCCTTCGAGAAAAGGATGGCACGGCCGTGCTGAACTTGGCGGGGCACTCCCGTACCCCCCAGAAAATTTTGAATTTAGACTCTGGGTGACAAACATGGCTCTCCTATCTTTTGAGGCATCGTCACATAGGTCTTTTTATCAAAAAACACTCAAGGCTGTAGTCAGGGTCATGATTTTGGCAGTCTACACTGTGGCGAGGGCTGGTTTTTCTTCAAGAGTCTTGAGCCTGAGTCGCCACTGAGTCCTAGCCGATATATTACTCAGCCATGAACAGGAACACAGAAAACTGTTCTTTCGACGAGATTCGAACCCCTGACCTCCAGCTAGAGCACCGACGCGCTCAACTACTGCCCTACACAGGTCGTCAAATAAAGAATAGTTTGGCATTTCTAAACCATTATACAAGGTGTAAATGTGTATGGGTCCCGTATATAGTGTTTACTGTGAAAGCACCAGACGTAATATGACTTTCATGTTTCTATGAGAAATACCTCAATATCATCAATAAACAGTAAACTCTTTATACGTGTTCCATGTTCCATACACACCCTAAAGTATTTTCACTCGTTAATTTTACAGCCTGTATGAGGTAGAAACTTTCCATGCTGAAGAGTAAAATAACGCTGAAATGTAAAGTAATGCTAAAAGTTAATAATTTTCGAGCAAAGTTAGACCGTTTTTTTAGCTTGATTTTATTTAATAGGTACCGAATTCGACAACTGTTTAAACAACTAACTTTAAACCCGCCATTTACTCGAACGGTCATGCTATTAATCAGGTTACTCCTTTTAGGGATCCTTAACTGTAAAAACCCCTTATATGTAATCTTCAAAATGATTTAGATGCAACTACAAACATATTTATTCATTAATTATTTTGCAAGATTGACTTTATCTAAGTGTTGACGTACAATCACAAACCGTTAGAGTTTGATATCTGTTATCACTTGTCGATTTCATGAACAGATAACAGCCGATATCGTAGATATAACAAAAACTACTTTCTTGTAACCGTGTGATTCGAGTTTACAATCAGACATGTTAAATATACAGTGTAATTTAATTTTATAATATCGATAGATTTATATTTAGCATGTAATAAGAATATTTATCTAGAATTTAAGAGGAATATTATTAATACGTAGTGGTAGGTACAAAAAATAACATTAAATCGATTCGGGCAATTTAGTATGATGTAAGATTATAGTCTTATAATCTTATAAATAAAAATGAATTGCGGTTCGTTAGTTCGCTAAAATTCGAGAACGGCTGAACCGATTCGGCTATTTTTGGTCTTGAAATGTTCGTGGAAGTCCCGAGAAAGTTTAAACGGTTTCTATGCTCAACGAAGTGGGCACGCGTCAGCTAGTACTGTATATATTATGTATACTGTGACCAAAACTGTGCAGTTTTATCGTTGTATTTAGCGGTTTATGTGATAATAAGACAAAAGGGACGAATATTTACAATTATGAACTGATGTTGACACTAGACACAAGAAACATTAAAATCAGTCCAGCCCTTTACGAGTTCAGTGACATAGGTACCCACGTACAGAAGAATTACATAATAAACCTAATTTAAATTATTTGTAGATATGTGAATTTAATATAACAAGCAATTTAAGTTCGGCCGGCCTGTTTTTTTTTTTAGTTTCATACACTTTTCTCGTTCCAAACGAAGTTTGTACCAACTAGTTAAAATGAACTTTTATCTGACCTTGTCCCTAAATACTTATTTACCTTCGAAAGTCCTTATTATTCGAAACCCATTACACTTATCATTTCGACCTTTGCCAACTCAGAGGTCAGATTCTGAGTCAGATATTTTCGCAGCTGTTTAGCTTATTGTTGACTCTGTCTGTTGGTAATCTCGATCGAGGTCGTTGTGTTGTTGTTGAATTGAAAAAAGAAATTACAAAGTATTCCTATGTTGCTATAACATCATGTGCAACAGTCTAGCTATATGTGGCGAAAGCTGTTTGTGTTTTCTTTCAGACGTGATAAAAATATATAATCTAGAATTGAAAATACCTACTTTATTTAGACACCTAATAACTTTACCCAAACATAGTTCTATACAACCCCCAATTTTTGGGCAATGAACTAATGAGCAAACTGATAGCATTACAGTTAAGATATATTGTGAACACTATTTTCTGTCCCTAATATAGAAAAACGAAAAAGAAAACCAATTAGAAGAACTGTTACAAAGCCGTTTCTTCCAAACAGTATTTTCAATATTGTTTTGTATTCATATAATAATTGTGCTGTTCTGTATGCATGGCATAATCGTACTGGGCTACTACTTCTTATTAAATTATGTGAAAGTTTCTAAGGATGTATGGATGTTTGTGACTGACATAGACAAAAACTAAGTGTATAGATTAAATTTGGTAAGTACTTTTAGCTCTGGAGTCTAGATACTTTGTACAAAATGTACAGTTCCCACGCGATTTATTTTCGCGCGTACAAAGTCGCGGGCAACATTCGGTCGCTACATGACTTCGTTCCTTACATGACTTACATGACTTCGTTCCTTATCCTTGGCGTATCGTCGTCATTTCAGCACTAATGCTGGATTTATATATGGGGCCTCATGTATTGCATAGCCACCCCTAGGGTTGGCGACCCCAGTTTTCCCACTTATAAGATAATAGCTGTTCCCGCTTTATTCGCGTGGTTTTTGAGTGACTTAAACCGTTTATGCAGCGCACGCAACGAAAGTCCCCAAATGTGAATAATTTTCCCCGTCTTTGCAACATTTCTCACTGACGCTTCGCTTCTATTGGTTGCAGCGTAATGTTATATAGCCTAAAGCATTCCTTTATAAATGGACTATCCAACAAAAAAATAGTTTTTCAAATCGGACCAGTAGTTCCAGAGATAATCGCGTTTAAACAAACAAACAAACAAACTCTTCCGGTTTATAATATTAGTATAGATAAGATAATAACAATGACGGGGAAACGATGCTCCCCATTTTCGGGTAATTTTTCCTAAAATTCCCTCTGGCGCGTTTTTCTTGCTTGTTGAGGCGGTGCTATTAGTTACATAATGCTATGCCATTATTAATTAGACTTAAAACAATGTAATGACAAATATGACATTGATGCCTGAGATAGTCTAGTTATTAGTCCTCTTAGAAAGGTTATAAGAGTGGGACCTATGTACCTAGTTATGAGACTTATCTTAAAGTACTAGCTAATGAATATTATAATACATAAACCAAAGTGTATTATTGGACGTTTCGACACTAGATATTATTAATAACTTAATAAGGCACCCCATGGAATAGCCTAGTTTGCTAATATTACTAACCTACGAAGACTAGTAAAGCTGACCATAACATGGTCTACTGACCTCATACATATTTTGACGTCCTACTTGCATAAGTTATCTACAGTCTGAATGCGTTTATCAACCGCAATCATTACGATAAAACCCAATGCCGTAACCCAAAACGATAACTTATATAATTGCTCATTTGTTTGTGGCGATAAATTTGTAAATAGTGTTCGTTGAATGTTCTTACTGTATGTTTGAAGAAAAACGTTCAATGTAAGGGCGTGGCATTTATATAATTCCATTTTTATAGGCTTTACTTACCCCTTACGCTTTTATGATCATCTGCCTAACATCACTAGGGCTTTCCTCAGGAGAGGCTTCGCCACTGAAGGGCACCTCGCACAATTGAAGTCGACTAAAAATAAGGGACTCGCATCGAAACGATACCACGATACGCAGTGCAGTTCACATTGAAACGAGAGGTGGCTGTGCACTATAAAGATAACGTATCGATTAAAAATTGAACTTTATTATCTACACAAGAAGATACACATTTGATTGCAAACAGCAGCGCTGTCCAGCCCACTGCAGCTTGAAACTAGAATTCAAACAACTTGTGTCTTCTTGTGTAGTTAATAAATACTTATTTGAAAAGCTATTAAAATAATGCACAGCCGCTCATCGTTTCAATGTGAACTGACCCTTGTGGTAATCATCAAAGCAATCATAGCATGGCAATTGACAATAGGAAAACAGTAGCTATGTATGCTCTATTCACAAATAGGTACAGTAGTTTCACCTCAATTTAGGTTAAATTTCTCTATACTTCCTTAATTTCTGCCGATCTCTATCTGTTACTAACAGAATTTGACATTTTGTAGAATATTACCAAACCCATTTCCACACATTATGTAAGTAAGCCCACTTAATATCTACTAATGAGTAATGGGTAAAGCGTTTGCGATGAGTCTGTGACTAGAAAATACAGACAGATCACACATGTCACCATGTGTGCTGCCGCTGTCTTGCTCGGACGCATCGCACTCCGGCTTGCACACAGCGCAGGCGGAACGTGACAATGACTCATATTTTAAAGCGCGTGTAGTCGGCGTTCATCAATTTATAAGACGTTTTTAGTTCAAAAATAGATTTTTAAAACGAAACACAGATGCATCTAAGAACTACACATACATCACAATCGAAATAGTTCGAGTAACGTCACTCAAGCTCTGAGAATGCAAACGTTCTAAAACATACAAAGCATCGATTTTTTATTCGCAAATGAACATTTCTGCACGAGAATCGTGGTGAGTGGTCTCAATGTTTGCCCGTAAAACAAAGAGCAGCGCATAGAATATGTTAAGTACGTTAGCGAAACATCACGTAATTCTTACGTATTCCAGTAAATAATATACATATTATAATTAACAGCAATTAAGACGGCGCGGGCATACATATTCACATCGTTCAGTAAATCTTACGCACGACAGCACGTGAAACCGAGTGCACTTGTTAGTCATAGCTGGACGCCTTTGAACAGCGTAGCAGTTAACAGACATAGGTATAGACTATACAGCCAATAAATACACTTTACGCGTTTTTTGACGCTGATGCGCGTTGTTGGATAAAGAAAAATTTAGGGCTGCCATCCGTCCGGGTTTCCCGGATTTGTCCTAGTTTGGAGGCCGTTCGGGGAGCGTCCGGGCGGGGTTTAAGTTGTTGTCCGGGTAAACCCGGTAGGCTGATTACGTATCTTGCAACAGCAATTCGACATGCGTAATTTGTACAATTGTTTACAATATCGCTGTCAAATGTATAAAATTGAGAGCGATATTGTATACAATTGTACAATTCACGCCTGTCGAATTGCTGTTGCGAGATACAAAATCAGCCTGCCGGACGGACGAGCACTCTCGTGTGCTCTCGTGCCCCCAGATTTTAAACAAGATGTAAGTTAATAAAAAAAGTATTGAAATGTCCGGGGTGAAAGCTCCAAAATTACTGCTACTGGTTAGCAGGTTTTAGAGATGGCAGCCCTAAAGAAAAAGCGCGCGTTTGAGTATGTACAGAGTACACTGTCTGTACAAAACTCCTGGTTCTCAAAACGCGCGTTGACAAAGCGCGCGTTTGAAAACGCCTAATGTGTACCAGCTCATGCTGTATATAGACAGAAGAAAGGTATTGTAATGTATGCAAATATATGCTGCAAAATATTACAACGAATTCCAAAGAGCATGACCACAACTGGAAATGAATATACTTACCGTGGTAACAAACATTCCAACAACACCAACAAGCTTCGTCGTTTCAGCTATGACGTCCTGTATACAAGCTTTAATATTAATAAGGGAGGAAAAACTTTAGGGTGTGTATGGGTCCCGTATATACCGAGTAGTAAACTCTACTCTAGATACTTTTCTTTTAATTATTGTGTGAGAAAATTTATGTTGTTGTGGCATTTCTCATACAAACACGAAAGTACAAAATAAATAATCTTTCAGCGATGGTACTTTCACAGCATACTCTACATAGGAGGCATATACACACTAAAGTATTATCAGTCATTTATTTTACACCTTGTATATTGGCTAATATATTTATATTTAGTAAAACATTGTCTGTCTATTTGCCTAATAGGCTAATATACAGCCTGACTGGTGAGACATGTTCAATACTTACGGAGAGTACTCGGTACTCGATTCCTATTATAAATATGTAATAAAATTAGGTACTTAATTTTTTACCTAATTTTCCTTTAAATAATTAAAATAATATAAATCATGGATACTATGAAAATTACACGGTTAGGCAAGTAGGCATACCTGTTCAGCCGGCGCGGCGGCGTGCGACATCAACGTAGGTAGTACCTACGCGCGGTGTCCATGCATTGGGTAAATAATTATTCAAGTTTAAGCTACATTTACTCAGTGACTAATTGATATTATTATTTTCCGTCTCATATAATAGCCAAATATCACGTCCTCAAGTATTGCTCATGTCTCACCAGTCACACTGTATATATCCATATATATTCAATATCAGTATTCTATTCGATGACACAATACAGAACGCTTACAGTAGCGCTGCCTCTATTATATGATCCCAACCTCTCCATATAAAGCGTTTCCGTTAACTATTGCCACAAAATATTTCGATCATAGTCTATTTTGATGTAGACTTTTAAAGAAGCTATAACTTGTGACATGAGTCAGAAGAGGCTAGCCTTTAAGTGACGATGATGTCATGTATTAAAAGTACGTGAAATATGCATTAGGCTAAAGTAGCCTCATTTGAAGGTAAGGCCTCCGAGGATCAGTAGTTTTCGACTCGGACTCCTGGGTTCGATTCCCACGTTGGAACTACGAAAGATTATTTGCAAAGTAAGGCCTGACAAATAAAAAGTCAGTCCTGAAAACTATTGGTTACGAGTCGTGACTTCCTGAGGTTGTACTCTCGGCAGGAATGCAAGCTCAGGAAGTCGAGAGTCTCTCGCCAGTATCCTTATCCACCCTCTGTGTTCTCAGAGTACTAAATGAAAGTACTGTATAAACACCGTATTTTATTTAAAAATCAGACAGGTGTCACAAGTGTATCTGTGTTTTGTGCACACGGGCCACGGCACACATTGGCGACATATACCTTCATTCATTCATGTCTTCAATTACTCCTGCGAAACCGCTTTGGTTTCTATGAAACCGGCCACCGACATGAAATTCGGCGTCGCTAGATATTTTTATTAGACCCCAGCAATGGCTACGTTGCTGTTGATGATGTCTAATAAAAAAACTACTTTCTAGCTTCCAAACCGGAACATTTACGATATTGCGGAATTTTAGAGTATACAATAATTAAAATGATATAAAGTTTTTGCTATCCTACATTCTTTATTAATTCAAGTGCGGTCGAAGAAATTTTTTGTTTGGCAGTCTCATCGCGTTCCACCTCTGAAATTGGTCATGCTACTATTTCCCCACGGGTACAGACTGATTACGAGAAGTCTTTATATTACGAAGTTAAGTAGATATAGGATACTAGATGGATTGATGGGGTCGGTAGGTAGTAATAATAATAATGCCTCCCATACCGATTTTGGTGACTGTGGCCGGTTTCATTAAAACCAGGCCAGCTACGTAGGAGTTATTTTATAGTGCCCAAGTGTGTGCGCAATACACAGAAGCACACTCTCTTCCTTCACTCTCGTAGCCCAGTGGGAGGGATAATCGACACGACTGGTGGGAGATCTGGCGCAGGACCGACTTTTTACATGCCCATCCGACGCATGGATCATCTTTCTGTCAGACAATCAGGTGATCAGCCTGCATTGTCCTAACCAAACTTGAGAACAACATTTTTTGTTGTTCCAACGCGGGAATCGAACGAACGACCTCCGGGTCGAGAGCGAAGCTCTGAACCTCAAGACCACGAAGGAGGTTTGACTATTGTAGGTAGTAGGTACTATAACGCAAAGGAGTTCAACGCAACTTACAATAAGGTAAGTGATACAAATAAGGCCTATAATCAAATAAGGCCTGTAGTGGGAAAAAGTCTTTTAAAATATATTTACATCAAAAATACTTCACACTTACATAAACAAGAGCTCCACGATTCTGAAAACAATCCCCGAAAGGCCCGGTCGCGATCACAACGACGGTAAAGGCCAATAATTGTCTGTCGAGCATTGGTGTTTTCATTGCGCGCTATTAATTTGTCGTCATTTATATCGAATATTAATACGTTATTCTTTAAAGTTTTGTTTCAAGTAACGTATGCGGATTACAATATAACTCATCAAAAAGGTAACTATGACTTCAAATTGTAATTTTCAAAATATGCGAATTAAGTACTGCTTTTAATATTTATGAAGTGCAATGTACTAAATAAGGCCTACTTTTTTAATAGGCCATATTTCTCACCCTAGGCCTTATTAGAAATGTACTCAATTTTAACTTTATTATGTTTGTTTACAGATTGATCATCTTAATCATTTTTAAATTATGACCACCGAAACATTTAAGAATTTATTCTTCTTCAGAAACAGAGTGTGACATCGCAAATGTAAATCCCAACAACGTTACTTAACCTAAGTCTGATGGCGAAGACACTGAAGATGACGAACCTCTGGCTAAAATTGCAGAAGACTGATTACCAAAAACGTATGCCTACTCCTGATTACAGTGTTGTTAAGGACCATCCACCTAGGAAAGCTTTAAATTATAAAGGTCAACGAGTTACCAAAGGCTTGACAAAAAGTGATGTACACGTATTTGTGTTTCCTAATTGTCAGGGAAATTGATTACCTCTACTAGTACTTATTATCAGTAAGACTGATTAATGTTCTTAAGCAAATTATGGTACTTAATACGTTCCAAGGCCTTATTTAGTTACCTTGCTTAATAAAGGCCTATTAAAATATATTTTAATTTTCAATATTTAACATTTTTTTTGGAAGATATGTTAATTTGCTATATTTTTTTTGTATGGATACGTTTTTTTGTAATATTATTCTTTATTTGTTGTTGATATGCGACTTCAAGACTGACTTGCAATTCAAGCAATATATTTAGTAAAATAACTTGGGATCTTGCTCAAAGATCTCATGGAAATACTTGTTAAAGGCCTCAGAAATACATATTTATGTAGTTAATACTATAATAAGAATATTGCTATAAAAAAAATATGATGTAAGTATAAAGGCCTTGTTAAATCACTATGTTTTTAAAAGGCCTAAGGATAAGGTTCCAGATTTACCTCTTTTTATGTGATTTTTAATTAAATATTATAATATGTTTTCTTAAATAATAAAAATTTATGAACCGAAGAATAATGTCTTGCTTTTATTTATCACTATATTCCAATAATTTATCAGGATATTATGAGTGTTTGAAATTAGGTAGGCCTTATTTGTATCACTTACCTTAGATCCAACTGGGTCATAGTGCCGAGTGCCGACAGTGCCTACTTATTATATATTAAATGAAATTAAATTAAATAGGAGTGCTTATCTCTACAAGAAATCTCATATGATAGGAAATTGAGATATACAGAACCGGACACTGATAGTGCCTACATAAGAAAATGAAAAGAATCTTGTTATTTTCAAGTTCTACAAGAAAGAACACAGACATACATAGGAAAAATGGATATAATCGGATAGGTCTAAATACCTTTTGGTTCGATCTAAGTTAAACCCAGTTCGCTTGACCCAGCCGTCTGAAATCTAGTTTTGTAAAATGTCAATGCAACCCAGATTTAGACGTGATGTAACCACACAGCGGGCGCCCAAACATGGTCACGAGCGAAATACCTTGTCTAAGTCAGCAAGTATTCGACAAAAAACATTTATTAGACTACCAAAAACAGTTGCAGGTAGTAGGCATAACAGTTGTTGATATCTTGGTACCTAGTTATAATTGAAGACATGAATGGATGAAGGTGATATGTAGCAAAATTCAGATTTCGAGAAAATTGAGTTCAAACTGTCACTTAAACATTTTAGAATACGTTGTAACGTATTAAGTTCATTAATCTAAAAATCCATCTCTAGAATTAACTTATTAAATGTTACTATAGGTATATTCTGCAGCGTCGTCGATGGGAAGACGACATTAAAAGCATAGCAGGAACTACATGGAGAAGGAAAACGCAGGATCGTAACCTGTGGCAAGCTTTAGGGGAGGCCTATGCTGAAAAGCAAGACAATCTCCGTGGAACTGGTGTCAATAACGTAAATTAATTGTACAATATTATGTAATATTGTTAAATTAAGGCTATTATTATTATTATAGGTACATCCTAAAACGTTTATTTGACAGCTTAAACTAATTATTTGAGTAAAAAAATTTACGAGATACCACCTCCATCTATTCTTCTTCACGTCTTCAAAATATAAAAATCAAGCCGTAGTAGCTCTACACTGGATCATGATATGAAAGTGAAGTAGCTTAATTATGTTATCTAATGTCAGTTAAATGGCTATTCGACGGTTAAGAATCATGTCTATTCATCAATTCTGTCTATTTCAGATTTTTACGTTTTTCTCTTTATAATGCAGGAAGTTTAATTTGGCTTTAGGCACTTATCTCAAAATTTCGTATTTTACAATTTCTTCTCTTATATATAAAAATGAATCGCTGTTCGTTAGTCTCGCTAAAACTCGAAAACAGCGGAACCGATTTGGCTATTTTTGGTCTTGAAAAATTCGTGGAAGTCCAGGGAATATATAAACGGTTTTTTTTAATGCTCAACGAAGTGGGTACGGGTCAGTAATTATATAGGTACTTATATAAAAGTGAATCGCTGTTCGTAAGTCTCGCTAAAACTCGAAAACAGCGGAACCGATTTGGCTATTTTTGGTCTTGAAAAATTCGTGGAAGTCCAGGGAATATATAAACGGTTTTTTTTTATGCTCAACGAAGTGGGTACGGGTCAGTAATTATATAGGTACTTATATAAAAGTGAATCGCTGATCGTAAGTCTCGCTAAAACTCGAGAACGGCTAAATCGATTCGGCTATTTTTAGTCTTGAAATATTCGTGGAAGTCCAGGGAAGGTTTAAACTTTAAACGGTTTGTATGCTCAACAAAATGGCCACGGCGCAGCTAGTTTTTTATATTTTTAAACATATTTAAACATTTTAAGTATCTTTCTATTCAAAGTAGAAAAATGTATTTTTTATCTCCTGTAAAGCTGACTCTAATGAGATAGACACTATTGATTCTTACCCGTCGATTTGGCGCTGTCATGCTTTTCATACAATTACTCTTCGATACTTTTATGGAGCTGTAAATGTGCAGCTTGACCTAAAAGCAGTGTCCCAAACAGGAACATTTGACAGCTTCATAAAGTAATGTTATCGAATGTAATATGTATGAAAAGCTTCGCGCTCTATCTATGTTTATAATACTCGACTGGCATACCCGTTACTTTTTATTCTATTTTTTAATTTTCGAAAGCGAGTCGAAATATGATTACGAGAACATCTTGAAAGTTACATCTTCATCGTGGATTTCATATTTTTAAATAAATTGTGAAATCAAGAGTATTATACCTACTTAATACAATCCACTTTATTTAACTTAATACTTTATTATTAAATTTTTTGGTTTTACTTAAGTTTTTTACTTTTGATAGAGTAGGTAAGGATTTATATTAAGCTCTTTCCAATGATTGTTAAACAATCAGCTTGCTCGCACCAGAAATAAGTTAGCTCTGTTATCTAAGGTGTTATAAATTTTAACTGTGAGTTGTATGTAAACCCTTTCTGGACGAATGTGTCGGCTCGACTAGAGGATAGCTCAGGCCTAGGTCTCTCGGAGAACTGTCTAGAAATATGGCTTGTTTTGATTGAGCAATGCACATTGTATCAATATCTATCTGCATCACGTGTCGCTGGTTGTTTGTTTAAGGGACCATCCATAAATTACGTCACACGAATTTCATGATCTTTGACAGGTCACAGCTGGTCACTATGAGAACCTCCTCCTAGTGACGTCACAAATTATGGAATTTTACATTCTATGGAAGCAGATTGCTAAACAATTTAATAGGTACCTATGTTTGTAGAAGAATTGCCGGCAGACTTACATGAGTCGTATCGGGACAAATGTAACTAAACTAGAACAGCTTTCTAGCTACAGGAGACTACTTAAAAACATATTTTTAAAATATGATAGTCTGACATCAGGCGATCTGTCTGCTCGTTTGCCGATTGTATTCCAATAAACACAGTCGAAACGAACATACCTGAACGTATTCAGTGCAGAAACTAACAAATATCACCTTGATCATGCGATTCACCGGGTCAACGACCTCCGAAGTTATTCATAGTCCGTACATAACTTAAGGAAAGTCGCTTTGTTGAATCTATTGATCTATAATAATTGAGGATATCCTTAACACTGGCAATTAAAAGTAATTAAGTATGTCTTGTTTTTTTAAGAGAAAAAAAACGAGTGTTTACTTAACACTTGCTTTTTTATTGACACACCTTTAATGAGTTTTGCTGGTTCGAGTAATCTTAAAGTTGTATAGAGGACTAATTAGGTCCTAAGCCTTGCTTGACCTAAAATCCTAATGAAGCGACGTTTCAAGAGTTTCAAATATTCTAAATCTAATTAGGTATAATATGAAACAATTTAAAATCTCAAAGTCAAGTTTTTTTTAGCTCTACGGCCTCTACCACGCTCCACAGACTCTGAAGGACCGTTGAAACGAAAAACACAAAATTCGTCGCATCTATTGACATGTAAATTTGTATTAAAAAGTGGGTTTCGAGGCGAAAATGTGGATGTAACACACAAAAATTTTGTCACAGAAAATAATAAATGGTATGGACTTATTTTAACCGTCTTTTAAGGGGATTAAAGAAATTAGATACAATATCGAAAGGATAACAAAAACGTTACAAAAGTAATTAGGTTTGTAACTAAGAATTCTAGCAATCAAATGTGCCAGTCCCGTACATTTTATCGTCATAATATACCGCATTCTGCCTATCACCCAATCGGCATAACTCTGCCGATCGGATCTTGGACTTCAGAAGTCGGAATCTATGTGTTATGACTACTGTAACTTCGTTATAGTTTTAAATACGGGATTACGGGACCCAATTATCCGCTTGCCACTTGCCAGCATCTATTAGCTGAGCAGTTGAATTTTTTACATAATATGATAAGGTGTTTCGATTTCCGTTAACAATAAATATCAATAACAAAATAAAAACTTAGGCCAGCTTCGCAGGATTTATTTTATAGTGCCCAAGTGAGTGCGCAACACACAAAGACTCTCTCTTACTTTTACTCTCATTACCCAGTGGGACGGTAAACCAACACGACTGGCGAGAGGGGCCGACTTTATACATGCCCATCCGACGCATGGATCATCTTTCTTGTCAGACAATCAGGTGATCAGCCTGCATTGTCCTAACCAGACTTGAAAACAACATTATTTGTTGTACCAATGCGGGAATCGAACCCACGACCTCCGGGTCGAGAGCGAAGCTCTGAACCTGACCTAGACCACGGAGGCGATAAAAACTTATGTAGGGTTCCCAAATCGCGAAGTAGCAGCTAGAGTTTGTTCCTTTTATCCTCGACTCCGACTCACACTTGACCGGGTTTTATAATTCCCAAGATCGACATCTATCAATAAGTGGCAGCTACAATATGTTTCCGATATAGGTGGTTTATTAGCGAGTTTTATAGCTTTCAGCACTCGTTATGACTAACCGAACACCTTGGGCTCGCCTTGAAGACGAGGAAGTGAGATACGAAAAATAATAAAAACCTTTTACAATAAACACCTACATTATTATAATCTCAATTCATTATCCTGGATATGCAAATCGATGAGTATTATTTTAAACATCATGAACAGTATCTTGTAATACATTACTAATACAAATATATAACTAAAAAAGGTAAAAATTCGTTTTTTTTAACGCTCTAATCTCAGGAATTCAGTCAGGAGTAACTTTTTAAAATTATTGTATGGGAAAATTTAGGGGCATTTCTCATAGAAACATGAAAGTGAAAAGTAACTCTTTCAGCGCTGGTACTTTCACAGTAAACTCTACATACGGAACCCATACACACCCTAAAACAATCAATCAATTATTATTTATTTGCTATAAAAGTGGTACAAAAGATGTTTTAAGTATTATTATTGTTTAAAGTATTTTTACTTATTTATTTTACACCTTGTATGTTATCATTACGCAGACGCTAGATACCTATTACACGTCTAATAGTAAGAAAGTTTATTCACTCAGTAGATATTTTTTGGGTTTCTGTTCATGGTCCTTCTAGTCGGATAAAATTCGCCATAAAAACTTTCCATAAATATTACTGCAATGTTGCACAGACTATTTAATTTAGCTATCGGCTATTGCGATGTATCTACACTCGAAATATTTGCATATAGTTATACGACAATTTATTGATCACTTATATATCGTTATCGCTCCACGGAATATGATAAAAATTGATAATAATATCTAAAGTGGTTCACGGTCTTTTATAGACATTTTAGTCTTGAAAATAAACGGATATATTCTGTTATTTATAGTTATGAAGCCAATAGCCATCCTTCCGGCTCTACCGTAAAGATGACAACTAACAAGGTTTCGCATAAAACCGGCGGTGAATTAAGCCGTAAACTGCTGTGTCACTTATTTATTACATTCTTATTTTGCCTTTTTGTCTAATGGGCAATCGTGAAACAACTATTTAGGTGTATCAATAACTCGCTAGTTGCTTGTTCAATAAAAAATATTTTTACATAATATAATTGGCTAGTTATATTAGTAGCTGATTGCTTGATGTGCTTCTGATATCTTTATCAATACCAGGAATATAAATATAAATTGTAAGTAGGTATAATTCAATGAGAATTCTCGAAAATACAAACCCTTCAAGTGGAAAATTTCATAGCAATTAACACGATGTAACATCAACATGAAGTATTTAGTTAGCATGTCATACAGTGTTATGAACAAAGGGCGAAACGGGTACACAGTGTGCTGCTACCTTTATGTGACTCAAATCTCAATCGCACGACCTTCTCGCAAGTGCAAACAACGAACTAACAAAGTTTTATCGCAATGAAATGAACAAACTCACAAGTATAATAATATGTATTTTTATGCGATATACAAATTTTATGTAACATTATAAACGAGGTGGGATTAGTACACATCCGCTGATATGATTTCACAATTTTGACAAATGGACAACGCCTTAAAATATAATGCCAACTCCATTCTACAGAGAAGACACATACTCGATCAAAAACTTATTTGCCAACAAATAACCCCAGTCGCTATATAAATTCCTCGCTATTATTTCCATAAATTAGAGGAAAGAGGCATTCAATATTTGAAGGAAACAATAAATATAAACAAGCGCGCTTTGTGTCGTGTTATCAAACACAAGTGTAGCGTCTCGGTGCTAATTCTGTCTAACATCGTATTTGGGACGCCGTTTATATGCATTATATAATGTAGCGGCGCCGTGCTTTCACTCGCGCCAATACAGTGCGGGCCATGCCGCTGCGCGCGCGCACGTATCGCCCGCGAGATAAAGAAACTCGCTATCTTATCGGCCCCGCTCCATCGATCGCATTCTACCGCGAGCCGCGGCCGGCACTCCTCATAGTGTAGTGAAGTCATGCGCGCACCGAAATAGACCGTTTACAGGAAAATTGTGACAATAACAGTGCTGTGCGATAACAACGGGAAATGGCGACCAAATCGCCGACCACCAGCGTCAAGTCGCGGGAGATCATTGGCAACGACCAGTTCAGCCAGCGCCGCGACGTGTTCGACAGGCACGACACCGTGTTCCTGCCGCCCCCCTCGCCGGTCTACAAGGAAGTGGAGCCAATAATAACCTCCAACCACGGGATCACCACGTCTAATTTTAAACGCAACACTCCGGGCTATTCCAGTATGCGTGAAACTAGGAGCGAAGGCCGCACCTACGAATTCCGACCGCGGAAATACTCGGACAACTTCGCGTCCGACCTCAACCAGAGCGACGATGTGGACCACCGGCAGAGCATGATCGACAGGAGCAGAAGACTGTCGAAGTTGCGGCGCGAATTTTTGAACTCGAACCTTCACGATCCGAGCCCGAGCCCGCTGTCGCGGTCGGGAATGCGGGCGTCTATGCCGACGAACAGCGTCACGGCTACCAGGTACAAGTTTGAAAATTTGAATGTGTACAAATTCCCGTTCGCCGAGCCCTACTCCACCCCCACACCCGTGCGTCGGGTCCTAGTCGACCTTGGCTCGCCCGAGGAGGACGGCACCGACGGAAAAGAAAACCAGGATCCGGACAAAACTAGACATCAGAGTTTGCCGGCCGACTCCCCCGGCTCGCCGAAGGTAGATCATCAGAAGCTTTTCGAGGAGCTGGTGAAACGCTACTCGCCCCAGAGGAAACCCATCGACCGAACTCTACCTCCCACTAGACCTAAGATCATCGGATCGGTTCCTAAATCGTCCTCCAGTGTTACGGACAGCTTGTCCAGTGAACCGAAAATCGGAGAGCGTTCCAAATCGGAAAATGACGATGTCTTCGAAACTAAAAAGAGTCAAGAGAAATTGGACAGCAACGACAACAAAATAGCTGAAATCAAACCGAACGTGGAAATTTTGCACAACGGTAGTGCAGACACCACTACCGAAGAAGAGAATGACCGAGTGCCAGAATTGTCGACGATTAAAAGACAGCTGAGCAGAGAGTCCAATAAGAAGCCTTTGGATACGATGATCGATTTGACCATTCCAGATTTAATAAAGAAGATGACGAAAGAGGGAGAACAGATCGAGAGTCATAATCATAAAGATGGAAAGAAGATTAAACGGAAAAGGAGTTTCCTGGACAAGCTGCTGGGGCGAAACAAGGGTGTTAAGAGCGAGAAGTAATTTAATGTTATTGGTGCAAATCCCTCCAAAGATATTTTATTTGAAGTGTGTAATTCCAAAGTCTGCGAATGTAACAGTCTTCCTATTATAAGTTTTACATTATAAGGTAATTTAACTGTGCATTTTGAACTGTGGGTCAACGAATTAATTATTGTGCTGTTTTGTAAAACCTAGATTGTTCGCTAGCAGGAAATACTTGAAATAAGGATAATACTTAATTGGCTACAGGCAAATATAGGGCAAGATATTTATTGTAAAAATTTCCTTGTATAAAATGTATAATTGTAAATACTTTGTTTTTTTTTTATTTCAAGGTATGTATTGAGAAAAGTTTTGATATATTTAAGTAATATATTTGTAAAGGCGTTAGCTAACACTTCACGTATCTTAATGCAGTAGGTTATCAGCTATTGATAAAAGTGTTGTGCCATCACGCTATCAGTAACGGCTTTCGACTTTTATATCTAATTTTGATGTATGTTTTGTGATTTTTTATACACATTTATTATTTTTGCTATGGATATATTTGTAAGTCTCCTATTGATTTGTATAAATAAATGGCAATTTGTGAATATAATTTGTTTTAATTGTCGCTTAATTAATATACCTACAAAATCCAGACTCACGCAAGATCCTGTGTTAAAAAAATCTTCTCTTTTTCTTGTTAAGAAACAGTCTTCTGTATTTTGTTTAAAAATGAGAAATCTATTCACATTTGTGGGTGTGGATAATTTAAACTTTGACATTTATCGACTAAGTAGGTAGTTAATACCCACTTGCTCCGAAGAACTTTGGGTCAAAATATTTAACTCCAAACCAGGATAGGGTCTAAGTACCTCAATTTTTTTTATTTAGCCCAAACCACCCACTATTATTTCACAGCGTATAATATCTACTTTGTGCACAGGGGAAATCCCGATTGTCCAAATAATTCCGTATAATCTTGAATGGTAGAGCACAACGGCTTGACAGGGTCAAGGTAAGTTTGTGGTGTCAGAGGTCTTTTAGGTCAATGTTGTACCTACTACCTAGGTATCATACTTATATTATAAAGCAGGAGAGTTTGTTTGCTTCAACACTCTAATCGCCGGAACTAGTACGATTTTTAAAAAATATTTCACTGTTGGGTAGCCTATTTATCAAAGAAGACTAAGTATATGTAGGTAGTCTATCATAATGCTAAGACCAACAGTAGCAGAAAACTACTGAACAAAGTTTAGGCACATTTAGTATATTATTGTAATCAATATTTTACTAGACTTGTCAACTAACCAGCAATCAATTCACGCAAAGTGTTGGATACATTTCTAAAATCATTTAAATATTAATGAGTAGGTACTTGGTAATGTTCTCCAAAAGATATTGACGATGAATAAACGCCTACATTTTTTAAATAGCAAATATATATTTTGAGGTAATAATCAAAGCAACCTGTTACATTCATAAATCTTTCTAATGTCTATTACCAAAATTATATATGGGAAAGATTTGTTTTAAATGTTTTAACAACACTACTAATTGCAATATTATACAGGGACAATATTTGTTTGAATAGACTTAAATTACTGCAACAATTTTGATATTTTGATAAATTTGTCACAGATATAATGTAGAAAGAGAATTAGATACATTATGGCGCTAATACGGTTCGCTCGAAACTCGGCGTTACGAAGTCGCGGAAAACATAGATTCTACTGTATGAGAAAATAAACAACATACAACATATATTACACATAACTATATTCATACACTACTGACAAAGCATAAGGTAAACAATAAACCTCTGTTCTTGCATTATCACTCTGATTAGACTTATTAGCAGTGTTTTGCATCATGCTCTATGAGTCATCTGAAATCGGGATCTATGTGTTTCAACGCCGCTTCTAAGCTAAATAGATGATCATCATCAGCCTCCAGTTGTCTCATGGCAGCGGCCAGATTGTATACATATTCCTTGTTATGTCCACTCGGACCTACACTTGTAAGAATCTGCTTTGCTATATCCGGTATAGATGCTGGACCTGGAAAGAAATTAAAAAAGATTGAACTTAGAGCTAATCAAAGTAAAAAACTATAACCGAACTACAAAAATTACATAGCATAATATGTTACTTGTGGTATCATTATGAAAAAATTACAGATCATTCACTAAAATCTGACTGTAGTAGTTTAGATGTTATGATGGAACAAACACATACATAGACTGCCATACCAACCTTAGATATTCTATTTCTACTTTACTTTTTGACTTTGCCATAGTTAGGTATTGTCCTGCTTTTAGAAACCACGAAAAAATTAATAGATGGCTGGCCAAATTGATTGCATGCTATAGCCAAAATACTAAGGTGTACGTAATTACTTCACTAATAATTATAGTAAATTAATTAAATAAATAAAAAAATTAGGGGGGGGGGGGGGGTTCTGCCATACAGCAAACGTGATTTTTGTCATTCCCTTCCACCTCCTCCCTCCTCCTCTGGAAACCTTCACTCACTCTCACACATAGCCAGATTTTTTGCTGAGTACGTATTATTGAAATAAACCAATGTTCCGTTTTGCGTCCAAGAATAAATGGTCATCAATCTATACATATAATAAATCTGTAGAGGAGTCGTGTCTGTACATTGAAGATATTTGAAAAAAAATATGATAGGGGACCTTTATTTACGCAATAGTACCCAAAACTATGATTTTTTAAATTTTTGTCTGTTTGTCTGTTTGTCTGTTTGTCTGTTTGTCTGTTTGTCTGTGGGTTTGTGCACGCTAATCTCAGAAACGGCTTATCCGATTAAGATGTACTTTTCACTAATATATTGCGGCAAGCTTCACTTAACATTTAGTGTTTGTTTTATGTAAATCGGTTCATAAATAAAAAAGTTATGACAATATTAAAAGATCATGTCGTTTTTGCTGGACGTTTGTAGGAACTAGGAAGCGCGCGCCGGGCCCGGGAGCCGTGCGCCGCCGCGCGCGCGCGCCGCTTCAAATTGTATTAGCAGCAAACGCACCGGGGCCGCGGGGGTGACTTTTATTTGTTACTTTTAGGCTTGCTAGGTAGGAACAATCTAAGATTTTTTTTCTTGAGTTTGTTACGAAAGTTATTTGTATAAAAATAGTTAGTACTTTTACTGTACAGTCCTTTGTGATAAGTAGGTACTGTATACATATTTGTTAGCGTAGGTTAGTAATAAGTAAATAAATAAAAACCGGCCAAGTGCGATTTGGACTTGCGCACCGATAGCTCCATACAAACCTGATTGACATAGAATTTTGATTTGGTTACAGCTTGAATATATTAGAGACTAAGTATTTGTTATAAGTTTCAATTATACACATTCATGACAAACGGTACTAAGTTTAAAAAAATCTAAATATTTTTACTATCTATATAATGTTACTAAAAACGTATGGTTTTAGACGTTGCTTGGTTTCAAATTTTATGATTTTGAGTTCACGGGAAGTAACCTTTAGGTTTTGATTCCCTTACGAGTGTCGAAAATGACGAAATTTAGCGACATAGGTACCTAAGCGACTGCTTTTGGTTGCATTGGCTAATACGTCTGATTTTTTCACTGCTTCAAGGAACAGTAGGTATCCTGAGTATTTTATATAATTTACCTACACGCGTTTCTGAGTAAAAGGGTCTTGACAGACAGACGGACATGGAAATTATCTTATAATATGTGTTTCGTTTTTTCCTTTTGAGGTACGGAATTTTAAAAACAGTTTTAAGATTTTCATAAATATATTGCTCTTTTTTTTGTTTTTTTCTATTTTATAATATATACATTAAAAAACATCTTGATAGTTACTAAACTGTGTTACAGGGGAAAACTGTTGATACAACTCGATTCCAATCGAGATACCTTTTGAAATTCTAGCCTTTTGCGGCCTGTCCTGGATATGTGTTAACAGATTATTATGGGTTTTTTTGCCAAATATCATAATATTGATAGAGTATTCTCATATACAAATCTATCTTACAAGCGATAGCGCGATGCAGAGCAGACCATAATAGCGACATCTATACGCCAAATGCCGTACTTTTAATACAATTATAGCAAAGTTGAGTAGGTACCTACATTTATACAATACTTTATCCGAGAGTTATACTCAGCGTGCATCATTAGCAATGTATAATATTATATTGCATTCTATATTATAGTTCTCATTCCGTCCGTTAAAAATCATACTACAGCCTACTATTACTGTACATTTTTATAGTCTTCTTTGTCCAAATTATGTATTCGATAACTGCATAATACATACAATTTTGATTAACATAAGTATTGTGTTTACAGTTAATCTAAAAAAGTTATGTCAATATAAGTTAGATTTATGTTTTTCTTGATATTTTTATTTCTTAGTTTTTATTATGGACCGAATGGTTTTTATGTTAGGTACAACTTAGGTTTGTGAAAAGAAAGAAATTTCTTTTGGGACTTTCTATATTTTGCTACTTTTCTGTATAAAATCAGTACTATAACAGTGAAGTGATTTATAATCAGTACCTACATGTTTGGTTATTAATAAATAAAAAACCGGGCAAGTGCGAGTCGGACTTACGCACCTTAAGGCTAAAAGACCGCAAAATTTTGCGGCGCGCTGTCTTAATATCAGCAGCATACCTATGTAATACATTCTGTGAATAAATGATTGATTGATTGATTGATTGATTGTCGCCACACCAGCAGCGTCGGCGTGGATACGATCATCGTCTGCAGTCGCTGCGGCGCTACTAGATGTTCGTCGTGTATGTGAGCGTACTATCAAGTAGTCCCGTTCGCATTATAGTAATTGTACACGGTCGTTTGTCAAGCTGGTAGTAGGAATTGTCAACATAAAGTAGTTTTTTAAATACCTCGACGACAGTTTTTATAACTAAAAATATTTTTATAACAGATTTATTATAACACTGCCCTAAATTACTTTTCCACGCGTACGGAGTCGCGGGCACAGCTAGTACATAATATAAAACAAAGTCGCTTTCGCTGTATGTCTGTCCGTATGTATGCTTAGATCCTTAAAACTACGCAACGGATTTTGATGCGGTTTTTTTAATAGATAGAGAGATTCTTAAGGAAGGTTTGTTTGTATAATAAATGCATAATATAGTAGAGAAACATTGGTAAATTTAAAGGTTTCTAATGTGATGTCGTAAATAAGCACGTTTTTTGCGCTTATATTGCAAACGCTGGCTGAACCCTACGAGATAGACCAAAATAATGTACTACAGTATTATTCACCTTAAAAAGTTCAACAAAAAAGTCCGCGATGGTATATGTCTATCTCTTAGGGATAACCCACCATAACCATATTTATCCTTTACTAAAAAATGGTTATTTACGAAGTGATTTTAAACAATACAGCATTAATCCTTATCCAATTTAGTACCTTAAATAAATTGTGCATTTATTATAGATCAATATGCTTTTTACAGCATGTAATTTAAGCGAATATTACAGAAGAATTTACAAATTTAAAATGCAGGGTGGTAGTTGTTTGCGCCGCGGCGGTACCGACCCGCGGCCGGCCGGATCGCAGGGTCAAACTTTTAACGTTGCAGGATTAGACTTGAGCGTTGAGTGTTTTTCACATTATAACGTAACATTGTGTATATGGACATTCTGTAGTAGGTATATTTTGCATTGCACCCGTGCGAAGCCGGGGCAGGTGACTAGTGTTATATAAACCTCAACTTGTTTCTATTAAAAGGAACTCCATTGTACATTACCTGCATATGACCCATTATCCTGGGTTGCCACATATATTGTTAAGGAAAATGGCGTAATACTTTTGTCCTTTGGATAAAATGTCACATCCTTCTTGGAATATCCGTTTTTTTCTCTAAAGTCCAGGTGTTTGGTAACTTCCTCCACATCCTCATCTCGGATCTTGTAAGCCACTCCCCATACTGAGCTGTTTGGATCAACACTCGGTATCAGTGTTACAACTCGCCCAGGCTTGTGTATGTGTACAAATACATACATAAAGTTAGATAAATTAGTTACGCATTGGAAGAATTATTACTTTCGGCCAGTCCTAATAACCTATCTATCTAAATTTACAGATATTTTTCCCTAATTATTAGTTATGGATACCTTTTGAAACCAGCCGTTAGCTAGCTTTATGTAAGCATATTACAATCATTGTTGAAAATAGTATTAGTAGTAAAAACGATAATTTTTAAAAGAGTAGTGCTTAACTGTATACTTAATTAATTGACTGTTAACTATTAAATATATTATGCTAGGTAAACTGGTATGATATTTAATATATGCTCAAATAAAACTGAGAAACAAATATAATATTTACCTTGTCAGGTGTTCCCCTATGATCAACGCTGTGTTGATAAAATCTTCTGAGGTATCCTTTTACATATCCTTCACCCTTTACCTCGTATTTGAAGTCGACTTTCCAAATGAGGGAACCGTAACCAAAAACCCACATTCTGAGAAAATCTTTAGGAGCCTTAATTATCAGAACAATCACCAAAATACTTCATCCCTGAAAATTACCCAATGAACCATATGATTTTGACGTTTAAAAATGTTACTGTCACCTGTCACAGTTACAATTTTTTTTTTATTCTTTGATTTATAGCAAAGAAAATAAAACCTAATGAATATTTCTTTTATTTCAAAGCACAGACGAGTAAGGGGATACTACGTATTTTTAAAGCTAAAAACTCCGTTTGTCCTGGCTAGGTTAGGGCAAGGCATAAAAAAACATTATGTCATCAAACTGACGTGACACCAACGTGACATTTTTTTTCTTTCACAAAATTGGTGGTAAATTTGAATATTCCTACATAATAAAAAAATTAAAAACTAAGGTTTAATCTCTTTTCAGCTCTTTACACACATAACATAATGAAAATCGACCAGGGATTGGTTTATAATTTGTGAAAAGTTGTCGCTCATAATGCACAGACTCGGATTTCTCCGCTAAAATATAAATCGTGATTCCTGACGATCGTCCAGGAGTTCCAGGACTACAAAATGTCCACAACCAGAGCAAATCCTTGTAACGATGTTCTATGTACAGTTTATAAGACGACCTTTCACTCTCAAAGAAAATTAAATAGTAAACCTGAAGAAAAAACCTCTAAAATTGCTACGAATAGGCTTATTAAGAAGCACAATGAGAACGGAAGGAATTTAAAGATACTTGAAATAAAGCGAGATTCCAGCGGTTCTAAATTTAAAGCAAAAGTTTCAAAGTGTGTTACAGATTCTGGAGTAAACACTTTGATATCTGGACCAAAGCTATGTGACAGCAATAGTGCTACAAATATAAAAACTAGAGGTAAACAGCGGTCCTGTAGATGCGGGAGAAGAGTTATGTTTAAAATGGTTGATAAATACACCCAATATGTCGACATTTCGAACTGTAGCACACAATGTCCAAACTATTGTTCTATAAAAACTAATACCAATGCTCTTTATCACCATAATAACACACATAAAAAGCCCCAAAGCATTACAATAAAGTATACTGATGTCAAGCAACCTGGTGCATCCTTTGTAATATATGAGAATCGAACACCTAGAGATGCCTACAAATCTAATTATCCAATTTGTTTGGGGGTAAACAGATGGGCTATATCTAGACACCCAGTTAGAGGTCCAGATTTTTAGCCCCAAACTACATTTTTATCAATTTATTTTGAGTAGCCTAGGCTGTCCCACTGCAGGGCAATTGAAACTACTTTTAGTAAAAGAAATACTAAACAAGTTTCACTTCTTTGTTTTCTTATTTAAGTAATTGAAACAAAATAAAATTCATTTTTAAAAAAAAATTATATTTCAGTTGTCTAACATTAAGAGAATAAACTTAAAAACGTTTTCAATAAAATGGTTTAATAAATAAAAATAACTTGTAAATGTTACTTTTACACTGCATAGAAAGGCCAGTAAATATAGACTAGTGAATTTTTAACTAAAAAAACAATTAAAAGCATAAAGTGAAATACAAAATATACCTAAAAGAAACATTAATACATTTTAGCTCTTTATTATTTGGAAATTAAATGTTTTGTTTTAAACCTAAAAATAAAAGGTAAAAATTTTATTCTAAGTGATACTTGTGTCATATGTTGAAAAATCCTACAAACTAGTATAAGGCAGAGTATATTATTATTTTGTACAAAGTAAACATATTGAGACATGAGAACACAGTTAAGATCCAGTGTTAAAACTAAGAGCCCACTTGCATAAGTCTGGGCTTACTTAATAACTCGCAAGTTAAACTAGTGTTTTTTAACAAACCTGACTGCTACAAGTTGACCTTTAAATAATGTAACACTACAGAGTCATTGATAATCCCCACTTGGTCCAATCTGGGTAAACTAATAACCCCAAAGTAGCCCTGTTCTGGAGTTAACATAAAATTAATAAGGTATATAATTCTAAGCTATTTGGCAAAAGTGGACCTATGGGATGTGAACCAAACACCCACAGTGTCAATTTAATGTCACAGACTCAAAGCTCAAGTTATAATTTTATTTAAATTTTGATGTCTTTACTACAATAAAATTATAGATATAGACATACTGAAAAAACATTTTGCAGGACATTAATTTATTGTAATCTTGGAATAATAACACCTAGAAGCGGAGTATGCATGAGAAATTGACACAAATCAAATGAACTTGTGTTTTTAAGAATACTGCGTGATCTAGGCGTGTATTATAATGGTGAAAATTTTCAACATGTTACACTGTTGTTATAAGTTTGTTACTGAAATTGTAACATGTTGAATTTTACAGTTGAGAATTCATGTAAAACAGTTATTATTTCAAAGCTATTTTATACTCTAAAAACTTGCTTATATTATCTTGTATATTTTTATTAATAAATACAAATATTCAGTACAACCTTTAACCTAGAGAAACATATTTCAAGCACTTTGCCTTCTTTTTATTAGACTATTAAGTAGACATATATCAGTCAAAAGTTAGAAAAACTCATGTATTATAATGTGGTATTGTTTTTGTAAAAACCAAATTTACTCTGTCACTATGGCTTTTTTCTATTACAAAGGCTTATTTTAGGATATGTAACTTTATGCATGCCTAAACAGATCCAAGTACCAACACTTACAATTAGAAGTAAAATATAGCCTTCTTTTTTGGAAGTTGGTTCAAAATCAGTGACTATTTAGTAGACAAAAGTGAACTTTCATGTAACTACAAAATACTTGTGAGTTTTACATTTCATTTGCATCTTAAAAAGAACATTACAATTTAGGTACCTAACTCAATTACATGTTTTCTACATTATAGACACATATTATATTACAACATTTCTGTAAACATTTCTGCATAAGGCGTGGTAAATACTGTTATATTTTACTAATTTCACATTTTAATGAATAATATCAAATATGATTAACAATTTATTGCTTATCTCCACTTCTCATGGATCTGAATTGAAAAGTGAATGAAAATTGCACAAACCTTATAGCATTTTGGTTTGTGGACACTACTTTTTTAAACATCAGGCTTAACCCCTATTGTCTTTTGATATCATGTGTTTAGTGTCAGTACTTGGAATTTTCTCCTATTTCTTTAGAAAATAGCAAAGTGCTTGACAGTAATGTTTGTCTCACATACTATGTTGTCCTGGACTTGCAGGCTGGGTTGGAGCTTCTAAATTCTTGATCAGTTGAGCTAGCCAGTGCTTGGTAGAGGTATCTTCTTGCAGACATGCTGTGAATGTTGCATCTCTGAGTTGGTCAGGAAGGCACTGTCTCAATGCCTCTCTTGCTCTTGGGTTGTCAGATAAACGCAGGTAGCACCTCACAACATGTTTGAGCAATCTAGCTGATGGGTCTTTGGCCAGTGATAAGACCATTTTTCCTAATATCATAGCTACATGGGAGAATCTATCGTAAGTTTGACATATATAGCACAATCCGCTGTCATCTAACAATATCTTTTGTAAAATAAATGTAGCCACTGTCTTGGACAGTTCAGAGCCGTTCTCCATGATGCGTAAGCACAGGGGTATGATCTCTGTTGTCAATAAAAACGTTATAACCTCCTGTTCGTCAGTCTTTACGAGTGCACCGATTACACCCAAACTTGTCAAACGCAGGTATTCAAAAGGGCGCGTTTTAGACACCGTATGCAGAAAAGGGTACAAGAACAGCGGTACATGAGCTTGGAGGAACGCAGATCTTGTCTCTGGATGGGAAGCCACGCACTGCATTAGGGCTAGAGCATTACAAACTCGATTACTTTGATGCGCTGTAAGTGTGGGAGGTATCATTGCGACATAAATGTTTGTGATCTCTTGCAGCAACGCTGCGATTGTCCCGAAGCTGTGCCATAGCATTGGCGCCAAATCGGGCACTACTTCTCTCTTTTTACTCAATTCTAGGAGAGCATTTTCACGTGTGTCAGGATTGCACAACTCTAGTATCCAGGCGTAAATCTTTTCTCGGTCGACAACGGATTGCATGTTTCCAGGACTTTGCTGTGAGCTCATGTTATTAAACTCGTTATTGTAATGATAAATCTATTTCATACATAGTTTTTTCACAAACGTAACAGAAGCTTGAGATAGTCTACCATCTGTTTAGGTTGTCAACTAAAATTTGCCACTTATCGTTACGCGGTATACTCTAAAGTTGCCAAGTTCTTGTATTAAATTTTAATTTCAGAAATATACACGTAAATAAATAGATTTTAATGTATGACGTTCACAAAACACGGCAAGCAAAACGGCAACCATTAGCTTAACCATAAGAAAAAGGAAATGACATTCATTACTTTTATTAAAATGTTTGTAAAGCAAGCGTCAAACGACAAACATTTTATTGATGAAAGCCATTAAGCAACATTACATTATTAACTAGAGGCTGTTATCCACGACTTTGTTTCCATAAATTTATTAATATTGACTATACATCATAAGAGAGTTATATACTACAAATTTAAAATGTACTTCCAATGGCCAGTAGTTGTAAGCCAAGAGGCTCAAAGCATAAAAAATTTAAACGTTGCAACTAAATCTCAGGAACGCACATTTTCCTTGGCCAATCTAAAATGTATTCTTTGTAAAAGTCAAGACTGTATTATGAAAAGGTTTTTGCTATTTATAAGTTGATCTCAAACTAACTTGATTTTATCCCCTTCCTTCTAGATCCTTAACCTTTTGTTGTTTATAAGCGCAGATAAAAATGATAAGCTGTCATAACTCAGATGTCAAATATTGTCATTTGTCATCTTACCCTGTGTTCCAGGAGACGCTCTGAACGTTCAGATCATTCATAACGCTGACATTGACAGCTGACAGTGCCTGTGAAAACAGTTCAAAACGATCCTAAACAGTGCTAAAGAAAATAGTAAACGAAAATAACGTTTTTTTCGTTCAGATTTGCGTTTCTTTAGCACTGTTTAGGATCGTTTTGAACTGTTTTCACAGGCACTGTCAGCTGTCAATGTCAGCGTTATGAATGATCTGAACGTTCAGAGCGTCTCCTGGAACAGGCCCTGTGTGCCTTAGATTAAGAATACAGGATTCTTTATCTAAGCTGTGTGCAAACTTCAAGTTTGAAGTTATTGTTCTGATTTGTTCTTGTTCTACAATTTCTAAAATTATTTTGTGAAGGATGAAAACAATTAAAATATCATAATAAATTAACCCATAATTTTTGCTTCTAGATATTTAAAACTCTTAGTTTAAGTTTTAGCAAAAATAAGAGCAATAAAGTAATCGTTAGATCGTAAGCTATACATATATTGTGTTCTAATTTTAAGTGCATTAATATTACATGGATTACTTACTCTGAAACATTCTCGTGAAGATCTAGGTAATTATTTTAAGCCAATATAATCGTTTTCTTAGATATCTAGAGTTTGGTAAGACAAATACGAATTGTATTGATGACGTTCGTTAGTTCTTGATTGTTCATCCTGGACTGAAATTATGACTAATTTACATCAATATTAGCACTGCACAGGAAATAATATCTTCGCCCAGTATTTCGTGGAGTAGACATACTGCTTTATATCGTGATGTCGAACTGTATAATATCATGATTTATTACTGCTTAACCCAATGTTATATGAATACTTTAGCATAATATAATATAAATAATTATTTAGGGTTAACATGGAGGTCTCCCACTCTCTGACACTGAATGAGCCTGCACTGCAACAGCTTCCTGAGGACAAGAAGCCCCACTTCATATTTGAGTGGCTCCGTTTTCTGGATAAAGTGCTTGTTGCTGCCCACAAGGTAGGTACTTGTTTGTTTACATAATAAAATTATTTTATTTTACATTTTATTATTTTACATAAGTTATTTGTATACAAAAAAGCCTAAGCAAAGACCTTAATGCATATAATATAATAGCTATTAAATTTTTAAGACTATACCACTTACTAAAAGTATATTTAAAAAATTATTAGTTATTCTAAGATCTTTTTTTTTTTTCTGTCAAGTAATTTTTTTTCCAATTTCGAACTTATCAGACAAAGATGAAGCATTGAATATAAGCATAATTTTATACAGCTTCTGTAAACAATAATATTACATATCAGAACAATAAATAAAGATAAGTAGGTACATATAAGATATATAAAAATACATATTAATGCTGCTATTAATTTTAAATTCAGTAAAATATTGAACAGCTTGTTAGTTATATTTAAAAAGCATACAATATTTAATATAATATGTCTTTTAAAACAAAACAATAATAAAAAGTAAAAAGTTAAAAAGTGTTTTGTTTTTTATGCTAATCAGTTGCGAAAATATTTTTATTTGTTGGTAAATGGCAACAACAGACAATATTACCTATTTGAAAATTCATATAATTGCAATAGGTTTCAAATGTACAGTGCTGCAGCTATTTAAGATTCAAAAGATAATATTATTTTACTTTCGTACTTTTTCTTAAATATACTTATTTAAATTTTTTTTCAGTCTGACTTGAAGAACTGTCAGCAGAAATTGGTTGCCCAACTTGTAAATCTACTCCGCGAGAATCTCGGGCCCCCAGCCCGGAGGCTACTCGCAAGATGTCTGGCCACCTTATTCTCTGTGGGAGACACCTTTCTTCTCTTCGACACAGTCAACAAGTGCAACGATATCATCAAAGTGAAGGATGATTCTCCGTCATATTTGCCGACGAGACTGTAAGTTGAAGGTCACATGTGGCTTAAGAATAGTTTCTTAGTGCAAAATATGTACTTACCCAATCCAATTATGTAGTGTTGCACTTATATTGCATTAAGGCTTAAGAATTATTTAATTTGATAGTCTGTGGAGATGCTTCTGTTTTTTATGTTTTGGAATCATAATATGAAACTAATAGGGCTTAAAGTTCAACAATAACAAGCAATATATTAAGGCTCCTTTGCCTTGCCTGGATTTAATTAATAACTGAATGTTATGTTATGTTATGGAGTTATGTTGGAGAGTATCTAAAACTTCAACCCAAAGTATTGTCGCAATTTATTGAATGTCTCTATTTTTGGCATGACTTACGGCATAGGCCTCTGCTATTTCATTGCTACTATATACCAACAATTTCCATTGCATTGGTATTAAACTCAGGGCAACTGCTAGCATCAGCAACCAAATAGGTACAAATAATGCAAAACTGCTGTTTTCAGGCAGATAGCTAATGGTTTCTCAAAATATCTGGAAATATCTGAAATATCTAGACAAGGTCTAAAAAACATTTATTTATTTTATTTATTTATTTATTTATTTACAAACTACAACTATCATCACAGGTACTTAACCTAATACAATAGAGTGTAACAAAAATCAAAATTACTTTAACTTATCATCTAGCTTACTTACTACACAATATGTGACCTTGGTGAACTCGTCCAATGAGCACGTAAATAAGTCGACATTGTCCGCAACCGTGTTTAGCGTACGAAGCGCCCGCGTGATTGGAGCCAGCTGCATCAGGTTGGTCCGCGCGCGCGGCACTACCAGCAGCGGCGGCCGGCGCCGTCGCCCCACGTACTCGTCCGGCACCCACAGCCCAGCAGCTTGTAACACAGCTGGGTTGTGCGTTATGCCGCGCAACACTTTTAATACATAGGTAGCCAGGGCTACTTCCCTCCTAACCTTTAATTTGTTGTACCCGACCATACCCAGCACAAATAGCGTCGGGTATAGTAGCGGATAACATAATCATTAGTAATTATTGTTATTAACGAGCAACAGAAAATAATAAGTTGAAGTGCCAATATGGCATGGTTTGCATGCTACAAGTAAACGGTTATGCATTCATTCAGGATTACATAAATTTAATTTCACTTGAAACAGAATGAAAGAACAAGCTCTGTAATGAAACCAACATGGTTTCATAATTTGTTTTTCTAGTGCTGCAATATGCTGTTTGGGCAGTATGTATGAGAAGCTAGGAAGAATGATGGGCAGATCATATGAGGAGACGGTGACCACACTTGTACGATCAATGAAGAGTGCAGAGTCTCAGACGCGGCTGGAGATCATGAATACTTTGGGAAAGGTATGATTTATTGGATTAGAAAATAATATAGCAGACACACCAGCAGCAGAATTAACACGCACATAAACCATCTTATACAAGGTGCAAAATAAATGAGTGATAATACTTTAGGGTGTGTTTGTGCCTTCTATGTAGAGTTTACTGTGAAAGACAAGAAGAAAAGACATACCTCTGACTAGTTTCTATAAAAAATTCCTGAATGTCATAAATTTGCCCATACAATAATAAAAAAAATGTAACACTTTCTGCGCTGATACTTTCACAGACCACAGTATACTCTATATACGGGACCCTACACACTTTAACTTTACATTTCACTTATTAATTTTTCAGCCTGTATAATTGGCAAATTTTTTGTGTGTGTATGAAGTTAATGATAAGTCAAACAACAAAATAATAATAATATTATAATAAAAGTCCATTATATTCAATTTCTCTTTGTTACAAGTTAATGTTATTATATATTTACAGCTTATGGAAATAACGTTAGTTAATAATTATATTTTTGTTCTTCTTGATCTGAGATGAGTCTGGTTTATAATATGCCTCCCCCAACTTTTAAAATTTTTGGTAATAAAAGTGGAAGTCCCAAAGGGAGATTGTCCCTTTGGGACTTCCACTTTTATTACCACAAAACTATGAACTGGCAATTATTATCAATGTTTTTCAGATATGCATCGGCATGGGTACAGCGGCAGGGACTAGCCTGCGAGAAGTGTCCCGGGCGGCCAAGACATCTCTACTAAACGAGCGCACCAGCTCAGTAAGAGCTGCAGCTGCCAACGTCCTGAGACACATGCTGCCTCTGCTGAAGCTCACTCCGGCGGATGTAGACGCTATAGCGGCTGCGTGCTTGCGAGCTGCTCACCCCAGTGACTACAACTTGAGGTCAGTGCCGGATTAACCACGTAGCAAGAGTAGCAATTGCTACGGGCCCCGCGCGAAAGGGGCCCCGCATATTTCACGCACATCTTTGCCTGAAATTTATTAATATATTATACAAAAACGTGAAACGTTACTACTTTACATTGAGACAATCAACGCCAGACACTAGGTACCCGACTATTTCCTTGGCGTAAATAATTTCATAACGTAAACGCATAAGTTTTACGAAGAGTTGCTTGTATAAACGCGTAAAAATTCAGTTGGCCTGATAATAATCTCTACAAAATATCTGCCGTATATGAAGGTCAGAGAATTTGCTACGGGTCCCGGGCTTGCTTAATCCGGCACTGCTTAAGGTATGATTATATCGATTTCGGTGTCGGTGGCTACAGTTTCAGTTTCTAGTGCCCAAGTGTGTGCCCAATACACAAGGACACTCTCTTCCTTTTACTCTCACAACTCAGTGATTCGGTTACCCGACACGTCAAGCGAGAGACGGGGACCGACTTTTTACATGCACATCTGACATACTACATCTGATCTGAAGAAGTCTTACTTGCATTAATATATGTAGAAATATTATATGAAAAATTAACAGAACCGGTATGGTTAATAGTTAATGGAATCAGGCGTTACTGTGCAGAAATCCATAGCATAAAATTTAAATAAATTATATCTAGCAATATCCCGCGAAAAAATGATAACCATTGAAAGCAAATGAGTGAGTGTACGCATAGGCATGCGTATATTGCATGCTTCCACCACTCCAACTTTCAACTCCTATTTTAACCCTTTTCACAGATGCGCAGTAGCAGAATTGTTGGGTGCACTGATAGCGGCCACTCAAGCGGAGGAAACAAATAATATCAACAGCAAGAGCAAAGTTGGATTTCAAGCAGGTACTTTCTTCTTATATGTAAAAGTGAATTGCTGTTCGTTAGTCTACCTAAAACTCGATAATGGCTGAACCGATTCAGCTATTTTTAGTCTTGAAATATTCGTGGAAGTCCAGGAAAGGTTTAAACGGTTTGTATGCTTAACGAAGCCGGCACGGGTCAGCTAGTGCGAACGCGTTATTTGTCTGTGATTACACACAATAAAATAATATCGTGCGTACTGTAGTTCCATTGTGACAGCTAAATTAGATAACAAGTTATTAGAATGGTGCAGTGTAACATGTGCAAGCTTTCTTTGGCCAGGGTCAAAGGAGACAACCTGACTAAATGTGAGGGCTCATGTGGTGGGACTTTCCACAAAAAATGTTCGGATAAAATAAAGTTGTTTAACGAAACAGGATTGTGTGGTGAATGCCAATTCGCACCAGCAATAAAATCGTCAATCGTAGTTGATGTCACGAAAACCTCTGCGGAGAGAATATTATCAGAAGTTAACGAAAAATTAGCTATTGTTTTTAAGATGAAGAAGACTTTGGAGAGCATGTCAGAGGATATTAGTTTCTATGCGGAGAAATATCAGGAGCTAATTGAAGAGAAAGTGAAAACTGACAACAAAATTATAGCTTTGGAGCACAAAAATGTTCATCTTGAGACGAGCAACAAAGCGCTGGAACAACGAATAGCCTATCTGGAGACGCGGGAGAAGGAGAAGAATGTCGAAATATATGGATTGGATGAAGGTGAACAAGAAGATTTAAATAATGTAGTGAAAATAATTGGAAAGAAGTTGAATGTTGATATTACTAATATAAGTGAAGCAAAGAGGGTAGGTGAAATAAAAAAGTTGAATGGGATAAATTCGGTTCCAAACAAAGAAGGCCCAAAAAGACCAAGGCCTATTATTGTTACAATGAAAACCCGAGCCGCACGTGATCAGTGGCTAGCAACCAGGAAAACAAATCACTGACTAATAATGATATAACGGGCAGTGGAAATCCCAAACGAATCTACGTAAATGAAGATCTAACACAGTATACACGTAATTTATTTTGGACAGTCAAGAATGAGCTAAAACCTACATATAAATACATATGGGTGCAGAACGGAAAGGTAATGATAAAAAAAGATAACCCGAATGATACAAAAATAAGGGTAATTCCAGCTTTAAGTGACATTAACATGTATGTTAACAGCTGCGTTAACGAATCCCCATAGTAATATTATTTTTGTATATACTGTAATATCGCAGTATCAGCAGTGTTTACCTACTCAGACTACTTTAGTAATCAAAATTCGATGACCAAACTTTACATATAAAAATAAATATTAAATACAATAAATACTTAGACATAAATACTTGGCAAAGAGACCTCAAAGAATTTCATCTTAGCAGTCTTAATATTGTACACTTAAACATAAGATCGCTCAGAAAAAACTTTAATCAACTCGAAGTTCTTTTACATAACTCGTTAGAACAATTGGATTTTGTGGCTCTTACTGAAGTAAATATTGTGAGTCATGAGATATCGCTGTATCAATTGGCGGGCTACGATTCATATATAAACAGCAGAGAGACAAGCAGAGGTGGCGGCGTGCTATTATATGTAAAAAGGTGCCACAACTTTACCGCAGAGATAATCAAAACTAGTCATGCTGAAATAATACACGGCCAACTACTACTGAATGATAAAAAACAAATACATATAATTATAATGTACAGACCACCAAAGTCAAATACTCATTACTTTGTGGAGGAATTGCATCAAAGATTGTCTAGTATACCAAAGAATTGTGAAGTGTTTTTATTAGGCGATATAAACATTGATTTGTTGTGCGAACCTGGGTCTGCAATTCGAAGTCAATACGTAAACAACATGTCAGAAATAGGAATGGAATGCGCTATCAGTGACGTTTATTATGCGCTAATCGAATCATTGATATCTTATGGATTGACTAGTTACGGTCGTACCTTTAAAACTTATTTGGACAGAATTAAGTTGCTACAGATAAGATTTATGAAATTTCTGGTTAGCAAAGAAACTAAACGACGCTGTAAAAGTTCGGATTACGTACAGTTATTTTCAGAATGTAAGATATTACCAGTCCATGAGAGGTTAATGTTGTCGATAGCTGCGGAACAATGGAATAGTAACAAGTTTATGACATATATAACACAAACAAGGCCATATAGAAACAAAGATTATGATTTATTTATTGTGCCCAGTTGTAATAATTACTATGGTGAAAGAAATAGAAATCATTTAGTACCGAAAATATTAAATAAACTACCTATAGATATGATAAGAAATATGAATATAATAACGAAGCATGCCTTTACGAGAGAAATAAAAAAGTTCTTATTAACTATGTGCACAGGATCGATTGTCTAGTGTTGGTGTCCCACAACGCACTCACACATGTTTTGTATAGTATGTGTGATTGCGCTGTGTGCGACATTGATGTATTGATGGATGAAATTAGTTGGATAATATTATAGCAGATGGATAGGTAGAAATATTTTTATATCTATTTATCTGCTATAATTTAGTTACTTTAATTAGCTGTAGCTGTAATAATACAATTATTAATAATCCGAGTTTCTTACGCCGGTTCTTCTCGGCGGACTAGGCTTGAACTTTGAACCTGTGGTTATCTATTTTGTTGATTGTTCTAAAACTGTTTATTTTATTTGTAATCACCTATAAAAAAATGTATTAGATAAAGTGAGCTAGATCTGCCAACAAACTGCTATACAGTTTGGCAGACATTAGTTATATGTAATAGTTGTTATTGTTTCTGAATAAATACTTTTTTCATTTTTTCATTTCATTTTTCATTCATAGTTAAAAAAAAAGATAATTACAATAAAATTGAGTATTCTGATTCTATATTAAAAACAAATGTTATTTATTAATACAGTGCCGTGTTAGTAAAATGATATATAACGGTCTAAGTAATAGACTGAATTCTGACATAACAGTTTCTTATAATTTAATATTTAAAACAAATGTGTTAATAATTAAAAAATAAAATTATAATAAAATTACAATTGAATAAAATATATTTTTACCCAGAAAATTGCGTTTAAAAAGTCACTTAAACATTTTAGGATATGCAGTATTAAGTGTATTGATTCTACAGACGGATCTTTAGTAATGTACGTTACAACGTCTTCTAAAATGTTTAAGTGACAGTTGGATCTTAATTTTTTCGAAATCAGAATTTTGCTACACATTACCTTCATTCATTCATGTCTTCAATTAGTATATTATATTTATGTACAGTTCAACAAAACAAGAAAGATGTGCCCAAGAACATAATCTCCCTGGAGGAAGCGCTGAACATCCTGATGGGGGCGTTCCTCAGGGGCGGCACTTCCTTCCTCAAGGGCGAGATCATCAAGTCGGGCTCCGGGGTCAACCGGGAGGTGCGCGTCTGCGTTACTTACGTGAGTACTTTACTTGATATTTATATGTGTAAAAAAAAAAGTGAAAATATTTATTTATGGAGTTGTTATTGAATAGTACTGTAGGTTCTTGATGGAAATACATTGTACACAGTAATAATACACAAATTACTTGCACCTTCTCCACTTTATTAGTTGTTAAACATAAGATTTATTGAAATACACGACCGGTTTCGACACCTGATGATGGCTTAATCCAAACCGGTCTTGTATTTCAATAAATCTTATGTATATAATCTTATGTTTAACAACTAATAAAGTGGAGAAAGTGCAAGTAATTTGTGTATTATTACTGTGTATTTATGGATTGTTCAGTGTTAATTTTAAAAAAGGGCATGTTAGGCTTGTGCATAGTAAGGAAGTTTTTCAATTTTTTTTTCAATTCATAAAACAGTATGTGATTAAAATTTTTGTTTATTTTTCTTTGCTAACTGTAATGTACTTACTATGGGAGATAGCGAAAAATGTTGGAAGAAGTTTCGAGTTGGTTTTTTACATACTTTGAAAGTAGCATTCTATCATAATATGTACAAACTAGCTGAAAGGAAGTCGTGTAGAATCACCATAAAGTAATTGAAACACACTGTTTAAAATAAGAAATATTTCAAATTCGGTTTTCTCCAAAATTTTAGCTTGTGTGGTTGGTTGGTGAAACATGAAACAACTTTTTATCACTCATCTCTGTTACATGTTATACAGGGTGACCTGAAATTCGATACATTCCTTTGAAAGACAGAAAGTAGACCTCATGTACAGTAATATTTTTCATGACATCCCCTATCCGAAAGTTGATATTTACAAAGTTATTGAAATTTCAATTTTTTTTTCTTTTTTTTCGACTTTTTGACTTTGACATGACGTATTTTTAAAAATGTTTGTCTTTTTAGTGATTTTTTTATGCATTTTAACCGTCAATGAGTCAAATAATATTTTTAAGGAATAAATAGGGACAAACTAAGCGAGAATTTTTCAATATGAGACATGAAACTGAATTTTCTCTTAAGAAAAATGCACATATTTCTTAAAAACAGGTCATTTTCTTTAAAAAAATGTATGATACAATACGTACAAATATTCTAAATAACTTCCTTATCTCATTAGCTTTCCGAAAAGGTGCAAATGTCTAGATAAAAATATGAACATGTAATAAACAAAGACAAAACAATCATCAGGTAACGTTATCTCAAGAATTACTCTACCTGAGGCGACCTTTTTTTTCAATTGTTTCCTTTGTTCAAACTTTGGAATGTTTCAGGTACTTACGTCGCGGCCCTTTGTCAATGAGTTACCGACTGGCTTAGAGAGCAAATTAAATAGCTTATATTAGTTTTAAGTCAACTATTGCCGTGTACGGACGTATTGTTACTTTAAACTACACCCTTACTTCTACTTGTGATTTTTTTGTTTCGCGATGGCTGCTTTTGAGTACGATGAATACGCTGACATCTTGTTTTGTTACGGACTTTGTAGTAGTAATGCTGCTGCTGCACGAAGAACATACGTTGAACGTTTTCCGAATCGACGAGTGCCAAACGTTAGAGTGTTTTCAACAACATTTCGACGAATTCGGGAAAGCGGCCGTGTTGATAGAAGACGTGGCGATTCAGGCAGACCTCGTTTGTATGCTCCAGAAGAAGAAGAAGAAATTTTAACACTTTTTCAAAATGATCCTTCTATTTCTACAAGAGCAGCAGCTAGAAGACTTGGATTGAGTCAATGGAAGGTGTGGTTTACAGTACACACAGCGCGTCTACATCCATTTCACTACACACCTGTCCAAGCGCTGGAAGAGGGAGACCCGGTTAGAAGAATGGAATTCTGCCGTTTTATGATAAATGCAGACATGGAGGATCGCAATTTCTTCTCAAGAATATTGTGGACGGATGAATCGAAATTTGACCGTGACGGGATAAACAATTTCCACAACACACATTACTGGGCACCAAAAGGAGAAAACCCCAGGATGAAAAAAGAAAGGGCCCATCAAACCAGATTCAGTCTAAATGTCTGGATGGGTATAATTAATAATAATTTAGTTGGACCTCATTTTTTGCCTCAAAATTTAAATGGTGAAATGTATGAACATTTCCTAAGAGAGGAGATTACTGGTTTAATGGAAGATGTGCCAATAGAAACTCGTCGTAATATGATTTTCCAGCATGATGGTTGCCCGGCCCACTTCCGCCTCGGCGTACGCCAGTGGCTGGACCAAACTTACCCACATCGCTGGATAGGTCGAGGCGGGCCAATTCCTTGGCCAGCACGGTGTCCCGATTTGACCCCGTGTGATTTTTATCTTTGGGGTCATATGAAGGCTTTGGTGTATACTTCACTCATAACTAATGTAGAGGAGCTCAGAAGCCGCATAACAAATGCAGCAGAAGAAATCAAAATTAGTCTTACTACCAGAATAATCAAAACAGAGGTACGGAGAAGACTACGGGCCTGTATCAGAAACAGAGGCTCACATTTTAAACAAGACCTAAAATAAAATATTTATTATTAAATTTAATTAACCATTGATGTTTTTTAAACACAATAAACGTAATTAAATTCAAGTTTTTCCTTTTATTTTAACCTTATCGCAAATAAATAGATTTAGACATTATTTCATTTTACTTCTATGTTTACTACAACGTCATATTTTTATGTAGACATTTGCACCTTTTTGGAAAGCTAATGAGATAAGGAAGTTATTTAGAATATTTGTACGCATTGTATCATACATTTTTTTAAAGAAAATTACCTGTTTTTAAGAAATATGTGCATTTTTCTTAAGAGAAAATTCAGTTTCATGTCTCATATTGAAAAATTCTCGCTTAGTTTGTCCATATTTATTCCTTAAAAATATTATTTGACTCATTGACGGTTAAAATACATAAAAAGATCACTAAATAGACAAACATTTTTAAAAATATGTCATGTCAAAGTCAAAAAGTCGAAAAAAAAGAAAAAAAAATTGAAATTTCAATAACTTTGTAAATATCATCTTTCGGATAGGGGATGTCATGAAAAATATTACTGTACATGAGGTCTACTTTCTGTCTTTCAAAGGAATGTATCGAATTTTAGGTCACCCTGTATACAGTGTGACTGGTGAGACACGAGCAATACTTGAGGACGTGATATTTGGCTGTTATATGAGATGAAAAAAAATAATATAAAAAAATAATATCAATTAATTACCGAGTAAATGTAGCTTGAATAATTATTTACCCAACGCATGGACACTGCGCGTAGGTACTACATACGTTGATGTCGCACGCCGCCGCTAGGCTGCCGCGCCGGCTGCATAGGTATTCCTACTTGCCTAGCCGCGTAATTTTCATAGTATCCATGATTCATTTATTTAAAGGAAAATTTGGTAAAAAATTAAGTACCTAATTTTATTACATATTTATAATGGGAATCGAGTACCGAGTATTCTCCGTAAGTATTGCACATGTCTCACCAGTCAGGCTGTATAATTGATATGTTTCCAGGCGTACGTGATATTCGTACAGAACATGGGCGGCGTGTGGCTGGAGCGCAACCTGACCACTTTCCTCACGCACGTGCTGGACCTGGTCGCCAACCCCAAAGCGGCCAGCTCGCATGTCGACGCGGTATACTCCAGGTAATACGATAATACTCTCCCGGGAGTTCGTGATACTCGTACAGAACATGGGCGGCGTGTGGCTAGAGCGCAACCTGACCACTTTCCTCACGCACGTGCTGGACCTGGTCGCCAACCCCAAAGCGGCCAGCTCGCATGTCGACGCGGTATACTCCAGGTAATACGATAATACTCTCCCGGGAGTTCGTGATACTCGTACAGAACATGGGCGGCGTGTGGCTAGAGCGCAACCTGACCACTTTCCTCACGCACGTGCTGGACCTGGTCGCCAACCCCAAAGCGGCCAGCTCGCATGTCGACGCGGTATACTCCAGGTAATACGATAATACTCTCCCGGGAGTTCGTGATACTCGTACAGAACATGGGCGGCGTGTGGCTAGAGCGCAACCTGACCACTTTCCTCACGCACGTGCTGGACCTGGTCGCCAACCCCAAAGCGGCCAGCTCGCATGTCGACGCGGTATACTCCAGGTAATACGATAATACTCTCCCGGGAGTTCGTGATACTCGTACAGAACATGGGCGGCGTGTGGCTAGAGCGCAACCTGACCACTTTCCTCACGCACGTGCTGGACCTGGTCGCCAACCCCAAAGCGGCCAGCTCGCATGTCGACGCGGTATACTCCAGGTAATACGATAATACTCTCCCGGGAGTTCGTGATACTCGTACAGAACATGGGCGGCGTGTGGCTGGAGCGCAACCTGACCACTTTCCTCACGCACGTGCTGGACCTGGTCGCCAACCCCAAAGCGGCCAGCTCGCATGTCGACGCGGTATACTCCAGGTAATACGATAATACTCTCCCGGGAGTTCGTGATACTCGTACAGAACATGGGCGGCGTGTGGCTGGAGCGCAACCTGACCACTTTCAAAGTATACTCAAGGTACTAAAGTTGTGCTGGAGTACTCTTTAAACTGTTCCACCGCAGTGTTTAAACTGCTGATTAGAATTTAATAAAATATGTGTCAAAAGATACGTAACAATGGGTAACGTGGCTATGTAATTTACGTAATGGGGTTTACGAGTATATTATAAAAACGGGATTTTATAAAAAAAAACCAGTCTTTAAAGTCGGTCCACGGACGATAGTTTAACGTAACAACAAAACATTGATGACGTTCAAGCCGATCGTGCTTTTCGCTCGCTCGTGCAGCGCTCTCGCTCCGATAGTAACGTTACAATTTTTCATTA
Source organism: Celastrina argiolus (assembly GCA_905187575.2). NCBI lineage: Eukaryota > Metazoa > Arthropoda > Insecta > Lepidoptera > Lycaenidae > Celastrina > Celastrina argiolus. The sequence goes on from LR994596.1 coordinate 12,688,571, forward strand.
TTTTTCATACGTGCAGTCGGCGTTCATCGATTTATTAGACGTTGTCACGTCAAAATTGTGGTTATTAACAGGGATGAAATGGGTGTGATATTTCGGATACGGATAGGGATATTAAATTATTTCGGATTATCCGTTTGATTCTGATAATTTCGGTTACGGATATTATATTTTGGTTACCTTTTTATAGTAGCAAAACTTTCGTTACGGATTCGGTTACGGTTACGGATATTTTTTATATCGGATATCCGATTGTTTCGGTTACGGTTACGGAGCTCCCAAACATCCCTGGGCGGCAATTCTCAGGCCTCGAACTTAGTTTTTACTATCGGTCTGTCCCGCTCATGCAAATGAGATTTACCGCGCGTGCGAGCGGGATATACTAATATTCGGAACTATGTTCGAGGCCTGAGAATCGCCGCCCTGGTTATTAATCTAAACTTGTACTATCTTTCTATTATGAACATTTAGATAACCTACAAACACAATTGAAGACATGAATAGATAAAGGTGATATGTCGCAATAAAAAAAGTAAATTGACTTTAAACCGTCACTTAAACATTTTAGGATGTGTAGTTCCGTATTAACTACATTGATTCTATAGACGGATTTAGATTAAAGTACTTAATACGTTACGCCGTATTCTAAAATGTTTGAGTGACAGTTAGAACTCGAATTTTCTCGAAATCAGAATTTTGCTACATATCACAAATACAAATACAAATACAAATATACTTTATTGTGCACACAACAAGTTACAAAAAAACAAAAAAATATACATTACAAAAATCAGACATGCACACAAAGGCGGCCTTATTACTAGATAGCAATTTCTTCCAGACAACCTTATGGTGTTAGAGAAAACAATGCTAGAGAATGGGAGTTGCGCAAAAGTATATTTAATAAAATAAAAGTAAATAAAATAAAATAATACATAAACACAATAAATATATAATATATGTATACAATATAATATAATATATATATCTATATATATAAATATATATATATACAATAGATAAACCTACATGATATTTTAATTTATAATAATAAGTGTTAGTTACATAAGTTAAGGGTTGACACAATATGATTCCAGATAATGATTTTTTATAAGAGTTTTAAAGCGATGTATAGTTTCAGCCTGCCTTATATGGATAGGTAAAGAATTCCAAAGGGAAATGGATTTTACAATGAAAGAGCAATTAAAGTATTTAGTGCGGTGGATAGGAATGTCAAGAAGAAGATTAGATATAGATCGTAGTTCCAGTCTGTCAGAGGTACGGAAGTTAAAATTACTTTTTAAATAAGTGGGACAATGGGAGTCAAATAGGATGTTATAAAGGAAGGAGAGAACACGAGAGTCACGGCGGTAGCGGATTGGCAACCACTTTAACTTGAGGCGATACTCGGAGATATGGTCAAATTTACGTAAACCGAAAACAAACCTCAAAGCCAGGTTTTGAAGGCGCTCCAATTTGTTCAGTTGTTCCTCCGTCAAGTTAGTGAAAGAAGCGTCTGCATAATCTAAATGGGAAAGGAGTAGGGATTCAGCCAAAACTACCTTAGTGGGTATCGGAAGAACATATCGTAGACGTTTTAGGGAACGCCAGGTAGAAAAAACCTTTCTACTAATCTCTTGCAATTGATGCGTCCACGATAAATGTTCATCAAAGTACACTCCCAAGTTTTTAACCACTTTACTGAAAGGTATTGTTACACCATTTATAAGGACAGGAGGTAAAGAATCATGGTCAACTCTAGAAATTAGCCCGGGGCTACCAATTACAATTAATTGAGTTTTAATAGGATTAATAAGAAGTCCATGATTCTTGCTCCATTCACAAATATTCGACAAATCGTGATTCACTAGATCAAAAGCGGAATTCAGATTGTCCAAAGGAGACTGTGTGTATATTTGAAGATCGTCCGCATACAAGTGGTAGGATGATGAAATCGATATTGTTATAGGGTTTATAAAAATTGCAAACAGAAGAGGAGATAGCACACCACCCTGAGGCACGCCGGCATAGATATAACTCCAATCGGAGAAATAATCAGATGATTTAACTCTCTGCCGTCGTCCTACAAGGTAGCTACGAATTAAATTAATTATTGATGGTGACAGATTTAAAGATGCAAGCCGGGCTAGCAGAATATCGTGGTCTATGGAATTGAAGGCATTACTAAAATCCAGAAGTGTGAGAATAGTAAGCATTTTATCATCCATACCTGACCGTATATCATCAGCTACCTTTACCAATGCGGTAGTCGTACTGTGACCAGTGCGAAAACCGGACTGGAACGGACTGAGTAAGCTGTTGTGGGTAACAAATTTCGTAAGCTGGTGATGAATGATTCGCTCTAAAACTTTTGATAAAAAGGGTAGGATGGAAATAGGACGGAAGTCAGACACAGTCTTAGGACAGGAGGATTTAGGTAAAGGAATTATGTAAGCTGCCTTCCAGGCATCAGGAAAGGTACAAGACTCTAAACATGAATTAAAAATGTGTGCAAGAACAGGAACAATTATATCTAATATTGGTGTGATCATTCTACGACTGATACCGTCATCTCCTACTGCGTTTGACGATATGGAAAGGATGTGCTTTTTAATCTCACACTCGGAAACTGGAACAGTAAGGAACGGATCAGAATTCAATATAGGTAGCGAAGAAATATAATTTAACGTTTGTGATTTAATTTTGGGGTCGAGATTAAAAGAGGAAGTAAAATGGTTGTTAAGTGAATCTATATCTATATTATGAGAGTCTTGCGGTTCAGAGCATTTGCCCACGCCGAGGGATTTGAGAAATTTCCATGTTTTAGCCGGATCCCCGTTCTCAACGGAGGCGTGAATATGACGTCTTTGTGCGTCACGACACATCATATTACAGCGGTTCCGGATTTTAATATATTTGTTACGATATTCTTCTGTCTTTTTTATTTTAAATTTGGCTTTGGCTGCATGCTTAGCATTTATAAGAGATTTGATTTCGCCTGATAACCAGGGAGCGGGAAGATGTTTGATTTTAACGGGCCTAACAGGTGCATGAATATCATAAAGAGATTTAAGTTTAGCGTTAAATATATCAATTTTGTCATTAATGGAATCAGCTGAGAGTAAGTTTGACCAGTCTATGTTATGTGCGTCCTCCTCTAGGCTTTCAATATTCATCGAAGAGAAATTTCTTTGAAGAAGAGTTTTTACCTTAGCTTTGGGAGGGCGAACATTATAGGCGACATAGATAAGATCATGGTATGAAAACATATCAGCTGTGACTTGTCCATGCGTAGTAACACGATTAGGAGAGGAGACTATGATTAGGTCGAGCAGGGAAGGACGGGAACCTGGAAAGCAGTGGGTAGGATTCAGAGGTAGTAATTTCATATTATATGAATCTAAAATTGAACTAAGTTTAGTCGATCGACTATCACCCTTAAGTAGACAAGTATTGAAATCGCCCATTATAACACAATGATCGTAGTACGGTGTAAAAGCATCAAGCGTATTTTCAAAGGATGAGAAGTAATCATTGTGCATTGATGGGCAATAGTAGACCCCGAGTAATAATTTATTATAGTGCGATACCTGGACTTCTACCAGCAAAAACTCGAGAGCATCAGATGGAGGGGGTTGCGCTGACGAGCTAATAATAGTGTAGGACAAGTCTGAACGTAGATAAATCGCAACGCCACCTCCACCCCTCCCAATGCGGTCGTTGCGAATTAACTTAAAACCGGGTAAACTGTAGCATGTTGATGGTAAGCAAGGCTTAAGCCACGTTTCCGATATAAAGACAGCATCAACATTAGCCCGATCAAAAGACGCAAGCAAGTCGGGGTAATGAGCCGGAATGCTCTGTGCATTAATATGAACGGCCTTAAAACATTTGTTAACTGTGTTAAAATTTGAAGTTATGGTATCCCTAAGAGACATAAATGTGGCACTTTGAAAACTATCATCGCCGTTGTTAGAAGAAATGGATAAAAAATCATCTGAAGCAAATGAGTCAACACCTACATTCATGATAATAATACAAACTAAATATAAATAAAATATATAAAACACTATAAATATATTATCCTACAACAATTGAAATATAATTGGCCTGCAGCCCACTGTGTCATAAAAAAAAAAAAACATAAGTATATAAATAAATTTGCTATAATAAAATTAGTAAATAAATAGAAAAAGAGTAGGTAGATAAATGGAAAGAATCCAAACATGCCTATTATTTTTTAGACACCTAGCTAAATATGAGCAGTTATTCTAACAAAATATAATTAGATTTAAGATGAGATGCTAGCCCAACACAAATTGGCAATTAAAATTTTAATGGAGTTATACTGAGATATAATAATAAAGTTCTAAGTACAAGCACAGCTTATTAGTTACAAAAATTACATAACAAAGATGCAATTTATATACATAATACTAGATTAAGAGAAATCAGTTAAGTACATAATGGCTCATGCTAAATTTCATGTCCACACACAAAAAACAAAAAAAAAAAAAAAATATAATTAAAGTGACATTAAGAAGACGAAGAAGAATAACTATCACTCACTCCTGTCAGACGTCACCTAAACACATCTGTCAAGCTTCGTGTTATAGAAAATTAAACAATAACAAACATTTTCAAAAAGTACAGATTACAAAATTAAATATGTTTCATTTTCGAAATACCGACAATTTGTGACAAAAGAAATTAGTGATGATGCATAGAAATAAGTAACTATGAGATCTAAGTATGGACAATAAAATTATAAGTGAATGATTAATGAGAAGCGAATATTGGCAAAGCAGAATTATAGATTTATATGTATATATGTGAAGATTGAGAAAGTTACCATGCTATTATTTAAAGTATGTTACCCTTAGAGTATTTACTTTTTGGTTCGCCTTGGTCTTGTTCCAGTTTCATTTTTGGTTTTGGATGCCGGAACTTGAGATGTGACTTCTGCCATATCACCACAGAGATCAGAAATGGCATCCAACTCCGCTATGCTACAAACACTGCGTTTGGAGCCATCAGATCTAGCAACGAAAATAGAGCCATTATATGTCCAACACTTTGTAACACCGAAACGCTGCCTGGCCGCCAGGAACACTTCATGTCTCTTTTTAATTAAAAACTCTGATAGAGTGATGCCGGAATTTTTCAGGCTGGTCTTAGCCCTCCAAACCTCATTCCGATCAGTAAAATTCTGAAACTTAACCAAGATCGGTCTGGGTTTTGATTCCTTTAAGCGTCCCAAGCGGTGACAATATTTTACTGAAGAAATGTTTATGTCTTGGACTTTTAACTGGGAAGACAACAAAGATGCAATAGCTTCTTGTGCATCCTTTTTGGCTTCGGGAACTCCATGCACAAGCAAAATCTTTCTTCTGTGCCTCATCTCAGTTTGATCATAGGCATCCATCAATATTTCCAACTGAGCCTGCATCATCTTAAGTGCATTCAATATAAAATTTTTGAACTCACAAAAATCAGATGCCAGTATTGTAGAGGTGTTTGTAGTCTGGACCGCACACAACTCCTGCTGGAACTCCATCATCTTCGAGTTAAACATCTTATTCATTTGTGTTATTGATTCTTGCAAGGACTCCATTGTAAACAAGTGGAAGAGAAAAATAACAGCAAATTTTGACAAAAGTGCAAGTGATATAATTTGTTTAAGAAAACAGTGTTTATATACTGTATCTTATTATTGCAATTATAGGAGATTGTGACACTAGTAGATGCAGGTATAAATTTTTACATAATATTTATTTAAAATAATTAATTTATAATTTTGGTTAAGGAGCAGTTAAAAGTTCAACTTAACTTTTTGCACGCCTACCCCCGAAAAAGTCTTCACCTTCATGTCTTCAACTGATAATCGATTACTTTACTCTACGGAACATTCAAATGTTCCTGCTTGGGTTACTGCGAACCACAGAGATTAGTGCGGCTCTTAGGCCCGTATAAATTAAAGAGTCCCAAACCCAACCTCACCTTGAGAACCTATTTGACAGATAAAGAAACGTTTCGTTTCACTTTTAAAAATGAAGAATTTTACTTATTATAAAAATATACATTATACTTATTTTATTGTTTCCTGTAATCTATAACATGATTATAATGGTATAAAAAGTAAATAAATTAAAATACTATGTAACATTAATAATGATGTTCACTTTTAAAAGTGAAACGAAACGTTTTATCTGTCAAATAGTTTCTCAAGGTGAGGTTGGGTTTGAGATTGTTTTATTTATACGGGCCTTAGGAAGTGTAAACTACGCTTCGCTGTTTAATTACACTACTACACTACGTCATGGCACACACACATGTTACAAAACTACGCCTTAACTTGGAAGAAATCTAAGAACCAAAAAAAGGTAGAGGTCCTCAATTTAGCCTGATTCTTTTAAGTTTGTAGAAGCGTAATAAAAAAATATATTAATGACATTTAAGGCGGTATCACCTTCATCCATTCATGTCTTCATTTATAAATAAAAACTAGCTGACCCGTGCCCCCTTCGTTGAGCATACAAACCGTTTAAACCTTCCCTGGACTTCCACGAATATTTTAAGACTAAAAATAGCCCATATGGTTCAGCCGTTCTCGAGTTTTAGCGAGACTAACGAACAGCGATTCATTTTTATATACATATAAGAAGTTGTTAACATAGCTTTTCTCATTCTTTTCCAGAAAGTGTATAAAGTACATCCTGCGCAACACGCTCGGCAAGATGCTGGGCGAGAAGGCGCAGGCGTCGGCGTGCCGCGAGCTCGTGCAGGTGGTCGCCAAGCAGATGAACAGCATCGACTTCAACCCGGAAAACGCCAAGGACTGTAATCAGGTTGGATTGTTACATTATAATAATATCTATGGACGAATTACATCAACTTTGTAATTTTTTTATTGTCAATCTAGCCCTGGATGTGATATTATAATCAGGTATGAAATGGATGTGATATTTCGGATACGGATAGGGATATGGATATTTAATTATTTCGGATTATCCGTTTGTTTCGGATAATTTCGGTTACGGATATTATATTTGGTTTACCTTTTTATAGTAGCAAAACTTTCATTACGGACTCGGTTACTTTTTTATACCGGATATCCGATTGTTTCGGTTACGGTTACGGAGCTCCATAACATCCCTGATTATAATAATATCTATGGACGTTTTACACCACGTCAATCTAGCTCTGTGTTAAGTTTCCGAGGAACTTGTCTTACAGGTACCAGGGGGCCTATTACAAGCTCTTAATTCCAGGCAGTTTACGCCATACAACATGGCTGCTTGGAATTTTCGTATTACGATCACATAATATCTGCATGATGACAGCTAGTTAGCGGACACGTGACACTTGACTTGCTTCTGAATGTCATTTTCAGACAACCAAACTACGGTGGATCCATTCAGTCTATCATGTCGTTGTAATATGAAAAAGAACAAGGCAGTTTAAGACCGTATTATTGAATTGCCTGGAACCAGGCTGGTATTGTAAAATATCATAATACGGCCCCAGACAACGCAAATATATTTAATATTTTTATACTATAAACATGTTTCAGATTTTTATTATATCTATTTTTAAGTTTTAAAAAGAAAAATAATGAAAGTGTGTAACATGTAAAGTTCTTCATTTTTGAAAGTCGAACGAAACATTTTTTTATCTGTCAAATAGGATCTCAAGTAGAGGTTTCGATTGAGACAGTTTTATGAAAACGTCCTTGCATATTATAAAACAAAGTACTTTGCCCCGTCTCTCTATTTGTATGTTCGCGATAAACTCAAAGACTACTGCACCGATATTCATGCTGTTTTCACCAATGGATAGAGTGATTTTCAAAGATGGTTTTGGTGTATTTATTAGACCCGGTAGGTGGCGCTGCTGTCAGTGCGCTACAAATTCTAATGCCGTGCAAAGTTGGCCGTACAGCCACTTTTTTTTTATAATATAAAAGGAAACTTAGAGTACCAACTATGATACATGAAATATTGTAAAAGTTGTAATAAATAATGATATAAATAGTAACTTTGATAAATGACACGGAACTCAATTATTAACTAATCACAACCCGCGCAGAGACTAGAGAGGACATTCAGAGATGATATATTTTTAAATTTTATGGTCTTAATTTTTTTTTCCACGACTAGGAGACGCTGTTCAGCCAACACCTGCTGGTGTGCGCACTCACGGAGGCGGGCGAGTTGTGTCTGCAACTTGGCACGTCCGTACAGAACCTGGTCTCGGATCAGTCGCTCAACATGATCGACACTATATTCATGGTAATATTTTTTTTGTTTTAGAAAAACAAAAAAGATTTTTATATATTATAATAGATTATTTTTTGTGTGAATCTATTATTTATTTATACATCGATAAATATTCATATTTCGATTAAAGGTCTTTAAAACGGATTTCATAGGGACTCAGTTCAACAAAATCGCGAGATACAGTTTAGTTTAGTGTTGCAGCTTCATATCTGTAATTACAATCCAAACGTTAATTACAGCAATGGATAGCTAAAGATTCAAAGAATTCATATGTAAGGAAATGGCCGTGTCCATAACACATTTTTTAAGAAAGTTTTATTCTATTGAAGTGTAATAACAACTGTTTTAAGATAATTTTTTCAAATATTTTACTAAAAGTCGGTAGAATCGATATAGGTCTGTAATTAGACGGATCAGATTTATTTCCCGCTTTAAACAGGGGTATAACTTTGCTGTGCTTCATTAAGTCAGGAAAAACACCACTTTTTATACAATCATTGAAAATCATGGCTAGATAAGGAGCTACAATGTCAATTATTGATTTCATAATTCTTGTAGACATGCCCCAGAGATCAGCAGTGTTTTTAATATTCAACATCTTAAACGCGGTTATAATGTCTCTGGAATCTATTTCTTTAAATTTAAAATTGACATCACATTCCTTTACATTATCTCTGAGTAGTTTTTCAGCTGCTATTTATGTATGTTTAAGAAATAAGAGGTCAGAGCCTCTTATTTCTTAAATAGATACACTTGAACAATAATACCGGCAATACTAAATTGTGACGTCATAATTGAAGAAATGAATGGATGAAGGTATATGTCGCAAAAAAAATCTACCCAGAAAATTGACTTTAAACTGGTATTTAAAGATTTTATTATATGTTGTAACGTATTAAGTACATTTATTCTAAAGACGGATCTTTAGATTAATGTACTCGATACGTTACGAAATATTTTAAAATGTTTAAGTGACAGTTTGAACAAAATTTTCTCGAAATCAGTATTTTGCGTCCACTCATGTCTTCAATAATGCGTGGTCTTAGGGGTGCATCGGACTAAAATGTGTTTGTTGTTGGTCGCAGGTGCTGGAACACCCGTGCGCCGCCGCGCGTCTCGCCGCTGCGGGCGCGGCGCGGCGGGCGTGCTCGGCGCTGCCCGCGCTCGCCGCGCCGCTGCTGGACCGCGCCGCAGACGCGCTCGACCGCGCCTCGCCCACTCCGCACCGCGTCGCCGGTACGTATACGTACAATTCAATTCTTTATTTCCGGAAATTGGTGTTACAATAGTTTACACACAGTGGGCACAATTTCTGCCCATAGGGCATGGAAATATTTGTAGTAAAAATAAAAAGAATAATTACAAAGTGGATAGTATCAAAATACTTGCAACATATATATCCTCCCAACATGCATCGTCTATAATGTAGTATGATGGCCACATGCAAGGCATACATCAATGTACTTTATGCACTCTGACTTTTGTTATAATATATAGATTAAGTTTTTACATTGTAAACATATTCTGTATACACTTTTTGAAAAAGAACAATTTTCCGTCTTTTTTTCTAAAATATGGCCCCGTCCGAGTTTCTTGCTGGTTCTTCTCGACGGGCTAGGTCAACCCCGTCAATTTATTCGGGCGTACGTGGTACGATCGAATCTGAATCAAAATGATGTTCAAATCCAGTTTAATTATTTGTCAACAAAAATATCAAGAAACCGCTCTGAGCGGTTAGACCGCCTTATTACACTTGTTTTATTTTTTATCTGTACTGTTTTTTTCTTTTGAATTGTAAAAATTAATATTAAACATTATTGATAGGCTTTCATGCAATTGAAATAACACTTAATTTGTGCAGTAAAAATACGTCGGTATTAGTAAGGTCGAATTTTATATTTTTGTAAAATTAAGCGCTGCCAGTGCAGATTTTTTCCTTCCTCCTTTTATTCTCCTGGTCTAGCTTTATTTGGACAATTATAATATCCTTTTCTATTCTATTCTATTTTATAAGATTTTGTTTTCTGACTTACCAGGCTACTCCGCGGCGCTGGCGGCTGTGCTCGGCGCTGTGCGTCACTCGCCGCTGGGCGTGCCGCACGGCCGCGGCAAGATCGCGTTCAACGCGGCAGAGCAACTGCTGCGGTCGGCCGGCCAGAGCAGCCGCCTCACCGCCGCGCGCACCGCCGCCGGCTGGCTCATCGTCGGCGCCATATGCACACTAGGTGAGTGTGACGTCATAATTACTGCTACCCTCGATACTGTGATGTCGTTACGACTAAACACCAAGGCTACTGAAACTGACACCAATATGACGAAACACCAACGCTACGGCCACATAAAGTTTGTTGTGCCACACGTCGCGACAGCTCTCAGGCGAGGCGTAGTAACGTTACATGTATATATGTGACACTAATTGAGTATATCCCGCTAGAAGCGCTTGTGTAGCTTGAGGTCTCTGATTTGTTGTTGATCTGATGTAAATATGATTTTTTAAATGTTATTTATTTTCCTGACGACCGTAATATTAAATATGGACAAACAGGACCTCATTCTACAGTGCGCCATCTGGTGAGACAAAAACGATAGCCCCCACTTCAGGGCTAGGAAGTTTAGACCAGTTTAGTTTTAGTCTTCTCAGATTATTTTAGGTGTTTACTTTTTTTTGTACAGGTGTACCGGTAGTGCGAGGTCTGTTGCCGCGCATGCTGCTTCTGTGGCGGAACAGTTTCCCGCGCTCCGCCAAGGAGCTCGAGTCGGAGAAGGCTCGCGGCGACGCATTCACCTGGCAGGTATGTGTAATTGAATAAAAAAATAATATAAGCGACAGGTTTCCGTTCAACAAAACTGTCACAAAACAAAACATACATACTGGACCGCCAAAAGAAAAAGCATGGTTTTGTATCAGGTGACTCTAGAAGGCCGCGCCGGGGCTCTCTCCGCGCTACACAGCCTGCTCGTCCACTGTCCGTCGCTGGTGAACGGCGACGACACCGCCAAACGCCTGGCCCAGCCGATAGAGGGCGCTATCGCGGTGTTGACCAAGTAATGTGAACATTTTTTTTTCTTTAATATTGAGGTTTAAGTTCAGGTTAATCTTGGTCTCATGGCACAAGTGCTACAAGTACTTATAGTATTTTACTAAGATATCGCTGACGGACTTCCGTAATGCGCAGATTATAATATAAGCCAGAAATAAGTCGTTTCGTGTTTTCTACAGGCGAAGCGGAATCTAAAATTAATTTGATTAAAGCAATAATAATGCAAATTGATAGTAGCTTGTAGGTTGGTGCTTTATCATCAAAATGATTCGACCCGTTTACTACATTTTTATTCAAGTCGCCTTTTTTAAATTTATATAGTCCGTCTCTCACTAATAAATCTCTTTTAGTCTCGGCGGTGTGGTGCGCAACTACGGCGGCTCGCTCAAGGCGGGCGCGGCGCTGCTGCGTCTGCGGCTGTATCGCGCGTGCGGCGCGCTTGCGGGTGCGGGCGCCGCCCCGCCGCCCGCCGCGCCGCTGCTGCGACTACTGGCGGCTGAACTGGCGGGCGCGGCGGACCAGAGCGGCGCCACCGTCGCTACAGGTATAATACACCAAAAGACCAAATTACTGATATAACTTTGGTTATTGGATGATTTATTCAGTTTGCTCTGAGCGAAGTAATCACTCTCTAAATAATGTAGTGCATAAAATAGGAAGTTTAAATATCGTATACTTGCCCACGGAATTTTTATAACATAGTTTCATAGCCAGGCCAGATAAATGAGAAGTCAATACGTCTGGAGCTAACCATGTGCGGGTTTCCTCACCATACATTTAAATTCATAATTACAGAAGTTAGCGGGCTGGACGGACATGTCTAATACATCCCGCTGATAATTTATTAATTGTTTATTGACTCAGGTCTACTGCAAACCGCAATGCACCCGCGTGACACCATCTTACTGGGAGAGGAGGGCTGGATCTACGACACGGATCACGCTGAAATTGAGGAACAGGTATTGTTTTATTATCATGTTTTTTAACCTAAAATAAGATTACATTCACATAAGACGGCCAGTTATGTATCATATTAACCCACGGTTTTTGAAAGCCAAATCAAGGGGAGTTTTCTTTTAGTTTACAATATTTTGAAATATTTGTAAATGACTGTTTGTTACCTCAATAAATAAATAAAAAATATTTTTGTAAATTTCAGCTCATATCGCCGCTAAGCGCGAGCGGCTCCGCTGCGCTAGAGCACGACCCGTGCTGTCTGTACGCTAACCTCGACGGCGCGCAGCCGCTAGGTGTCGCCGTCATCGATGCGGCCGTCGCTCTGTTCCCGCAGGTGTTCTCGCGAGCCGCCAACAAACATAGGCAAGTTTACTATGCTTCGGCACGAGAATACCGTGTCGACTGGAGATAGTATCACGATTATATACTTAAAACGATCTCTTCATTTAAGATTGCGTTCTGACTTTACGCTAACTTTGACGGCGAGCAGCTGCTAGGTGTCGCCGTCATCGATGCGGCCGTTGTTCTGTTCCCGCAGGTGTTCTCACGAGCCGCCAACAAACATTGACTATTTTATTATGTGTCGCCACGAATAAACCGAGTTGACTGGATTAGAACCTTACACTGACTTACACGACAAACGAGCGTGAAATACGTAACTTGGTGAGTGAAGACTTGCAGGCTTGTGATCTCATTTTGTCAACTAAAATTAACCAAACACGCGTTATCAAACCACCGCTCCTTTCGTGTACTACGTACGTAGTGTACCTCTACAAATATTCTTACAAAATAATTCTGCCCATAGACAACAAATGCTGGAACACTTCGCGGAGTGCGTCAAGATGTCGAAGGGGGCGCGTCAGGAGGCGGTCCAGATCAACATATACACCGCGCTGCTGCTGGCTCTGCGGACGCTGGCGGAAGTCAAGAGCCCACTCGGACAGGACGCCGTGAAGACCGCGGCCACGGAAATTGTCGTAGTGAGTGTTTACACGCATGCGCGCACGCACGCACGCACGCAGTGATACGTACGCACACTTACACGCCCACTTAAGTTATTTAAACTACCAGAGCACACCCAACATAGCACGGGTGTGTGAGATGGTTGTAATAATTATATTTCTCTCTTACGGCCGAATACTGTGACGCTCATAGACTGTCACTGTTAGGCGGAATGAAAAGAATTTGACTATCGTTTCAGCATTCGCACTTTTATATAACAACAAAATAATCATCCTGAATTACATTATTTAAATATAAATATATATTTTAGGCGGGTCTCTCGGCGAACAGCGTGAACGTGCGCGCCGCGGCCGCTGCGTGCGCGGGACGTCTGTGCGTCGCGGGCTCGGAGGGTATAGCTGAGCGTGTGCTGCAGCTAGCTCGCACCGCGCCCCGCCCAGCGCGCGCCGCCGCCGCTGCTGCCGTCGGTGCGGTTCAGCGCGCACGCGGCACGGCGTCGTCTGCTGCTGCGTTGCCAGTGTTGAGGGCGCTAGCACAAGACCACACGGCTGTGGAAGTACAGGTAAATTATCAAGGGTGTTTATTCATAATTCTAGTTCGACTCAGATTCTTAAACCTGTGGTTATTTTGGTTAAGATTTTTTTAAATTGGACCAGTTAGTACCTGAGATTAGCGTGTTTTAAGCAACAATCTAACTCTTTAGCTTTATTATTATGCAATATAGTATACAATGCAAAGAATGCTGCTGATTAAGGTATATATTTATTTATTAATTATCAATTTATCTCCTAAAGGTGTGGTCGGTCCACGCTCTCTCCGTGTTGGTGGACGCGTCAGGCCCCATGTTCCGGAGCCACGTGGAGTCCACCCTTAATCTGGCGTTGAAGTTGCTGTTCACGTCGCCGCCCTGCCAGGACGAGCTGCACCGCTGCATCGGACGGCTGCTGGCGGCATTGATAACTGTCGTCGGACCCGAGTTACAAGGTGAAGAGATGATGATGATTTTGCTGCGATAGATGATGACGGGTCAAGCAATACCAATAGATAAAACTCCAGTTTATATTCATTATTTACATCAAACATTCTATCACCTGAAAAAATTTCACTTACAGAAATGCCTACTACCGATATGTATAATTTATATATATTTAAGTCTAGTCACCCCATTGCATTATTTTGCCCTGTAGTAATAATACAAAGCAAGGCAGTGACGACAAAAACTAGTGTCTATTTAATATTTATGTTAAGAAGACAACGCCTACATGCGTCTGTCTTATTGGTTAAAATTCGTATAAATTATTGAAATATTTTGACTGATCCGCTTTTAATTATATTTTATTTAACATAATGCTAACAAAAACTTAATGTGATGGTAGCGTGCAGCGGCGGCGCAGTGGGGCGTTTCGTGTGCGCGTGCGCGGCGCTGGCGGAGTGCGGTGACGGCGCGCGCGCGGAGGCGCTCGGCTGCCTGCAGCAGCTGCAGATGTTCGCGCCCGCCCACCTCAACCTGCACACGCTGGTGCCGCAGCTCTGCGTAAGTGTACACCTCTGATCGAGCGCAAAGGTGGTCAAGATGGAGGTGGATGGGTTTGAATAATAAAATACAAAGGAAATTGAGAAAATATTGATATGACATCATTGTCGTGTTCGTCAATCCGTCAATTAATAATCCACCGACATACCAGTCCCTAGACTTGTTATTCGTCAATCAATCGCCGTCATCATCATTATCAACTGCGTGCCAAGTGCGAGTTTGTCACTGCTCATGGTGAGGAATTTATCGAATTCGTGACATAGAATTAATTAATTAGTTTCGTTCCCATACGAATTGTAGTTAACTTCCTCGCGGGGACAAATACTTACACTTGGCACACCGATCAATAATAATCTATCAATAAATTTGTATCCTAGCGCGACCTGTCCAGCCCCTCGCTGGCGGTGCGGCGCGCAGCGTTGTGCTGCCTCCGCCAGCTCGTGCAGAAGGACGCGGCGGACGTGTGCCAGTACGCCGCGCTTGCGAGCGACCATGTGCCGCCGAAGCCCTACTGCGGTATGTTCAATAATAAATAAATAAATGAATAAAACCTTCATTCGGACAAAATTTTAGACATTACAGGACAGTAAATATATACTCATTAGAAAGAAAAAACACTGATAAAAAATAAACAAAGGTAAGGCCAGTTGACAGTGTAATATCTAAAAACTGGAATCCGAAATGGCGACCACTCAGGTGTGTATCATCAATAATTCCACCGCCTAAAGAGCCCCTCGCTGGCGTTATATAAGTTTGTGGGAGATAGCGCGGGAGTAAAATAACAACTCGACGGTCAGATTAGAAGTGCATCATTTATTCTTAAAACTACGGTTATTTATACAAAATTTTATAAAAATAGACACATATTTACAAAATGGAGACAAAACATATAACAATAAAGAAAAATGAAGAGGGAACATGTTAGAGTGAGATAGAAGTCGAGAGGGACGATGAGTGAGAGGCATAAGAGCTGAAAGGTCGAAGAGTGAGAGGATCGATGAGTGAGACGGACAGATGTAGAGAGGGACGATGCGTATATACAGAGTTCTCGCGAGTATTTTCTTTAGATAGTCTCACCAGAATGATGTCACCACAAGTTATTCCAATTTATCTTTTTTAGATACGTTCCAAAGGTTTTTTATTTTTTTCATTTCATCATTAAATAGCTTATTTGTTTTCTAAATATTTTCATTAGTAAGCATATCTAAAGGATATATAGTGTAACGTTTGTTATGATGAAAATCTTCAACCCTTAACCAGCTTTTTCATCAATCCAGGTGTGGGCATCGGTGACAGCGGTCTGGCAGGCGCGTTGTTCACGTACCTGGACACCGAGCGCGACGCGGCGGCGTTGTCGCACGCGCGTGACGCGCTCGCCGGCTGCGTGCTCGCCGCGCCCGCGCGCCAGCTGCGCCCGTGGCTCGCGCTCGCCAAACGCGTGCTCACCGTCAAACTAGGTGTGTGACGCGTCACCTCGCTAGGTTTTTGGTTTTTTTTAAGATAATATAATATTCGCTTTATAATAAGCGAATATTATCTTTTTCGTTTGTTCGTCCCTGATAAATTTAAGCTAAAGGTAATCAAACCGAAAACATCTAAATTTTCACTTATTTACTTATTGTGCACACTAAGGGCGTGTTTCACCAATCAATGTTAAAGTTAACGCCATGTTAAATATCATGTTATCCCTCTCGTATTTCCTGTCAATGAATGAGATGGCATGGCATTTTAACATGGCGTTAACTTTAACATTGCTTGGTGAAACACGGCCTTATCAACACTTCCACATGTATATTAAAGGATCATACTTTATTATCCAATACATTTTATAACAACTAAACAATAATTAACATATTTAAACATCAAAAAAAAAACCTTCACAGCAAAATACGCTATTTTGACACTGACAACTGTAGAATATAGTCTATAGTCTATGGATTCATGTAGCCAACAATAATCACTTTGTCACAATTGGCATCACTGGCTATGGTGGTGTCATAGACTCATAGATGGCTATTTTTAAGTTTAGGTTAAATTTATCTGGGACGTAATATACAAGAAATTTGTTACATAAGTTACATTTTTTAACACTTTCGGCCCTTGAGGACATGGAAATCATGTTGTAATATTTTATGTAATTTGCAGAGGACAACAACAATCCGGATATGGATTACGAGGAAGGCGATGACGACCAGGTCGAGTTCCACGCGGAGTCCGAGCAGGCGACACACCCGGCTATACAGCCGCGCTGGATGACCCGGGTGAGTCAGCCGCGGTGCCGGGTGACATGTGCGATTCGATGATGATTTGATTGCACGCATTTGTTTCGATGATGATATGATTCGGATAAAATTATGAAATTAAATGCCACGTTGATATAAAATAATGAGTATAATCTTGTTATTGCAACGATTTACCTAGGTATACCAGCTCTGTATAGAATAATTCAAACTCAAATTCTAAACGTTAACAAAAATACAATAGAACACTATAAGAATTAAAACACATGTCGGATAAATTTTAAGGAGAAAATGTTAATGAATAAATTCAAATTATGTATATTATGTTGTGGAATGCTAACAATTAATTCTGGTTCAACTATATGCCATTGCCATGCATGCCAGCCCTACTAATATGCACCAATTATAATGTCATTTGTTTAACGTGCAATAAATAAAATAACTTATCAATGTGGTCAAATTAAGTTTACGTTTAGATTATTATTAAAGCAGTATATTGAATATTCGTCAGTAAAATATTTTGAAGATTTATTTACTATTTCAAGTGGTGGAATAGATGACATTAAACATGTATACTCTAGGTGTTCGCGATGGAATGTATACAAAAGATAATGAGCGCGTGCGAGGCGAGCGGCGACGTCGCTCACTTCGACCTGATGAAGGCGAGAGAAAAGCTGCAGACTGATTCGGATGGTAAGTCTATAAACCTTTAAATAATGAGTCCTCATTTCACCAACTCTTATTAGTGTTAACAGCTTGTTAAAATACCATGCCACGAGAGGGATGACATGATATTTATGAAGGATTAAATTTAACATGTGTTGGTGAAATTAGCACTTAAACCAATAGTTTATTATATAAGAAGTACAAGAAAAGTTTTGTGGATGTGTAAGATTTATAAATAATACGTTTATGTTTCATTAAATTTTTTCAATATCCTAAAAAAACTTTTTTATATTATTTAAAAATTTTTGCCATTGAAATAAGGTTGTTTTAAATAGAGAGTGTAACCTTTACTTATTTAACAAAAACAGCGCATAAAATGACGAGCGACTTACGTAATACTATACAGTAAATTTCTTAGACATGATAGATTTTGACTTTTTAAAAAATTACACACGACTCGACTCGACTACCGCGTCGAGCGTACGTGAGCGTGCACAGCGCTTAGGCGGCGCCTGCTGTAAGAGGTTGATAAATGCTGTTACACCAATCGATTGTAATCTAATCTACAGGCGACTACCTATCCCTGCACTTATCGGAGCTCGTGCGCATGGCGTTTGTGGGCGCGACCGGCGAGTCGGACGCGCTGCGGCTGTGCGGACTGCGCGCACTGCAGCAGATCGTGCAGGCGTACGCGCGCGCGCCCGACCCCGACATGCAGGGACACCTGCTGCTGGAGCAGTACCAGGCGCAGGTATTAGCAGTCTTAGCCCCGATTTCACCAATGCTTGTTAGTGTTAACAACGGCTTGTTAAAATGCCATGCCTTCTCATTTATTGATAGGAAATACGAGATCGATAATATGATATGTAATAAAGGGTTAACTTTAAAATGTGCTGAAATTGGCACTTAATAGGTTTAACTCGTTTCCTCGATCTTACCAAGGCATTTAATACTGTCTCGATACCTACTCTTGTCTAGTTTGAGCGTATTGAAATAAGAGACTCATTCTGTTTCTTTTTATATATTTACTTAAAGGTAGAGTGCAATGGTTTAAGATAATTATATTATTTCCTATGCAAATAAAACTTTTGGAGTACTGCAAGGTAGTGTTCTTGGTTCAAGTATTTTCCTTATTTACCAAATTGACGTTGTGGATGCTTAATTATGGAGATGATACGGATATATTTCATGCACTGAGGTTTAAAATGTTGTCTAAACTGTGTGTATAACTTAATAATATAATAATATAAAATATAATGTCTGTCAGGTGGGCGCCGCGGTGCGTCCGGCGTTTGCGGCAGAGACGGCGTCGCACGTGACGGCGGCGGCGTGCGACGTGTGCTCCGCGTGGATCGGCTGCGGCGTGGCTCGGGACATTAACGACCTGCGCAGGTATGCACACAAAAGAAACTGCTTCAAAATCTGACAAATAAACAAATTAAAATTCACTGCTCAGCGTAAGAAAGTTAAAGCTAAAAATTTGTAATTGGTATGGCATAGAAACAACGCCCCTAGTGCCAAGAATTATAACTAATTCGATTCCATACAATTGTAGTTTTGTTGTTACTTACGGCATACAGATATAAAACTCGTGCTCGGTACATACATAATTATAATGGAAAAATTTTAATGCAATGTACTGACAACTTTTGAACTTTATTTCAGTGTACACCAGATCAGTCGGGTGACCGTCTAATCCGAAATACTCCAGAAATGTTATGTTGTCTTAAATTGCAAACATTTATTTTAGATCTAGATATCCTTTTACACATTTTAGTATAATGGTATATTACCTTTACAATTTATTTTTCACGTATTTCTTTTGTTACAGGGTTCACCAGTTACTCGTGACAAGTTTGGACAAGCTGAACAAGAAGGGCAACACCACGCTCATCTACAACGAGAGCATGGCAACACTGGAGAAGCTGTCTATTTTGAAGGCGTGGGCAGAGGTGACATTGTTTAACTCAGTTATTAGCTTGAGATGTGTATAAATTTATGTATGTAACTGAATCTTTGAGCATAATTTTTAATTTTTTACCAATTTCCAGAAGTCCTATTTTTATTGTTACTTTATGTTGTTAATTTTTAACTCAAGAATGTACTCATGTAACTAGTAGAATTGTAAACGATATGTAATTATTATATAACTAGCGAGATTGTAAAATATTGTAGCATCATATGCAATTGAATAATGCTTTTAATTGTAATCAGTACATTCTGTTTACGAATTACTGGTAATCAATACATTCTGGTCATCTTAGCACTGTGTGAATAAAGCCATTTTTTAAATAATGCTTAGAAATACATAAAATTATAAAAAATACAAACAATACTCTAGCGTGCGTTTGTTTTTAAAATTTTATTACATGCTGACGTTTGTCAGTTACGTCTCAACTTTTTTAAACCACCAAAAACCATCTACCGGTGGATTCTTGTTATACGACAGATATTTGTTTTGGTCTACCATATAACTTAAAAAAAATGATTTTGTAGGTATACATAATGGCGATGGTCAGTAACGACAGCGCACCAGGCAGCTACGTGAAACAGCTGGACGCAAAACCCATCAACAATCGCGCAGAAATAGCCAAATGGAGAGACCGCCTCTCGCAGAGTCAAGACAACACCAACACCGCTGATGATGATGACGAGTACGGAGAGTTCGAGTCGAAAGGAGAGAGTTTGCTGAAGCTTGTGGAACCTGAACTGGAGAGTTTGGGAGAGAACTGGCTGGCTGCGCTGCGAGACCACGCGCTGTTGAGTTTGCCACCGGGTGAGTTTTGACTTACGTTCATTAATTAAATCACATCTACACTAATATTATAAAGAGGAAAGATTTGTATGTAACGACTTAACTCAAAAAGTACTGGACCGATTTTAATAATTCTTTTTTCATTAGAAAGCTACATTATCATTGAGTAACATAGGCTATATAAAAAAGTTCGTTAGTCTCGCTAAAACTCGAGGTCAGCTGAACTGATTCGGCTATTTTTGGTCTTGAAATATTCGTGGAAGTCCAGGGAAGGTTTACACGGTTTCCATGCTCAACGAAGTGGGCACGGGTCAGCTAGTCAGCTATAAAGTAGAAGTAATTTTATAGTAACCAATCCTGCGCGCAATACACACGGACATACTTCATGCATTTTACTTTCTTAACCTAGTAGGGCGATACGACTGCTGAGTGAACAGGCGCTAGACCGACTTTTAACATACATGGTATGTTGAAAGTCGGTCTAGCGCCTGTTCTGACGCTTGGATCATCTTTTTTGTCAGACAATTTGCGTCCGAGTCGAGAGCCGAGCTCTAAACCACTAGACTACAGAGCATTACTAAATATCATCATAATGAGCACGGAACGAGCTATGAAAATATTTTTAAAGTGATAACTTCTTGTGAGAGGGTAAACCATTTCGTTACGTAACGCATTACGGCGCTTCTCTATCTATTTTCGTCTCACGCATAAGGCAGTAGTCTCGTCTCTCACTTTAACCAGCATAGATGGAATAGGTAATTACTTCTGTTGGGCGTCCCGTGACGTATACGTATATTTTCAAGTTGATTGCCGCAAGTAGTTTAATTTAATTTGTATAATTATGCAGATTGTCTAGGGGTTGACTTGATTCCATATTACATCGTCCACCAATCAGCCTGTTTTTGTCAAGTGTTTACCTTATATTATGTTTTTCCAGAATTCAGTTCGCAATTGCCGCACGGTGGCGGCGCGTTTTACTGCGCGGAGACCGCTGCGGCGTCGCGCCCGCACTACGCACGCGCCTGGCCCGCGCTGCTGTACGCCGCCGCGCTGAGAAACGCCGCACGCGCCGCCGACGCCAGTAGCGAAGGTCTGTATATTGTACTACTACTGGATGTAAAAAGACCAGTCACTATAACTTTGAGATGCGATTATACTACCTTTCCGCATTTTGGAATGTTTAAATATTTTTTTTCAAGAACTTTTTTTTTATGAGTCAGATGCTGAAGTATCTTCCGACAAACTACAATTACTTTATTTTATTTTGTTTTATTAGGTTTGTCAACAATTGATTACTTATTAATATTGTACACGTGTGGTTGAGTTTGATATTTTACTCGCTATGCGTTTAATGATATGACGTGACATATCTTGATATGAAACATAATATCTATATCAAGTATACGAAATACTTGTTTGTTAGTTCATTTCTAAATTATATAAATTTGTTTAGACAAAACAGATAATGCGGTAGACAACAGAACGAGCAAAACTGAAAATGGAAATTTCGAATTCTTCGAACCGGTCGACGAGAGGTTCCATCTGCTTTTTGGTGAGATGTCTTTATAATCGCTTTTTCAATACAGCAATTTGTTCGATGATGTGCCATATTTTTAATATTGAGAATAACAGAAACAGTACATTTAGAGTTACTTTACCGCCGAGTTTTTAAGAAAGTGATCCTTATGTAGTAGTAGTTTGTATGAATATTTTAAGAGTGAAAATAATTCTGAATGCACTGTATACCCCTGGTTTCCGAAAGGCTGATCACATCGCCGATCAGTTAATATTTCAGATAACAAGCCATTCGCTCATTGGTGAACATGACTCGCAACAACTTCGCTCACTCGCTACGTTAAGAGTTCAGAATAGCTTGTCAACACAAATGTTAGGTGATCGACGACTTGATCAACCTTTCAGAAACCGAGGGTTAATGTCACTTAGCGATTATGTCATGTCTTTTTTTTAACTTATTCGTCTTAATTAGTGAAGGCAACTCGGTTAAAGGCTCGGGCCCTGAATCTAGATGGCATATTGTCACTTACGAAGGTTGAAAACAAAATGTATGGGTTTAGACATAAGAGAATTCGTACATTTTTGTTTTCGAACTTCGTTAGTGATAACAGCGATGACATCTGGATCATCATGATCCCCATATATTATGTATTAACGCACTGGCAGGTATCTGCATGGAGGCGCTGTGCGCGCAGCGTGACATGAGCGTGGAGAACACGATCACGGTACTGCTCTCGCTGGTGACGCTGCTGGACGCGGCAGAGAACAGGGCGAGACTGTTGAAGGATAAGTGAGTATGGGTCTACTTTACTAGATTCACATGCCGGAGTGCTCTCTTATTTAGATGGAAGTCCCTTGTTGATGGTCCCTTGTGAAGTAGATCGGCCGGTCTGGGGGGCGTGGCCTGTATTTTGTAAGATCCTGGGCACTCCCCCCAGTAACGGCTGATGGCAATCCGCAAGTGGTTTTAGTGGGTAAGCAAGAAGGGAGTCCCACATACCCCTAGGGGACCCTCCCTGGGGGATACGTAACGCATTTCCCTTGCGACATAAAAAAAAAACTTTACTAGATTCGCATAGGATTTCTGATTAGACGTACCTTTAAAATTGCATAGGGAGATTTCTGATTAGACATACCTTTAAAATTGCCTAGGGTGATTTCTGATTAGACGTACCTTTAAAATTGCTTAGGGAGATTTCTGATTAGACGTACCTTTAAAATTGCATAGGGAGATTTCTGATTAGACGTACCTTTAAAATTGCATAGGGAGATTTCTGATTAGACGTACCTTTAAAATTGCATAGGGAGATTTCTAAATACAGGTACTCATACCTCTCTATAATTGCTTTTTGAGTTGTCCCAAAAAAAAGCAGCATAAAAGGATACAGTTCGAAGGAGTTGTCCCTTTTCAATTTAAGAACCGGATAGCAAAATAATTAAAAGTTACTTAACAAGGACCTTATACGACGCATCGCGATGGCTGTTGGGAGGCGAATGCGTCATCATTTTGCCCCATATAATTAACGATTCTTGTATTCTTCCAGGGCGCTGGCCATAGAGTTGTGTCAGATCATCCACCGCACCGGGCTCACTCTGGACAGCGTGGAGGCGCTGGTGCTGGTGGCCGACGTGGTGGCGCTAGTGCTGCGCGGCGCTCGCGACCAGCTCACCGCCGCTATGCACGCCAAGATCAGAGGTGAGCGAGACAGAGATATGCCAGTTGTGTCAGGTCATCCACCGCACCGGGCTCATTCTGGACAGCGTGGAGGCGCTGGTGCTGGTGGCCGACGTGGTGGCGCTAGTGCTGCGCGGCGCTCGCGACCAGCTCACCGCCGCTATGCACGCCAAGATCAGAGGTGAGCGAGACAGAGATATGCCAGTTGTGTCAGGTCATCCACCGCACCGGACTCACTCTGGACAGCGTGGAGGCGCTGGTGCTGGTGGCCGACGTGGTGGCGCTAGTGCTGCGCGGCGCTCGCGACCAGCTCACCGCCGCCATGCACGCCAAGATCAGAGGTGAGCGGGACAGAGCTATGCCAGCTTATTCGCACAATTATTATGACTTGTGCGGGTCATATTGCGTCAATTTCTATAGTTGTAAGTTCTATGTTAAGCATCATATTTCATTAGGTGAAGCGCGAATTTACTATGTTTAATAAATACGGTTTGAATACAGATCTTAATTTTTTTTATACGTACCTATCTACCTATATAGTACGTCCCAGATGAATTTCACCCATACGTAAACAAACCCGTCTATAACACAACCATAGACTAGTCAGTGATGACAATTGGCCAATATTAATACAATGATCATTGTTTGCTACATGGTTTTTGTAATTGCGTCCGCGTGGAAGCATTTCTAAGGACGAATTCGCGTTAAATAAATATTTTTTTCAGAGCTAGCGCCCGACGAGTCCCCGGAGAACATACCGCAGTCGGTGCTGGAGGCGGTGCACACGCTGGGCGAGGGCGGCCCTACCGGGGACCTGGCGCCGGGCAAGTCGCTCGTGTTCGCCTGCCTCGAGGTCTGCGTGTGCCTGCTCGTGCGCCGCCTGCCGCGCCTCAGCCCCATGAAGCAGGTACGCCGGGTGTGGTCTTACAATACACTAGATAACGTGTCCCATTACCCATATAAGTTCCGCTCCAACTACGGTCGAGGCAGCACGCGCCAACCCTCCTAGATTATTATATATTTTATTACGAATTTTTTATACCGCGGTAAAGTGCCTAAAAGTGTTTAAAAGTGTTTAGAGCAGGCAAAGTGACGTACGACAAAGCGCTATACTTCAAAAGAAGCGCAGAAAATAACGTTTTTTTTTTATTCAGATTCGCGTTCCTTTAGCACTGCGTAGAACCATTGGGATTTTTAACTGTTTTAACTAGTGTTCCACACGCAGCTGTCAGCTGTCAAAATCTGTTCAAAACGCTCAGAATGATCACGCCATTTTGCATATTTTTACGTTTACTTGGATTTCACATTTCGCTGATCTCGATGTTATTTTTAAGTTATGATAGAGAAAATTTATTCTAGATTCTTTTATAATGTAGTTATTATTGATAATTTGAAATATAATTAGAATTTATTACATAAATGAGAAATGTCAAATTTTAACATCACATCATAGTAAAATTTGCGTAAATCGAAAATTTCATAATTGTCAATTTGCTATGAGAATTATCTGAACGTTTTGATAAAAAAAGCATATTGTATTATGACATGGATTTTGTTTTGAATAAGGTCCAAAAAAATCCATGTCATAATAAAATCTAAAATTATTATACTTTTTGACTCTACAGAAAAGTTGTAGTTTTTTTAGATACGAGGTTGATAAGGTAAACCGACGATATGTGACATGTTATAACATTGTTTCAAACTTAATACACTTGTGGTATACTATGTAACAGTTTTTGAATTGTAATATTTTCAGGAAGGTACGGTTGGTGTGATCGGCGTGAAGAAAGGTCTGGGCGTGCACGGAGACACGCTACTGGTCAAAACATTGGGCTGCATGGCCGAGTTGACTACGCTTACTAGCCCACAAGGTGAGTACTGTTATGTGTAAATTAGTTTAAGTATATAAATACTGTTAATCTATACTAATATTATAAAGCGGAAGAGTTAGTTTGTTTGAACGCGCTAATCTCAGGAACTACCTGTCCGATTTGAAATTTTTTTTTTTGTTGGATAGTCCATTTATAGAGGAAGGCTTTAGGCTATATAACATTACGCTGCGACCAATAAAGCGAAGCGTCAATGAGAAATGTTGCAAAAACGGGGAAATTAATCACATCTGGGGACTTTCATTGCGTGTGCTGCATAAACGGTTTAATTAAATCCCTCAAAAACCACGCAAACGAGGTCTCGGGCACAGCTAGTTGTACAATATGAGCATCATTAATGTATTATACTTTGCAGTACATCATTTAATAATATTTCTTTTTTACCTGACAACATGAAACCAAAAGGAAGCATGATTTTGGCAGTCTATGTGTTCCACAGTAGTCCATTTATCTGATGGTAATGAAAGAGATGTCAATAGATTTGTAATAATATTTTAGGTAACATATATTATACAGGCTTTAATAATAATGAGTGATAATACTTTGTGTGTATGGGTCCCGTATATAGAGCTTACTGTTAAAGTACCAGCTGAAACAGTTACTTTTTTTTTAATTATTGTATGGGCCAATTTATAATGTTTTAATAAAACAATTCTCATAGAAACATGAAAGTCAAAAGTAAGTCTTTCGGCGCAGGTGTTTTCACAGGATACTCTACATAGTAGGCACATACACACCCAAAAGTATTATCACTCATTTATTTTTACACCTTGTATAATTTCCATGGTGTTTAAACTCAATTTTCTGTGTATTTTTTTTGCGACATATCACCTTCATCTATTTATGTCTTCAATGATCAAATCAATGTTTCCAGGCGCTCTCTCCGTGCTGCCCACTCTACTGTACCTCGGCACGGAAGTGTTGTCCGGCGGGCCGGTCGCCGCCGAGGGGGGCGTGGCCCTGCTCGAGCGGTGCGGCGGCTGCGGCGCGGCGCGGCTGCTGCCGCACACGCGCGCCGCGCACGACCGCCTCCTGCAGGGCACGCTCGCCAAGCTGGTGGATCGCGTCAAGTGCGGTGAGTGTCATCCGCTGAGATTAAAATACTGGGAGGGGAGGAGAGGGGGGGGGGGCGACTGCTGTATGCCGCGGTATGACCTTGCTTGTGCGAATATAATCCGATGTTGATGCGAAGTAGTTATTGTCATACTGAATTTGTGTCGTACTATCTTGCCGATCTTTGGCAGCCACGCTTATTATTTTAACTCACGAAGACAGCTGCCCAGTTTGTTTAGAGTTTGGCTCTCGACTCGTTGGTCGTGAGTTCGATTCCTGCTTTGGAAGAACTAAAAATGTTGTTTTCACGTTTGTGTACAAAACAGGTCGATCACCTGATTGTTTGACAATAAATATGTTTCATGCGGACACGTAAAAATCCCCTCTGGATTATATGAGAGTGAAGAGAGAGAGTGTATTGCGTACATACTTCGGCACTATAATAAAGACTCCGGCGTTCAATGAAACAGCCTGCACCGAAATCGTTGTGAGAGCTGTTGCTAAGGCGTTATCAACTTTATAAATTGCTTGCATCTATTACAGAGGAGCCGGATCAGCGTCTGGACGGCGTGGTGGGCGCGCGCGCGATGGCGGCCGTGTTGCGTCACGCGCCGCTCACGGCCGCGCTGCACTACCCCGCCGTGAACCATCTGCGGCAGTGCCTGGACACCGCCGACAACGAGGTAGGATAGATACTCACGCCGCTATAGGCAACTTGCACATCGACGGTGCTACCAACTGGTGACGTAAATTTGAATCACCCTATCAGCCAATATTTGACATTTACAATACGAGTTAATAATCATAATTTTATGAGTGACTGCTGCTATCTAGAGTTTCTGCACGTTCCCTGGACAATGCTCCTTTCAGGTCCTACTCTTGAGTCTAGATAGACATTGGAATTTGACAGTTTTGAAGAAATAGTTGATTCAAAAGTAGGCCAAACAATTTTTTTTCTATGATACCAATCGTTTGATCATGTACACAGCCTTTGGTCGAATGAATTTAGATACAGTTTGAACTGAACAGACGTACAGTATACATAATATACAACCATCTGAATTTCTAAAAATGGATGATTTTATTAATGTTTATTTATCTGTCAGGTATGTATTTATGTTTAGAGGCTTTTATGCAAAAGCACATGATAGTCCCATCGTAACTTATGATCCTGATGATTATTATCTCCAGGTGTTCGCGGAATGCTGTACAGTAGTCGGCGGCCTCTGGTCTGGCGGCGCGGCACTGTGGGCGCGCGCGCTCGGCGCCCGCGTGCTCGCTCGTGCGGCGTCCGCGCGCGCTCCAGCGGACGCGGCGCACGTGCGCGCGGCGATAGCGGCCGTGGGCGCGCTGGATAGGCTGGTGGATGCCGCGCCGGACGGCGAACGTGAGTGAAATAATAATTCATTTATGCGTATCATTGTATGACGTAATAACCGCATCCTTCTTTAAATAATACTTGCCCGCGTCTTCGGTGGCGGATAACTCTGGTTTGTCCACCAAGATTTGGATTCAACTGATGAAGATGACGATGATGATGAAAAGTAGCCTAAGTTACTCCTTATAACTATCTACCAGTGAAATCAAAATCGGTCCAGCCATTACCGATATTCGCCGGAACAAACAGACATGCCGACAGACAGACAGACAATTTTTTTTTAATTGCATTTTCGTCTTCAGTATCCTTTAAAATGTCATATGCATTTCGAAAAACGTTGCTAATTGAAAGTTACAAAGAGACACTTATATTTTATTTATTTGTATAGATTAAACATAGTCCTTTGCCGCGTCTATTCGCGATAAACTGACAGACTACCGCACCAACTTGATGCCGTTTTCACCAATAGATAGCGGTACCGGAAAACGTTTGAGTGTATGTAAACGTCGTCGGGAGATCCACTCTATTATAAGTAAAACCAGATTACATAAATTATAGCCTTTTCCCCCGACATATTATACCGAATCTATTTCAATTTATTTCATTTTAATCGGACTACATAAGTACATACCATACATAGACTGCCAAAATCATTATCCTTCCTTGTGGTAGTCGGGTAAAAGATGAATTTTATAATAAAATTATTGTAAAATTCTATTTATATGACAATAAATTCCGCTTAAGTTTTCTATGTTAGTTTATCTTTGGTAGACGATGGTAGACATTATTTATATAACCAAATTAAATTATTGAAATGTTTAATGCACAGAGGATACATATTATAAAGGTAAGATTGCATACATATAGATGTTTAACACATATCTTTCGTATCAGCCACAAAATACGGCAAAATGCGGGTATATTGACAAAAATACCGACGATAATACTTTGTAAATTAATATTGTATTGGGTACAATGGGATCGACATAACTTCGGATCAAAATCCCTCAATAAGTAAATAGATTTAAAAAAAATCGTTCACTGTAAAAATACGCCTTTTTTTAACTCTGCCGACTGTAGAATAAAGTATATTATGGATTCATAGTAGCAAACAATAATCATTGTATTAATATTGACCAATTGCCATCACTGACTAGTCTATGGTTGTATCATAGACAGATTTGTTTACGCTTGTGCAAAATTTATCTGGGACTTACTAGCATTTTGTTTTGTAAACACAACTGAAATGATTTCTCGAATGTTCTGGATTATTATTCAATAGCATTTCTCGCCAGGCATCCAACTGCTGTGGATGCTGGTGCCCATCGTGATCGGCTACCTGCGCGAGGGCGCCGCGGCCGCGCACGCGCGCACTCTGCACGAGTTCGCGCTGGCCTGGCTCATGCGCGTCGGGCCGCGATACCCGCAGGTACACTTTTTTATTTTATACACACATCCATGAACTACCATCCCATAAAATCTATCTTTAATACAAAAATATTAACGTTTGTAAATTATAAAATGTATATATATCAATTTAAGTACAAATATTGACATTAAAATAACGATAAGCATGTTTTTAAGCATAACATCACAGTAAGCTAAATTCAACTCCTTAATTAAGAATTAAAAAAGATTTTACTATTTTAAGTAGCTCATTAAACTACTGAACTTATTGCTATGTATCTGATTAGAATTATGTTATAACATGTTATTGTTCATACTTACATTTACTAATATTATTGCAATAGTTATAAGTATAAGCGTTTTGCACAAACAATGTTATCAGTAGCATTATAGAGCTGGCGACATTTTCTCTGTTACATTTTTACATAGCACAATTAAAAAGTACTTTATGATTATTACCTGCTTACAATCTGTCGCCATGCCTGTTATCACTTGTCTTGTATCATTAAAATATGTACTTATTATTAAAAACTTTTATAGGAATTATATTAATAGGTGAATAACTATAATTGGCCCTATATTACTTATTGTTATAGTCATAACTTATAATTAGATTAAGATTGGCTGTTGTTATTCCAAATAAATAAATAAATAAAGAAGAAGATACGAAACGAAATTAGTAATTAGTATTTTCCAATAGTGGCGCTAGATGGCGCTTTCCGGTATGTGCCTGGACTTCACCCTTTATCTATTGGAAATCGAAGAAAAAAAAATATCCAGTCGAATTGCCAGTATTAGGGTGATACCATTTTCTGGTACTATGTCGTGTCTCTGTTATACTTTGTGGTAGTATATAGATATTATTTCATACGAATTGTTTTAACTTTCAGGAGTTCAAAACGATGATGCAACAGTCCTCCGAGCTGCGCACTAAACTGGAGAGCGCGGTTAAAGCGAGTCAGACCGCACGCGCGGCGCGGCAACCGCAGCGGCCCGCGTTCCACCGCCCGCAACCCACCATACAGCTCAAGACAGACTTCAGTGACTTCAGATAAACGTATCCATAGCATAATATAAGGGTTGCTTTCCTCAAAAGAAAATAGAAAGATCTGTCAACAAACATACGCCCGGTTTCTAAAAGACTGGGGCCTTACTCTCCAAACTGATTCGATTTTGATTCAGATAAGATTGTGCCGCGTACTCCCGAATAAATTGACGTTTGTTTACTTTGATTCTCAGTCATTTGATATGGTCAGGAGTACAAAAAGTTACGATATAACTATTTTCTTTATCCTGGTTAGTTTCAAAGTAATACACAAAATAAAATACCAAAATCCGTTGAGATCGAACTGATTCGGTTCTCGATTGTGTCGGGAGTAAGCCTGCTTATTAAATCGTCGATCAGCTAGTCTGAACGCTCGTTAGTGAACATAGCAAGTACGAAAGTTGTTGTGAGTGATGTCTAACGATCAGCGTTCAGATTAGCTAACCGATGATTTGATCAGTCTTTCAGAAACCAAGGCAATAACCACAAAACACTAGGTCGTGTTTCACCAAGCAATGTTAAAGTTAATCGTATTTCCTGTCAATTAATGAGAAGGCATGGTATTTTAACATGGCGTTAACTTTAACATTGCTTGGTGAAACACGCCCTTAAGGTACCAGTTGGGCATTGTTGACTATCACACGCGGCCGCAGCTAACATCGTGTCGTTGCGACACTACACACTACTGCTTTATAATATGTATTCCTATAGATTTTCTGGACACCTAACAACAAAAAAAAAAAAAAAAACAAAGTGTCCTAGAAATACGTAGCGACCTGTGTCGCCTCGACATATTGTGGTTCTAGCCGGGATTCAACGTGCGATTATTTCTCACGAAGATTGAAAACAAAATGTATTTGTTATCGAAATTCGTAAGAAATAATTGAAGACATGAGTGGATGAAGGTGATATACGCAAAATACTGATTTCGAGAAAATTGATTTCAAACTGTCACTTTAATATTTTTTAACATATAGAGTACATTAATCTAAATATCTGTCTTTAGAATAAATGTACTTAATACGTTACAAATATCAAATCTTGAAATGACAGTTTAAAGTAAAAAAAAAATTCGACATACATACCTTCATCCACTCATGTCTTCAATTGCGTGTTGTATTAGGGACCTTTAGAATAAAGTAGTCAGCGTTTTTAGTCTTTTTCTGAGAAAATTTTAAACGAATGCATTTTTTCTAATTAGACTCGAACGAAATAAAATGAATTTATCGATCTCAGTAGCGTGTGAACTTGTGTTTCCAATCTAAAGTGTTATTATATTGTTACAATAATGAATTCAGTTCATTGTATGTTTGTATTCTGAGCTACATTTTACGTCCTAATAGCTCAAGCAGGAACATTTGAAAGCTACGTAAAGTAACACTAACGAGTAATAATTGTATGAGAAGCATGTCAGCGCCAATACAATAATAATTAATTGACGATATGAATGGATGAAGACACAAAAAATTTTTACCTAGAAAATTGAGTTTAAACAGTCACTTAAATACTTTAGATTATGTACGAGTAGTAACGTATTAAGTACATTGATTCTAGAGACAGATCTTTAGATTAATGCACTTAATACTTTACGACGTATTCTAAAATGTCGAAAAAAATGAGTTTAAACTGACACTTAGGGCCTGTTCCAGTAGACGCTCTGAACGTTCAGATCATTCATAACGCTGACATTGACAGTGCCTGTGAAAACAGTTCAAAACGATCCTAAACAGTGCTAAAGAAACGCAAATCTGAACGAAAAAAACGTTATTTTCGTTTACTATCAGGTACTGGAAGTACTGGAACACAGGGTTAAACATTTTGAAGTAACAGTTTGAACTCAATTTTCTCGAAATCAGAATTTTGCTACATATCACCTTCATCCATTCATGACTTCAATTGACAATTGATTACTTTACTTTTCGGAACTTTAAAATGTTCCTGCTTAGGCTACTCGGATCCGTCTCGTCCTCGAATTTCGATTTGATTTCGAGTCCACACAGGGGGACTGAAAATCGAACCCAGATCGAAGCTTTAGAGTTGTTGCCCAGGACGTAGTGTGTCTGAATATAAAAAGTCAATTATTAATTTTGTGACCACTAGACTATAACGCAGATAGTAATAGCAAGGATATTAGAGGCATGTTTCACAAGTGTTGTATTAGAAGATTGTGAAACACGTATAATGTCAGATAGCTTAAGAGTAAACACCACGGGTTAGAGAAATACAAAATAGGTATTTATAAAATCTCGCAGTGCCAGCTAGTCAGCACTAGCGCGACAGAGACGACTGCAGCTTGAACTGAAATTACCTGTTACAAGATATCGACGTTACGAATACACCTGGTTCCTCCTCTAAAACTTAACCGATGTAGGTACTTTTTTCATTATAAACTAAAAAAGACTTGAGCTGTGTCTCTAGTTTTTGATTTTATTATAAAATGTACTAAAAATAGTTTCCTGGTTGTTTGAATACAGCCGAAAATCTGGCCGTATTTTTAAGGTTTTGAACGTCCATAATTCATAAATTTACAAAAAAAGGAAAAAATAGGGGCGTACTAATATTATACATAAATATTCAGAAAAGAAAATGTTACTCTAGCGGCATTATCCTATGACAGGGATCGCGTAGACCTTCGTTTCTAAATGGAAAAACGGCCACTGTGTTTCTTCTTTACTGCATGTTTTGCTTTCGATCTTAACGTGAGCAGAAAGAAAACATCCGAATAAGCTATTCGACACTCATTAAAGAAAATGTGAAACAAAAACAATTATATCTAGGAAAAAATGTAGCTGACATTAAATTCGTAGATTATTAGATACTATTGTTAGGTCTTTAGTAATGTACTAATAATAATCTACTAAAGATAAAACATTTTCACTTTATTTATATAAACAGTATATTACGGACTATTGAGTAATGTTTAGTTCCTAACATACTAATTTTAAAGTTTTAAATATATGTAATTACTAATTAAGTATATTGCAAAAGCGTAGCTTTTTTAGCCTTCCAGTCCAGTCGCTTTAGTATGAAATATATATCCACTATTCCAATATACCGCCTTATGTATAAAATATAAATATAATACATTCTATACCGCATTTTATGAAATAGACGTAAGGTTTGATTTTCAACATTTTGAACGCTCGTTGTATTCGTTATGGACCAGGTGTTTAATGCGGGAAATACGAATAATATCTATTTCTATCGGGCTAATTTTAAGTAAAATGAGAATTTTTATAAAAAAATGTTTCATTAATGACCGGACATTTTGTATAATGCTCAATTTATTACTTGGTCCATAACATATACATAGTGTAACAGCATAAAGTTTTTATTATTAATTTTATGACCGAAACGTACTTTATAGTAAAGGTACAACAGTACAAATATTTTATCATCACGAGTAAGTTTTTTTATTGAAGCCATTATCACTTTTTTTCAGACAAGTCATGCTTTAAAAATGTAGTTGTTGGCTGTAAACTAGTATACTTTTTTATAGAATATAGATCAAAGCGAAATATAGTAAGTATATTTAATAAATTAATTTTTGAAAGTATTGTATATCATATTCTGTGATAGAAGTACTGCGTATCGATCTGCCAAATTTTATAAAGTGAACTATTTTACATTATTGCAATGGAATAAAGCTTTGGAATTATATTAGTTATCAAGTTATGAATAATTTACCTCCAATGTTATATGATAATATCTCTCTCTCTCTCCAATGTTATTTGATAGAAAATTTGATCCTGTTACATTATGATTGTTCTCATAATTTGTTCGTATTATAGAAATATTAAACTTTGGCGTGTAATCGACAATTGAAGACACGAATGGATGAAGGTGATAATGTAGCAAAATTATGATTTTGAGAATGAGTTCAAACTGTCACTCAAACATTTTTGGATACTTCGTAAAGTATTATGTACATTACTCTAAAGATCCGTCTCTAGAATCAAGTTACTTAAAACGTTACTACATATCCTAATATGTTTAAGTGACAGTTTAAGCTTAATTCTGGGTAATTATTTTTTGCGACATATCACCTTCATTGATTTATGTCTTCAATTATTAGTGTACTGTGCATGGGAATTAGATATAAGGAGTGTCATCTGTGTACGTAAAAAAGTCATGCATAAATCAAGGTCACGCCATAATGGCATCTTGGTAAATGTTATATCACAAGTTTTAAAATGCATATACTCAACTAACCTAACTTCACTCCAGTACTTATTATTGAAGACATTAATGGATAAAGGTGTTAAGTCGCAAAATAATTTTACCCAGAAAATTGGGTTTAATCTGTCACATAAATATTTTAGGATATGCAGTAACGTATTAAGTACATTAATTCTAGATATGGATCTTTACATTAATGTACTTCTTCGATTTTTAGTGCAAGTGACCTTTTGAACTCAATTTTCTGGAAAATAGAATTTTGCTACATATCACCTTCATCCATTCATGTCTTCAATTGCTAACTTCATATTATATTGTATCGTGTATATATTAATATATACTATCGTGCACCGTCGCGACTCTAGCGCCGTTGTGGCCGGTTTTGAAATTATACTATTTAAGCATTTTGGGCTCTTTTTAAGTTTTCTACCTTAGCGAGATAATATTTCTTACGTCTAGTCTCTATGGTATTGTGACTGTATTATGAGAACAATCTTCTTGCTACAGAATTACATCTATACTTTATGAAATAAATGTTTAGCATTTTTGTCCTTATATCTCGTTCTTATTATAATGCGCATACGCCATTCCGATTTAATGTGATAGTAATGTAAACAAAGTTCGGTATGGGCGGTTATAATTCAAATATCACTTCTTCACTAGGTACGGAATAAATAAGAAGAATGGCGGCTCATTAATGTAGTTGATTTTTTGTTTACACAACTATCACATTGAATCGAAACGGAGTGTAGACATTATTTACACATTTCATTCATCATTATTTTATAGTCACTCTGAATTATAGTTATTGCAACCCCGTAAGAAATAGTAACACGACCAATTTCAGAAGTATCTGCTAAACATTTAATTTACTCGGATTTTCTACGCCAAAGTCTGGCTATTCTATATTTCTTAGAGTTTTTATTTATATTAGTTTAGATATCTTATAATAAATAATAGTCGACAGTTTTATTTCTGGTTCTGACTTCTCTAGTGTAAGCTGAGTAATTCCTTAACAATATATATTTTAAGTATAATTTAGTATAAATTTAATGAAAATATATTTAAGCAATATTTAATAAATATTAAAAACAAATGTTCTTTTATTTTTTCACCTATCCTTTTATAAGAGATCAAACTATCAACTGATTATTATTATCTCAGATTGTTTTTTCCTCAAGTAGATATTATTTAATAGCACATATTAACACATAATAATAATAATAATATCTATGGACGCTTCACACCACGTCAATTTGGCCCTGTGCTAAGTATCCGAAGAACTTGTGTTACAGGTACCAGAGAACGGAAATATATTTAATACTTTTATAATATACACATATTTCAGATTTTTATTATATTATACACAAATTTAATACACATCCATGACCCAGGAACATTGAAAACTTTTTGTTCCCTCGGCGGGATTCGAACCCGCGACCTTTCGTTCGAGCGCCAACGCGCTCAACCAACTGCGCTACGGAGGTCGTCAATACACATACTAACTAAAAAAAGAGAAATCCGCACTTTACTCAATTCAAACTCTTCAGAGGTAGACGCAGCAGATTAGGTAGGCTGATTATGTAAAATCGATGTCAAACGTATACACTTGACATCGATATTGTACACAATTGTACAATTACCGCCTGCCGAATTGCTGTTGCAACATACATAATCTGCCTGCCGCCCTGTAAGTTCTTGTTTAGGATTTGAGGGTAGGTAAAGAAAAATACCAAACTCTAAAATTAAAATGTTAAAACTACTCACTAAATATTTTAATGTTACTACCAAACGGATACATAAACAAACATTGAAACTATTTAATAGGAGATAAGATTTATTTACAAAATAAATTAACTTTCGTCGACATTCATTTGGTCGTTTTCATTTTTGCCATCCTTAGCACCGTTCTCACTCTGAGGTTTTTCTGTGAAAAAAAAAGATAATTATTATCCATTACACTTAATACTATAAAGCTCCAGAGCTTGTTCGCTCGAACGTGCTTATCTCGGCTTCAGGTTAACTTTCAGTGCTCAGCATTTTTAGTAGTTTTACAAGCACAAGAAAAAGAACAAAAATTACTGACGCTCTACAACAGTGTAAAAACTTAAATGGTGCTGGGCGGGACACATAGCGAGACTGTCGGACAATAGATGGAGCCAACTATTAATTAAGTAGATATTAATTAAGCCATATGATACTGAGCGGAGTATACTCACTGCGCGTGAACTGCGGCGGCAGCGTGGCCACTGTGAGGAAGCCGGTGTGTCCCGGCGTGCTGGCGGGCCAGCTGCCCACCACGTAGCTCTTATCGCCGGACGGCTTCTCTTCCACCGGGTTGTCGGAGCTCTGTGGGAGAGAGAGACAGTCACCATTTAATATCGGACCACCATGATAGTATATATAGGTATAATACTGCCTAGTTTGGGGTCCACTGCCACTATCTTAATGCAACAAAATACACAATTTGTACACTTAATCACAATTTTTACAATATTCTATTAAACTATTTATATGTATAATAACGTGCAAACTGATAGTAATTGTAGATAAATAGTTGTCGAATGGAATAATGAATGAGTTGAATTGCAAAAGGTAAACTTGAGGAAACAAGGTCTAATTTTAATTTAAAAAAATTAAACATGATGTCAGCGCGAAGTTGGCATGAAATTGACACCAGCATCAAAAAATTATAGGTAAGTATCGAGAAGCATTGAGCGGCTTTCGCGGATTTGAATCTCGCCAAATGAAGAAAAAGTTTTCTGCTTTAAGCGTCCATAGATATTGTTATTTATACACCACGCACTAATTATGGGATTAAGAATATAATGTTTGAAGGTGCTAAAATGTGTAACAGTCTACCAAAAGATATAAAGGAAATAAAATCAATGGCCTTATTTAAAAAGAAACTTAAGTTTTATATCTTAAGTAACACTCAATAGGGTATTTGTCTACAGATCACTATCCATTTATGTAATAAATAAAAATAAAGTCAAGTACTCAATTGTTACAATATACTCATATTATAAAATCAATAATAAATAAATATCTACATAGTAATATATAATATTGTACAGAATAAGCTTAAATGTTAAAATGACTGTAAGTAAGTAATATGTACATAATGTCTTTAAGGAATAAAATATAAAAAAAATGTATTCTATAGGTATAATTGTATGTATATAATTGTTTAATATATTGGATAATAATTAAGTAGGTATAGGTCAATGATGGCGTTGAATGTATGTATGTACCTACCTATTTTTTATTAATAATTGTAATGCTTATTTTGTGTAAACCTGTGTTTCTCGCCTTGTTATAATAATTTAAGTATTATTTTTTGTAATAAATAAATATCTACATAGTAATATATAATATTGTATAGAATAAGCTTAAATGTTAATGTAATAAATAAAAATAAAGTCAAGTACTCAATTGTTACAATATACTCATATTATAAAATCAATAATAAATAAATATCTACATAGTAATATATAATATTGTACAGAATAAGCTTAAATGTTAAAATGACTGTAAGTAAGTAATATGTACATAATGTCTTTAAGGAATAAAATATAAAAAAAATGTATTCTATAGGTATAATTGTATGTATATAATTGTTTAATATATTGGATAATAATTAAGTAGGTATAGGTCAATGATGGCGTTGAATGTATGTATGTACCTACCTATTTTTTATTAATAATTGTAATGCTTATTTTGTGTAAACCTGTGTTTCTCGCCTTGTTATAATAATTTAAGTATTATTTTTTGTAATAAATAAATATCTACATAGTAATATATAATATTGTATAGAATAAGCTTAAATGTTAAAATGACTGTAAGTAAGTAATATGTACATAATGTCTTGAAGGAATAAAAAAAAAAAAAATGTATTCTATAGGTATAATTAAAAAATATATATAATTGTTTAATATATTGGATAATAATTAAGTATAGGTCAATGATGGCGTTGAATGTATGTATGTATCTACCTATTTTTTATTAATAATTGTAATGCTTATTTTGTGTAAACCTGTGTTTCTCGCCTTGTTATAATAATTTAAGTATTATTTTTTGTGAGAAATAAAGCCTTAAACCTTAAACCTATTTAAATTAGATTTATACCGAATAGGCATAGGTACCTACAGTAAGTGTGAAATTGACTATTGAATATAACGGGTGTAAAAGTCACTATAACTTTGGGGTATTACTATAATACCTTTTCTTATTCTAGAAATGTATTTTTTTTATTTATTACCTTATTCTTGCGACAAAAAATAAGAAATGGAAAAAAGAAAAAATATATATTTTTAGTTTTTAACAAAAAAATATATAAAAAAAACAATTCCTAAATGAGGATAGGTAGTCTAATAGTATCTGAAAGTTATAGTGACTGTTCTTTTTACACCATGTATACAGTCATGCGTGTGGTGTGTTTAATTACACTTATGCAAGCGGTGGGTAGTGGGTACTATGCGGCGCGAGTAATGACAGAGGCGATAGCATGTATTTGAGACATCAGCTTTCGAAATAGAAACCCTTTGTTCAGCCGACTGTTACACAAAATTGGCGCCTTCAATGATAAATCAGTGGGGCAAGCAGGAACAATTGACGAGTATATGTAT
Organism: Celastrina argiolus; assembly: GCA_905187575.2. Classification (NCBI taxonomy): domain Eukaryota; kingdom Metazoa; phylum Arthropoda; class Insecta; order Lepidoptera; family Lycaenidae; genus Celastrina; species Celastrina argiolus. Next base: position 12,727,772 of record LR994596.1, read on the forward strand.
CTAACGTTATCGAAAGTGAATTGTAGAATATTAAGACGATTGTCATTCAAAAATACGAAAAGGTTCCTCATTGACATACTGCGAATTTAGTCGTCACTATACTATATTTATTTTATTTATTTATTTATACACCCAACAACCTAACAAACGACCCAATGACCTTGAAGACCTGAACCGATTTCCACCAAACATAGCTAAGAACACCCTCGACTGATATACCTTTCAAACAAGAAAAACCGCATTAAAATCGGATCATCCGTTTGGGAGCTACGATGCCACAGACAGACATACACATTTACACTGACACGTCAAACTTATAAAACCCCGTCAGACATACCTACATACACATTTACTCAGGTATGTCAAACTTATAACACCCCGTCGTCCGGGGTTAAAAACGACAATCGCTGAAAAACATTGGAGTGATGGAAGTGAGTGTTTGCAATGATGACGTCTATGTACACACCGCTCAACCTTGACCGGGGAAGATTACTCTAAATTGTCCGCGCAGCATCAACCGCAAGTCCGCTACTACGGCCACAGATCTAAAGAAAAAGAGATGTGACAGATCAGGATTAGTATTTTAACATTTATTGCACACAAGGAAATTAACAACAATGCAAAGTAAAAACAAAGGAATACTATGTTAAAGAAAGAAAAAATTTATTTGTATTATGGCTAAAATACTTTATATTTGTATGATGGCTAAACATTACTGAGATGGGTCTCTTTATTACTGGCCTTTTTTTTAAAAAGAACTTCGTAAGTGATAACAGCGACGACATCTTGAATCAGGACCCTTTACAATGAATCCATGATACCTACGTGGATGGTCTGTCTCATGTTGTCTAGATCTACACTAGCGAGTTGAGACCTTGTATCATTTTTAGGTACAGCACGTACCGATAATCACAATCTTTACGATTATGAAAAATATTTTCAATTATTTTTTTACAATTATAAATCTAATCGTAGCGTATGATTATGAACACTTAAATAAATAAATTCAGACTAGTTTTGTGAACCACATACTTAGGGCGCTTGTTATTATAGTTATGTAGTACGTCCCTGATAAATGTAACCTAATGGTAAACAAACCGAAAGCATCGAAATTTTCACATATTCACTTACTGTGCAAACTTATCGACACTTTCACAGGTATATTAAAGGATCATACTTCTTTATCCAATACATTTTGTAACAATTAAACAATAATTAACATATTTAAACATGAAATGAAAACCCTTCACAGTCAAAATATGCTATTTTGACACTACCGACTGCAGATATAAGTCTATGGATTCATGTAGCCAACAATTATTTATCATTGCATTAATATTGCCCAATTGGCATCACTGATTAATCTATGGTTGTGTCATAGACGGCTTTGTTTACGTTAGGGTTAAATTTATCTGGGACTATACAAAGTCGTACTCAACCAAACTACGTCTTACCATAAGGTGAGCGGAAGCATAAGATGTAAGAATTGGAGTGAAAATCTTCAAAAGGCTAACAGAAGCCGGTAGGAGTGGAGTGGAACGACAAGTCACCGTTATGTTATATCTGAATACTTTAAATCTATACTAATATTATAAAGCGGAAGAGTTTATTTGTTTGTTTTAACGCGCTCATCTCAGATCTCAGGTCCGATTTGAAAAATTCTTTTTTTGTTGGACAGTCCATTAATAGAGGAAGGCTTTAGACTATATAACGTTACGCTGCGACTAATTGGAGCGAAGCGTCAGTGAGAAATGTTGCAAAAACGGGGAAAACTATTCACATTTGAGGACTTTCGTTGCGTGCGCTGCATAAACAGTTTAAGTTACTCAAAAAATATGCATGAAAGAATTATTCCTTTATAATAATCATAATAACCAAAAACCAACGTGAACAATCAAAAGATAATGGCGATAGTGTTTCCGACAACCACGCGAACGAAGTCGCGGGGACAGCTAGTAAGTTATATATACGTTGTCAGACACTTGTATTTTTACATAGGTATTTATACTTCTGGACGGCTCATTTATTCGGAATTATAAAAGAAGATAAGTAAGACTCCCATATAGGGTCACTACTAAACCCATCCTAACAATTTGCAGAGAATTTAGACGTAACCAAACAACATAATTCTACGACCACGTCGCTCGCAACTCACGGCCGGCCGTACGCGCACGCACGCAATTACGGGAAAATGCGAAATATTCCACTTTTGCTCTCTACGGTATGTTCTGATGGGAAATTTGTAGAAGTTATATTTGTAATTAGTAGTGGAAGTTATCTTATCTTATATGTATATGTCGCAGTCATCTAATTGAAATCGCCATTTCATTAAGTGACTAGTGTTTTTATCGAATGACGACATTAAATTGAATGACTAAAGGATAACTCGTCAAGTTGTTTATTGTAACGTCCAACGTCTTGACTGAACGTCATTCAGCGTAGTCGTCGTGTAATTTTCTTCTAATCTCTCGACGTCTCCGTGGTCTAGTGGTTCAGAGCTTGGCTCTTGACTCGGAGGTCGCGGGTTCGAATCCCGCCGAGGGAACAAAAAGTTTTAAAATGTTCCTGAGTCATGGATGTGTATTAAGTTTGTGTATTAATATAATAAAAATCTTAAATATGTGTATAGTATTAAAGTATTAAATATATATTAGCGTTGTCTGGTACCTGTAACACAAGTTCTTCGGATACTTAACATGGGGCCAGATTGACGTGGTGTGAAGCGTCCATAGATATTATTATTATATTATTATTATTATTAATTTGCGCTCATACTACCTATACATCATCGATAAATGTAACTTTGCAAATTCTACTATAAATAATATAACATAAATACCTACATACATGTTGTTTTGTATGTTTAAACTTTTAACAGCTAAATTAAAACGACGACGTACAGCATGTTTAAAACTTACTTTCATTTGTACTGTAGTCGTTTGTACTCAGTCAGTTTCACCTCAAATTTTTCTTTAAGAGTGCTGTCCATGCTGTCACACTATTTTATAACGAGTATCGCACTTTAATGTAGATTTAATGAAAAAATATCAGCACAGTGCTATCAGTGCGAGCTGTTTGACGCCATATTTGTTTTGGTGACTACTAGCGCCACAGTGAGAAAAAGTTTCAATCACCTGACTGATTTTAATCCGCTAACTAATTGGGCGTTGAGTGACGATTGTTCCGTCAATGTTCGGCCTAGTCTATCAATTTAATGTCGTCATTCGATAAAAACACTAGTCACTCAATGAAATGGCGATTTTAATGAAATGACTGCGACATATATAAAAATGAATCGCTGTTCGTTAGTCTCGCTAAAACTCGAGAACAGCTGAACCAATTCGGCTATTTTTGGTCTTGAAATATTCGTGGAAGTCCCGAGACGGCTTAAACGGTTTGTATGCTCAACGAAGTGGGCACGGGTCAGCTAGTTTGCTTATAAAAGCAACTGCAATTTTATGATGCTTTTTACTCCACGCGGGCAGAGGCTAGTATATATGTTAATTTAAATACTAGCTTTTCAAACCCAAACATATCTCATAAGAATGAGATAACATGTTTGGGTCAGGCCAACATAAACGGTAATAGTTTTAGACTATACGTAAGAGAATATATTATTTAAATTTAGTTTTTTTATTTGAAGTCTTAATAGACTAATGTATTAAGTAAATTAATCTAAAGAACCGCCTCTAGCGTCAATGTACATAATACGTTACGACATATTCTAAAATATTTAAATGACAGTTTAAAGGCATTTTTTTGGAAATACAATTTTTGCGACATGTCTCCATATAAATTATATTCTCAGCCTAAACTCGCGTCTCTCACCGATGGGTAGTAGACCGCAGTATAAATAGCTTCTTTTAACACTCGTAAGTATTAAAAGAAATAAACGCAGTTAAATTACTAATCTTGTTCTGCAATGCGAGTTAATAGCCAAAACAAAACTAGGTACAAAACGAGTGATACATTAATTGAAGACCGCAATAAATAAAAACCAACCACAGATTAAAACATAAAACCTTCAGTGTCAACACATAGCCTCTTACGGTGATGCGTAAAAAAAGTAATAAAAAAAAAGAACGCGCAGCAAAGAGGCGCATTAAGTAATGAGATAAGAGAGATGGAGGACCACTCAGCGGCGGAGTCTTTATTATTTATTGACACTTAAAATAATTACCGTAGCCCGTGCCACAGCCTATATTGGACTGGATTTAGGAATTATCTTAATGTGAACGAAATTAAATAATGTACCCACGCCCTACACACGTGCGGTTCGAACCGCGTATCCGTCTGCGTTCCAAACCGAGGCTTGGTCTGCGGATCGAACTGTAGTGCTAATTACAACAGCCTATTTGATGGAAGGTTTTATCCTTCACGGTTTAGAAGCTTGAGCTTAGTTATCCCAGAAAAGCGTTGCCGTCATTTAGCGGTGAATTTAATTGCCATCGTTGGAATATCTTACATGGAAAACATAAACCGTTGTATTATGGTCACTATTATGACGGCAACTGTAGCCTTTTTTTTTGATTTCGTAAAGGAAATGCATTATGCATCCCACAGTCCCACATACCAGGGCCCTAATTCTCAGGCCTCGAACTTAGTTTTTACTATTGGTCTGTCCCGCTCATGCAAATGAGATTTAGCGCGCGTGCGAGCGGGATTTACTAATATTCGAACTTTTTTCCACTGCCCGAGAATCGTGCTCCAGGGCGGCGATTCTCAGGCTCGAACTTAGTTCCGAATATTGGTATATCCCGCTCGCACGCGCGGTAAATCTCATTTGCATGAGCGGGACAGACCGATAGTAAAAACTAAGCTCGAGGCCTGAGAATTAGGGCTCTGGCCGTAGCGAGCCGGGAGTACCACATAGGGTATGTGGGACTCCCGGCTCGCTACGGCCGGTTTACCCCCTTAAACCACTTGCGGATTAGGCAATGGTATCCTAGAGAAGTCAAGCCAAGGGGAGCCAAGGAAATCCTCCTCACAAGGACGCGCGGTTAAAACTGTGGACAATGTATAACATGCCAACCTGAATGTCGGCCACGCGCGTTTGTTACACTTTTGTTTCAAAGCGCGAGTTGGAATGGCGCGTGCTCTATTCGGCGGTCCGAACTGCGCGTGTGATGTGCACTATTGTTGTGTATGAGTTTTGACAATTGAAATAGAATGTATCAGAAATTTTGTGATGCATATATACCATTATACACATTATATATTGCATTAAACGGAAAAAACAAGACTCCCTTCGAATTTCTCGATGCTTTCGAATTATAGTAGAAATTATAAAACATGTATTTTATTATGTGTTAATCATATCATTGACAGTTTACCACTTACCATGTGACACGTCAAGGAGGTAAGGAGGTAAAAATGAAAAAAAATGTCGAGTTAGGGATTGAATAATTTGGCGAAAATTTTTAAAAAACATTGATTTATTTAGCGATTTCGATTAGTTCTTACACAATACTATCATTTATAAATCGACACCGTGTGTATGATCTCATAATTTTATTACTTGTGGACCACATCTAGATACTACTCAATATATAGGTAGATGGACTTAGTAGGTTACAGAAGTGAGTAAATAACTCAAACTCTTGACTTATTTATTAGGTACTGTGGTAAGGATATAACATGTAAACTGTCTTAAAAGTTAGTGCCCCAATGAGCACTAGAAACAGTAGAAACTAGCCATCTGTAGTCAATGATTCAATGTAATTTAAGAACAACGAAACTTAACGATTAAATGCATGATTCGTTGTTTTTTTTTTATTTAAAAACTTTGAATATAAACTGAGTAAGTATACCTACGCAAGATAAGGCAAGATTACAGTTTCACAAAACAAAAAAAAAATAAAAATATTGCTACTTATAATAAATAACATTATGGTTATGTAATGCATTAAGTATAATTTTTGTCAGTTTAGTACTTATATGATGACTTTTATAATGTAAAACTACTGTACTTGCACTTGCACTTTTTCCAACTTTATTTATATAAAAAAGGGCCAGTAGTTTGTGTATTATTACTGTATAACATAAATTTTCACCAATAACCATATAGTACATTTAATAACAACAATGCAGAGGTCATGTAATCAAAAATGTTCGTAAGGCCTATCCTTATTTCGAAATCATAGTTTATACACAAGATTAATACGCTGGATCCTAGTTTTCGAAGTTACACAACGTGATATATGACAACTGAACTGCAGATGTGTTTATAAATTCTGCAACTAATCTTCGTGGCACTCGCAATTATTATTCATTTTGTCGTTGCCTCAGACCCCAGTTGAATGTATTGCTAAACGTTGCTTTTTAGAAACATCACTTTGAGATTTGACGTGAGAAAACTATTAGTCATACTAAAATATTGGGTATGATTTTTGTTGATTTTTACATGGGATTGTAATTAAATTTAGCTTCATGAGTAATACTGGCAATTCGACTGGCTATTTATGATTGATTAAATGGGATTGTAATTAATTTTAGCTTTATGAGTAATACTGGCAATTCGACTGGCTATTTTTGTTTTCTTCCATTTCCAATAGATAAAGGGTGAAGTCCAGGCACATACCGGAAACCGCCATCTAGCGCCACTATCGGAAAACACTAATTACTAATTTCGTTTCGTATCTTCTTCTTAATTATGGAGTTGAATTTAGCTTAATGTGATGTTATGCTTAAAAATATGCTTATCTTTATTTTAATGTCAATATTTGTACTTAATTCGGCATATTAACATTTCATAATTTAGAAACGTTAATAGTAGTGACATCTATTGCAATTTTTTTGTATTAAACATAGATTGTATGGGATGGTAGGCCACGGTATTGGTAAGGGGGCTGACTCTATTCAATTCCTAACTCAATCCTTTACACCAGTCGATACAATATCTACTTAAAGTGTAACGCCTCCGTGGTTTAGTGGTGCAAAGGTTTGCTTTCGACCCGGAGGTCGTGGGTTCGATTCCCGCGTTGGAACAATAAAAAAATGTTTTCAAGTTTGGATAGGACAATGCAGGCTGATCACCTGATTGTCTGATAAGAAAGATCCATGCGTCGGATGGGCATGTAAAAAGTCGGTCCTGTGCCTGCCTCAGTCGTGTCGGTTATCAGTCCCACTGGGCTACGAGATGGAAGGAAGAGAGATTGCTTCTGTGTATTGCGCGCCCACTGGGGCTATAAAAAACTTCTTCCTAGCTGCTTTAGTTTTAATGAAACCGGCCACCGTCACCGAAATCGGTGCGGGAGGCATTATTACAATGTCCGATTTTAAGTAATGTGTGGGCCAGTAAAACATGTTTTGGCTACCGGAGTTATCTGTCGGTTATTTGTTGGATGTCTTCATGTTTATCGTTAAAACGTCTGTAGTCGTCGCGTTTTTGCTTGTTTTGCGTTTCGCAAATGCGTCTTCTACAGGCTATCATATTAATGAGTGATAATACTTTAGGGTGTCGGTCCCGTATATAGAGTTTACTAAGAAAGCGCTGAAAGGGGTTCTATTTTTAATAATTGTATGGGAACATTTATGATGTTGGGGAATTTCTCATAGAAACATGAAATTAAAAGTAAGTATTTCAGCCCTGGTACTATCACAGTATACTCTACAATAGGCACGAGGCTCATACACGCTCTAAAGTATTATCACTCATTTATTTTACACCTTGTAAAAATGCTCTGGAAGCCTAAAAAGGCAGTTTTTAGGGTCCCATACCAAAAAAGATAAAAAACGTATCTCTTTACGGATAAGAGTATGATTTTTTATAATATAGGATCACTTTGTTGTCCGTCTGTCGGTGTGTCTGTCTGTCAATACTTTTTTCTCAGGAACTTGTTCAGGTATCAACTATCAAGCTGAAATTTGAAATGAAAACAAGTGAAAAACACGCCCTAAGCCCATCAAACACGTAGCTATAATTGTGCATAAAAAAGTGCAGTTTAAATAAAAACAAAGTGATCCTATATTAATAACTAGCTGCTCCCGCGACTTCGTTCGCGTGGTATTTGAGTGACTTAAGCCGTTTATGCAGCGCACGCAATGAAAGTCCCCAAATGTAATTAATTTTCCCCGTTTTGCATCATTTCTCACTGACGCTTCGCTCCTATTGGTCACAGCGTAATGTTATATAGCCTAAACTAAAGCCTTCCTCTATAAATGGACTATCCAACAAAAAAATAAAATTTCAAATCGGACCAGCAGTTCCTAAGATTAGCGCGTTTAAACAAACAAACAAACAAACTCTTCCGCTTTATAATATTAAGTATAGATATGAACAATAGCAAGGCATATATGTATATAGGCACGCGCAGACGTTTATAATATCTTTAATATTATGTACTAGCTGACCCGTGACCACTTCGTTGAGCATGTAAACCGTGTAAAACTTCCCGGGACTTCCACGAATATTTCAAGACCAAAAATAGCCGAATCAGTTCAGCTGATCTCGAGTTTTTGCGAGACTAACGAACAGCAATTGATTTTTATATAGCCTATGTTACTCAGTGGTAATGTAGCTTTCTAATGAAAAAAGAATTGTTAAAATCGGTCCAGTACTTTTTGAGTTAAGTCGTTACATACAAAAATACAAATCTTTTCTCTTTATAATATTAGTGTTGATATGAACAATAGCAAGGCATATAATAATATAAATATAGGCACGTGCACACGTTTATACTATCTTCAATATTATGTATTATAGCTATTCATACTAAAACGACACAAAAATAACGAAAAAGCTAGAATTTGAAAAGGTCATCACATCCCAAAGCTATAGTGACCGGTTATATTATAGCTACGTTTGTGAAGGCCTTTACGTTTCTCTAATTTACCCCTTTCATTGGTCCTGTACCGGGTTGCGCAACCATCAATCTCAATTTTCGCCTCACGTGACTCACGTGACTCACGCTTGGCCTAATGTGATATCCATCGCGCCGACAGGGTTTCTCTTTTTGTTCGATTGGTTATTGATATGAGGCTGTGTAGTGTGTACTCAGATACAAACGTAAACAAAGAGAATAATAATGCCTCCCACACCGATTTCGGTGACGGTGGCCGGTTGGCCGGTTTCATTGAAACCAGGGGCCTTACATACCAAACTGATTCGATTTTGATTCAGATTCGTTCGTGCCGCGGACTCCCGAAAAAAATTATGTTTGTTTACCAAAAGCCGTTGAGATCGAACTGATTCGGTTCTTGATTGTGTCGGGAGTAAGCCTGCAGGCCAGCTACGTAGGAGTAATTTTATAGTGCCCTAGTGTGTGCGCAATACACATAAGCACTCACTCTTCCTTCACTCACGTAGCCCAGTGAGAAGGATAACCGACACGACTTACGGGAGATAAGGCACAGGACCGACTTTTTACATGCCCATCCGACGCATGGATCATCTTTCTTGTTAGACAATCAGGTGATCAGCCTGCATTGTCCTAACCAAACTTGAAAACAACATTTGTTGTTCCAACGCGGGAATCGAACCCACGACTTCCGGGTATAGAGCGGAGCCCTGAACCACTAGACCACGGAGGCAATACAGAGAGAAAAATGTAGCTCCGATTATACTCACATTGGTGAACATCCTTCGCAACAAATTCACTCACTCGTTATGCTCACTAATAAGCGTTAATGGCTTGTTAACTCAAATGTTAGCTGATCAGCCTTTCAGAAACCGGCAGTTATAATCGATTTCAAAAAAACACTGAAGTTTTGATATGTTCGACTGTGGTATTTTTATTTTTGATATTTCAGTTGTGAGTATAAGCTGAGCGGCGATATTATTCTCTTTGTTTGCGTTTGGATCTGAGCGGAGTACACACAATACAGGCAATCTCATATCCTCCAGAAACCAGGGTAAGTCACAGGCTTCAACAGTGATCTAGGCTTATATTAATAACTAGCTGTGCCCGCGACTCCGTACGCGTGGAAAAGTAATTTAGGGCAGTGTTATAATAAATCTGTTTTAAAAATATTTTTAGTTATAAAAACTGTCGTCGAGGTATTTAAAAAACTACTTTATGTTGACAATTCCTACTACCAGCTTGACAAACGACCGTGTATAATTACTATAATGCGAACGGGACTACTTGATAGTACGCTCACATACACGACGAACATCTAGTACTAAGATTTGTATGGATTTTGCGCCGCAGCGACTGCAGACGATGATCGTTTCCACGCCGACGCTGCTGGTGTGGCGACAATGATATTAAGACAGCGCGCCGCAAAATTTTGCGGTATTTTAGCCTTTAGATGCGTAAGTCCGACTCGCACTTGCCCGGTTTTTTATTTATTAATAACCAAACGTAGGTACTGATTATAAATCACTTCACTGTTAAAGTACTGATTTAATACAGAAAAGTAGCAAAATATAGAAAGTCCCAAAAGAAAGAAAACAAACCTAAGTTGTACCTAACATAAAAACCATTCGGTCCATAATACAACTACTACTGTAAAAACTAAGAAATAAAAATATCAAGAAAAACATAAATCTAACTTATATTGACATAACTTTTTTAGATTAACTGTAAACACAATACTTATGTTAATCAAAATTCTATGCATAATATGCAGTTATCGAATACATAATTTGGACAAAGAAGACTATAAAAATGTACAGTAATAGTAGGCTGTAGTATGAATTTTTAACGGACGGAATGAGAACTATAATATACAATGCAAAATAATATTATACATTGCTAATGATGCACGCTGAGTATAACTCTCGGATAACGTATTGTATAAATGTAGGTACCTACTCAACTTTGCTATAATTGTATTAAAAGTACGGCATTTGGCGTATAGATGTCGCTATTATGGTCTGCTCTGCATCGCGCTATCGCTTGTAAGATAGATTTGTATATGAGAATACTCTATCAATATTATGATATTTGGCAAAAAAACCCATAATAATCTGTTAACACATATCCAGGGCAGGCCGCAAAAGGCTAGAATTTCAAAAGGTATCTCGATTGGAATCGAGTTGTATCAACAGTTTTCCCCTGTAACACAGTTTAGTAACTATCAAGATGTTTTTTAACGTATATATTATAAAATAGAAAAAACAAAAAAAAGAGCAATATATTTATGAAAATCTTAAAACTGTTTTTAAAATTCCGTACCTCAAAAGGAAAAAACGAAACACATATTATAAGATTATTTCCATGTCCGTCTGTCTGTCAAGACCCTTTTACTCAGAAACGCGTGTAGGTATCAAGATGAAAATTATATAAAATACTCAGGATACCTACTGTTCCTTAAAGCAGTGAAAAAATCAGACTTCTTAGCCAATGCAACCAAAAGCAGTCGCTTAGGTATGTCGCTAAATTCCGTCATTTTCGACACTCGTAAGGGAATCAAAACCTAAAGGTTACTTCCCGTGAACTCAAAATCATAAAAATTTGAAACCAAGCAACGTCTAAAACCATACGTTTTTAGTAACATTATATAGATAGTAAAAATATTTAGATTTTTTAAAACTTAGTACCGTTTGTCATGAATGTGTATAATTGAAACTTATAACAAATACTTAGGTCTCTAATATATTCAAGCTGTAACCAAATCAAAATTCTATGTCAATCAGGTTTGTATGGAGCTATCGGTGCGCAAGTCCAACTCGCACTTGGCCGGTTTTTATTTATTTACTTATTACTACCCTACGCTAACAAATATGTATACAGTACCTACTTATCACAAAGGACTTTACAGTAAAAGTACTAACTGATTTTATACAAATAACTTTCGTAATAAACTCAAGAAAAAAAATCTTAGTTTGTCCCTAGCAAGCCTAAAACTAACAAATAAAAGTCACCCCCGCGGCCCCGGTGCGTTTGTTGCGAATACAATTTGAAGCGGCGCGGCGCGGGCGGCGCGCGGCTCCCGGACCCGGCGCGCGCTTCCTACAAACGTCCAGCAAAAACGACATGATCTTTTAAAATTGTCATAACTTTTTTATTTATGAACCGATTTACATAAAACAAACACTAAATGTTAAGTGAAGCTTGCCGCAATATATTAGTGAAAAGTACATCTTAATCGGATAAGCCGTTTCTGAGATTAGCGTGCACAAACCCACAGACAAACAGACAAACAGACAAACAGACAAACAGACAAACAGACAAAAATTTCAAAAATCATAGTTTTGGGTACTATTGCGTAAATAAAGGTCCCCTATCATATTTTTTTTCAAATATCTTCAATGTACAGACACGACTCCTCTACAGATTTATTATATGTATAGATATAGAAGAAGTCTCAATCCCAACCTCACTTGAGCTATTTGACAGATAAAAACGTTTCGTTTCGTTCGAACGAAAAAAACGAAAAAAAAAATTGATTCTAGTTATTTTAATGTTTTTCTGGTACAAAAAGAAAAGAAATGAAAGTACTATGTAACATTAATAAAGTTGTTTACTTTTAAAAGCGAAACGAAACGTTGTTTTATCTGTCAAATAGGTTCTCAAGTGATGGTTTGAGGCTTCTATATTACAATAATAAGACACAACTTTTCATTTTCACTTTTCCCCTTTTATTACGTTTTTATAAGTATTTAGCTTCTTTATTAATACGGGCCTTAGACTATAGCCTATTCGTATTATCAAGGCTAGCCCATTGGCCTATAATCAACATCTTCGTATCTATGGACGATTCACACCACGTCAATCTGGCCCCGTGCTAAGTATCCGAAGTACTTGTGTTACAGGTACCAGACAACGGAAATATATTTAATACTTTTATACTATACATGTATTTAAGATTTTTATTATATTAATACACACATTTAATACAATACATCCATGACCCAGGAACACAGAAAAATGTCTTGTTCCGTCGGCGGGATTCGAACCCGCGATCTCCAGCTTGAGCACCGACGCGCTAAAGCTGGAGATCGCGCTCAGCCATTGCGTTACGGAGGTCGACGTACCACTACGGGCCTGTGGACGCTGATGATGATACTCGCAAACGTCAAAACCAACGAAGCATATCAATATTCGGTTACCGTTTTTCGAGCACTCGATGAAATATTATATTACTTTCGGCTACTGAATTTTAAAAAGGTTAAGTACATCTGCAGAGTTAGGAATGGCAGATATGTCCGCCCTACAAATTTATTACCGGCTAATACTGCTAATAAAAGTTAGTTCATATACACAGGCTGTCACTGTCACGACGTGGAAGAATGATAAGGATAGCAAATCGAATCAAATATTATACTTTATTGTATTACGATAGAAGTAAAAAGTCGGTCCTGCGCCTGATCTCTCGCTAGTCGTGTCGGTTTACCGTTCCACTGGGTTATGAGAGTAAAAGGAAGAGAGAGTGCTTCTGTGTATTGCGCACACACTTGGGCACTATAAAATAACTCCTGCGTAGCTGGCCTGGTTTCAATGAAATCGGCTACCGACACCGAAATCGGTGAGGGGAGCTATTATTATTATCATGGGACATCCTGAATATATACCTTCTGTCGCCTTTTACAATACCCACTGCCATCTCTTAAACCTGCCACCCAGTACCGGAAGCGTAATTTCCCCGGATTTTGGAGCTTCCACCCCGGACATTTCAATACTTTTTTTATTAACTTACATATTGTTTAAAATCTGGGGGCACGGGAGTGCTAGTCCGTCCGGGTTTTACCCGGACTACAACTTAACCCTCGAACGGACGCTCCCCGGACGGCCTCCAAACTAGGACAAATCCGGGGAAACCCGGACGGATCGCAGCGCTACCCACGGCTATGGTAGACGGGAAGGCGCTATTCTTACACCGATATCCCACGGTACACATAATTAAACGTGCATTTTTATCTTTACAATCCTGTTATTTGACGTTTGACAGATTACACTCAGCTCCAAGTAAAATTAAATTTTAAAATAGTAAAACCACATATTAAGTGTTCAAATACATATATTATTTTAAAACAACTTACAGTAAACGTTCAGTATATAAAATTTATTATATTCAGTGCTAAATAAAACTATAAAACGGTCATTAAAAGTATCGACAGCAAGTGACAGTCAGCTGTTCAAAGTGTACCTACTGTAATTCAAACGGCCTAACATTTGTTACAATTCAAATCGGACTTCTTTCGACTTAGTTTTTTCTTTTAATAGCATTAATAACACTCCATATAATGCCTAACTACAAGTGTACCTTGTGCGCCAAGTTTTTGAGCTCCGCTACTAGTGCTAAGTGCACCAAATGTACAGGAATGTTCCACCCCGGGTGCGCCAGAGGTTACAACTCCAAGGGCTCGAACTGGGTCTGTGGAACTTGCACAACACCACCTACTGCACAAAACACACACATTTCCGCAACTAAGAGTCCAGGTTCACCAAACGGGTCATTTCTCGATGCAAATGGCACGTCACCACCGAATACATTGGCCGAAGAAATGAGACTCCTCAGGGAGGCTATCACCACAGTCTGCGTTGAGATGAAGTCTCTAAGGCAGGAGGTTGTAAAATTAAATGGAACTATCAACGAAGTCAACAAGCGCGTGGATGACATCGAGCAACGTGTAACCGCGGTGGAGCAGAATATTAGCGCACAGGCGTCTGCTCGTGCGCAAGACCCGGCGGTCACTGAGCTTATCACTCAGTTGAAGACCGAGCTGAATGATAGGGAGCAAGAAAGCCTTCTCAACGACATCCAAATCGCGGGAATGCCTGAAACTCCGGGGGAAAATATGGTACATTTAGTAGGCCTTATAACTAAAAAAATTGGACTCAACATTAACGAGCATGACGTAGTGAGTGTTACGCGTAAAGGAATTAAAAAGCCTGTCACATTGGGGGTAGAACACCAGAGGTCGAGGCCGATTATTGTCCGCCTGGCGCGGAGAGCTGTGCGCGACAGTATTTTAGGAGCAGCACGTGTTCGGCGTGTTGTGGATACCGCAGGCATCTTAGAGGGCCCGCCGCGGCGTATCCATCTTAACGAGCACCTGACGAGATGCAACCGCGCTCTATTCTACAGGGCCCGCGAGGAGGGCCGTCGATGCGGGTGGCGGTATGTCTGGTCCCGCGGGGGTTTTATATTTGCACGACGTGAGCCAGGTTCTCAGGTACACAGAATTAGAATGGATAACGACCTAGACCGAATTTTTTGTACTGGTGTCGTTGGTCGCTCAGAGTAATGTGTTCCAATGTAATTTATTCATTGTTGATTTTAGTAAAATTACTATTAGTTATAAGTCTGTGTGCCTGTCTGTTTGTATTTGTTACATATTTTGATAAGAAACATAATATTTTATTTTTTGTGTCTAATCAGTGTGTGTTGTTAATAATAATTTTACGTCATTTACATATTGTGTGTATGGTTCACCAGCTGTCTAGGAAACGGTACGGTAGTGTATTGGCTAAGACTTCATCTAAGATACTATATTGTATGTATAAAATTAATGGCAGAAACGTCACGGTATTGTCATTTCGTAGGTACAAAAACAAAGCCAACATCCATTTTAATATATATGAAAGATACTATAGTGCAATTTATTTATTTTATTTTTGTTTCGTTTTTAATTTGACACTATGTTATATAAGTATTTCGATCTTACTAAAGTATAAAATTATTATTTACTACATAATATTTTATAATATACCAATTTATATTTATCTAGTCATGGCCATATCTATTATTACTGTCTTAAACGCGCATAATGGTAAAGTACCTAAAATTATAATTAAAAATGATTAACAACAAAACAATCAAAATTGGGTTTATAAACCCTGGTTCTTTAGGCTCCAGACACGACGAGTTTTTAGTAGCTGCAAACCGACATAACTGCGATATTATCGCTCTCAATGAGACTTGGTTGAAATCAGGCGAGACAGGACGAGCACCCAGGATTGTGGGCTATCGCCTAGCACATTTACCTAGACCTGAGAATGTGCGCACCCGTGGTGGCGGCGTAGGTTTTTACATTAGAAAAGAACTAAGTGCGCAGTCTGTTAAACATAGCTCCGTAACACCTAATGTCGAGCAGATGTGGTTGTCACTGAAAACGAATGGTAAGGTCGTTTTTATAGGCACGGCATATCGGCCGCCGTGGCTGTCTGTGAATATTTTCCTCGACGCACTTACTGACACAATTAGCGGTCTGTCGGGCTACGACTATTTGTATTTAGTTGGTGACTTTAACATCAACTACTTGAACACCAATACCACTCATTTTAGTATATTGCGCGACTTCTTATCTACGCACAGGCTATGCCAGTTCACGACAGAGGCTACACATTTCACTGCGGACACAGGCACCCTGCTCGACCTAGTCTGCACTAATGCAGACCTGGAACGAGTCGTAGTTGATTATATACCCGATTTAAGTGCACATGCTTTCATAACTTTTGAAATAAATATACCTAAACCAAAGGTCAAAGCCCGTAAAATTACCTATCGAGGCCTTAAAGATATAATAGGTGACGATTTGGAATTTGTTATAAATACAATAGACTGGCACTACTTTGATCGATTATCTAGTGTTGATGATATGGTTCTTGTGTTTAATAACAGTATCTTGTGGGCTTTTGACCTATTGGCTCCCGTTAAAACACTTTATATCAAGGATCGTCAGCACCCCTGGGTAACATATAATATTATGAAGATGATGAAGTGTCGAGATGAGGCGCATAAGCGCGCACGCATTACCAAGAGCGAATCACATATTCGCTACTATAAAGATCTGAAGCGCCAAGTGTCTAACGCGCTTACTAGGGAGAAGGTAGCATATTTCGATACATACATCAATGCTAACAGTAAGTCTCCACATCTAATGTGGAAGCATATAAAGGAAAAAATTGTTTTACACGAATCTAAGTCCGAATTAATATTGCCTAGTTATCTTTCTGACCCCAACCTTATAAACAGTTTCTTTTTGGATATTCCGGGTACTAGTTCTGTGCCCCAGTCAACGCTCGACTACTTTAATAACCGTCTATTTGGTTCGAGTAAGTTCAGCTTCTCTGTGGTCAGTGACAGCGAAGTTCATAAACTTATAAAAAATTGTAAATCTAACGCAGCGGGTGTTGATGGCATCAGCTTGGACATGTTGTCCATGATTAGTAAATTTCCAGTCTGCCTGAATGTCATTACTCTAATAATTAACAGATCCCTTGAAACCCGTACCTTTCCTGACATGTGGCATTTGGCAGTGGTTAAACCACTGACCAAAAAAGACGAAAATGTACGCGAATTAAAAGACCTCAGACCAATCTGCTTATTGCCGTGTATGTCGAAAATTCTAGAGAAGGTGGTACATTCTCAAATGAGTAGGTTTTTGGAAGTTAACAACGTATTACCTTCTGTACAATCTGGTTTTCGCAGTCGCCATAGTACGACAACCGCACTAATTGATGTCGTGGACAATATCATCTCAGGACAAGATGCAGGAGATGTTACTATCATTGTCTACCTCGATTTTTCGCGGGCATTTGAAACAATAAATATATCCTTACTGTTGGCCAAATTAAAATTCTATGGTTTCGACGACGGTGCTATAGCTTGGTTCTCCAGCTACTTAAGTAACCGGTCTCAGGTAGTCGAAATTAAGGATACGAGCGGTACACCAACTCGCTCTAACCCTTCTAGGGTAGGTAGGGGAGTGCCTCAGGGTTCAGTGATTGGCCCTAGCCTGTTTACGGTTTACTGTGCGGACATCGTTCAAAACATTAGGCATTGTAAACATCACATATATGCTGATGACATACAGTTGTATATCACTTTTAAGCCACGTGATGTCAGTGAGGCAGTGAAAAATCTCAACGATGATCTAGCGCGAATTTGTGAGTGGTCTGATCAGAACGCTTTGGTTATCAACCCAAGCAAATCACAGTACATGATACTAGGTACCAAGTATCAAATCCAAAAAATTGTGTTAACGCATCCAATTATACGTGTTGGAAATGATAGTATAGAAAGGGTTACAGAGGCGCGCAACTTGGGAGTATTAATGGATGAAGGACTAAGGTTTGAGAGGCATGTCATTAGAACAGTAAGTCGCTGTTTTTATAGGCTGAAAGTTCTGTACAAAATAAGAAATTTCATAACGGAACCGTTGCGTCGTACTCTCTGCGAATCTCTGGTGCTCTCGAATTTGAATTACGCAGACGCGGTGATAGGTCCCTGTCTACTTACGCGGTCTAAAAACCTTATACAAAAGGTCCAGAATGCATGCAGTAGGTATTGTTGTGACATCCCGCCCCGTACTCACGTAACGCAGTACATTAACAACTTACGGTGGCTCAAAATGGATGGTCGCAGGCAGTTACACTTTGCCACCCTCTTATTTGGAGTAGTAAAATTTAAAACTCCGACCTACCTTTACGATAAATTACAATGGGCATGCGATAAACACCTGACAATGGCAACTAGAGGATCGGCTTATTTACTAATTACTCCACTCCATCGCACTTCCATGTTCAGAGGCAGCTTTAGATATTTGGCAAGCAAAGTCTGGAACAACCTTCTGCCACCACATTTCAGAACTCTGCAAACAATAAATAGCTTTAAAACTAAATTTAAATCACTTGTAATGCAGGAACAACTTACAACACCGTAATTGTATTGTAAAATATACTTTAATACTATAATATTTTTTATTAGAATAAATAATATATTTTTTAAATCTAATCAATTGTTTGTTATCTAATGGAATGTATAATAAATGCTAAATGTCCCTTATTATTGTATTTATTTTGAATTACTTGATGATCATACTATAGTATTTTATAAACATGCATACTACTAAATTTTTTTATTTTTATTTTAGGTAGGTACATAATAATATTATGTAATTATGAGCACTAGTTACCGTTTTTAGTCTCAAGCCCAGCTCATGGCGGTTTGCAGCTGGCCCGTAGTCGCTTCAACGTCGGGTATGAACGCTCGGCAAAAATTCCATTCTTTCTGGCCACACCACTTATTTTTTTATTTTTATTTTGTTGCACACAGTTATTGTAACCTAAAATTACTATATTATAAGTATTTCAGCTACATATACATATCATATTTTTTAATTCATTTGTGTATGTTTGTAGTAATATAATATAATTGTTTTTGTTGAACCAGCCTACCTTTTTATCCTCTGACTGCGCTAGTAGGTAACATTATAATTGTAGTATTATATTGCCCCTACACATTTTGAAGTGAATAATAGATCTTGTGTAACTAATTGGTATTATCAACCATCTAACAATAATAGCTATGGACAGGCATAATATTATGGCATCTAACCATGCGCGCGTCCGCCCCCTGCAACACAACTATAGTGACTATGGGGAAGTGCGCGGGGAGGGCGACGGGGCGGGTGGTGGTATAGCTGCTCTGCCCATAGCAATGAATCACCTTTTTAAATCCTTTTATATTTATGTATCGCTAACGTATTTATGTATCGTTCTATAACTGCTGAGTATTAATCTGTCCTTCAAATGACAATACTGATGGAACCACAGAATACCAGGCGCTGTGGTGCTCACGCCGCGGTGATACGCCTGAGTGGTATCCTTTTCGGCAATATAGGCATTACACTACCTACCTTCTGGACCGAATTATTATTATTTAATTTATTTATCATATATTATGTTCATGCTGTAACCGGTCTTGTTTTACATGTAACTTTTTCTTATTTGTTCATTGTTAAGTGTTTTATTGTGTGTACTCAATGTAATGTAATGTCTAATTTTTGCTGAATAAATGTTTATTATTATTATTATTATTATTAATTATTGCCATGTCTCATGCTTCCCTACATCTGCGCTATAAATCAATATTGGTCGGCTTATAACTCGTCGTCATATGGGATCTGCGCGGGCGTCGCGGCGCGGCTCCCGAATTTCACGTGTCAAGCCGACGCGGCGCGGCGCAAAGCCGATCTGGCGGTTCGCTTGGTCGAATTTCGAATTTGCACGACATTTTAAGAGCCGATATGGATGTCGCAGTCATCTGATTGAATCTGCTTATTTAATTTAATGACTAGCGCGGTTATTTAATGGCGTCAAACAGCTCTTACAGATAGGAATGTGTTTTATACTACTAATACTTTAATGTGCGTTATAATGGTACACATTCGAAAATTTTAACGTTTAAAAATAAAATATAAAATGGCTGTCCTAGTCTCGGATTAATTGTATTTTTTGGTAAAAATACAATTCAATGAACGCGCCAGTCATTATATCAAATAGCACATTCAACCAGTAGACTGCGACATGTACATGCATGCATCGCAGTCTACTGGTTGAATGTACTTACATAAGGTACTTATCGCCTCCGTGGTCTAGTGGTTCAGAGCTGACAATGCAGGCTGGTCATCTGATTGTCTCACAAGAAAGATAACACTGCTATACAGTCATTTTGCGGAAGGCATACTTGAAGTCGATTTTGTATAAGACGAGTGTGCTGATAACGGGAAAAATACCAGAATGGTCAAATTGACTCCAGTTTTTGAGATTAACGCTTCTAACATTTTCCATAAAATGCTTCAATAAATGGGCCAAAAGATGTATTTAAAATTTATTTTTATTGTTTATCTTTACAAAAATACACAAAAATAATAATAGTTTGGGGTACCTTGAACTAGAATAAATAAATGAAGATCATGAAAAACTTTTTCTTTGGGATTTTCTCTTATTTACTTTGTCAGGACAATCTCTTTTCAAGGTCCAGCAATAGTCAGCCATCATATGGCATATATTCTCGGTTGACTGTTTTTACAAACTCTGTGATCTCTTTTCTTTGCTTTTGTAAACTAAACTTGCCACAAATAAAGCAAAAACTGTTAGGATCGTTAAAACAAGGTTTACGTGGAAAACTCATGTTTTGAAAGGAAAAATGCACTTTAACACCAAACAACCGATTTATAACTGATAACTTCAGGGTCTGATAGCTATAAAGTTAAGTTGTTGCAAATAAATCCGTGAAAAGATGACAAACGTAAGTGAAAACAAATCAATGAACCACAATGTTTGTAGGATAGTTTGAAATTTTCAATTATTTCTTAGTTCCGTTTATCTCAATAACCAGAGTGAATCAAAAATAAATAAGCATGCAGCGTGAAGGTCTAATATGAGTATTAACAAAAATTATTAACAAAATCCCTGCCGCAGATTTTTTTATTTTTTTTGTATAGCAGTGTAATCCATGCGTCGGATGGGCATGTAAAAAGTCGGTCCTGCGCCTGATCTCCCGCCAGTCGTGTCGATTATCTGTCCCACTGGGATACGAGAGTGAAGGAAGAGAGAGTGCTTCTGTGTATGGCGCACACACTTGGGCACTATAAGATAACTCCTGCGTAGCTGGCGTGGTTTCAAGGAAACTGGCCACCGTCACCGAAATCGGTGCGGGAGACATTATTATTATAGTATTAAAGTACCTAAGCGTTCAAAGACATACCTTGTTATTTAGTGTTATACAACATACTTAATATTTAGCGAGAAACAAATAAAAATTTCAAGATGTTTGTACCACCACATTGACGTGGTGTGCATTAACTGGAAATCGTGATCAGCTCCGATTGAAGCTATTAGCGGTGTTGTAATCACCGTGACATATTGCTCAAGCGAACTGAGGACTAATATACACATTAATGAACGATATGTGACAAGGGCTTAATACTTTTCCGACGACCGAATAAGTTAAGTGATTTAAAATCTATATGGATTTGGGTCAATTTTTATATTTTTGTTATCTTCTTTCTTTATATATAAAAACGAATTGCTGTTCGTTAGTCTGGCTAAAACATGAGAACGGCTGAACCGATTCGGCTATTATTAGACTTGAAATATATTCGGAAGTCCAGGGAAGGTTTAAACGGTTTGTATGCTCAACGAAGTGGGCACGGGTCAGCTAGTTATATATAAAAACGAATTGCTGTTCGTTAGTCTCGCTAAAACTCGAGAACGGCTGAACCGATTAGGCTATTTTTATACTTGAAATATTCGTGGAAGTCCAGGGAAGGTTGAAACGGTTTGTATGCTCAACGAAGTGGGCACGGGTCAGCTAGTTATATATAAAAACGAATTGCTGTTCGTTAGTCTCGCTAAAACTCGAGAGCGGCTTAACCGATTCGGCTATTTTTAGACTTGAAATATTCTTGGAAGTCCAGGGAAGGTTGCTTGGTATGCTCAACGAAGTGGGCACAGCGTCAGCTAGATTTATAAAAACGAGCGACGAACTTAGAGAAGGATAAAATAGTCTATAGTTTATGTATTTATGTAGCCAACAATAATCATTGCATTAATATTGGCCAAATGGCATCACTGGCTAATCTATGGTTGTGTCATAGACGGCTTTGTTTACGTTTGGGTTAAATTTATCTCGGACGCACTTTAGTAACGTATTAAGTAAATTGATTCTAGAGACGGATCTTTAGATTATTGTACTTAACACATTACAACGTATTCTCAAATGTTTAAGTGACAGTTTAAACTAAATTTTCTTGATCTCATAATTTTGCTACATACCACCTTCATCCATTATGTCTTCATTATGCTAGTAGGTATTAACTGGTAAGTATGCGCGTAAGACCCCCCGTGAACACTTTAAGTTGTTAATACGATCGAAATAGATTAGTGGACTATAAGCCAATACTTTCACATGTAAATGTCATAACTGTACGACATTATTTAATAATTACTATCTATAGATCTGTACAGATCATGTCACAATCATATTTAATGTATCGTTTATGAAAGGTGTTGCAAAATATAGATTAAAGATATAAAAGTTACAAAGTAGAGTTTGGTGTGATAATTAAATTATTTCAGTTAGGTAGGTCTTATACAATCAATACTTATACATACCTAATATGAAACTTGTCTGCGTTTTTTAATACATGATTCCTCATAAAAATTACTAAAGGGAATAGCTATCTTAAAAAAAGCCATTAATCGTATCAAAATCGGACTGAAAGTTTCGGACATCTATACAAGTAAAAAATATAGGACTTATGTAATTACTAATAAAGTTCGTGATTTATCAAGATAGACGCATCTCTAGTAGCCTGTAGCTCAAGCAGGAACATTTGAGAGCTCCGTAAAGTAAACGAAAGTCAGCCGTCACGTTTTTTATACAATTATATCATTCGTTAAGATATCTTTACAGAGCTTTTTAATGTCCTTGCTTTGCCTGAGTGTAGCCAACCCTATAGCAGTTAAAGTTAGTACATAATTACAGTGTACCCACAGCTATTTCTAGCTGATTTTAAGTATTTTGAGGCCTTTACAGCCGTCCAAAAATTGCCATAGCGGACGGTATTTCACGTCCACACGGCGGGGTATTGGTAAAGTTTTCAACTAGCAATAATCGCACCTCGGATTAACCTCATTGGTTACGATATTGCCTCTGCGCAAAGTTAACCTTAACGAGTCCGCAGAGCGGTAGTCATGATTCTCTGTCGTACAAGCGATAGCGCGATGTAGCCGCCTGACAGTGACATCTGTTGGCGGCGCGCGGAACTATTTTGGGCAGTATTATTTTTGTATCATACTTTAATTTGTTATAAGTGTTATAATCCCGTCAGGTGTTAAAGCATATAAAAAAGTAAATTGGATCATGTGGGGGCTCTTCGTGGGTGGTCTCAAATTACGTCATCCGCGTGAGGATCAAATTACAATATTTCAAATATTTTGTTTATGAGCTTATTTAGATTATATAAACAATATGTCGTTAAAATCGCTATGAAACAAGCTAACATATACTTATAGATTGGTTTAGTTTGGCCTTGTAATGTATAACTTATTCCAATTTGAAATTAGGTAAAACTATTTTTTCCCCATTTTCTGGTATTAAAGTCGTTGAATTAAAAAATATATAAATTATTTTATCCAAAAGCTTTTTTCGTCCTCAGGTTTATACATATTACTTCCCATTATTAGTAAAAAATAAGACACATTACAAACATTGTTTCTAAACCACAAGCTTTATAAAAACGCGGTACTTGAACGGGCTCGACCGAGGCCATAAAAAAAGGTCTTGTTTACACTTCAATTCCGAGAACTCCATTGTCGAGTGGCCGGGAATGTTACTCATTGTTTATTATGGTTAATAATCTTATACACAAACGAAAGTTGAAGCGTTAAAACTGTTTTGTTTATTAGAAATCAAACAATGAAAAAAACACTAGTTAATACGAAAAAATTTCAAATCATGTTTGATGCAATAACAATTTTTGTATAAAATATTTATGATATTCACATTATAATGCATGAAATATTGTTTGTTTATTACTTACCTATCCAATTAATAGCACAAAACACAATTCACAGCACAAAACAAATATATTTTAACAATTTTCTAAAAGACGGTTGGTGGAAAAAAACAACAATGAGCGACGTCATTTTCATACGGCTCGTATTTCATAATAACAGGTTCCATAGATTAAAGCAAGTTTTTAAAGGACAATCTAAATATTTTTTTAAAAATTGGCACATCTGTGGCAAAGAAAAACACAAAAAGCCGTCGAGTGTTGAGAAATCAATATTAGTTTCGCGCAGCGGACTCCAGGAGTCCGCTCAACAGAAGACGGAAAATTTTGACAGCGCTCCAGGAGTCCGCTAAACAGATAAGGGGGGGGGGGGATTACTTTTTTAATGTTACAAATCTTTGTTGGAATAATATTACATATATAATCAGAAATTTATAAATAGTCTATCAATAAATATGTAATCTTTTATTAACTTCTATTTTCAACGTCTTCAATATTAGTGAGACAATGATATATTTTGTAGAGTTTTTAGCAATAAAAATGAAGTTTCCAATTATTTAATAGCTATATAAATGGAATAAGCTATATTGTATGTTATTTCTATTTACATATAATATTTAGCTTACTTAAATTCATAGTTTGGTCTGTGGTTTGGTACTGATAGTTTTAAATAATATTTTTTTTGTATTCGTTATATAAACTTCATTTTTATTGCTAAGGAAACTATAATCATAGAATAAATATTTTTTTTTACATTTAAGTAATATGATGGACACCAAAAATGTATGTACTCAAATTGTTTGCATATTCTGTTCTGATTTAATGTGACATAATATAGACAAAGCTTAATATGGGCTACATTATTTAAATGTCACTAATTCACCGCATTATTATAATAATACATAATTTGCTAGGGTTACAATTTTTTTCTTGTTAGGGTTTCAACTTTTTGATAAATTACATCACATTGAATCTGGGCGGAGTATAACTTTATTTATAAAATATTGTTTTGGGAACTAAAGAAAGGCAATTCGCGACGCTAAATACATAACGATTTAAGGAAAAGATGGCAAAATCGAAACAGCTGACACAAAAAGAAAACTGAAAGGACCGAAATTGATTAGTTATAGTCCCGATGGCAGTGAGCATTTCCATTAGCGGGGACGTCACGGTGCCAAAATGTCACGTACAGTGTTCTCAGATGCGCCCGGGTCGTGACACTTTTTACACCGTGTCGGAGGTTGGAGGCGCGTGTCCATGTTTGGATGTCATCCGGCATTCGGCAGTGTTCGGGGACGATAATTTAACGGAAGTATGAGATAGATAGAGTAGTCGATCGTACGGATAAGGCGGTAGGTTGTTATTGTTCTTTTTTTAAAAAATTACTTTGCTCGTTCTATTTTATGCAAAATGTTTTAACTCTCCATTATTTTTAATAATAAAATAACATTTATTTTTAAAACATTTGAACATCACTACTTAACATTACATTAAAATAAAGTAATGTTTATATTGATCGATATATTATAAATCATATCCCATCAAAAACATTTTCATGTAAAAATGTTGCCAAGACGAGTCTATATAGCTTACCCTGTGAAAAAGTTATCAGATATCGTATAAAGCCAAGTTCTAAAGACTACTCGCCCTAAATCTACCAGCACCTTGATCAAAATCTATCAAAAAGTGGACAAATCCCATGTAGAACCAAAGTTCTTGATCTATGCGCCCTTACTCTACTAGGCTTAGCTTCACTTACTCTACATTTCAGTTAAAACGTGATACTTGGCCGTTTTGCTACCGTTACGAAGATTTTATAGGCATTCATTTATCGTGTGGTAAATAAAACGGCCAAGCATCACGTTTTAACTGAAATGTAGAGTAAGTGAAGCTAAGCCTAGTAAAGTAAGGGCGCATAGATCAAGAACTTTGGTTCTACATGGGATTTGTCCACTTTTTGATAGATTTTGATCAAGGTGCTGGTAGATTTAGGGCGAGTAGTCTTTAGAACTTGGCTTTATACGATATCTGATAACTTTTTCACAGGGTAAGCTATATAGACTCGTCTTGGCAACATTTTTACATAAAAATGTTTTTGGTGGGATTTCATATATTTTTGTAAGTTGGTTAATGGACTTGTTTGAGTTTAAAAATAAACTATTTTGACCCCGGGCAATTAATTTCGCCTTATTCTTTGTCTGGAATTTAGATGATTTATTGTATTGCTCTTTCATATATTACATTATAATTGGTGACCGACTTTTTGTAGATGAATAATAAAATATACTGATTGCAGTAGTGCAACGCACTCAACATACATACAGTCGGACATAAATTATATGGAGCAAAACTCTGAACGATTATGGGTCCTACAAAAAGTAGGTCGTAGGTTATTTATGTACTTGTATATTATATTCCTTTTATAAATTAAAGATCATCAGATCCTTATAATAAACATCCGAATATGGTGGTCCACCATATTATTGGATTCAAAAGCCCAGCGCCGCGACGCCAAGCGCCGCGACGCCTGCCAACTCCCAGCGCCGCGACGCCTGCCGACGCCCAGCGTCGCGACGCCTGCCGACGCCCAGCGCCGCGACGCCTACCGACGCCCAGCGCCACGACGCCAAGCGCCGCGACACCTACCGACGCCCAGCGCTGCAACGCCTACCGACGCCCAGCGCCGCGACGCCAAGCGCCGCGACGCCTACCGACGCCTGCCGACGCCCAGCGCCGCGACGCCTACCGACGCCCAGCGCCACGACGCCTACCGACGCTCAGCGCCGCGACGCCTGGCGACGCCCAGCGTACCGACGCCTACCCCAGCGCCGCGACGCCTGCCGACGCCAAGCGCCGCGACGCCTACCGACGCCCAGCGCCACGACGCCAGACGCCTGCCGACGCCCAGCGCCGCGACGCCTGCCGACGTCCAGCGTCACGACGCCAAGCGCCGCGACGCCTACCGACGCTCAGCGCCGCGACGCCTACCGACGCTCAGCGCCGCGACGCCTGCCGACGCCCAGCGTCGCGACGCCTGCCAATGCCCAGCGTCGCGACGCCTACCGACGCCCAGCATCGCGACGCCTGCCGACGCCCAGCGCCGCGACGCCTGCCGACGCCAAGCGCCGCGACGCCTACCGACGCCCAGCATCGCGACGCCTGCCGACGCCCAGCGCCGCGACGCCTGCCGACGCCAAGCGCCGCGACGCCTACCGACGCCCAGCGCCACGACGCCCAGCGCCACGACGCCTACCGACGCTCAGCGCCGCGACGCCTGCCAACGCCCAGCGTCGCGACGCCTACCTACGCCCAGCGTCGCGACGCCTGCCGACGCCCAGCGCCGCGACGCCTGCCGACGCCAAGCGCCGCGACGCCTACCGACGCCCAGCGCCACGACGCCAAGCGCCGCGACGCCTACCGACGCTCAGCGCCGCGACGCCTGCCGAAGCCCAGCGCCGCGACGCCTACCGACGCCCAGCGCCACGACGCCTACCGACGCTCAGCGCCGCGACGCCTGGCGACGCCCAGAGCCGCGACGCCTGCCGACGCCCAGCGCCGCGACGCCTGCCGACGCCCAGCGTCGCGACGCCTGCCGACGCCCAGCGTCGCGACGCCTGCCGACGCCCAGGGCCGCGACGCCTGCCGACGCCCAGCGCCGCGACGCCTGCCGACGCCCAGCGTCACGACGCCCAGCGCCGCGACGCCTACCGACGCCCAGCGCCACGACGCCAAGCGCCGCGACGCCTGCCGACGCCCAGCGCCGCGACGCCTACCGACGCCCAGCGGCGCGACGCCTGGCGACGCGACGCCTACCGACGCTCAGCGCCGGGACGCCTGCCGACGCCCAGCGCCGCGACGCCTACCGACGCCCAGCGCCACGACGCCTACCGACGCTCAGCGCCGCGACGCCTGGCGACGCCCAGCGCCACGACGCCTGCCGACGCCCAGCGCCGCGACGCCTGCCGACGCCCAGTGCCACGACGCCTGCCGACGCCCAGCATCGCGACGCCTGCCGACGCCCAGCGCCGCGACGCCTGCCGACGCCCAGCGCCGCGACGCCTGCCGACGCCCAGCGCCGCGACGCCTGCCGACGCCCAGCGCCGCGACGCCTGCCGACGCCCAGCGTCACGACGCCCAGCGCCGCGACGCCTGCCGACGCCCAGCGCCGCGACGCCTGCCGACGCCCAGCGCCGCGACGCCCGCCGACGCCCAGCGCCGCGACGCCTGCCGACGCCCAGCGTCACGACGCCTACCGACGCCCAGCGCCACGACGCCAAGCGCCGCGACGCCTGCCGACGCCCAGCGCCGCGACGCCTACCGACGCCCAGCGGCGCGACGCCTGGCGACGCGACGCCTACCGACGCTCAGCGCCACGACGCCTACCGACGCTCAGCGCTGCGACGCCTACCGACGCCCAGCGCCACGACGCCTACCGACGCTCAGCGCCGCGACGCCTGGCGACGCCCAGCGCCGCGACGCCTTCCGACGCCCAGCGCCGCGACGCCTGCCGACGCCCAGCGTCGCGACGCCTGCCGACGCCCAGCGCCGCGACGCCTGCCGACGCCAAGCGCCGCGACGCCTGCCGACGCCAAGCGCCGCGACGCCTACCGACGCCCAGCGCCACGACGCCAGACGCCTGCCGACGCCCAGCGCCGCGACGCCTGCCGACGCCCAGCGTCACGACGCCCAGCGCCGCGACGCCTGCCGACGCCCAGCGCCACGACGCCAGACGCCTGCCGACGCCCAGCGCCGCGACGCCTGCCGACGCCCAGCGCCGCGACGCCTGCCGACGCCCAGCGCCGCGACGCCTGCCGACGCCCAGCGCCGCGACGCCTGCCGACGCCCAGCGCCGCGACGCCTGCCGACGCCCAGCGCCGCGACGCCTGCCGACGCCCAGCGCCGCGACGCCTGCCGACGCCCAGCGCCGCGACGCCTACTGACGACCAGCGCCACGACGCCTGCCGACGCCCAGCGTCGCGACGCCTGCCGACGCCCAGCGCCGCGACGCCTACCGACGCCCAGCGCCACGACGCCAGACGCCTGCCGACGCCCAGCGTCGCAACGCCTGCCGACGCCCAGCGCCGCGACGCCTGCCGACGCCCAGCGCCGCGACGCCTGCCGACGCCCAGCGCCGCGACGCCTGCCGACGCCCAGCGCCGCGACGCCTGCCGACGCCCAGCGCCGCGACGCCTACTGACGACCAGCGCCACGACGCCAAGCGCCGCGACGCCTACCGACGCCCAGGGCCGCGACGCCAAGCGCCGCGACGCATACCGACGCTCAGCGCCGCGACGCCTGCCGACGCCCAGCGCCGCGACGCCTACCGACGCTCAGCGTCGCGACGCCTACCGACGCCCAGCGCTGCGACGCCTGCCGACGCCCAACGCCGCGACGCCTTTATATTCCTTTTATAAATTAAAGATCATCAGATCCTTATAATAAACATCCTTTTGAATCCAATATGGTGGTCCAGCATATTGGATTCAAAATGGCGGCATTTACATTTTAATAATTTTTTTGTTGGTTTTGTATCAATAACAGCTTACATACATAACTTTAGCTTTCTAAGATTTCCGGAAGTAACCTAAGAATTTTGATGCTCTATAAATGAGTCAGTGACGAAATCAGGGGTTTTTACACATACGATAAAATCTAAAGTTTAGTAGCTACGTCATTCAAACTTTGTATAATTCATGTATTTACTGGTGTCATTATATGTTGAAATTTTCAACTATTTAGCATCATCCAAAGCAAAGTTATGGGAGTTCAACAAAACGACGAAACCTTTCGAGAAAAGGTAGGTAGTGCCCTTGCGCTTCGCTTGGCTCGTCTTGACGGGGGCACGACCGTGCCCCTAGATTTCTTTGTCAGGCAACCAGGTGATTTTTGTTGTACTAATCAAACTTAAAAACATTTTAGTTGTTCCATCGTGGTACTCGTACCCAAGTTCAAGTCGAAATCGGCTTTAACTAGCAGGCATCCTCTCGACACAATCAAGAGTCGAATCAATTCGATCTCAACGACTTTTGATGTTTTATTTGGTGGATTACTTTCAAAGTAACCAGGATAAAGAAAATCGTTTGATCGTAACGTTTTGTATTCCCGACTAATTTTTATTAATTTTTATTGGTAAGTACGTGGCACTATCGAATCTGAATCAAAATCGAATCAGTTCGGAGAGTAAGGTCCCAGTACACTACAGACGCGTTTATGCACAAACCGTGTGCCAGTACAAACGCGCACCCCACAATTAGTATCATGAATGAAATACTGCGGGTCAGAGCGTGACCCGCGCTGACCGGCGGTCACGATGTCACAGCGCATCCACAAAAAACATTCACAGACCACAATACATCCCCAACCACAAAACATCCAACCGTGAACCATTGTTTGCTAACCCGTGTCCGCACGATCAGGATTAAAAAATGATGGCCGATGATGGTCGATAACAAAAGATAGGAAAAGCCAGTAGCCACGATACGCTCGTTAAGATAGAGTAAGAGACGGCCAAGAGCGAGTCGAACTAGCGAACAAAGGCACAATAAAATTATCAAGCACTAGGATTCATCACATAATAGCCCCCCTCACCGATTTCGATGTCGGTAGCCGATTTCATTGAAACCAGGCCAGCTACGCAGGAGTTATTTTATAGTGCCCAAGTATGTGCGCAATACACAGAAGCACTCTCTCTTCCTTTTACTCTCATAACCCAGTGGGACGGTAAACCGACACGACTAGCGAGAGATCAGGCGCAGGACCGACTTTTTACATGCCCATCCGACGCATGGATCATCTTTCTTGTCAGACAATCAGGTGATCAGCCTGAATTGTCCTAACCAAACTTGAAAACAACATTTTTGTTGTTCCAACGCGGGAATCGAACCCACGACCTTCGGGTCGAGAGCGAAGCTCTGAACCACTAGACCACGGAGGCGATGAATTTGATTGTCAAAATTGATTCATCACATCTAGGAACATCAGCAAAATTTTAGGAACAAAGGCACAATTATCAAGCACTAGGATTAACATCAGCAAAAAAATCTATGGGCGCTTCACACCACGTCAATGTGGCCCGTGCTAAGTATCCCATATTAGGCACAACTCACATTGAATATAATAACTGATGAATATGATAATAAAAGTGAAAAACTTAGTGCTAATGTGTTTAGCTTATGGTCAGTGTTGCCAGTGTGATTACCCAAAAAAAAAATACGACTGGCTTTCTGAAAAGGGTTTTAATTTACAAGTACGATTTTGCCCATACATTAAAAATGGTATAGTCTACCCATAGTGACCCTTTTATAGTTTGTTTTAAAATATATTACCATTATAATTGATAAGGTACGAAAAAGGTACGTAACACTAAGGTACGGGCAGTGGTTGTGTGATAAAAAGTATAGACTATAAGCCCTTGAACAAAATAAACCTATGAAATTACCCAACGTGAATAACGCTTAGAGGGCTGTAACTATATCCTAAGATAACTCTGAGCTCTATGCTGTCATTTTTGAGCGGTATATGTACTGACATGTACCGCTCAAGGATCGAAAGCCAAGAGTCGCTATATATGTTTTACTCTACTACTGAGTAGAACAGAAGTGCGCGCCCTTGCGCTGATAATATGTACGGTGTTCATTTGTACAGTATCTGTATATGAATACAAAAAGAATTACACGAATGCCGTGCACAAAAGACCTATTAGTACAGAAACTTTACTTTTTGGTAATTAATTTGGTAAGTTCTGACAACGTTGCTTATGGTTCAATGATGTGTCATGCTAAAATATAGCCTTGCATTTAACACTTCGAATGCACAAATTCAAAACAAACATGACACAGATCGGAGATAAGCGTTTGATAGCGATCACCCGAGGTCACAGCCTCCCAGCCTCTCAGGCACAAAACATATCAGTGTTACACACACTAAAGATAACTATCATTTGTTTCATACTAATCAATATTATGTGTAATCTTGGAGATTAAAAGTAATTTGCATCAAGTCAGTGTCGAGGCGCAAGGGTAGCCTATAATCCGTTCCGTTTCAATGTGATGTAAATTTCAAAAAACCCACCTACTAGTCAGGTTTTCCGACCTGACTGTTCTAGTCAGATTTTCGACCAGAGATTGAGTTATGTTATTGTTATTACCAATCTAAATTATAAAAAATAGACTAGTTAAAATTAATGACAACTTTATCAACATTAGGTGTAGAAAAATATGTGTTTAAAAAACAAATTGCACATGTTTTAATGTCGTATCGAAAAATTGAAATCTAATTATTTCTGTATTGTTAAATATTACATTGTGTACTTTAAGTAATTCGTGAAAATGTAGTTGAATGTACAAAAACTTAAGATAATATGTCATTTTATTTGTAATTTATCTGTATGCTTGTTTGTTTTAATGTTGGAGCATTTTACAAACATGAAAGTAAAAATTAAGTAAGGTGGCACATACAAAACCTTTTTTTTTCGCGAAAAAATGCTTTTGAGCGTCCCACAGGGGACGGGGTCCTGTCTGTGAGTCTCTGCTGCCCCCTAACAATGGGCGCAGCCCCTACTCACTAAAAACTCGGCGGTACTCTTTGTACCAGCCTTGCAGGCCACGAGATCGGGTGAGCACACACCGCGATACACAACCTAAAGTATTATCACTCATTTATTTTACACCTTGTACACCTACGGAAAGTTTATACACCTATATCCTGAAATTGTCTTTGGTGTATATCTAGTCATGGTAGTATTGTAAATGTGCCAGCAACATTAAATTGCAATTCGCAGCCCACAGCGAAATTTACGACAAAATAAATTAGCAACAACTTAATAGAGTTGGCCAAGCTTAATTACAAATTACAATCATATTACAATACACGGCGTTTATTGAATATGGCATTGTTGGCTGACAGAATAGATAATAACAATTACTGAATATTAATCTGTACTATTTATATATACTAATACAAGCTGACCCGCGCCCACTAGCTTTAGAAAAATATGTATTTAAAAAACAAATTGCACATGTATTAATGTCTTATCGAAAAATGTGAATTTTATTATTACTGTATTGTTAAATATTACATTGTAATGTAGTGTACATTATGTAATCCATAAAATGGTAGTGGATTGTACAAAAACTTAACTTTAAGATAATATGTGTAAGCTTTGACGTTGACAATGACAGTGACAATTTGAGGAATTAGATTTAGGGATTTCAGCCATTACAGGAAGCCGTCAAGGGAGAATCAAAAACGCGTTAAATCGAATAATACATTACTATAATTAAATAACTTAATATACAGTTTAATAATCTTATAAAACTCATTAAAGTTTGTGAAATTTGTTTTAAAGTGCTAAAGTAGATTCAAGTTTTATAAGAAAAATGGTAAAGCATGGACATTTAATTGTCGATTCTCTGTTTTAGGTTAATAACTATTTCATATGTCTGTTTATACGTTATGTAAAACTGTACTTAATAAATAAATAACTCTGTTTTAGATGAATTACATGCTTCAACAAGAAAATAGTCCGTTGATCTTATATAGGTATGTAATTTGAATTGTAACTAGCTGACCCGTGCCTACTTCGTTGAGCATAGAAATATTTTGTGATGGACCGATTAAACCTTCCCGGTACTTCCACGCATATTTCAAAACTAATAGATATGAGAGATTTTTAATAATATTGATATGATCACTATAAAATGTTAGAACGCAGCTTGGCATATGGATCTTACAACTTTTTAAAGAAATAAGTAGCGAGACTTGGCATTTTTTACAAGTTAAGTTTTAATGGGATACCATTTCACATTTGGTCCAATAGGAGCAGAAAATTAATAAACAATATTTCAAAATCGGGAGGTTTATTTCACTACTTCACGCGGACGAAGTCGCGGGCACAACTGTACTATATTATGAATTATAATGTTAATCTGTCAAGTAAGGCTTAAGTGAGAAGCGATAGCAAACCTTTTAGATCCATTTTGTGGTTTCAAATAATTTTATTTTATTCGGAAAACGAAACGGTCAATTAAATATTAATATAAGTAATGTACATAGTAAAAAATATACACACCTCGTTTTCGCATATGGGTTAATTTTAGACTTATTAGAGAAACTACAAACTTAGCTATTACAAATTCTTTATAAATATCTGCTCATCCATAAAGAACCGGAATTCATACTCTGACCGTCGGAATACCAGCTCCTGGAGAGAGTATTTCTAAAAATATTAGGTGTTGAGGCAAAAAGATCCAGTACGGAGCCATCAGTCGACCGACAGTAGTTAAATGAATTTGTCGATCTAAAAAAAACAAAATTTGTGGGTAATAAATAATATCAATGGTCGCTTTCACACAACGTAAAGCTGGGCTAGTGCTTATCCAAATAATTTTTATACCCGCACGCTTAGCATAACCGTAGATATACGTTTTGTCTACAAAGGTACACAAATACTGGTATTACAGGCACAAAGCTAAAGATTTTGTCTACTCCTCCTAGAAAGTATTCCTATGGTGGTAGTAATTCCCAGTTTGTGGAATGTACTGTCACTTTTTCAGCTCTGCATAGTAACGTCACACATGGTTGGCCCCAGGCGTATTGATATGTCATTTCGCTGGCCTGTCTGTCTTTGCATCGTCGTCGCAAGACGGTCTGTCTTTGTGTACAATAACGGATAAAAAGTAAAGATATTTAGACGACCGCTGTAACGCAGTGGTTGAGCCCATTTGCGCTCGAGCGGGAGATCCCGGGTTCAAATCCCGCCGAAGGAACAAGCTTTCTGAGTTCCTGGGTCATGGGTGTTGGTATTAAAATTAAATATGTGTATAGTAGAAAAGTATTAAATATATTTCCGTTGACTGGTACCCGTAACACAAGTTCTCTGAATCCTTATCACGGGGCTAGATTGACGTGGTGTGAAGCATCATATTTTTATACTATTATTTACCAGCAGAAACTAGTATCTAAGGCACATTTATTATTTGTAATAGCTACAAATGAATATACAAATATTTTAAATAACTTCTAAATTATTGTCAAGCAGTGAAATGATGATCATCATCATTTCACTGCTTGACTCGTAGCTAAGAACACCGTCGATTACGTCAGCTTTCGAACAAAAAGATTGGCCGAAAATCGGTTCATGTACGTGGAAGCTACAATATCACAGGCATACAAACATACACGTCAATCTTACAACACCCCTCTTTTTGTGTGTGTTGGAATTAAATGCACAAATTCGCAATTGTTCTATCTGGGGTCACGGCAGTGCACTCTAAGATTTTGTTAGACCGTCTAACCCCGACTTGGCATGTGATAGATGTCACAACTTTTTTACGGTAGAAGAACTAAGTAGCAAGACTTGTAATTTTTTTGCAAGTTATGTTTTTAATGGGATATGCTTGTTAGTTAGAAGCCAGTAATAACTAACAGTACGCGATTAAAACACACTTCAAAAGTAATAACTATTACTAAATACATTGATTACATATCAGATAATAAGTAATTATAACCTGACCTGCCTGTCACGTACGTCTGTCTGTTTGTCAGTTGATAGGTAGACGCTGCCTGCAACTTCGTTTGCGATAATTAAATTATAAGGGGAACAACGCCTCCGTGATCTAGTGGTTCAGAGCTTCGCTCTCAACCCGGAGGTCGTTGGTTCAATTCCCGCGTTGAAAAAAAGGGTTTTCAAGTTTGGTTAGGACAATGCAGGCTGATCATGTTGTCTGACAAGAAAGATGATCCATGCGTCGGATGGGCATGTAAAGAGTCGGTCCTGCACCTGATCTCCCACCAGTCGTGTCGGTTATCCGTCCCACTGTGCTAGGATAGTGAAGGAAGAGCGAGTGTTTCTGTGTATTGTGCACACACTTAGGTACTATAAAGTAGCTCCTGCGTAGCTGCCTTTGAGCCAGTGAAACCGGCCACCGTCACCGAAATCGGTGTGGGAGGCATTATTATTACATTATTTTTATTATAAGGGGGAAACGTACATATTGCCGCGGTAAATATCCTATGTTCTCCGACAAAACCAGAGCGTTATAAGTTTGATGTGTATCTCTGTGTGTCTGTCCGTTGCATCATAGCTCCCAAGTAGATGAGCCAATTTTGATTTAGTTTCGTTTCAAAGCTGATATGAGCAAAGGCTTTAGAGCTATAACTTATCAGAATCAGCTTGTTCACAGATTGACAATTCGGGATTTCATTTTTAATTTTTACTTTTTTTCACTTCACCTAATTAAAACGCCTCCTCAGCGTAGACCTCCTCCAATATTTCTCGACAGACATACAGACCCGCTTTCGCAATATGAATACGGATTATGTAATGTCTGTCAGTTGGACCATAGACAATGGTTAGTGGAGCGAGGTCAGCGGGTCACGATAGCTGGGGTCAAAAGCTACCGGTCCGGTAATGTGACTTCCTGCGATGTGGGGCATGATATGACGTGTAGGTAGATATTAAAGGGCTGGTATATAGGTATTAGGTTGTGCAGTCCAAACAACGTTTATAAATCTATACTAATATTATAAAGCGGAAGAGTTTGTTTGTTTAAACGCGCTAATCTCAGGAACTACTGGTCCGATTTGAAAAAATCTTTTTTTGTTGGATAGTCCATTTATAGACGATGGGTTTAGGCTATATTATAACATTACGCTGCGACCAATAGGAGCGAAGCGTCAGTGAGAAATGTTGCAAAAACGGGAAAAAATATTCACGTTTGGGGACTTTCGTCGCGTGCGCTGCATAAACGGTCACTCAAAAACCACGCGAACGAAGTCGCGGGCCCAGCCCAGGTAGTGTTAAAATAAGATATTTATTAATGTTATAAACACTTGAAAGTCAATAACGTATCAACAAAGGGGTTGAAAAAACAGAATGGCGGGCGAGCGAATGCATGCAACTGCATGACATAATATTATGTAAGAGACATGACAGATAGAATGTTTGAATTAATATAGAGTGCCAGGTATATCGGATGCTTATATATATTTTACACATTGACGACCTCCGTAGCGCTGAACCTGAACAATTTTCAATGTTCCTGGGTCATGGATGTGTATTAAAGGAGAAAGCCCACTCTCCATAGTGTCTCAGGCCCAATGTGGACATCAAAACATCACATTAAAAATGAGTGTTCTAAAATTTTAATAGTATTAGATATCTGAGAAAAAAACTTAAAATGGCGCCATTATTGCAGAAATATTTTTAATTTTACTTTTTGTCTATTTTATTTTCAAGCCCTTTTCCGAATTTTCAATAATTTATAATAGTAAGATATAATAAGATAGCCCTTGTTGTATTGCAAGACTTTCAGTTATTGCTACCCAGCAATTGCGGCAAACAAGATTATCGCCTGACACCTAAAACATATTAACATTAATGATAAATATTTTCAACAGTAAAAGATTTAACAATTAAACCATGATGACGAAATAATAGAAACATTTTATTATAATATTATGATTGCCTGCTGCGGTGCAACCCACTGGTGAATGACACTTAATTCTTCGGGCTCTAAAATACGGTTCTCGGTAACATTATTACCACAATATACATATACAATGTTCTTCAGACATTTTGGTATGCACAATCAAATAGCGTAATCATTTAATCCAAGGTCAAGTAATCGTAGAAGGAGAGAACAAAACCAGTAAAACAATGCCAAAGTCGTACGTGAAAAGCCGAATCAAGGCGAGAAAGCCAGATTGCGGTGAAAAAAATCGAAAACAAAACAAAACGCATCCACATTGAGCATTGCACAAAAATGATATTTCAGTCATCAGTGTTGCCGCTTGTCACAAAAAAATGAAATCGATAAATCGGTTACGTAAAAAACAATCGATATAATATGACTTTTTATTCATCTTTATCGTTTATATCGTTTATAGTAACAAACTTAAACATTGGTGAACAAACTTAAACATTTAAGAGAAATGTTTTCTTTTGATTAATTCTTTACAGAATTACCAACAGTGGCCCGTTATTTGTATTTTACATGAGTTTATTTTATTTGTTTATAAATCGATATTCGGATTGATTGATTAGAGTAAAGATATTTTATCATCGGGTAACATTTCACCTCAACGTTTTGTTTAGGTTCCAAATAATTCAATAAAATTCCTTTTTTTATTGAAACATTACTGATTATGGTGGCGGTTATTTGAATGTTATCAAAAATCATGTCTCTTTATGGTACATTTCAGGAGAAATTAAAGCTTCTTAAGACGGCTGTCCGCTCTGGGCCTGAAATGGGCTTTCTCCTTTGTGTATAATATATTAAAAATCTTAATTATGTGTCTAGTATAAAAATATTAAATATATTTCTGTTGTCTGGTACCTGTAACAAGTTCTTCGGATACTTAGCTCGGGGCCAGATTGACGTGGTGTGAAGCGTTCATAGATATTATTATTATTATTATTTAATTGCGTCCCAATGAAAGCAAGACGTATTCACGTCAACGACTACCTACAGTTAAGAACCATATTATGTAAACAACTTTCTGTATTAAGACGTTGAAAGTCAACAATAGGGGTTAGACAGTAATGTTGATATCAAATCGCGTAGGCCCAGTTCAATAGAGCTGTATGGAGTACAACACACCATAGACGTAAGAATATTAGACATGGCGAGTCTCAGTCCCGATTTCACCAACGCGTTTTATAGTCAGGGTTCCCCCCATACATTATTTTAACTTGATTAGTATGAAGGTAATTTTTCTTGACTAGCGTTATTTTGATGAGACATCCAATAATTTCTTAGTTCTTAGTGATAATACTTTAGGGTGTGTAAGTGCCTCTTCTGTAGAGTTTAGTAAAAGTTTCATTTTGAAAAGACTTAATTTTGATTTGCATGTATGAGAAATAACCCATTATCATACATTTTCACATACATAAATTTTCAAAAAAATACCTCTTTCAGCGCTGGTACTTTCACAGTAAACTCTATATACGACCCCATACCCACCCTAAAGTATTATCACTCATTAATATTATAGCCTGTATAGATTCCTAAAACTTTTATTAAATTACTAGCTGTTCCCGCGACTTCGTTCGCGTGGTTCTTGAGCGACTTAATTAAACCATTTATGCAGCGCACGCAATGAAAGTCTCCCCGTTTTTGCAACATTTCTCACTAACGCTTCGCTCCTATTGGTCGCAGCGTAATGTTATATAGCCTGAAGCCTTCCTCTATAAATGGACTATCCAACAAAAAAATAATTTTTCAAATTGGACCAGTAGTTCCTGAGATTAGCGCGTTTAAACAAACAAACAAACTCTGCCGCTTTATAATATTTATTAAATTAAATATTAAATTATACAGCATCCGACTTGGCAATTACACGCGTAAGTTCTGTGAATACCGTGAAATTGTATATTATGAGAGAAAGACTCTATATTTTACGTTTTGTAATATTTCTTTAGGTTTGTGGGGTATGAATGAGGTTTGGGAGAAAAATGGAGAAAGTGTTTTATTTAATGAATAATTTTACGCTTAAATATAGCGTTTTATTTGGGGTGAAAAAAATTCTATAGTCAAATTATAAAACTCTTCTTGCCAATGATATTCAAACACTTCATGGACATACATTTTAATTTCTGTTCTTATAAACGAAACTGATATCTTGTTCTTTAGTATCAGTCTGTTCCAGTGCTTTAAAAGGCACTGGGGGTTTAGGAGTAAATACAAAGAAATTACGATTGTAAAATTTAAATTTCATAAAGTCAAAGACAAATATTTTTATTCAGAATAAATTTTACAAAAATGTTTTCTGAACGTCGTTTGTATATGTTGCCTACCACCGGTTCGGGAACTTACGAGAAGAACCGGTGTAAGAAACTCGCGTGCGGCCATCTTTTACCAAAAAGATGGAAAATTTCTCCATGATAGAAAATTGTTAAATTGAAGTATTTTAATTTAGATCCCTGGAGAAGTGGAAATAATTAGTAAATTATTTATGAGTTATAATATCACAGTTTTACGCACCCCATGTAAACACCCACGACAGCATATCTTTATAAAATTTAAATACTTATTATTATTTAAATTTTATACTATATACGATTATACTATCTTTCCTTATTTTGGAAATATATTTTTTTTAATATTTTTTTTGTCAAAAACTAAAAAAAAAAATTACTTATACTTTTCACCATTTCTTATTTTTTTGTCGCAAAAATAACAATAAAGCAAAAAAAACATTTCTAGAATGAGAAAAGGTAGTATAATCATATCCCAAAGTTATAGTGACTGCTCTTTTTACACCCTTATATAAACACACGTTTCGCGGGACATTGCTAGATATAAATATATTTAAATTTTATGCTATGGATTTTCGCAAAGTAACGCCTGATTCCTAACTATTTAAATATCTTTAGTCATCGTGGCTTCTTGCACCATAGTAAAATGCCGGAATACCTTTGATTCCTCCTAATAGAGTGTCATTTAGCAATTCGTCATTGTCCCACCCGCAGTTTGGTGGGTGCAGCCCATTGTCTTAAAAATGTAAATTAAAAACAATAAAGACTTTATATTATCATAATTATTATTTATACCTCCAAATAATTAGGAGAAATTAAAGCTGCGTGAGCTATGTGGCTTGACTGCGAATGATCATAGAGATTTCTTCGGTTTGTCGTCAAAATCAAAATATTTTATTTCCAAATGAATCTTAACTATTTTTGGAAAGTCAACGATAATTCTACCACTGGTTCAACCCAATCCCGAGAAGCTCCGGCTTAAGGTACTCGGAAGGCGCCATCTTGTTTTTTTTTTTTAAATGTAGACAAAATATGTTTAAAATGATCAGTATCGTGATCAGCCGCTAGCTACCCACGTGACCTGGGGCCTTACTCTCCAAACTGATTCGATATTGATACAGATTCGATCTTGCCGCGTACCTACTCCCGAATAACGTTTGTTTATTTTGATTCTCAGTCGATTGATATGGTCGGGAGTACAAAAAGTTACGATCTGATGGTTTTCTTTACCCTGGTTAGTTTCAAAGCAATCCACCAAATAAAACACCAAAATCCGTTGAGATCGAACTGATTCGATTCTCGGTTGTGTCGAGAGTAAACCTGCTGACCATCATCAGTCATCGCATATGCAACCATTTTAAGCCACGTCCTGCCATTTCCTCGACCTGTGGTCAGTATCGTGATCGGCGGCTGACTGCCCACGTGGCCCGACCACGATCGATCACACGGATGTGGCGTTTGATCTAATTTATATTAATTAGCGCTCAAGGTGACAGCTCGTTCCGTAAACTTTTTGTTTCATAATCAAGTTGCTATTGTTTTCACAGAAGTGAAATTTACATAGTATTCTTAAAGACGGTTGCAAATTGTCTTTGAATAGCTGTAATATTAATGAGTGATAATACTTTAGGGTGTGTATGGGTCCCGTATATAGATTTTACTGTGAACGGACCAGCGCTGAAACAATTTTATTTTAATGGGCAAATTTATG
Organism: Celastrina argiolus; assembly: GCA_905187575.2. NCBI lineage: Eukaryota > Metazoa > Arthropoda > Insecta > Lepidoptera > Lycaenidae > Celastrina > Celastrina argiolus. The sequence continues at coordinate 12,769,436 of LR994596.1, forward strand.
ATGTTAGGACATTTCTTATGGAAACATGAAAGTCATGTAAGTCTTTCAGCGCTAGTACTTTCACAGTGAACTCCACATAGGATTTTGTTAAACCAATTCCTAAAAACTGCCCAGTTGTCAGAAATTTGTTCAATCGAGTAACGTATAATCACTTAACATTTATGAACATTATCTAGGCAATATTATCTATAAATAATTATTGCGTGTCAAAGAAGTAGAAGAACAATAAACAAGTTATAATTTAAATTGTTATCGAATTTCGAGAACATGGCAAGGGCAACCTATAGTATCTACTAACATGTATTATAGTTTATCCTTGTAGTTTTGCTGATAACAAAAAATAAACTACGTTTAAAAAAACAAAGTAAAACATAAATACGTTCGGTAGCTCCAATGCTACGACAGACTGACAGTCTTTTTCCTTTTTGTGTGAAAAGAGAGAGATGAATTAAGAGAAGTTAGAGTAAATAATATTATAAATACGAAAGTGAAAAAACTCCTAAATTTGCGTTACTGAAACTACACAATATACATAACTCATATATGTATAAAAATGTATCCTCAAATACTTATCACCTCTGAAAATTGGTGGAATATGTTCATATAATAAAAAATGCAAGGCCAAAGTATGTAAAATGTAAAAAAAATATGGGACCACATGGCAATTCTGCGTCGAATAAAAAATTCACGCAAATCAGATCACTATCCTCAGAGTAATCGGTGTACATACACTAAAAATCCGTCAAAGTTGAGAACCTCCTTTCTTGGAAGTCGGTTAAAACATAGTCACTGCAATGAAATAAAGGCAACTCACACAACTAGTATGTAACTTTCTACACAATGTCAGGACCTATCTGATACAAGCGGACATGCCCAAACGAAGACAGCCAGTGAGATGTACGTCTCTGTCCGGCCCGCGCGAATACATCACTTGACAAATGTACAAATAATTTTACAAAGCGAATATCGAGTTACATTTGAAGACACGAATGGATGAAGGTGATATGTAGCAAAGTTCTGATTTCGAGAAAATTGAGTTCAAAATGTCACTTAAATAAATATAAATAAATATATTTAAAAAACGTTTCATTTCCAAATGAAACTTTAAAACCAATACGTAGTAAAGTATTAAGTACTTTAATCTAAAGATCCGTCTCTAGAATCAATGTAGGTACTTAACACGTTACCACCTATCCTAAAATGTTTAAGTGACTGTTTAAACTCAATTTTCTTGATAATTTTTTTTTCGAAAGTGATAAGTCGCAAGAAATATAACCCATAAAAATCAAACTGTCACAAAAACATATTTTTAGGATATGTAGTAACGTATTTAAGTATATTGATTGGTTGACGACGTATCCTAAAATGTTTATGGCATGTTTCACCAAGCGATGTAAAAGTTAACACTATGTAAAAGTACCATGCCTTCTCATTCATTGACAGTAAATACGAGAGGGATAACATGATATTTAACATGGCGTTAACTTTAACATTGCTTGGTGAAACATGCCCTAAACATTTTAGGATACGTCGTCAATCAATCAATATACTTAAATACGTTACTACATATCCTAAAAATATGTTTTTGTGACAGTTTGATTTTTCTGGGTAATATTTTTTCGCGACATATCACCTTCTAAAAAAAATTATACTGAAAAATGAGTTTAAACAGTCACTTAAACATTTTAGGATGTGTAGTAACGTATTAAGTACATTGATTCTAGAGACGGATCTGCGGGCCTACTCCCGACACAATCGAGTACCGAATCCGTTCGATATCAGTGGTTTTTCGTATTTTATTTGGTGAATTACTTTGAAACTAATCAGGATAAAGAAAATTGTTAGATCGTAACTTTTTGTACTCCCGACCCGGCCCCTGTAGATTAATGAACTTAATACTTTACGACGTATTCTGTCAAGTGTTATGTTCAAGTGACAGTTTGAACTTAATTTTCTCAAAATCATAATTCTACATATCACCTTCATCCACTCAGGTCTTCAAATATCTTATATATTTTTAGTTAGTTACAATTTGAGGTTCAATATTAAAAACACACAATTTTTCGGAAAATTATATAGCCTGTCACTCGCGGTATCATTACGAATCGATTGACACCTCATTCATTAAAATCGGACCAGTAGTTTAGCTGCTGCGAGGGAACATACATACATACATAGACTGTTAAAATCATTACCCTTCATTTTGGATTCGCCGAAGTCGAGTGAAAATATATGAACTGTTGTGACCGAATTTCGACCTCTAGAGTGTTAAAATAGTATAAACTAATTGCATTATTGCAGATGAGTGCCGGGGCAAAGGTGTCGTCTGCTCTAATGAGTACATGTGCCGGCTCGGCGGTGTCGTGCTACACTATACTGAGTTTCGTAATAAAGTCACATATACATAGGGCTATAATAATGCTGTAATATAGGGCTGCCATCTCTAAAACCTGCCTCCTAGGACCGGAAGCGTAATTTCCACGGATTTTGGAGCTTTCACTCCGGACATTTCAATACTTTTTTCATTAACTTACATCTAGATTAAAATCTGGAGGCACGGGCAAGTTGTAGTCCGGGTTTCAACTTAAACTACAACTTAAAACCCGCCCGGACACTCCCCGTACGGCTTTCAAACTAGGACAAATCCGGGGTAACCCGGACGGATGGCAGCCCTACACATACATATAGGTGCATTGCATTATAATATACTATATTGTATTCTGAAGACTTTCTTTGCTCAGTGGTTGTGGGTGACGGTGCTAGCAGTTCGCTGGAAATATTTGGGATGTTAATTAAAACGTCTACTTTCTTCCAATCAATCTTTGATAAATAAAGCCTAAAAATACATTCGATTTTCCCGGTTCTTCTCGGCGGGCTAGGGTAGAACCGGGTGGTAGACTTTTTATTGACATTCCGAAAATAGCTTGTTAAGTTTCATTTGAAAATAAAAATGATTTTGATTGATTTTTATTTTGACATTGGCTAAGAAACTTACGCTACTGGGTGGTCCGCTTATTTAGGGGACACACGCGATATGAGATGTAAAGTTAATTAGATACTAAATGCTATGATGCACTACTATTCTAATACTATGCTAAAATATATTACAATCTATGCTTTAATTGCACTTCAGGGTCAAATAACGTCAAAAAAAAGTAAGAAAAAAATCGGTGTTCCTAGGTCATGGATGTGTATTAAATGTGTGTACTGTATAGGTATATGAAATCTGTAATAATATTTATAACATGAAAGTATTAAATATATTTCCGATGTCAAGTATCCGTAACACAATCTTCCTAAACCTAGTACGGAACCAGGTTGACGTGATGTGAAAGCGTCCATAGGAGACTTACGTAATTGGAGATTTGAGGAAACATTTTATAAAATGTCAAGTAAATCAATATAATTTTATGATATTTTCCTAAATAATATTATAATTGTAAAAGTTTGTAAGCATACATAGGTAGATGTTTGGCGCTCTTTTACATAAAAATATTACACGGGTTTTGCTGAAATCTAGTATACTAGTAGTTTAATGTCTGCATTACCATCTAGGCTATATTTTATCACAGTAAATTACGGTTCTCTATTGCTTTCTGTGAGATAACCATATATAATTATGAGTATAATTGTAAACAAAAAAGTTTGATAATTAGCTGTCAGAAGTGGGATCAAGTCTAAAGAGCTCAACTAATTTCGATATTTCAAACATACCCTGAATCTTCTTATATATCTTTCTTAAATACAAAAATGAATCGCTGTTCGTTAGTATCGCTAAAACTCGAGAACGGCTGAACCGATTCGGCTATTTATAGTCTTGAAATATTCGTGGAAGTCCCGGGAAGGTTTAAACGGTTCATCACAAACTGTTTCTATGCTCTGATAAATATGCCAAATACTCGTAACTACAAAAATCTATGATATTTTGTTATGTTAGTACCGACCAACCAACAAATCCCCACATTGTATTAACACGCAGACATCTCGTTACACTGACAGCGACAGAACGTATTGGGACCGCGCGGGAATATATCCAGCCACAGAATAAAGCATTTGTCGTCCGCTCCCATCTGATACGTGCGACGCTAATTTATAGACTCACTCCATTCGAATTTCGAATACAAGCGAGGATCTCGGGTGAGTGCGAATTTTGTTGACTTACCGTGTACAAGTTAACTACAATTTGTATGACTTCCAAAACATACGAGTACTCAGTGGCAATCTATGGGAACTCATTTGATACCATACAAACTTAACTACCTTATGGTGAGCAGAACGTATACAGCGCAATGTGAATAACTGGAGGTCGTCACGTGGCAAAATTCGACCAAGCTTTGGGATATTCTTAGGGCGTGTTTCACCAAGCAATGTTAAAGTAAACGCCAAATTAAATATCATGTTATCCCTCTCGTATTTCCTGTCAATGAATGAAGCCTTAGTCTATTTGCCTCTATGATAAAAAATATGAGAGTTGTCTATGAAACTACATAAATAAATAATACAAAGATTATTTATATTCTTAAAGATTTTCTGTCGTGTTTCTGTGTTGTGTGATTTCCTTTATTCTGTGTTTGTGTAACTTTTGATTGTGCGCAATAAAGTATATTTTCATTTTATTTTAAAGTTGTAAATATTTTTTAAGTACATATTATATGAATTGGCGGGAGATCAGGCGCAGAACCAACAAAAATGCCCGTCTGAAGCATCTTTCTAGTCCAGTTCGATCTCAACGGCTTTTGGTATTTTATTTGGCGGACTACTTTGAAACTAAGCAGAATAAAGAAAATCGCTAGATTGCAACTTTTTGTGCTCCCGATCATATCAATCGACCGAGAATAAAAAAACATATGTCAGTTTATTCGGGAGTACGCGACACGATCGAATTTGAATGAAAATCGAATCAGTTTGGAGAGTAAGGCCCTAGACTGCATAGCCAATAATTTTGTTCCAAGTTCCAAAGCGGGGATCGAACCCACCCAAACTCTAAACTGGACGACAGGGGACTTGCATATAAACTGAATCAATTACGCTAATAAGACCGCTCGGCGTCATCCAGCGCGGTGTTGCCACACGTGAAATGCAAGTGATGCACGATCCGTTGCAACACCCGACCCAGATCTGTTAATGTTGCTATTGGGTTTATAGATTTAAAATTATATAATGATTTATATTCCTTCAATCGAGTAAATAGTTTGGATGTGACGGGTGTAAAAAGAACAGTCGCTATAACTTTGGAATATGGTTATACTACATTTTCTTGTTCTAGAAATGTATTTGCTTTTTCGTTATTCTTGTAAAAAAAGAATTTTAGTTTTTGACAAAAAAAGTTGTATAATCGTATGTCAAAGTTAAAGTGACTATTATTTTTACACCCTATATATTTTTTAATAAACCGACAATAATCCGAAACTATAGCTATCAAAAGAAAAGAAGAATCTATTTTACTTTTCAATATTACAGTTTGGGTTTTTTATTACAATTTTGGTACCAGTACTGTTACTGGTGGCGACGAGGCAAGTTGGCAGTACTGTTACTGTACAAGTTAAACTTGTATAACAAAATAACCGGAAATAACAACTTCAGTAGTGTAACATTTATATTTTCATGTTGCCGACTTGCCATTTTTATCAAAAATGAATTAAAAACACAGAAAAAATAGGATCAAATGCACCCTAAACAATTGAAGACATGAATGGAGGAAGGTGATATGTAGCAAAAAAAAACTATAAATTGAGTTTAAACTTTCACTTAAACATATTAGGATATGTACTATGTAGTAATGTATTGAGTACATTGATTCTAGAGACGGATCTTTAGATTAATGAACTTAATACGTTACTACATACCTATCTAATAAGTAATAAGTTCAAACTCCATTTTCTGGGGTTTTTTGCGACATATCACCTTCATCCATTCTTGCCTTCAATTGTTTCCCGTCTCCGTCGAGGAAACAGCAAGGATATCGCGTATTTGTTTTATTATGATCCAATAGTTATAGACCAGTGTTTCCCAATCTTTGTTATGCCTTGACCCGGTAATTTTCACACTGCCTTTTCGTGCCCCATCTATTTTTAATTTCAATCCGATTTCATTGGATTAAAAAAATTATAAATATAATATCTATGGACCACGTCAATCTGACCCCGTGCTATGTATCCGAAGAACTTGTGTTACAGGTTGCCAGACAACGGAAATATATTTAATACTTTTATACTATACACATATTTAAGATTTTTAATATATTATACACAAATTTAATATACATCCATGACCCAGGAACATTGAAAACTTTTTGTTCTCTCGGCGGGATTCGAACCCGCGACCTCTCGATCGAGCACCAGCGTGCTCAATCACTGCGCTACGGAGGTCATCTAATTATTAATTAGATAAAATAATTCACATTTATTAATAGTAGAAATGAATTTTTAATACTTTACAAAACATATAAGATTGGCATTATCAGATATGTCTGTACTTTCGTCGACTTGTAAGGTAAAAAAATTACATGATTTCAGATGGCTTACGACTGTTTCTTCAATGTTGAATGTTGATTATATAGGTAGGTATTATTTTTTAAACAGGGCGGGAATGTTGCGACCCGGTATTTTATTTTAACGGCCCGGTACCGGGTCGCGACCAGCATTTGGGAAACGCTAATATTGAAACCGTAAAAGTACAGCTGCGGGATAACTTATCGGCTGGATATAAATTTGAGGTTCGTTAATAGTTTATTGTATCTGTCTAGGATAATGTGGTACATAAATTTATATTTCATTTAGGTACATGACTTTCATCTATAGTGCATAATATTTGAATATCACACTTAACAACTAAACATTTAACATTATAAGTTAAAGTCATGTACCTAAATTAAATATGAATTGTATACTATCTTATCTTATATCTTACTAGCGACCCGCCCCGGCTTCGCACGGGTGCAATGCAAAATATACCTATACTACTACAGAATGTCCTTATACACAACGTTCACAGCTTTTTTGTCATTAGCCAATACAAACATGTTTTGCTTAGACGTTACTCTTGACAGCGCGACATATAATTGGCCATGTGAAAAACACTCAACGCTCAAGTCTAATCCTGCAACGTTAAAAGTTAGGCACGCGCCGCTCGACCCCCGGCCGGCCGCGGGTCGGTACCGCCGCGGCGCAAACAACTACGACCCTGCATTTTAAATTTGTAATATCTTAGGTAATATTCGCTCAAATTACATGCTGTAAAAAGCATATTGATCTATAATAAATGCACAATTTATTTAAGGTACTTAATTGGATAAGGATTAATGCTGTATTGTTTAAAATCACTTCGTAAATAACCATTTTTTAGTAAAAGATAAAAATGGTTATGGTGGGATATCCCTAAGAGATAGTCATATACCATCGCGGACTTTTTTGTTGAACTTTTTAAGGTAAACAATACTGTAGTACATTATTTTGGTCTATATCGTAGGGTTCAGCCAGCGTTTGCAATATAAGCGCAAAAAAACGTGCTTATTTACGACATCACATTAGAAACCTTTAAATTTATCAGTGTTTCTCTACTATATTTTTTATACATAAAAACCTTCCTTAAGAATCACTCTATCTATTTAAAAAAAACCGCATCAAAATCCGTTGCGTAGTTTTAAAGATCTAACCATACATACGGACAGACATACAGCGAAAGCGACTTTGTTTTATACTATGTATTTATGTATAAAATGAATTGCTGTTCGTGATTCTCGCTAAAACTCGAGAACAGCTGGACCAATTCGGTTATATTTGGTATTGAAAAAATTCATGGAAGTCTCGGGAAGGTTTAAGCGGTTTGTATGCTCAACGAAGTGGGCACAGGTCAGCTAGTACCTTATTTTTGCTGGCAGGGGATGATTTTGATAAAATTGAGTTCAAACTGTCACTTAAACATTTCAGGATATTTCTTTACGTATAAAGTACATTGATTCTAAAGATGGTTCTTTCGATTACTTAATACGCTACGAAATAAAATGTTTATGGATCACACACACATGGATTTCAGCGGAAGGTTTAGTTAACGTTCCATTCGATTCACAAGATATCTGCCAAACGTTTTCCTCTCGGTATACCGGCGTACCGATTCCCAGGTGGTACCTTCATTATATTATCTCCGCATCAAACGTTTATAGCTATCGTTGCGGGCCAATATATCTTGCTGGGCGTTAATAGTATCGGCTCTCGTAGGATACCCCATTATTTTGTCAAGCTGTGGATTTATAGAGCGCAGTACTAACGGAACCACGTGGATGGTACTGCAAAGGTCGTCTTTTCGTATGTTGATCTTATCATCGATTTATTCCCTTGCATCGAGTATCGGTGGTAATTTATCTAATGATTGATGGATCGAATTTTGTGTTGATATGTTTTGAAATTTTTGTTGGTATGTTTTTAAATTTTTCAAAGTGTACGACACGGGTTTGGTTTAGTGCAATAACTGTAGATAAGGACCAAATAAATTGAACCCTAACGTCACACATTAAGGCCTGTTTGAATAAAACAATCAGAATCGAAACTCTCGTTTCAGTTTTAAAAATGAACAACTTCACTTATGTTACATACTTTCATTTGTTTCTTTTAAAAAAGTAAAAATAAAGATTATAAAAATATAGATTATACTTATTTTAATGTCTTTCTGTAATCTATAATAAGAAAATTAGATGAGTATAAACAGAAAATAAATTAAAGTACTATGTAACATAATAAAGTTGTTCACTTTTCAAAGTGAAACGAAATGTTGTTTTATCTGTCACATAGTTTCTCAAGTGAGGTTGGGATTGAGATTGTTTTATTTATACGGGCCTAAGATTCCTGATAAATAACACTGAAATTTTGAGGGTTATTTTATTATTTTCCATCGATTTCATATAGGTAGTGGTTATATCAGCTTTCTTTAAGATTTTTTTCCACGAAATAATCAAAAACGTTTAGCAACAATATTACTTAGAAAACCGCCAAGTTTGTTCGTAATAATAACTTGTGCAGGTATCTCTATCAGCCCCAGACAACAGACAACAGTACAGATTGAATGTTCCCCACAACGCGTTAGACACGATAATGACAGTCTGATCGCTGCCAAAGGTCAGGAGTAGGGGCTTTTTGCATGAGTTCAATTTGCAGGAAATACTAACAAATGTATGAATCTCATTATCTAGGGCCCGTACAAATAAAACAATCTCAAACCCAACCTCACTTGAGAACCTATTTGTCAGATAAAAAAACGTTTCGTTTCACTTTTAAAAATGAAGAACTTTACTTATGTTAGGTACTTAATTTTTTTCTTTCTTAAAACGTAAAACTAAAGATTATACTTATTTTAATGTTTTCTGCAATCTATAATATAAATATTACAGTATAAAAAGAAAAGAAATTAAAGTACTATGTAACATTAATAAAGTTGTTTACTTTTAAAAGTGAAACGAAGCGTTGTTTCATCTGTCAAATAGGTTCTCAAGTGAGGTTGAGTTTAAGTGAGATTATTTTATTTATACGGGCCTAGATCTATGGAATTACATACGTACGCTTTGTATAGGTTATATCTGCACTTCTTACTTGTTGTAAAAAGTGCAGATATAATTTAGTTAGGTACTTAAAATTCGTAAAGAATCATATGGACACTAGAAATTTAAAGTCAGTTTGTCGGAGTTGTATTTAATACAAAATAATTGCTACAACGACCATATTGGTGTTTTACATATAAAATATTGTGGTGTATAAAATTGAAATATCTATTCCGCGAAAAATGATAACCACAACCTGCAAGCAAATGAGTTTGTAAGGTTTTTAAGTTTTTGCTTGCGAGTATACGCATAATGCCTATGCGTACACTCACTCATTTGCTTGCAAGTTTTGTTATAATTTTTTGCGGGATACTGCTAGATATAATATATTTAAATTTTATGCAATGGACTTCCGCAAAGTAAAGCCTGATTCCATTAACTATTCTGGTGTATGTCTGAATGGCTTCGATTGTAGACATAACAAGACACAGACAGCTGGATATAAGTGAAAACCGTCGAAACCGAAAGTCATGACATTACTAGACATGATAAATGAAGTAGTCTTATCGCTATACGCAATTATTATATTCATATCTCATAAAATAAAATAAAATAAAATACCCCACGCCGCGTAAACACAGTATATCATAGTGTCACATACATACATGCAATAAAATTACGCCTTCTTGTAAGACTACCTGTAGCGGTTTTATGTAGGTAGTAGGCATACGTGCACTAGGTACCACTGTTGGTTTACGTACATAAAAACCATTTATATTTCGTCTGAGGCAACATTTTAGCTCGCAGTCTGCAAGAAGAATATATGTGATAGACGCCTAAACCGGGATCATATTGCACGTTGATAGACATATCAAACGTTTAACCTGAGGAATAGCTGCTCATCGGAGTTTAAATATCATCACTTATTAACATCAATACGAAATACTTTACTACTAAACTAAAGGGTTCTCAAATTGCATGGCTAGCGTGAAAATGGGCCTGAGAAAGCCAAAACCAGCAATCTGTCACACATCAAACACAAAACCCAAAAGTGAAAGAGAAAGCCATACCTTTTCGTCATTTTCTAAAGCTGTCAGTAATGTATATGTATCTATATTTATATTTATTATATATAAAAATGAATTGCTGTTCGTTAGTCTCGCTAAAACTCGAGAACGGCTAAACCGATTCTGATTATTTTTAGTCTTATTCGTGAAAGTCCACAGGGACTTCTACGAATATTTCAACGGGAAGGTTTAAGCGGTTTGTATACCTTACGAAGTGGGCACGGGTAGCTAGTCTTATATATAAAAAATAATTGCAGTTCGTTAGTCTTGCTAAAACTCGGGAACAGCTGAGCCGATTAGGCTATTTTTGTCTTGAAATATTTGTGGAAGTCCCGAAAAAATAAAACCGGTTTAAACGGTTCATCACAAGCTGTTTGTATGCTCAACGAAGTGGGCACGGGTCAGCTAGTTCAGATTAAAATTGTAAGTATTCCAAGATACAATTAATGACGTAGGATTACGATTTACAACTCTGTACTGCACTATAAAAAGACCTAAAAATTAGCTACATACCAAGTAAAAATGAACATAGGAGCTTCGTCAAAGAAACAACGAACTGAGGCTAGTTTTTATGTATGTAGTGCTCGTGTGGTGTAAGTGTGTAACGCACTACTTAAGAGGAAACACCACGAAATTTTTTCCATGCAAAAATAGGGGTCTAGGGGATTTCTATTTCCTCCCTGGATAACACCTCTAGAGTAACAATTTTTTCCTGAATATTAATGGATATTGTTTGTAGTTTGTACGTCCCTATTTTTTCCTTTTTTAAATAAATTGATTATTTAAAGAGATATGGACGTTTAAAAACATAAAAAAAATGGCCAGACTCCGCTATGTTTAAATATCTAGGAAACAGATTTGACTAAAGTAAACAACAAAAGCAAAAAATAGTAACCTAGCTCAATTATTTTTTTAGCTAATAAAGAAAAAAATATTTAAATCGGTTAAGTTTTGGAGGAGGAAACAGGAATCCCCTAAACGTCGATTTCTGGTACTTTTAATAGGTAATTTCAGTCCAAGTTGCAGTTGTCTCTATCGCGCTAGTGCTGGCTAGCTAAGGCACTGCGAGACAGCAATAGATTTTATAAATACCTATTTTGTATTTCTCTCAACCGTGGTGTTTCCTCTTAAAGAACCATATACCGCCACCGCTCACACGATAAGGCACAGTTTTGTTGCATGGGTGATAACGCCAATGCTTTCTTTGTATGTATGCAATTGTCTATGGCAATTAGGAGAGCGTTCCTCTATAATCTATGCCTAACATCCATCGTGCTCATGCTTGTGACAGTAACATCAATCCCTGCTTCCTGAAAAAAGTCACGTAATACATGCAACAAAAATCATAAATTGTCACAGCTAAGGCGCAGTTTAGTTGCACGTGCATGTGCGTGATAGGGTAAATCGATGCGTATATCGATACAGATTGCATTTATTGCAATTGTCTAGGGACATTGGGAAAGCGTTCCTCTATAATCTATGCCTGACATCCATCGGGCTTATCCTTGTGACAGCGCGACAGTTGCAACACTCATGATCGTGTTTTTATGCCCTGGATCGCTTTGTTCTTGCAGCGCTGCAGTGTAGCTCCCTGAAAAAGTCCCTCGCTACATGCAACAAAAACCATACACCGCGACAGCTAAGGCGTAGTTTAGTTGCACGTGGGTGCGTGACAGTGTAAACGCCGATGCGTATACCGATACAGATTGTATTTATTGCAATTGTCTAGGGACATTGGGAAAGCGTTCCTCTATAATCTATGCCTGACATCCATCGGGCTCATCCTTGCGACAGTTGCATCACTCATGATCGTGTTACTATGCCCTGGATCCCTTTGTTCGTGCAGCGCTGCAGTGTAGCTCCCTGAAAAAGTCCCTCGCTACATGCAACAAAAACCATACACCGCGACAGCTAAGGCGTAGTTTAGTTGCACGTGGGTGCGTGACAGTGTAAACGCCGAAGCGTATATCGATACAGATTGCATTTATTGCAATTGTCTATGGGCATTGGGAAAGCGTTCCTCTATAATCTATGCCTGACATCCATCGGGCTCATCCTTGCGACAGCGCGACAGTTGCATCACTCATGATCGTGTTACTCTGCCCTGGATCCCTTTGTTCGTGCAGCGCTGCAGTGCAACTCTCGCTGTACTGTTGGTTTATGTCTCACGCCACGTTTGAATCGTGGACATAATTATTATTTGGATTGAGCAAAATCTACCGTGAGATATGTGGACGCGGATATTTTGATTCTTAGACATATTTAAACTCGTTAGAGTGGTATGTTGTAATTGAGATCTGCAGGCTTACTCCCGACACAATAGATAACCGAATCAGTTCGATATCAACGGCGTTTGGTATTTTATTTGTGGGTTACTTTGAAACTAACCAGGATAAAGAAAATCGTTCGGTCCAAACTTTTTGTACTCCCGACTATATCAATCGACTGAGAATCAACATAAATAAATGTCAATTTATTCGGGAGTATGGGGCACTATCGGATCTGAATCAAAATCGAATCAGTTTGGAGAGTAAGACCCCTGATAGAGATAGATTTAGTTTCAATATTTTTGTGAATATCTTTATAAGTTATCTGGTAATAGAGGTCACCATAATAATATGGTCGAAATTATAATTCATATTGATTTTTAAGTTTCCCGTTTATAAGGTTTTTGGCCTACTTTGAATAAGGACCCTGAAATATAAACCCAGAATCATATGTGACGTCGATGGTCTCAACAAAAAATGGCTTCTATTTAACTTCTAACAGTGCTAAAGAAACGCAAATCTGAACGAAAAAAACGTTATTTTCGTTTACTATTTTCTTTAGCACTGTTTAGGATCGTTTTGAACTGTTTTCACAGGCACTGTCAGCTGTCAATGTCAGCGTTATGAATGATCTGAACGTTCAGAGCGTCTCCTGGAACACAGGGTAAGGCTCACTTGCGCGTCCCTGGGTTTATTAATAAACCAAGAGTTAGGTTAGTATAGCATTATTTGGCCTTCACTAATAGCACTGAAGGAATTGAGATGTTTTTGTGAGTAAACAACAGTAGTGTGATGCTACGCCAAGTACTGCGCATCACATATAAGGTAACATATAACCCCTCTGCCTTTACCCCGGGGGGGGGGGGGGGCGAGTATTTACGTAATTACAAATAATAACTAACCTAACCTACCTACTCTATAAATAGAAAAAAACCCCCAGGTCGTCCCCATCTGGTAGAGTACCTAGTAAACTGACAGCATTGCAGCGTTGGATAGCAATGGCTATCCGTTGTGCTAGATAGGTTCTTATTTTAATTATCAAACCAGACCTCAATGGTGTAAATTAATTTACTTCACTAGACTTGGCTGTGACTCAAATCTCCTTACGTCACATTTATCGACAGCGATAATGTCATTACCAACCGGTCAGTGTTGTGCCACAGACGATAATATCAGACGTAGGGTTGTGACTCATATCGATACTCCGCACATCAAGAAGCCGGCCAGCGAAAGATCTGGCGATAACATCGACATGCGCACGCGCCGTCGTGTTGACACTAGCGCACGCATTACGTCCATATTATTAACCCATATTAATTATAATTGAAGACAAGAATGGATCTAAAATTCAAGTTAGTGCCTTAAAAATTGTTTTAAAGCATATGAGCATGTCAAAAGTTGGTCCTGCGCCTATCTCCCACCAGTCGTGTCGGCTATCCGTCCCACCGGGGTAGATAGGAGAGTGAAGGAAGAGAGAGTGATTCTGTGTATTGCACACAAATTTGGGCACTAATAACTCCTGCGTAGCTGGCCTGGTTTTTGATGAAACCGGCTACCGTCATCAAAATCTGTGTGGGAGAAATGGTAAAAAGTAAAAAAAAAAACAGTTTTTTTTAAACACCCTTTCAAATTGAGGAAAGTATAATCGTATCTTAAAGTTATAGTGACTGTTCTTTTTACGCATGTATGTAGGTTTATATTATTGTCCATCTTCTTTAGATTCAATTTACGAACTCTATAATATGTAGGTTTATACCGTTGTCCATCTTCTTTAGATTCAATTGACAAAAACGACACAATATTTTCATGCGTATGTAAACGGGAAAACAACCTAAAATCGAACTTCGAGCACGGGGCGACCTGTATACAATATCTAATCAACTACCATCTAACAATACCATATTGCGTCACACAAACAGTACAGTTCAGTGCTGGTATTTAATTAGAATCCATCTTAGTATCGTATCGATCGATCTCTTTGCCCCCAAATATGATGTATGCGCCGGCACAGCTGCACCGCTCTACATTCTCGTCACAGTTTTTTCTAACAATAACGGCTAAGTGGACTTATCTTCGCTCGTATTGTACGTCCCGTTTCATTTTAACAAGAACGTAAACAAACCCGTCTGTGTCACAACCGTCACAACCTTAGACTAGTCAATGATGCCAATAGGCCAATAGAGCTATAGTACGTCCGTTATTTAGATTTTTAGGGTTAAATTTATCAATTTAACCCTAAAAAACCTAAATTTTCACATATTTTCTTATTGTGTACCGTTCAACACTTTCACCGGAATATTAAAGAATCTACAATAAATAAACTTCGTTATCCAATACCAAAAAGAAGATACGTATATGAAAGAGACACGACCTAGTACTAGAAAATGGTATCACCCTAATACTGGCAATTCTACTGGCTATTTTTATTATCTTCGATTTCCAATAGAGAAAGGGTGAAGTCCAGGCACATTCCGGAAACCGCCATCTAGCGCCACTACTGGAAAATACGAATTACAAATTTCGTTTCGTTTCTTCTTCTTAATTAAAGAGTTGCTTTAATTTAGCTTAATGTGATTTTATGCTTAAAAATATGCTTATATTTATTTTAATGTAAGTATTTGTACTTAATTTGGAATATTTATTTACCTAAATTTTATGATTTACAAACGTTAATAGTAGTGACATCTATTGGATTTTTTTGTATTAAAGATAGATTGTATGAAATGGTAGGCCATGTCCAATACATTTTATATCAATTAAACAATAATAATTATGTTTAAATATCAAATGAAAACTTTCACTGTAAAAATACACCCTTCTGACACTTCCGACTGTAGAATAAAGCCTTAAATCTATGGGTTCCTTTATCAAACAATAATCATTGTATTAATATTGGCCAATTGGCATCACTGACTAGTCTATGGTTATGGGAGATATAGATTATAGACGGGTTGTTTACGTTTGGGTTAAATTTATCTGGGACGTACTACACATTTGTTTACACAAGCATTGTGACACATGTGACGTTGGCAGTGTCCCAAGCAAACTAAATGAAACAAAGGCTCACTTTTCAAGAGAGTGGATATTCGCCGAGACCGATTTCTTGTGCTGACAAGATATCTAGTGTTTAAGGTATTATTTTTTAGATATTCTAGGACTATTTTCAAGCATCCACAGCTCTTTTAGAAGTCCACACAAAATCGCAGTTTGGTCAACAAACAGCGATCTCTCACCGCGATACGATCTAGCCCATAAAATCAAATCCGCCATTTACCAATGAGAGAACAATAACAATTGCAGAACGGCCGATCTAAACTGCGTGGCGACTGGCGGGCCATACAGTAACGCACAAGAGTACGATAACCGACACAGCTGGAGTATACAATAATAATGATTTGCTGCCAGCCCTGACGTGTTGTGCAACTAGGGCTGTCATCTGACAGTTAGACAGTTTTATATTTACACTAGCTAAACCGTGCCTACTTCGCTGAGTATACAAACCGTTTAAACCTTCCCTGGACTTCCACGAATACTTCAAGACCGAAAATAGCCGAATCGGTTCAGCCGTTCTCGAGTTTTAGCGAGACTAACGAACAGCGATTCATTTTTAAATATAAGAAGACTAGCTGTACCGTGCCCACTTCGTTGAGCATAGAAACCGTTAAAACCTTCCCGGGACTTCCACGAACATTTCAAGACTAAATATAGTCGAATCGGTTCAGTTATTCTCTAGTTTTAGCAAGACTAACAAGCAGCAATTAATTTTTATATATAAGATGTAGGGCGGGGAATTCCCCCTGTGCCCGCGACTTCGTTCGCGTGGTTTTTGAGTGACGTAAACCGTATATGCAGCGCACGCAACGAAAGTCCTCAAATTTGAATAATTTTCCCCGTTTTTGCAACATTTCTCACTGACGCTTCGCTCCTATTGGTCGCAGCGTAATGTTATATAACCTAAAGCCTTCCTCTATAAATTGACTAACTAACAAAAAAAATATTTTTTCAAATCGGACCAGTAGTTCCTGAGATTAGCGCGTTTAAACAAACAAACAAACTCTTCCGCTTTATAATAGATAGAGGTCACAAACATATACAAACACCTCTTCAATATGACTATGTGAAATAAAAAGCGAAAGTTACTATAAACTAGACGGTCTACAATTCTCTATGGAAACAGTCTAGTATTTCCTAAATTACTAGAGTACACGTTATCAGGGCTGACCTGAAACTTCACAAATATGGCATAAAATATTGGCACAGCAATAATGAACGATACTCACTAGATACCTTTTAAAAAGCCACACCGATTTTCCCACGGATTTCGTAAGCTATTGTTGCTAGTGACGACCATGCTTATCGATACTTTTCGGGTTTTATCTTTCACCCTCGACAAAAACGGGTTTTATAAGTTTAACGTGTCTTTATGTGTGTGTTTGCTCCCAAACGGACGAGCCGATTTTCTTTGAAAGCTGGGACCTTACTCTCCAAACTGATTCGAATTTGATTCAGATTCGATCGATTAATTTAATGAATTGATTTTATGTAAAGTTCTTCGGTCCATAACGTATTGAAGGATAATTATTAATTACTCAGCAAAATCTGCAAGTATTACTCGTATTTGACGATCTCCGTAGCGCAGTGGTGGAGCGCGTTGGTGCTCGAGCAAGAGGTCACGGGTTCGAATCCCGCCGAGGGAACAAAAAGTTTTCAAAGTTTCTGGGTCATGGATGTGTATTCGTGTATAATATAATAAAAATGTTAAATATGTGTATAGTATAAATGTATTAAATATATTTCCGTTGTCTGGTACCTGTAATACAAGTTCTTTGGATACTTAGCATGGGGCCAGATTGAGGTGTTGTGGAGCGTCCATAGATATTATTATTATTAAAATAATTTCACGTCTAAAGATCATTAATCCAATTTCACATTATCCGTGTGGTTGGGTGTATAAAATGATGTTATTATACTGTAAACTTAAAACAGCCTCATCCCATAAAACGGTATCGCACAAGCGACGTTCATTATAAATTCAGCCCACTTTCACTCGTACATTTTCCTGTAATAATGCAGACTAAACAATTTAAACATATATTGCGGGTTTGAGTTACTGAGCAGGTTTTAGTTTTCTTACTATACAATATAAGTATACAGGGTCTTTTACTTTACTTTACCACAAGTTATTACCACTTTGAGATACGATTATACTACCTTATTGGAAATAATTTTTTTTGACAAAATAAAAAAAAACATTTTTTTAAAAAATGCGGTAAAAATACCAATAGACATTTTTTTTGTAAAAAAAATAATAAAAAATATGAGTGACTATTATTTTTACACACGGTACATTAAAATAATAAATAATAAGACATTTATTCAAGAATTGTACATTACATTAGACAAGAAAAAAATTCTATATTTTTTTATAACGGTAACGCAACATAGACAAAGATAAAAGTAGAAATAAAACAGCGACAAAACAATACAATACAAAATTTATTAAAGTACCTACAGTACGATGAACGCTCTTTTAAATCTTTTTTAAGATTTGCTACTATTATTGTAGCCCACAATCTTATTTGGTAAAAATTTAAATGATTATTTATTTTACTTCAAGTGGGCCAAAAAAAGGCCGGTGGGCCACATGCAGCTCGCGGGCCACAGGTTGAGTATTGCTGAACTAAACTATCGATACCATACAATTTAATGAATAATATCGATATTAAAACCATCGCCACTCGCCACCACTATCAGCTACCGGGCGTGACCGTTGGCGACAAACGACTCGCGTGACGATTCCGAACGCGCCCTTATCTCGTCGATACCGGGACCGCACACAACCACACACTCTAGCCCCTACGCCTTAGATAATAAGGGTCACAATAGAGTTGGTATATCCCCAATAAAATAGATGTTGCTCGGAACGAAGCGATAAACGCGAGAGTTATGTGGTTCCGGATTCAGCATCCGGACACCTAATCTCTACTTTGTAGAATAACGGTCGCATACTTAAACGGTACTTAATTTAAGTAGTACAAGTCTCATTCCATTATTCCATTCAAATATGGATCGATTGGTTACCAGAAAGATTTTTTTTTTTTAATTAAAAAACACTGGGGGAGGCCTTTGCCCAGCAGTGGGATAGTTTAGGCTTACATAATAAGTCTCATTTGTCTTTGTCCTGTGACTGTGATTTAACCCTTAGTGCACGGGTCCCTAAAAAGCGAGTACCTTTTACCTATATCGCTTTCGTAACCAATAAGTGGATGGAGTGCATACAAAGTTCATTGGATTTCCCAATTGTACGAGTTTCCCACGATATTCCGCGTCCGACACCCGCGCTAATAGGACCCACAGTGTGCCTTCGTGGACAATAAGAGACATTTACAGGAAAGCATTCACTGTGAAAACTGCGCAGGTGTCGGTTTGTACTCATTTTGGAGAAACATTAGACTTTAGGTCCCATAAGGTGACGTTTAACCTTTTTTTGCACACTTTTTAAGCAAAAAAGCTTTTTGGTGTTGTGCACTTTTGGGATGCATGAAAAATGGTGAAACTCGTTGTGACGCGTCGTGATCGAAATTCGTAAGATGGGGGGAGTGTACATGTCGCAGTCATCTTATTGAATCTGGTTATTTAATTGAATCACTAGGTGGTTATATAATGGCGTCAAACAGCTCGTACAGGTAGCAATGTGTTGATATATTTTTTGATTAATTTACTTTAACGTTCGTTTTATTAGTACTCATTCGAAAATTTCGAAGAAACTAAAATATTAAATGGCTGTCCTAGTCGCGGATTCTAAAATTTGTTGGTAAAAACAGGATTTAATGAGAGCGCTAGTCATTCAATTAAATAGCGGATTCAATCAGATGACTGCGACATACATACATCGACGCAGAGGTGATATCCTCAGTCTCAGTAAGATTTTTTGTCAAAAACCAAAAAAATATATTTTT
The DNA here is from genome assembly GCA_905187575.2 of Celastrina argiolus. Taxonomy (NCBI): domain Eukaryota; kingdom Metazoa; phylum Arthropoda; class Insecta; order Lepidoptera; family Lycaenidae; genus Celastrina; species Celastrina argiolus. The sequence continues at coordinate 12,789,258 of LR994596.1, forward strand.
ACTTTTCAACATTTCTTATTTTTTTGTCGCAAAAATAACAATAAGGCAAATTTTTTTTTTTAATTTTGGTAAAAAAAAGGAAAAAAAATACAATTCTGGAATGAGAAAAGGTAGTACAATCATATCCCAAAGTTATAGTGTCTGTTCTTTTTACACCCGTTATACTAGCGACCCGCCCCAGGTTCGCAGGGGTACAATGCTGATACTATAGAGAAAAACTGTGAATGTTGTATATAAAAAGTAAAAACACAGCGGCCCGCTTCGGCTTCGCACGGGTATAAAATATATAGCCTATGTCACTCACTGAAAAAAAAAGTTTAAAATCGATCCAGTAGTTTTGATATATACACTAACCTTGGTTTTCAGGAACTTCAGGTCCCGCACCGACAGCGTCCGCCTGCTGATCTTCAGCTCGGTCTGCAGCACCTCCATCGTGGTGATGTCCTGGAAGCCCTGGTGCTCCAAAGCGGCACAGGTCCTCTGGACTTGCTCGATGCACGGCGAGAAGGAGCAGAAACGACCACCTGCAATTTTAAGTCATTACTTAGGATCCAATAATAATAATCAAATGTATGGACGATTCACACCACGTCAATCAGTCCAGTTTCCGAAGAACTTGTGTTACAGGTACCAGACAACGGAAATACACTTAGGGCTGAATTTTCAATCGTCAGATAACTTTTATCTAAGGAATAAATATGTGACTTTGGGGCAGATTTTGTATGGAACAAATGTCAAAGTCACATGCTTAATGCTTATTCAACAGATAAAAGTTATATAACGATTGAAAAATCGGCCCTTAATACTTTTATACTATACACATATTTAAGATTTTTATTATATTAATACACATTTATGACCCAGGAACACAGAAAACTTTGTGTTCTTTCAGCAGGATTCCTTTTACCTGCCACTATTTTCCATTAGACCTGACGCCTCCTCGAGCATCAACGCACTCAACCACTGCGCTACGGAGGTCGCCATAAGTTTTGGAGAAGGAATCAGGGATCTCCTAGTCGTCTATTTCTCGTACTTTTAATCGGTAATTTCAGTTCAAGCTGCAGTTGTCTTTATCGGTTTGATCGGACAGTTGCGGGACAGCAACATATACTTTATAAATACCTATTTTGCATTTCTCTAGCCTGTGTTCCTCTTAACGATTTAAGTAACTCGTTAAGTTGTCTGACACAACTTACTCCTTAGAAAATTTATTGCAAAAGCGTTCATTTGTATGTTGATGATGTTGCCTAATATATTGCAAACATCACGTCAACAACTCAAGGTCTATACCGGTTCTATCAGCACCATTGTCAGATACTACGCCAGCCGTCACACTATTACAACCGATACCTCAAGTTTCTGAAAGGCTGATCAAATCGTCGATCAGATAACATTTCAGTAAACAAGCCACTCTGACGCTCATTGGTGAACGTAACGAAGTTGTTGCGAGTGATGTTTACAAATAAGCGTTTAGATTGGTGTCTTAACTCAAATGTTAGCTGATTGACGATTTGATCAGCCTTTCAGAAACCTGATGTATGGATTGTAATGGTGTAATGTGACGGCTGGCGTAGTAGAAACTGGGGGATGTGGACACATCTCCACGTCACGATGTCAGCTGAAACGGCGCCGTATTATGACACGTGTTAGGCCCCAGCCTCGAATTTTGCGGGCAGCGGGGCGGGAGCGGCGGCGGCGCGAGTGCGGTACTCGTTACCCGCTCCCGCGCCGCTGTTTTCGAGAACCGGACCATTTGATTTTACACAAAAGATTCTGCCGCTCCCGCGCCGGGTACCTATTCTTATTTACGGGCTATTCCCACGAATAATGAAATACCGTCGTCCAATATATTTAGATAATATTAATATTTCGATGGTTAATACACTAGATAGCGTGTCAGCACAAGAAATCCGTCCCGGCGAATATCAGGTATGTATATGTCACAATGCTTCATTTGAAATCTACACTAATATTAATAAAGAGGAAAGATTTGTATTTTTGTATGTAACGAATAAACTCAAAAGTACTGGACCGATTTTAACAACTATTTTTTCATTAGAAAGCTACATTATCAGCGCTGAATATAGGCTTAATTATATTTTTTTTTAAATAGAAAAATAAAGAAAATAAACGTAATAGTCACCGGGGTTTGAACCTGAACTCGATCTTTTCCGTCGTTACCAATCTATAGGATACGGTTGTCATGGTAACAACATTTTTTGCAAATGGAAAATAAAAATTGTGAAATGCTATAAATACCGCATTTATATAAGTTTAAACTATTTGGATTAATATTTTGTATTCCAAATCGATAATTTTTTTCGCGTTGCGGGTTCAGGGTTGTGGGTTCCACGTTAAGAGTTCAGGATTGTGTAAAACTATTTATATGCTTAACGAAATGAGCACAGGTCAGATAGTTGCTAATAAAAATTGTAAAATTCTACATTTTAACACCGCAATGTGTTTTCTAAAGATTTGTCTCGCGAATTCCGTCGACGTAATCGAAACGATAACGATCAACGTCATACTTATTTGGACGTTTTTTGTACATAAGTTGCGTCGTAACTATCGTACGTCTGTCAATCAGGGGCAGGGAAACAATTTGGTGCGCCCCCCGCGGCGCGCGGGATTGGCATGGTGAGTGACGCCGGCCTTATGCGATAAGATAGCGGCGCGCGGCGGTGCTCTGAAGTTTCGGAGATCGGTATAGACTTATAGAGGGAGAGAATGGACGTCTATACTCTATGGGTATATAGAGCAGGAGTTGCCAACCAGTGGAGCGCGTAGGAGGGGGGGGGGGGGAACTAAATTTGATTTCTGCACAGGATTGGCATAGTGGGTGACGACGTCCCTAAGAGAGAGGTACGCGGCGGTGCTCTGAAGTTTCGGAGATCGGTATAGACTTATAGAGTCAGAGACAGGATACTCTATGGGTACACTAAAGTAGGCGTGTCAAACTAGAGGAGCGTGTAGGAGGGGGGAAAAACTAAATTTGATTTCTGCACAGAATTAGCATAGTGAGTGACGCCGTCCTTAAGAGAGAGGCGCGCGGCGGTGCTCTGAAGTTTCGGTATAGACTTATAGAGGCAGAGGCCGGACGTCTATACTCTATGGGTATATAGAGGAGGAGTTGCCAACAAGTGGAGCGTGAAGGAGGGGGGGTGGGGGAAGCAAAACTCAATTTGAGTTCTGCCCACGCTTACATAATATTATATTATTGTGATTTTTCAATAAAACCAGGTACGAGAAAAAAGGTTTCGAAGTACACACGCCCGCATCCTTAGCACAATCGACGCTCGTCACTAGACCTAGAGAAATGAGGTTTGTGTGCAAATAAGTGCTCTTTTGCAACTAAATATAATATAAACATGAATGTGTTATTATTGCTTTTAGGTTCAGTAAAAGGTAAAAAACTCCGGCTCTATTATCAAAATCTCATCTATACAGAATAGGGAAAATAAAGTAAAATATGTGTGTAGTTCCGTGAAAAAAGGTTGGGAAACCCTGCTGTAGAAGATCAAAATTGTGTCTAGATTCTAGAACCCGATAATAATGGATGATAGGTATCATCACAGTGGACTATATAATATAGAGTGCGGTTAAAATCAACTACAGGAAAATTGGGCACCTGATTTACTGCTTATGCAAAGAAACGTATATTTACATATTATATGCAATAGCCAAATGTCCCACCGACAGATTCCCACAACTACCACACTTGATACAAGATCGCTATTATCACTTACTAAGTTCGAAAACAAAAATGTATGGGATTTGAAATAAGGTTTGCTGAATGACAAGCGAATTCGCATGTCACTTAGCGTCGTTACATATTTATCACAATAAACGGAAGCGCATTTTACAAAACAAATTCTATTCAAAATATTTTATTTCCAATTGAAACATAAGGTTTTTTTGGAAAGTCAACCAAAAAGGCTTCCAGCGGTTCGGAAACAGCGTAAGAAACTCGGACGGGGAACACAAATCCATTAAAGGTGACCCGTACCCACTTCGTTGAGCAAACAAACAGTTTGTGATAAAATTTACCATATTTCCTCAACGTTTAAACCTTCCCGGGACTTCCACATATATTTCAAGACTAAAAATAGTCGTATCTGTTCAGCCGTTTCTTAGGCAGACTAACGAACAAAATATTTATTATACATATATAAAAAAGAAAGACATATATAAAAAAGAAGATGTAGATAGACTCAATATTGTTCAGTATTAAACAAACTTGAAAACAAAATTTTATTATTTTCAACGCTTCAATAAATTGTCTGATCTCCTGAATGTCTGACAAGAAAGTCGGTCCTGCGCCTGTTCTCACGCTGGTCGTGTCGGAAACCCTCTCATGAGATTAAAGGAGGCAGTATTGCCCTCATATATTGCGCACACACTTGCATAACAGCACTAGAAAAATAACTACTGCGTAACTAGCCTGGTTTTAACTAAATCGGCCACCGATTCAATATCGGTGTGGGGAGTTATCTACAGTTTGTCTCACACTCGCCTGTCGATTCACATATGCACGTGTATCGATCACACCTTTAACGTGGCGTGCTCGGGAGTTATAACAAACGACGGGACGAAGCTGGCCTAATGAAGGTATTGCGAGCAGCGCCGGGTGGCGAAATATGTGATCTTAATGCATCTGTAGTCACGGCGACTAGCTGACACTAGTGCGGTATGCAATACTATTACCTATTTTATTTTATTACTAGCTTTTGCCCGCGGCTTCTGCCGCGTACAATAGTGTTCGTGGCAAAAAGGACATCATTCATTTTGGACCAAAAAATTTAAGTGCCGGCCAGAAAAAAGGTACAATATTCGGATAGATATATAATAATAATATCTATGGACGCTTCACACCACGTCAATCTGGCCTGTGCTAAGTATCCGAAGAACTTGTGTTACAGGTACCAGACAACGGAAATATATTTAATACTTTTATACTATACACATATTTAAGATTTTTATTATATTATACACAAATTTAATACACATATCCATGACCCAGGAACATTGAAAACTATTTGTTCCCTCGGCGGGATTCGAACCCGCGACCTTTCGTTCGAGCACAAACGCGCTCAACCAACTGCGCTACGGAGGTCGTCATAGAATACACAACTTCTATAATTTTTTACTGTAACGTCCAATCTGTGCGCACAATGTTAGGAATTGTGTTTCCGAATATAGTAATGTTTCTTTTAGCCAAGGCACACTAGCTGATCCCCTCCCGCGCTTGCAAAGTTATTATCTTTTCCACTTTTGAGTAGGTAAGTGAAACATTGGATTGATCTAAGTTGTATCATGAGCTTAGATCTTATAGTATGGATGAGCTTTAGCGACGATGGGACTCTAGCCGAGGTACAAGATAAAAAATCTAGAGAAACCATAAAAACTAATTGCGGAATCGATTTTAATCATTCAGTGAATTGGTACAGCATCGCGAGGACATCCATTACTGTTCCGTTAAAAACCCATTTAGCGCTGTTAGTTTCTGAAATAACAAGTCCCAACATGTCGAATCTTAAAATATTCCGTTCTTCTTATGCGTGAAAACTCATAGTTAGCCATAATTTGTTTTTATGTTGTGCTACCTGTATGTTTTCCTTAAAAAAATGCAAAAGTACAGATGATATTCCAAACAAAGATCCAATACATTCTCATTGAAACTTAGATCAGATACTATATGTTTTCATATATCGAGTCATAGTTCGAACAATAGCCGTTAGTCATCCTCGGCTGCGCCAGCGCAGGTCAGGGGACAGGAATGCCGGCGACTAACGAGTCACTGCCCAAAATGCTGCTCTAATTAACGTCTACTGGTCCGAGGTAGTGAGTTTAGATGCATTACATTTAGGTAACACTATTTACCATACTGTAACTTAACTACACCAGGTATTATCCACACATGACTGAACGTCCTTTGCCGCGTCAGGCTTTCTGGGGCCTTACTCTCCAAATTGATTCGATTTTTATTCAGATACGATCGCGCCGCGTATATCCGAATACATTGACGTTTGTTTATTTTGATTCACAGTCGATTGATATGGTCGGAAGTACGTAAAGTTACAATCTAACGATTTTCTTTATCCTGGTTACTTTCGAAGCAGTCCACGAATAAAACACCAAAAGCCATAAATAAAACAAAAAAAAAGTCCGTCCGGAGTAAGCCTGCTGTTTGCGATAAATTGGTGATGAAAATTACATGAATGTTCATACATTTTTACCAATTAATGGGTTTTTAAAAAAAGTGGTTCTCGGGTGCTTTTGCCACGGGTGGTGTCAAATACGTCATGAAGGTTACAAAAGCTCGCTAAAACTAGAGAACGACTGAACCGATTCGGCTATTTTTAGTCTTGAAATATTCGTGAAAGTCCAGGGAAGGTTTAAACGGTTTGTATGCTCAACGAAGTGGGTATGGGTCAGCTAGTCTTCTCTTATAAATAAAAATGAATTGCTGTTCGTTAGTCTCGCTAAAACTCTAGAACGGCTGAGCCGATTCGGCTATTTTCGTCTTGAAATGTTCGTGGAAGTCCCGGGAAGGTTTAAACATCACACACTGTTTGTATGCTCAACGAATAGGGCACGGGTCAGCTCGTTTTATATAAAACTTAGATTTTTCCATCTGCGATTGATCAAAACTACAAAAGTGGCTCCAAATAGTTCCTGTAACCACGGTTTTGCTCGACAGCTCTTTTAGCTCAAACTTGCATGGCGCGCTGTCGTGCGTCTATACGTACCAAATGATAATAATTAAATGTATTAATAATATATTAATTATTTTATTGACCAATGTCCATTCTCTAGAGTAGGCTCTACCCATAATCCTAGAATGATTGATGGCAATCCCAACGTATACCCAATCGTTCGTAACCTGTCACTAATATAAAGGATTACCATTTCATTCGCTTCGACGATTTACACGTACTTAGAGCTGGTATCGATTTAATTACGACTGTAATCGGATCAAGACAATGCGCACGCGCCGCTCATTAGGTTGCGTAGCCCGTGTGTGATTTCACTGCCAGTTTATCTTAGCCTATACATCACTAGATTGTCCACTATTGTTAGTGTTGGGCTATTGTGATATGCTTGATGTCTAGTGATGGGGTCTCTTGATTGCTTATCGAAATTCGAATGGCATTTCTATTTTAAATCTTTAGAAATACCGTAGGTACTATGTATGTACCGTAGGTATAATCTGTTCCGAATTTAGATCCATTTTGTTTTTTACCCGACTACGGCAAAGACTAATGGAATGTATACAGGGTAACTCATGGTTTATATTCTAAGCCGAATATTGTGTGAAGAGAATAACGCGTAGAGCATTTTTTGTTTTGGCTACTTAATAAAAGTAAAAAAAAAAAATTAAAGGTCTAAAATTACCACAATTAGTGAATACTATGCTGTAGCTTGCGGGTTCCTAGTCTATACATACGAACGCACTGGTCGTCGAAGTAAGATCTTTAATCGTGAGTTGTCGCTTTATGATAAGGTGCCATTTTGAAATCTAGACTAAATGGGCCATCTTTTAAAAAAACTTGCCATAGGTAGAGTAGTACATTTTTTTTCAACGTAGAGTGTCAAAGTTTACTGACATAAACTTTATAAACCATAACTCGTCAAAGTTTAATTTATTTTACTTAGTTAACAACGATTGTTACTTTTATTTGTGGTTACGATTAATAGCACTGTTATTTGAGATAAAATTATTTAAAAAAACACTGTAAAATTGTGAAAATTGCGATCCCAGTACCTAAAAATGCGACCAAGGGTGTCAAATTTTTAACTTTTTCGAAAAATGTCTATCATCGCTTGACTAAGTGACATATTTTTTTCTTATTTTTTTCATAACTGGGATACCTTGGCCTCTTGCCCGGTACCAGGTTATCGTTGAGTTTTGGGACACCCTGTATACACACTAATTATTTATTAATGTATTCCGAAAAACAATATTTTTACATGTAGGCAAATACCCTCTTGGCTGATTTTATTATGGTTTCGTACCAAAAGTGTTTCGTCGGTACCGACGAAACCCTTGGCGTGTGGGCTTAAAAAAAAAACAAAAATACCAATAAATAATGAATTTGGTAATACCCAAAAATTTCTAAACGAACGTTCGAAAGGTTATTGTTAATAAGCGATTATGTCACAGCCTCCCTACATCTACTCTCCACAATAAGCCTACTTAATTGTCCGCTTATCGAAGTGGAGCATCGGCATTGTTGTGCCTAAATATCTTAACCTATAGTTACGTTGTAGAAAGTAATTGTAATCTAATTACAATATTCTAGGAGTTTACTATAGTCATCAATTAGCTACAGATGATGATAATTTTGTGCTATTAAAAAGTTCATTTGAAACTCAAATCTTGTATTTAATAAACTAAATTAAAAATTATATTAGCGCATTTAAACAAACAAACAAATCAAATCAAATCAAAATATTTTTATTTAGATTAAATTTTACATAAAATGTTTTCTGAACGTCGTTTCTATATTTATGATGCCTACCACCGGTTCGGGAACCGGCGTAAGAAACTCGCATGGGGCCATCAAACAAACTTTTCCGCTTTATAATATTAGTATAGATAGATCGCTTATTGAAACGCGCCACTATACAGTTATTTTTCTTTTCTGGACTCGAACCCACCTCCGGACTGACAAGTGCGCCAGACCATAGATTATCCCGTAACATTATGACAGCACAATCACGTGTGTACAGGTGGTACGCCGAGGGCGGGGGCGGGCCGGCCACCCGCGCAGCCCGCCCTCTATACTCCATGCTCTATGCTCTCAAACTGTTGTCTATGGTTTAATAATTCATGGACTACAATAATCTGTAAACTCTATGGCGCAGTGGTTCGTGCGTCATGCCCTTTGTACTCTATGCTCTCAAACTGTTGTCTATGGTTTAATAAATTATGAATTACAAAAATTGGCCTCATCTATGCCGCTATAGTTTGCGCACCGTGCCCTCTGTACTCTATGCTCTCAAACTGTTGTCTATGGTTTAATAATTCATAGACTATAATAATCTACGGAACTCTATAGCGCAGTGGTTCTCGCGCCGTGCCCTCTGTACTCTATGCTCTCAAACTGTTGTCTATGGTTTAATAATTCATGGACTATAATAATCTGCAAACTCTATGGCGCAGTGGTTCGCGCGCCGTGCCCTCTGTACTCTATGCTCTCAATATATTGTCTATGTTTTAATAATTCATGGACTATAATAATCTGCAAACTCTATGGCGCAGTGGTTCGCGCGTCATGCCCTCTGTACTCTATGCTCTCAAACTATTGTCTATGATTTAATAATTCCTGTACTATAATAATTTGACCACTGTGGTGGAGTGGTTCACGTCTATCGCCGAGATTCTGTAGCTGCGAGGTTAAGCGCGTCGGTCCACAAGCCAGAGATCACCGATTCGAATCACGACAAGTGAACAAAGTATTCTGTGCTCTAAGATAGTGTGAAATCGCCCTTTAATATTATTAATATATTACTATTGTGGTCATGTCAACACGTTTTAAAACTTACACTACGTTGAATCTCAAACATCCAAGTTAAAGTTTGGGAATCACTGCACTAAACCCATACTAAGCCACAGAATACGGCACACTCTAGGAGTATAAGGAAAAGAAAAATGATTTAATTGTATACTCATAACCCGAGGTATTTTATTGAAATGTATGGCTACTAGGGAGTAGGCGTAAAGTTTGCATTTCTATACAAATAGTCATCTACATTATAATTATTAAACGTAAAACGAACAAACTTTACTTTTTAGTCTCTAGACACGGATAATCCGAATATTCAGATATTCAGATATAATGATAATTTTATATTCTTGGGCACTGTTGGTCTTCAATTATACCTATTGTCTGCTTAAGTCCCGATTTCACCAACGCATATTAGTGATAACGGCTTGTTAAATTACAATACCTTCTCATTCATTGATAGGAATTACGAGAGGAACAGCATGATATTTAACGAAGGATTAACTTTAAGATTGCTTGGTGAAACACGCCCTAAATACAATTTAAAATGTAAGACTGTTTGTTACCAAATATGTATCTGAATATCGAATACGGCTTAGATAGACAACTTATACCAGTAAAATAGAACAGTCACTAATTCAAATCCTAGTTTTTTAACTTCATGTCTTTTTATAAGTTAAATTTCTATTTTGTGTGTTGTCGAGTTATCATGTGTTTTTATTTCAATCAATTTTTTTCTAGTTATTTCTAAGAAGAAGAAAATAAAAATTAACAATGAAAATAATCATATTGTAGCAGTGATAATTATCGCGTATACGATATCCGCATTTTCTTTTGAATTCTAATAAATAATATCTATGGACGCTTCACACCACGTCAATCTGGCCCTGTGCTAAGTATCCGAAGAACTTGTGTTACAGGTACCAGACAACGGAAATATATTTAATTATTTTTTTCTATACACATATTTAAGATTTTATTATATGTATTAATTAACATCCATGACCCAGGACCATTGAAAACTTTTGTTCCCTAGGCGGCATTCGAACCCGCTACCTCTCGCTCGAGCACCAAAGCGCTCAACCATCAATTGACATCATAATAATATTATGGTGGTCATTTACCAATTAAAAAAAAATTTACACGAATAGTCAACATAACTACAAACATTAGAGAGTACTTAACATAATTATAAAAACAAAAAGTAGCCTGAACGTCTAAAACCGCTCGACTAAAAGCCGATCAAGAGGATAAACATGCTTACAAGCCTTATCTTGTATCTAGGGCCACGTAAATAAAATATTATTGGGTTTAGTATGAACCTCGATGGAGGATAAGACTTCCAGAGACTATCAATTAAAGGGGTTTCGTTAATTTTATTAATGCCTGCACTCAAATCTACGATCACCTTGTTCGCTTCGAAATTAGCGACGCATGCGACTTTGTCTGCGAATGCGAAAACAGAAACGACGAAGAAATTAACGAAAAACTAATTTTCGATAAAATAAAAGCAGATACGCGTTTACGCCATCAGCTACCTGCCGGGGAAAGTCCTGTGAAAATCAGTGAAACTGTAGAAATTAATTGAACTAAACAAACAGATAGAAGAAAAGAAAGGAAAAAACTATATTAAGGTATATTAAATAAATTTAAATTTGAAATTACAAACGGACACTGCAATTTCATTTATTTGCACAGGAAAAAGGTAAAAAAACAAAATGGCGGAGACAAGATAAAGAATACTTAAGGTGCTGCGTCCGAGGGGCGAGATAACACCATTAACGCTGGGGAGGCTCGCCGGACCGGCCGAGAGAGAGATGGAAGATATGGTGACGATTCCGAAACACCCTAAGAACCTACACCTCCAATTGAATGTAAACTTAACGTCAATAACGATAGAGTTCAAATTAAAGAAGCAGATGATGGAGATGTGGTTATTAAAGCAAGTGGCAACTGAGTTCCCGAAGTAAGTGAGAGAGGAATGGTGTACGATAGTATTGATAGCGAAATGAGTGAAGTTTTTCCCAGCCACCCAGCCAGCAACATAATTAATGACGTTCGTGTTCCAGACGAATTTATAAATTGGCTGTATTCCGTTTAACAAAGGACACGATAGGAGATAGAGAATCGCGACATAATTATGCTCGGACTTAAGAATATAACGGGTGTAAAATGAACAGTCACTATAACTTTGGAATATGATTATACTAGCTTTTCTCATTCAAGAAATGTATTTTTACAAAAATTAAAAGTTTTTTTTTGCTTTCTCGTTATTCTTGCGTCAAAAAATAAGAATTGGTAAAAAGTAAAAAAAAAATATTTTTTTGACATTGAGTTTTAGTTTATGACAAAAAGAAAAAAATCCAAAATGAGGAAAGGTATAATCGTATCTCAAAGTTATAGTGACTGTTCTTTTTACAAACTGTATAACACGTGCATTTTACTGTGCGTAGGCGAGAATTTACATTTCACAACAAACGGTAAGTTACTACTATGTTTAAATAGTAGATTTTTTGATTTAGAAGAAAGAAATATGCTAAAAATCTACTTTAACAAGACTTTCATAAGTTGAAAATTTTATTATGCTCTGGCCTACCTGGCTACTTTAATGTGCATGAAATAGTTAATGCATAGAGAATGTACATTCCTCAATAAACCGTAAAGTTTAAATGTTTAAATAGTCGATTGAATGACCTTTAATATTTTAGACTGATTTAAGACACAAAAATAAATTCCACCTTAAGCATTAGGTCTGGTCATTGAACACGAAGAAAAACTACTATTATAACTGTGAAAGTTTGATGGTTGTTTCTGAGTTTCTTGTGTAAAAACTACTAAACTGATTTGGTTAAATTTGGTATGAGTGTTCCCAACATGTTCCCAACGCGAGCAGCGGGCAAAATCTAGCTGATAGGTATATCTCTGGTTGAAATTATTAACTTATTAAAAAGTTATCTTACTAAAAACTCTATAATTTCTCATATGCTGTAACAGCTACAATCGATATTTTGTCGCTTTACTTTCCCAACCTCGTAAACAGGCTATAATAATGGCTGCTTATATTTATTTACTATATGATTCCGAACTTTTATAGTATTATTATGTATAGATTAAGTTATATTGTAAAAATATATACTTTTAAAAAATATCAATTTTCCATCTTTTTGCTAAAAGATGGCCCCGTGTGTTTTTCTTACGCCGGTTCTTCTCGGCGGGTTAGGGATGAACCGGATGTAGCTTGTTTTTCTTGTTGACTTTCCGAAAATAGCTTATTAAGTTTCATTTGGAAAAAAAACGTTTTTTATTTATTTTATATTAATGAGTGGTAATACTTTCGGGGGGTGTGTATGGGTCTCATATATAGAGTTCATTGAGAAAGTACCAGCATTGAAAGAGGTAGTTTTTTAAAATTATTGTATAGAAAAATTGTATGATGTTGGGGCATTTCTCATACAAACATGAAAGTCAAAAGTAATTGTTTCAGCGCCGGTATTTTCACAGTATACTCTACATAGGAGACACACCTAAAGTATTATTACTCATTTATTTTACATCTTGTATATAAAACTACAACTTTTCAGTAGAGTCAAAAAACTTAACAATTTTATATTTTATTATGACACGGATTTTGCATGTATACCGTACATAACTGTCATTTAAAACAAAATCCGTGTCATAATAAAATCTAAATTTATTAAGTTTTTTGACTCTACAGAAAAGTAGTAGTTTTACAGACACGAGGCTGTGAAGATAAAGCAACGATTGAATACTATAAAGTTACTAAAATATTATACACATCTTTTCTTTTATTGTTTCAAAACATACCCTTTGCCCTTCATCTGTCGAAAAACGCATAAATCCCCAATCTGATAGCACATAAATATCATCATGCGATCGCGGATAGCTAACGCGGGCACGAGCAATATCGCCGCCCCGCCCCGTATAACTTACTGCTATCTCCCGAATATTGTTAATCCGTATCATTAGCTCGGAGGTGCCCACACTACGTGAAAATGTAACCCGTTTCTGACTACACAGTAATACACAAAAATGACTTGCACCTTTTCCACTTTATTAGATATAATGTATCGCCTCCGTGGCCTAGTGGTTCAGAGCTTCGCTCTCAACCTCCAAGGTCGTGGGTTCGATTCCCGCGTCGGAACAACGAAAAATGTTGTTTTCAAGTTTGGTTTGGACAATGCAGGCTGATCATCTAATTGTCTGACAAGAAAGATGATCCATGCGTGGGATGGGCATGTTAAAAGTCGGTCCTGCGCCAGAAGGAAGAGAGAGTGCTTCTGTGTGTTGCGCACACACTTGGGCACTATAAAATAACTCCTGCGTAGCTGGCCTGGTTTCAATGAAATCGGCTACCGAAACCAAAATCGGTGAGGGGAGCTATTATTATTATTTTTCATGAAATCATCTTCATTAACCCGTGTCAGCCATAGACATTTAATATTTTGACGGATTTCTTAAAAAATATTATTAATGGATGATTTGGCCGCAAATTGTACGCAAAAAATACCCACAGAATCCGTTCAGATAAAAATAGAAAATTCCATTACGTTGTACAGTGATCACAAGGTCAAACCCCACAAAAGTCATACGTGTCACGGTTTTCATGTAAAAGACATCAACGACAAGCTATTTTCCTAAGACAATCGTTATTAACATTTGTATCAGCCAGATGTTTGGATTTAGAAATTTAATATTATACACACAATTTTAAGTATAAATAGTCATTTCTGTCACTGAAAATCAGCGTTGCAAATATGTTTGCAACACATTCTGAGTGAGCCCCAATTTGGTAATATTTCATGTTTTTTATAATATGCTACTTTTTTGTTGTTTTTATATTTATCTTTTACCAAACAATATAAAAACAACATATTTTCTTTCTTTCTTTCTTTCTTTCTTTCCAGCAAAGTCCTTTAGACTTGGCGCTATGATAGCCCTACGGACTGTTAGATCAGCCTAGTCTATAAGATCTAGGTAAATATTTACTGCAATCAGTTGTTTTCATTTACAAATTATTCCTAAAAATATTGAACTCCAATATATAAACAGGCTATAATACTGATGAGTGATAATATTTAAGGGTGTGTATTTAGGGGTTAACTGAGAAACTGTCAGCGCTGAAAAAGGTACTTTTTTAAATTGTTGTTTGGGAGAGAAGTATATTGGGACATTTCTCGTACAAACATGAAAGTAAACGCTTTTACCACTGGTGCTTTCACAGTATATTCTACATAGGAGGCACATACACACCCTAAAGTTTTATCACTCACTTATTTTACACCGTGTAGATAATATTGAGTTTCACTAATTGCCAGGGGACATTCAGCGAAAGCACAAAGTAGATATATAACAGAGACACGACCTAGTACTAGAAAATGGTATCACCTTAATACTGGCAATTCGACTGGCTATTTTTGTTTTCTTCGATTTCCAATAGATAAAGAGTGAAGTCCAGGCACATTCCGGAAACCGCCATCTAGCGCCACTATTGGAAAATACTAATTACTAATTTCGTTTCGTATCTTCTTCTTAATTAAGGTGTTGAATTTAGCTTAATGTGATGTTATGCTTCAAAATATGCTTATCTTTATTTTAATGTCAATATTTGTACTTAATTCGGCATATTTACATTTTATAATTTACAAACGTTAATAGTAATGGCATCTATTGCATTTTTTTTTTGTATTAAACATAGATTGTATGGGATGGTAGGCCATGGTGAAAGTAATCACCCAGTGTGCGACAGGCAGATGGCGGTCCGCGGCCACGATACCATAGCGCACCGATAGATTACTGGCGAGCCCTCGTAAATACTATCCTTAAGGATACCCAATGTAATTAATATTGAAATTGTGTTGCTAATTTTGAGGTTTGTTTGGGTTCTTCTCGTCAGGTTAGGGTAACTTTTGGTTGAAGCCCAAAAAGGGCTTGTTAAGTTTCATTTGGAAGTAAAATATTTTTGATTTCATTATAAAATTTTAATTTTATAAATAAAATAAATAAATAAACGTTGTGATTTCGATTTGATTTGGAAATGGTAAACGCTTCATTACAAGAGTCCCAATTTCAAGCTGTAGTAAATAAAGTTCAATTTTGAATCACTATATTATAAATGCATCGCTCCATCGCGTATTATATTCCGAAATCTTACGTAACATTTAGATTAGAGTGATGCATGATCCACATTGTACAGTTATTTTTAACTTTAACCCGACTGCGTAAGTTATATTTTATTACAAACCTATATCAATTAAATCTGAACAGTTGTTTAGGGGCTATTATTGGTGACGTAGCGAGTGAGCGCATTTGTTGCGAGTGATGTTCACCAATGGCGTTCAGAATGGCTTGTTAACTCAAATGTTAGCTGATCGATGATTTGTTCAGCCTTTCAGAAACCGAGGGATAGATTGCCAAAATCATAACTCTTCATTTTGACCTTGTTGGAGTCGGTTTTACAACAAAATTGATATCCACAAGTTTAAACGTTCAAACGTAGTCGCAAACACAATCTAGTCGAACATAAACGATCTATTAACCAATACTTCCCGATAGAGTATAGAGCAATAAAGTATTGAAGTGATAGAGGAATGTGGCGCAATCGCCCGACAGGATCGGACTATAAATACCGGGCTGATCAGCTGGGCTCATCACTTACCGCCGGTAAGGCTTGCCAGAGTAAAACCGGGCTTGGGAAGTGGGGAATATTTTTAATGTTTTAATGACGATATTATACAAGGTGATTCATGGTGCATATATTGAGCCGACGAGTACAACGCGTAGAGCATTTTATCTTTTGACACCTTATATAAATTAATATATACTTACTAAAAAAATCAAAGGTATAAAATGACCACAACGAGAATCTTACTACGCTGGGGCTCGCGGGCTCCTAGTCTATACACACGAATGCACTGGTCGTTGACCTAAGATCTGACCCGGAATGAAACATCATATTTCCCGTCAGATCATCAGGTGGTCAGCCAACATTGACTGACTTGTAAGCAACATTTGTTTCAACCTCAGAATCCTGCCTAATAATACCTTATAGTAGAGACACAAGCTTTAAACCACGGAATAACGGAGGCGTTATTCATTTCTATTAAAATAATATTGAATATAATAAACATAATATTTAACAAATTATAATAATAATATCATTACAAATACACGAAGACGGAAATATAATAGGTTGGGGGAAAAGTCTCTTTACATTATAGTATGTATGAACTTGTCATAAAATCTCTTGGGCTATACCAATAAAATTGTATCTGGCTGATTTTGGTATAATTAAAAAGATTTAACTTTACAGAAGACAATTCCAAATTCAAATTAGGTAAATGTGAGATTTCCATTTGTTTTTCTTATTATTAAAACGAGTGATTCTAATGAAGAAATTCGATACATTTTAAATTATTACAAAAAAGGTAAAAATCCAACACAAGCCGCGATAGTTTTATACTATACACATAATTTTTTTTGTTATATTATACACAAATTTAATACACATCCAAACCCAGGAACATTAAAAACTGTTCCCTCGGCCGGGACCCGCCCTTGAGGTTGACCACTGCGCTACGGAGGTAAATCATGTCTTATAGAAGGATAATGCTAAATTCGTGCACATTATACTAAATCAATAATCTTAAATCTAGCTACCATGTTGGTCTTAATTACTTTATTGTAGGAGGTAGGAGGTATAACTGAACTGATTCCGTTCATCCAGCCGGCAGGATCCGCATATCCGCGGTTGTCATTGAACACGACCACAGAGAGAGAATTAAACAGACATGGCATAAACTAATGTGGCGGTACTACTAGCGCCACAATCCTGCATCGCGCTATCAAAGTTTTCTAAGACATGCGCTATAATATATTATGTCGCAGTCATCTGATTGAATCTGCTTTTTTAATTGAATCACTAGGCGGTTATATAATGGCGTCAAATAGCTCTTACAGATTGCAATGTGTTGATATATTTTTTGATTAATATACGTTATAATAGTACACATTTAGAAGTTTAAAAATAAAATATTAAATGGTTGTCTTAGTCTCGGATTCTTTTAATTTGTTGGTAAAAATAGAATTCAATGAACGCGCTAGTCATTCAATTAAATAGCTGATTCAATCAGATGACTGTGACATATATACGACATCTGAAAAACTAGTACAGTGGGCTTCGGCCTGACCGAGCATTCCACCGCGCTCGGTCGGAGATCTCCCTTTGGGGCTTCCACACGTATTCCTACACTAAATAAAAAAAAACCCGACTTAGCGTGTAACATTCCTATCACACCTAACAAACGACCTGATGACCTTGAAGACCTGAACCGAGTGCCGCCATAGCTAAGAACACTCTCGACTGAAATACTTTACAAACAAAAAAAAACGCATTAAAATTGGAATATTCGTTTGGGAGCTATGAGGCCACAGACACACATTTACACAAACACGTCAAACTTATAACACCCCGTAGTTATTGCGTCGGGGGTTAAGAAACACTCAAAAAATCACGTTATTGTATTGGAATTATTTTTTTATGTTTTAGTACTTAAATAATAATTTGTTATAGCGGAAACCGATATACGTCATTTGTGAAACTTTAAACTGACTTGCTCTTAAGTGAAATCATACTCCTGTTTTTACTCTTTTTTCACTTTATTAGTAGACTTAGTCGAAAGCAATCGTGAATTTCAATAAATCTAATGTTAATTAACTAATAACGTGGAAAAATTGCAAGTAATTTGTGTAACATGTATTTCCATCAAAAACCTACAATACATTCAATAAAATATGATTAAGTAAATCACTGTAAAAATCTGAAAAAGGGCTAACTTTATTTGATTTTAAAATCATAAATTAATATTTGTATTATTGAGATGATAGCGAGTGTCGGGGCTTCTTCATTTGTCACTTTTAGGCCTCAGCCTCGAATTTTGCGGGCAGCGGGGCGGGAGCGGCGTCGGCGCGGGAGCGGCAGGATCTTTTACGTAAATTCAAATGAACCGGGTATCGAAAACAGCGGCGCGGGGGCGGGTAACGAGTACCGCACCCGCGCCGCCGCCGCTCCCGTCCTGCTGCCCGCAAAATTCGAGGCTGAGGCCTTATGTCTTTTTCGATTGTGATAACATTATGAATACGGGCCCAAGTTATTAAGTATTGTCTGCACATTACAAGCTCTACGCTGTAAACGTATGGAGACTGTCATTTGACCTCCGCTCACGGAATTTCTGAACGGGTTACGTAGGTAAAGCAATAGCAAAGAAACAATATCAATTAGATTAATTAATTCCGAACACTGAATACTTGTTTATCTAATCTGCCGCCACGCTTGCCGACTTAGATGTTTATTCACTGCAATATTGCTTAAATAGCCAGCAGTATTTGAATAACTTCAGATAAAACTTACAGATCTATAAATATAAAATGAATTGCTGTTAGAATGGCTGAACAGATTCGGCTATTTTTAGTATTCAAATATTCTTGGAAGTCCCGGGAAGGTTTAAACGGTTTCCATGCTCAACGAGAGTGACGGAAAAGAGATTGCTTGTGTATATTGCGCACACTTGGGCACTATAAAATAACTCCTGCGTAGCTGGCTTGGTTTCAATTCAACCGGCCACCGTCACCGAAATCGGTGTGGGATGCATTATTATTAATATAACTTGAAGTAACATATTGTTATATGAGTGGCTGTATTAAATATGCTTTTATGACGATTAAATGATTTAGTGCTAATTTCAGCAACACATGTTAAAGTTATTCATTCGTTAAATATCATATTGTTCCTATCGTAATTCCTATCAATTAATGAGAAGGCACGGTATTTTAACAAGTCGTTAACACTAACATGCGTTTGTGAAATCGAGACTTAGGCCGTGTTTCACCAAACAATGTTAAAGTTAACGCCATGTTAAAATACCATGCCATCTCATTAATTGACAGGAAACACGACATGGATAACATAATATTTAACATGGCGTTAACATTAGCATTGCTTGGTGAAAAACGCCCTTAGGCTTTCTAGTATTAAGATGTGATGTTTATAGGTATAATATCTAGTGTCTGTGGTCCGAATCCGAAGTCTGAATCCCGGTTACAAGAAGGCTTGACACAAAACGCATATTTACAGAAATTTTAGTTTACAAATAAACTAATTTTAATTACTCAGAAAAGTTGGGAACCCCTTAGCATTACGTATTATATACGAGACTAAGGAGGCTCGTATATCAGCACCCGCGCCGTGAGGGAACATGTATCGCCATATACGATACGTACCTGCGCGGGTACAGTGCCTATTACAGCACGCGCCTAAACCGAAATAATTGAGCGTGTATTGGTCAGATAGATACGAATACATTGGACAGATACATGGACGTTTATCTTTTAAGAACTTTAACTGCTGAAGCAAAATGAAGTATTTTCTATCTCATCTTACTATTGGCTAATAGACGTTGGTCAGCTTACACTTTATAACCAGCAGCCTCACTCCCGACACAATCGAGCATCAAATCAGTTCGATCTCAACGGCTTTTGGTGTTTTATTTGGTGGATTACTTTGAAACTAACCAGAATAAATAAAATCGTTACATCGAAACTTTTTGTACTCCCGACCATATCAATCGACTGAGTATCAAAATAAACGAACGACAATGTATTCGGGAGTACGCGGCACCATCGAATATTAATCAAAATCGAATCAGTTTGGAGAGCAAAGCCCAGAGCTGAGTTAATGAATTCTCGCAATTCGGCAACTTGTCATAACACAACGTTTTAGTCAGGGTTTTGAATAATTTCCTCGTAATTGAATGAATGAATAAATCATGTCTGCCACACCAAATAAGCAATACATTAAACAGATTAGTTGTACGATTGCCGTTAATGTGCTATTAGGTTTGCATTAATCATTGCAATGTATATAGACCCTATTCAGTGATTATACAAACTAGATCGTTTGCATGATGATGATTAATTCTAAATTTGAATTGAAAGAAAAACGGGCTGATCAGATAAACTTTGATTGAAATATGGATTGTAACTTTGCGAGCTGTACGCAATGTTTCGAACAAGCCACGAGCAGAAATAGATTCACAATTTTAATCCTAATTAATACAATATAATGCACGATATTTTAATCAAAATGTAATATGTAAAATGACATGGTTTAATGCTCGTACTAATAAAGAAGTCTCAAACCCTAAGTGAGGTTTCACTTGAGAACCTATTTGACAGATAAAAAAACGTAACGTAACAAAAACGATAAGTGCCAATTTCACCAACTAAGCTGAATAATTATTGTTGTTTCATCAACTAAAATTTGTTTACAGCTACTGTTTTAACGAACTGGCAATATGTCGGGTTGCAATGGACAAAAATAGCACAAATTAGTTATCCAGAATCCAAATGATATCCTACACATGACCCCGTTATTATTTTAAACTTAAAAAAAATTAAAACAGTTTTATTACAAATTTAAAAAATCGCCCACGTATCTTCGATTTACTCAAAATGCAATGATCAGAAATGACACAAAACTTGAAAATAAGCTAATTGGGTGCTACTCTATCCACATGTAAAATTTAGAAACTTTAGAATTTTTAAAGGTTATCCACCTCAAAATATGCTAGCCCTACCGGTCTAAACATATTATGTTAAAGTAAATCCTTAATTAAATATCATGTTTTCTCTCTCGTTATTCCTGTCAATGGATGAGAAGGCATGGTATTTTAACAAGCCGTTAACACTAATAAGCGTTGCTAAAATCGGGACTTTGTATTGAAGAAGTATGTTTGAAGATATCAAATCTTTCGCTCTACGCAGCCTGAAACAAATGGTATTTAATTTCTTTAAAGGGTCCTCTGATCTGAGCCTATCAGTAGCCCAAGCAGGAACATTTGAAAGCTCCGTAAAGTAACGTTAGCAAATAATTATATAAAAATCATGACATCGCCAATACAATTGAAGACATTAATGGATGAAGGTGATATGTCGCGAAATTCCGATTTCGAGTAAATTGAGTTCAAACTGACACTTAAACATTTTAGAATACGTCGTATTAAGTACATTAATCTAAAGAGCCATCTTTATATTTAATGTACTTTTAAAAACTTGATATACGTTACGACATATCCTAAAATTTTAAAATGACAGTTTAGTCTCAACTGTCTAAATTTAAATTTTGCGACATATCCATTCATATACTTAATTAATTCTTAATAATCGATTTCTTTATGAAACTTTCAAATGTTCCTGCTTAGGCTACTGGTCATTTGGATTCATGACTGGTGACTGACTCTGCGTTTGACTGACGTTGCAGTTGACGGGTTAGCAGGTAACTAGAATAACGTATAAATATTTATATAAATCACTTTAATTTAAACGTAAAACCTTCCATATTCGGAAAATATGCATATTAGCAATTTATAACTTGAATGACACTCGAGTAATTTATGAAAATCGATTCGTTAATACATTTAAGTGTCTTCGTTTAAACAAAGTCAGGAAGGACTCTCGATAAGGTAATAAAGCTCATTCACGCGTACATCAACATAGCGGACGCCATTAAATCGATTCCAAATCGATGCGACGATTCGATTCCGTATCGATTTTAGGATTCAAATTTATTCGTGTCCCACTTTGTAAAACTTCGTGATTTATAGTACCGTCATTGATCGCTATGACAGGAGGAAGGATTTTCAACGTAAGGATGAGGCTTTACGAACATTTTGCTCACACCTACTTCACACTCTTACTTAGTATAGTAATGTTGCGCGCGTAGCTACGTAGAGTATTGCGGTAGTATTTTCGCGTTGGCCCCAACAAGGCATTTCATCTTAATACATTTTATTTATTAAACTTAATGAACAAATCGTACAAAGGCGGACTTAATGCCGTTTGGCATTCTCTGCCAGCCATCCTTTAGGCGTTACAAGAACAAAATTGTATAGGTGCCAATAGAGTAACAGAGGGAAATGAATAAATCATAATAAAAAAGAAGCAACAAACATATTAATATAGATTCTAATAAAATAAAATATAAAAATTTTTAAAGCGTAGACAAAGCCTTTCCTTCCGATAGTTTATAAGCAACGAATAGGAGACATATCTGAGCGATATTCGCAGAACTAGGAAATCGACCGCCATTGTCAATATAATTTATTGAGGGAAATCATTTAGTTGCATTCACAGCCTAGATTTATGCGTAACTAGGTCGAAGGTTTCAAGCCTCAATTTTGTTTCTATTGATATTGATTTCAAGAGTAAACCTACATAGAAGGCTTTGCAGGCGACGGATTTCGGTTGGTAGAATATGAAGTCATATGGTTGAATCCGCTATGTAATTGAAAGACTAGCGCATTCATTGAATCCTGTTTTTACTAACAAATTTTAGAATCCGAGACTAGGACAGCCATTTAATATTTTAGTTGTAAACTTCGACATATCTGAATGAGTACTATTATAACACACATTAAAATAACACATTGATACGAGTAATTAAAAACTATTCGTAGCAAATAGCAGTTGGGGCTACAACTAATCAAATTGATCTATTTAATTCAAATAGTAAATAGTCCATTGACCCGTGACACTAGCAGGAGCGGATCCACCTGTCGGGGCCCGTGAGAACGCGCCCTAATTACCGGGGCCCCAGATAACGAGTCTAATTCGCGCGCTGCGTGCCCCGGCGCCTCTCTCACGCACGCATTGTACTGTAATTGCCTCCCCTTGTTCCATTTGTTGGATTTGCAGTGATCCCTTTAAGTGGCCACTTTCAATGGACACAAATAAATTACGGACGCAATCTCTGCGCCTATGTTTAGACATATTGCGCTCCTCGGTGTAGGGATTGGCTTAGAAATATTGTCCTTTGCCAGACTATTCTCTACTTCAATATGGGCCTCTAAAGGTAATTTATGTCTCATTTTGAAACAATAGGCAGATAAAACAATAAAAAACATCGATTCCTGAAGGACCTTAAGAATTATTGTGTTGTATTTTTATTTTAAATGTTCCTAACATGTATCGGAAATCATCGTTTTTTATTGTGAAATTGTTTACAAATGTGTTTGGTTTTTCAAATGTTTGTTGCGCTTTATCAGCTTATTATTTATGCTGAAATTATGAGGAAACGCAATATACTATACATAAATAGGGGTTTACGCGACCCCTGCTTCCTTCCTGAATATCTAAGTTTACTGTAAGTCCGTCCCTTTTTTTCATTAATTAATTATAAAAAAAGATATTAACGTTAAAAAACCTAAAAAATATGGCCCGATATTCGGCTGTGTTTAAAAAATCCAGGAAACAAATTGAAGTACATTATTTTTATAATAAAATTAAAAACATAGTACCGACATAGCTCAAGCCTTTTTTTAGTTTATAATAAAAAAATACGTTTGATTTGAAAGTACCAATTCCGAAAGTGGTACTTTTTTAATTATTGTATGAGAAAATTTATGATGTTGGCGCATTTCTCATACAAACATGAAAGTCAAAAGTCTTTCAGCGCTGGTACTTTCACAGTATACTCTACATAGTGGGCACATACACACTAAAGTATCATCACTCATTTATTTTACACCGTGTATATATTAGTAAAAATACCTATTTTGCATTTCTCTAGCCCGTGGATCCTCTTAGCATATTATATTTCAACCACTAATTCTCCCTTTACGTCTAAAATAATATTTAAATCCACGTACGGTCCAAATAAAAGCAAAAGTAGTGCCCCGCAACAAAGCGCGGGGCGTTACGCCCGGCGGCCGATGAAGACATCACGGGGCGCGCAATTGATTACCCCGTGACGGGTGTGACGCCGGCCCTGATAATGCATTATCTAATCATAGAGAGGTAGATTTTAATAATAATAATATCTATGGACGTTTTACACCACATCAATCTAGCCCTGTGCTAAGTATCCGAAGAACTTGAGTTACATGTACCAGACAACGGAAATATATTTAATACTTTTAGGCCGTGTTTCACCAAGCAATGTTAAAGTTAACGCCATGTTAAAATGCCATGCCATCTCTTTCACTGACAGGAAATACGAGAGGGATAACATGATATTTAACATGGAGTTAACTTTAACATTGCTTGGTGAAACACGGCCTTATACTCGTACTATACACATATTAAAGATTTTGACTAATATACAACCATGACCCAGGAACAAAGAAAAATTTTAGTTCCTTCGGCGGGATTCGAACCCGCGACGTCTCGCTCGAGTACCAACGCGCTCAACCACTGCGCTACAGAGGTCGTCTTTTTTAATACGAAGTGCAAAATGTAGTATAACATTATTAAATTACAGTGTGTAAAAAACTGTCATTGTAACTTTGAGATACGATTATAATGGTATTTAATACTAATCGTAATTATATAATCGTATAATTATATCGTATCGTAATTAATAGTATCGTATAATCGTAATTTCCAAAATGAGGAAAAGTAGTGTAAATACTACTTTTCTTCATTTTGGAAATGTATTTTTTTTTTACTTTTTACTATTTCTTATTTTTTTTGCCGCAAGAATAACGTAAAAGCAAAAAAAAAAAAAATATTAAAAAAAGAATTAAAAAACATTTCTCGAATGAGAAATGTTAGTATAATCATATCACAAAGTTATAGTGACTGTTTTTTTACACCCGTTATAATATAACTCACTTTAGTGTGTGTATATAGGAACTGTATATTATGGAGTTTGATGACCAGCGCTGAAAGAGGTAGTTTTTTTTAAATTATTGTATGGAAAAATTTATGATGTTGGGGCATTTCTCATACAAACATGAAAGTCAAAAGTAAGTTTTTCAGCGCTGGTAGGTACTTTAGTTCTACTTATGGGCACATACACACCCTAAAGTATTATCACACATATACATTAACATCTTGTATAATTTCAATCTAAATCAGCGAAGTACTTTTTCCTATTCAAATAAAACAAACAAATCCTTCCTTCACATTTTAGTGTAGACAAGTTAAGGTGACATCAAACTGCCGGTTCAATATTTATGTATAAGTTAATTAAGGTTTCATAAATCTTACGATCAAAGCGAACTTTAGCTATTAGATAAAGCTACGAATTAATTAAGTGTAATAAATACTAACCAATAGGGCCTAATACTAGCTATAAGCTCGGTTAACCATACTCTAACTGGAGCAGATCAATTTATATAAACATTTAGTTGTAAACGCAGAGGGGTCTAAAAGGTTAATTAAACAAAATGTGTTTTTAGGTTTACATAGTATTTTTTAGTTCGGACTATAATGATTTATTATATTTTAGAATATTACATATAAATTAATTACAGAACGATGATATGGGTAAGATTTTCTTCTCTTTCAATATTCCACCAATCAGATTGAACGCTGATTGGTGGAATATTGTCAGAGAGAAGGGAAGGGACAGATATTTTATAATTACATCACGCTCGCACTTGCTGGTTAAATTCCACAGATAAGGTTGATTCACCAAAGATACCGATTAGTTGACATAAGATTTGATTCAACCTTATTTGAAGAGATAATTTAAATGCCATGTTAGTTGATCATCCATTGAATAGCCTTTCAGAAACCGGTGGACACACTCACAAACTATTATTGTAATGATCCTAATACATCTTTAAATTATTCGTGCAACATAAAAATTTAAACCACATTCACACAATAAGTGTTAATTAACTTATAATAAAACTAGACTCATTCGCATATTATATGAGGCACGCGATGCCTCGTAGTCCACGCCCGTGTGCGCCCGCCCTTACTCTCATTAAAATCAATTACAGAACATTTCAATAGGGAATTACGTACAAAATAAAGAAGAGTACGTCTCTGATCGTTATTGTGAGAAGATTTGTATCATTGCAGATAAAATCTGTTTACGGGTACAATTAATCGGATAGGGTACGATAGGCCTCTTAACGTATAGCCTTAAGGGGGAGTGCACGCGGTGAAGCTGAAAATTAGACTACGTTTAAACATTTCTACTCAATATAGTAAAACACAAACTACTTGCACTTTTATCCACTTTATTTGTTATTTCACATTAATAATTACTTAAAATACACGACCGGTTTCGACATAGTCATCATCAGGTGTAGGTAGATTTTTTTATTTAATTCTACCTTATTTTAAGTAACAATTAATGTAAAATAACAAATAATGTGGAAAAAAGTGCAAGTAGTTTGTGTTTTACTATACAACATGAATTTCCACCAAGAACCTACAGTACATTCAATAACATATTTCTACTCAATATTCGTCTTATTGAAAAAACTTAAAAAGAGATTTCGTTTTATAAATTGATTTATATTTATTAAAACAGTATGCTAAGGGACGATTTCTGAAACGCTATTCAAATGTATGATCAACTAACTTCCACAATTAAGGTTAATTCATCAAAGACACCTTTTATTATTAATTGACATACGATTTGAATCAAGCTTATCTCTGGTATTTTAACCAGGGGCCTTACTCTCCAAACTTATTTGATCGATTGATATGGTCGGGAGTGCAAAAAGTTACGATCTAACAATTTTCTTTATCCTGATTAGTTTCAAAGTAATTCACCAAATAAAATACGAAAAACCACTGATATCGAACGGATTCGGTTCTCGATTGTGTCGGGAGTAGGCCCGCTGCTTTGAAATTGCGAGCGTGATGTGATTATAAAGTGTCTGTCCCATCCTTTCTCTCTGATAAATGTTCCACCAATCAGTGTGGGTTGTTAAACTCTACCCACAGCGAAACTCACAGGAAAGATGGTTGATGGGGTGCTATTCTAACTGCGGCACCCCATAGATAATCAGAGGTGGCGGACAGAGGCTTAATCGAATAAGTACGCTTGGACCTCATAACGTGTAACCGCCTTAACATACTTTACCGTACTGAAACCGAGAATATTAACAGGACACCGACTGTACCGCCTAATTAATGTTGACAATCTATTATTTATCGGTGTCGATTGAATTCAGTTAAAAAGCTTTTAGATGTACAATGTTTAATGCAAATTATATTATGTTAATTGGCGTTTTATTAACATAATATACAATATTATATTTGTTTAGCGATACACAGTAAAGCTTAACTTTCGCATTCTTCATTTGTACACTCAACAAACAAAAAACGTGTAATAATATTTTATATATCTGTTTTAAAAAAGTGATTGCATAGCGCCCAAGTGTGTACGCAATACATAAGAGCAAATCTGCCTCAACATAGCTGGCGGGAGATCTGACCACCATTCACCGATTTGCCCTGATAATAAATAGAGCAGTAAGTCAGAAAGGGTGGTTTCGTAAAATGGCACTTAAAGTTTTATCTTTAAGTGTCATTTTTTCGAATGTATGGATCATCTCTCTTGTCCAACAATCAGGTGATCAGCCTGCATTGTCCTTGACTTTAAAGCTACCTTATTAGTTTATTCAACGCGGGAATCGAACCCACAATCCTCGGAGTCGAGAGCCAACCTCCCAACCACTAGGCCACAAATGCGTCTGTAGATTACAGCAGCATTTTACGAAGTAATTTATCACGTGCAAATAAGATAATTGGAGTCTAATAAGACAATAGTAAATTACGAACAATAGACTTGAGAACTAATGTACGAGTATGTCTATAGAATAATTTAAATTTTATTGCACTAAAATATGTATAACTATAAACATATTTTAAGTAACCCTTGAATTGCGAAGCAGATAGCGAACTGATGATGAAGAATTATTTAATATAAATATTATAATTACAAAAAAATAATATATATTTAGAAGTAAGAACACTTTCGATAAAGTCGGCTTCCAAACCAAAAAAATTTGAACAAAATCGATATAATATCAGCCAAACGGTGATCAACAGACAGACACGTCGAACTTATGACAATTATTAACACCAGTCTTTTTTCACACCTCCGTATTAAATTAAATAAGAGAACTAGATATTAACAAACAACTTCATTACGTTAAGTACCGATTTCACCAACTCTTGTGAAACCTAGGGCCTCCATGGTCTAGTGGTTCAGAGTTTCGCTCTCGACCCGAAGGTCGTAGGTTCGATTCCCGCGTTCGAACAACAAAAATTTTTGTTTTCAAGTTTGGTTAGGGCACTGGTTTCAATGAAATCGGCTACAGACATTGAAATCGGTGAGGGGAGCTATTATTATTATAACTCTTGTAAGTGTTAAGGTCTTGTTAAAATACCATGCCTTCTCATTAATTGACAGGAAATATGAGAGGGATAACATGATATTTAACAAAGAATTAATTGTATCTAGTTTCTTACGCCGGTTCTTCTCGCCGGGTTAGGGTTCCGAAGGTAATTGTAATTTATTTACAAAATTGACCTTCAAAAAACAAACTTTATAATTTAATTTTGAATTAAAACTTTTTTATTTATTTATACCACGGTTAGGTGAAATTGGCACTAAATAAGATCGGCGACACAACCCAATACGAGGGTTGACATTTTTGACTTTGACCCACTGTGTCAAGTATATTACACGAATTCACTTAACGGATGACAATTATGACAATGAACTGATGATCTGTCACAGTGACAGGTGTCAAAATATGTGTTTTTTTTTAAATAAAAATTGGCGAATTGATAAACGACATGACAAGTACTAATACCGGTGAGCTGAGATTAATTAAACGTAAAACAAAGGTGTTGGGTCAGTGTCAGACAGACGTTACGACATATTTTTAACAATAGATTTAATTAATGACATAACTGACAACGTTGACTACAAATTCCGTGTGGAGTTGTATAAAATACAATACGGTATTTTACACATTAAATATTTAAAATAATATCAGTTTGTTTGTACTTTTTGGATACAACATAACTCAAGAACGCCAGTAAAATGTTATCAATCACTTCTATTACACGTATCAAAGTGGCTTTACTTGGCCATTATGGCATGATTTTTGCTATTTTCCTCGAGCGAAGTAACCACAATCAAATTTAAATTTATAAAATAATCAACGAAGAGGGCACGGGTCAACTAGTTTTTTTTATAATTTACTTATACAATCAGGGTTCCCCCATACATTGTTTTCACTTGATTATATCAATAAAATTTTTCTTGAGTAAATTTTGAGACTTCCAATAATTTCTTGGAACTCTCGATTGTGGTAGCTACTAGTTAACAGAGTTAGCAAGGATAAAAAAACTCAACTTTCGAGCGTAGGACCGGGATACCGTACCACGCAATTTGCAACACAATTATGTCTGCTGAATTACATTAATATTATATTAACTAAGTAATAAAAACAAAATCAGCTGGTTACTAATTATTTAAGATGTCGATACAAGTTGGCAAGAGGGAACTCTTGGATCAAACCATAGATTTTGTAGGACAAATATTTTTTCGGATAATTTAGATCTTCCGATTTATCAAAAAAATATATTTTAGAATCACCAAATCCACAAACTTTATTCTTGCTATCTCTGTTAGCTACCACAAACAAGAGTTCAGTCCAAGAAATTCTTGGGCAACTCATCAAAATGAAGGCACTCACGAAAAATCTGCTTGATACTAATAAAGTGAAAACAATGTGGAACCCTGACTAATAACTTTGGCGGTTTTTCTTTCTTTCAAATAAAAAATGATCAATATTGGCGCAATACCACTGCAGCATAGTTCACCATTTCCTAAGGTCCGACCATAATAGATAAATTATGGTCATTACGTGGGCCAATTTCGTACTCATTATGTCCCGGGGTTTATGTCTCCATCTCATTGTTTTGCCTCGTAACTCAGTTTATACGGTGTATTATATCACATATTTTACAATACTTAATTGCGTTTGTGACTTTAATGCCGGGAAGGAACGGTAAGTATTGTAAATGTCTGTAATGCATGTCTACACGGTGACCATATTGATAACGTCAAATTTTGTTGTTTATGTTTCCACTTAAGACTTCAGTCGTTGAGGCAGGTACGGTGCCCCATTGGGGCCAAATTGAGTGGTTAATAACAATTCAAAATGATATAAAAAGAAAACTTCACTTTTTCTGTCGCGAATTGTTAAAGCATGATGTATTTCGCCTGTCATTAGAACTCATTTTATCTATAAGCAAAACTATTGTTTTAATTGAACACATGACGTATCGATGAAGGTGATATGTCGCAAAAAAAATTACCCAGAAAACTGAGTTGAAACAGTCACTTAAACATTTAAGGATATGTAGTAACGTATTAAGTACATTGATTCCAGAGATGGATCTTTAGATATTAGTACTTAAAACTTTACGATGTATTCCAAAGTGACAGTTTGAACTCAATTTTCGCGAAATCATCATTTTTCTACACATCGCCTTCATTCTTTCATGGCTACAATTGTTTTTGAATTGTACCGGATGATGTTCTGTTGGTGAATCAATAAATAAAATAAAAAATAGGCTGTATGACCTTATGGCCCAGACTTAAATGGGCGTGATTCATATCCTTTACAATAATAATAAATATCAGGGTCATGGCATCGTGAATAAGGGCTCTAAACTAATATGACGAAATTAATTAAACCTTTATATTAAAATCGTTAATCTATATAATAGTTTATTGTACCGTATCGCCTCAACTACTTCAATTATTGATTAACGATTTTAATATAAAGTTTAATTAATTTCGTCATATTAGTTTAGAGCCCTTATTCAAGATATAATATTATTATTATATACTAGCTGTGCCCGCGACTTTGTTCGCGTGGTTGTCGGAAACACTTTCGCGATTATCTTTTGATTCCTCACGTTGGTTTTTGTTATTATGATTATTTAAAAGGAATAATACTTTCATACATATTTTTCTAGCAAATTAAACCGTTTACGCAACGCAACGAAAGTCCCCAAATTATGTGAATATTTTTCCCCGTTTTTGCAACATTTTTCACTGACGCTTCGCTCCTATTGGTCGCAGCGTAATGCTATATAGCCTAAAGCCTTCCTCTACAAAAGGACTATCCGACAAAAAATAATTTTTATTTCAAATAGGACCAGTAGTTCCTGAGATTATCGCGTTTAAACAAACAAACAAACTCTTTCGCTTTATAATATTAGTATAGAGACTATCGAAATCATTAGGTACCCTTCCTTTTATTTCGCCGTCGGGTAAAACATTATACGTGGATAGAATTAACCCATTGAGCCTATTAGGCTTAAGTACAATTTGTTAGCCGCGCGATAACACTAAAACCGAACAAAATACCTGCAAAGCCTATTTAGTTGCTTATTATAGAACGCTGTACGCCTCCGTCCAGTGGGTTTGAGCTCGGCTAAATTCTTGGACCAGATTGACGTGGCGTAGGGGTATAATTATTATTTATAATAGTATTATAAAGCTGAAGAGTTTGAAGACGCTAATTTCAGGAAGTCCTGGCCGGTTTTTTTTTTCAGTGTCTGATATTCTATTTAAATACATAGGCAGTATTCTCCGAGCCACTATTTAAATACTGTAGTGCCTGAGAAGGTTTTAAATGTCCCATGGTTGCCTAGCACATACGTCCTGGTCTGGGGTAATATGCTGGTTTCTTCATCATGTTTTCCTTCAACGTTAGAGCGTCCGTATAACGTACTTGAGATCTGAAAAAGTGTTATTGGTACATGCCACAACCTGGGAATCGAACCTGCACCCATCGAGTGCTAATCAACGGCCACGAATACAGACGCTCTATATATATTTATAGAGGAAGGCTAAGAATATATGTATATTGTCACGTTAAGACCAATAGAAGCAAAATTCAATGAAAATCTTCAATTTCTAAATAGGTTAGAAACTAACACCTTTAGGGCGTGTTTCACCAAGCAATGTTAAAGTTAATCCTTCGTTAAATATCATTTTGTTCCTGTTGTTAGCGTTAACGGCTTGTTAAAATACCATGCCTTCTCATTCATTGATAGAAATTACGGGAGGAACAACATGATGTTTAACGACGGATTAACTTTAACGTTGCTTGGTGAAACACGGCCTAAGGCCGATAAACGAGTAACGCCATGATAAAATACCATGCCATCTCATTCATTGACAGGAAATACAAGAGGGATAACATGATACATGGCGTTAACTTTAACATTGCTTGGTGAAACACTGCCTAAAGCTGTTGTCCTGATTAATTTGATTTTTGACACCTACTAACCTTTTAACCGTCGATAAAGTTCAAGAGCATTAAGCAAT
Organism: Celastrina argiolus; assembly: GCA_905187575.2. NCBI lineage: Eukaryota > Metazoa > Arthropoda > Insecta > Lepidoptera > Lycaenidae > Celastrina > Celastrina argiolus. The sequence goes on from LR994596.1 coordinate 12,821,949, forward strand.
TTTGCGCAAAACAAAAAAGAACTACTAGTATATCTGGTACTCTAGTTAGCTTCCGTGCCATAGACAATGTGTCGGTATGCGGGCAGGGCGCGCCTGTCAAGGCGAGGGGTCATAGAAAGGCGGCTGCAACCGGTCCACTGTCAAAACCCACCACGGTCGCTCCGATATTACCATGTTTAATTACTGATAGGTATGAAGTTCAAAATTATATTCGTGGACCAAAATGTCTTTTCGTTCCTTAAGGGCTTATTGGGGCTCTTTATAAACGCATTAAAAATATGCGAAGTAATTTTGACGACCTCCGTAGCGCAGTGGTTGAGCGCATTGGAGAGGTCGAGGATTCGAATCCCGACGAAGGAACAAAAAAGTTTACCATGTTCCTGGGTCATGGATGTGTCATCAAAATCTTAAATTTAAGCACAGTATAAAACTATTAAATATATTTCCGTTGTCTGGTACTTAACACAAGTTCTTAGCACGGGGCCAGATTGACGTGGTGTGAAGCGTCCATAGATATTATTATTAAATATTGATGTCAAACAAAAATTTTGTGTCCCTTTTACGAATATGCGCGGTCCAAGAAGTATGAAATTCACTTATAGCTTATAGTAACGTTTTTCATAAGGGTCAGTTACTATAGGACTTTATTCCCTATCTCGACTATTACACAGACAAATCACACATCGGTAAAGCACAATTAGGGCATTAAATGGATAATGGACTAACTCCGGAATTGGCACATTACAATCTAATCGCTTTATTACACCTACAACATTAGAAGTAGCGGCCGTGTGATCGCAAATCGAAAACCGACTCAAAAGTATTTTTTTTTTACTTGATTAAGGTTCATTTCCCTAAGGCCCCATTAATAAAGAAGTCTCAAACCCAACCTCATTTGTGAACCTATATGACAGATAAAAAAACGTTTCGTTTCACTTTTAAAAATGATTAACTTTACTTATTTTTTGTGTTTGAGTTTACTGTGATATTAACAGCTCTGAAAGAGGTGCTTTTTTTTAAATGATTGCATGGGAAAATTTATGATGTGGCATTTCTCATACAAACATGATAGTCAAAAGTCATTCAGCGCTGGTACCTTCACAGTATACTTTACATAGGAGACACATACATCCTTAAGTATTATCAGTAATTTTACACTTTGTATAAACTTTCATACTACGCCCATGCTATTATCGTAAAAAGGGTTACTAAGATTACGTGTTAATATAATATTATGTCTGTTTGTAATTACATAGAAACACAGTTCAATAGCGCTTTATATTAATAGGGCGCGTGTCTTGCTGATTTTAGTCATATTACATTTGTGTCATAATCCAGACCTCGCCAACCTTTATCGGAGAAATAAGTTTTTATTTTTAGACCTGGGAGCTTGTAATAACAAGCTCTTATTTCCAGCCAGTTTACGCCATACCACATGGCTGCCTGGAATTTTCGTATTACGATTACATAATAACTGCACGATGACAGCTAGTCAGCGGACACATGACACTTGACTTGCTTCCGTATGTCACTTTCAGACAACCAAACTAGGGTGGATCGATTCAGAATAACATGTCGATGAAATATGAAAAAGAACAAGGCAGTTTAAGACCGTATCATTCTATTGCCTGGAACCTGGGGAAATATTTTTATTGATTTTATATAACGTCAATCCCGTTTCATACGGATTTTTCTAAAAAGTTAAGTAACAGTACGGGCGATTTACGCACAGATCAACTACCTACTCGCCATACGATGTCGCGTTTTCCGAATAGCCACAAAAGTCTGACAATCTAGCCTCTAGCACTAAGTTAAAAGGGAATAATAATTATATATATATATAGACGCTTTACACCACGTCAATCTGGCCCTGTGCTAAGTATCCGAAGAACTTGTGTTACAGGTACCTGAGAATAAAATATATTTAATACTTTTATACTATACACATATTTAAGATTTTTATTATATAATACACAAATTCGAAGATCCATGACCCAGGAAGATTGAAAACTTTTTGTTCCCTCGGCGGGGTTTGAACCCGCGACCTCTCGCTCGAACACCAACGCGCTCAACCATTGCGCATGAGGTCATCTTTTTACATCACGTCAATTTTGTTTCATACGAATTTTTCGAAGAGCTTAAGTACCTACCTAACAATAAGTGCGATTTACGCACAGACCGTTGTATAATACTATCTACGCGCTTCACTATGTCGCGTATTCTGAATAGCCACAATATACAGCTGACAATCAAGCCGCTAGCGCTTAGTAAAACGGAAATAAACGCCATGAAAATTTTAATTTCTAAAACAGACCTTTCACAAGTTGTGTCGCGTGCTGTAGCGCCACCGGTTCCGTGCCCCTGACATGCCATATGGTATGAACTCCGACCGGTCCGAACAAACATTAGTCACACTATTGTAGGCTTTATCTTAATTGACTAGTATTTGATTTGGCTACTTGTTTCATTACATAATATAACACTTATCACTATATACATAGAGTTGCAATTCGAATGACAGTTAACATAGGCTGTAATGTGTTATTATTTATTAATAACATTCACGAATGAATGGATTGGGTGAAAGAAAACTCGATACAATCTTTTCGCAGCTGACGACTCTACGTGTATGAATATAAGGGTGATTTTTGTAATGTATGTTTAGACGCGCCGCGGGGGACATGTATGTATGACAAGTATTTGGTAAGGATATGAGATTATTATCTAGGAAGTGTTGGCCTTAGATATATGTAGTAGATAACTTGATATTTCTATAACAATCAGCAAAGTATTCATAATTACTAAACTTCAAATACACACAAACACACACACACGCATGGAAGTGCACACACAGACGCAATTTTGGACTTACTTTGGAATCAATACTAAAAATAACAACCGTCAGCGTCGTATAAAAGACATCAACGCGCGCAAAAAATTATTAAGGCGAAAGTTTTTGTATGTTTGTTCACTAATGGAGTACAAATCCATTTATTACAGATAAACTCTGTAGAATTCAAAATGGTTTTAACTTGTGTTTCAAATTAAGTCAAATTAAGGTGATATACATGTACTAGTTGTGACCGCGACTTTGTTCGCGTGATTTTTGAGTGACCTAAGCCGTTTATGCAGCGCACGCAACGAAAGTCCCCAAATGTTAATAATTTTCCCTGTTTTTGCAACATTTCTCACTGACGCTTCGCTCCTATTGGTCGCAGCGTAATGTTATATAGCCCAAAGCCTTCCTTTATAAATGGACTATCCAATAAAATAAAAAAAATTATCAGACCAGTAGTTATTGAGATTAGCGCGTTTAAACAAACTTTTAAACGCTTTATAATATTAGTATAGATTTGGCCGGCTATGATGCTTTCTATTGAACATCGCTTAGTTACCGCGCAATAAAAAAAATAACTTAATAGTTTAAACAGCACTAGGAAACACGCTTCTAAGTTCATTACGTGGCCTTTCTCATCTGAGCAAACACTATGATACGATACTCCTTCATGGAACGCCAGTGCCTAACTTCCTTCCTCACGAAACCTTGAAACCTAATCATAGTTCATCACAAGGCTTTTGTAAGAAATCCAAAAACAGCTATCATACGATGTTCCATCATGAAGTTCCAGTTCATCATCTTCAGACCTCCATCATCAGACCAGTTCGACGGTACCATATTATTGTATCATCAGAACTACATACGCCAAAATTCATTATGCTACTATTCAGGAAAGATGGTTAAATTAAACTTAGGTTCAATTACATAGTTAATAGCTTCCCACACCGATTTCGGTATCGGTAGCCGATTCCATTGAGATTAGGCCAGCTACGCAGAAGTCATTTTATAGTACCTAAATGTGTGCGCAATCCACAAAAGCACTCTCTCTTTCTTATACTCTCATAACCCAGTGGGACTAACCGACACGACTGGCGAGAGATCAGGCGTAGGACCGAATTTTTACACGGCCATCCGACGCATTAACTTTCTTGTCAGACAAGCAGGTGATCAGCCTGCATTGTCCTAACCAAACTTGGAAACAACATTTTTTGTTGTTCCAACGCGGGAACCGAACCCATGACCGCCGAGTCGAGAGCCAAGCCCTAAACCACTGGACCAAGGCGTTATATAGTTACATACCTTACTCTCCAAACTGATTCGATTTTGATTCAGATTCGATCGTGCCGCGTACTCCCGAATAAATTATTGTTTGTTTATTTTGATTCTCAGTCGATTGATATGGTCGGTAGTGCAAAAAGTTACGATCTAACGATTATCTTTATCCTGGTTAGTTTCAAAGTAATCCATCAAAGAAAATACCAAAAGCTATTGAGATCGAACTGATTCGATTCTTGAATGTGTCGGGAGTAAGACTGCAAGTCGACTTAATTATTTTGGCCCATTTTTTTTGTATATTCACTTGTGTTCTGACTGTACCTACTGGCACTAGTATCGTTGACTGTACATACTAGACTATGGCGTCGACTGTACAACAAGAATTCATTAAGTGCCAACACAGGCCCGATCGTTATCATTATTATTAGATTTGGTAATTAATCGCGGCGAGTAATGTTACGTTTTGTAAAATCGATTAACGGAAAATTAATCGATTCTACATTTAATCCATTATGGAGTAACACAAGTCGATTTAGGGTTTCAATGTTACTAATCGAGCTTTGGGAAATATTAAAAATATTTAGAATCTTGTCGTGAAAAAATCACGCAAAATGAATAATCCTCACCGATTTCGGTGTCTGTAGCCGATTTCATTGAAACCAGTCACGCTGCACAGGAGTTATTTTATAGTGCCCAAGTGTGCGCATTACACAAATATACTCTCTCTTCCTTTTACTCTCATAACCCAGTGGGACGGTAAACCGACACGACTGGCGAGAGAACAGGCGCAGGACCGACATTTTACGCATCCGACGCATGGATCATCTTTCTTGTCAGACAATCAGGTGATTTCTTATTATCAGCCTGCATTGTCCTAACCAAACATGAAAACAATATTTTTGTTGTTCCAACGCGGAAATCGAACCCACGACCTCCGGGTCGAGAGCGAAGCTCAGAACCACTAGACCACGGAGGCGCTTAAAATAAGTATGTATCCTGGAGGAACCATAAAGTATTACTATAACTACTTACTTGTAACTATATATTAAACATCTATGTATAATTTAATTCTGTGTGATAATTAGAACTAAAAGTGGGCCATTGCATTCGTTATTGGATGATTAATACAGTATTCTCCGAGCAAAGTAACTACTATTTATATACTGTGCTTGGCACAGACGGTCAGCTAGTATTATTATATAAACGTAATATTTGTATATTTTATTATTTTAAGTTAGGTATTAGATTTATTTTATTAGGTTGTCTGGAAGAGACTGCTGTGAGCAGTAACACAGCTTTTTTGTACAATTACTTATTACATAAGTGTTTGATTAGTGTCTGTTTTTTTTTAATATTGTACAAATAAAGAATTTTCGATCCCTTCTATTTAACCTTAAAATGTGCCAAATTAAACTACTTTCGTACACTCCTCGTACAGCTGCAATCAAAGTTTATGATTCACGTACACTTAGATGAAGTTTAATTCGTAAACACGAGATTCCCGGACAAAAATAGTGAATACCATCTACCCCGGTACTTAATAAGGCCAGTCCCGGGAAACACAAAAGGAACCATTTCTCACCCAAAGATAGCGTCGGGTGACACTAGGGCTGGCAGAAGGAAAATTACGCACTTTACGTAATCCATACTGAAACACACTTGCTCCAGTCTAGGTTAGATAACTTAGAGTTAACTGATTTTCTGAAGTTATTCTGAAGTTACCGTAGAGATCAATTTCTACACTAATTTAGCGCAAATGGATCTAAATGTATTTTGTATACATTTATTTTTATTTTTTCTTATTTTGATTTTGAACTGGGATCCCATCAAAAACATAACTTGCAAAAAGTGCCAAGTCTCGCTACTTAGTTCTTCTACCGTAAAAAGTTGCGTGATACATGTTATGCCAAGGGTAACCCCAGTTTCTTGAAGGTCAATCAAATCTATGATCAACTAACATAGCTTGACACGTGATTTGATCACTGATTAGTAAATTTTAGCGCTGATTTGCGTTTGAGAAACTCGGGATAAGTCAGTCTGCATAATAACATATTACTTGTATTGATGCAAAACAGTTTTTGGTCCTCAAATAAATAAATAAATAACATTTTATAGTGATCATAACCAATTTTTAATTATCTTTTATGTTCAAAATAAATAGTTGATTGACTTGTCAATCGCACTAAATGATCTGGGCTGGCAGAATGAAAATTAAGCACTTTACGTAATCCATAATAAAACACACTTGTGTCAGTATCAGTTGTGAGGTAAATATTATGTATTATGAAATTGAGATAAGTTTCGCTATGAGACGCGAAATCGTATGTCACTTAGCAAAGCTATAATATAGATGACATTTTTAAAAGGGTGATATAAAGATAAAATATCGTATAGCTTATTTTGTAAATATCGCTACTAGTGAAGGGGTTAATGCCACTGTTTTTTTACCTCAGTGGCAACCCTGGCACATCCCTACCGTCAGGGCTGTCACAGCGCAGACCACCGGGCCGGGACACGGGACATTAGTAAGCGCGATTACCGGCACTATTAGCGCTAACTGTGCGCCGCGCAATTAGTCCGCGTCTACCCCCGGCTGATACAGGGCTCAGGGCTCAGGGCTCGGGCGTGGAGACGAATGACGTGTTTTAATGTCAAAAATACATTGAGATCCATTTGATCCGAATGTATTTTTGGATACTGTTACACATTAGCAGTTGAAATGCAGGCTGTGCCGCAAAGTTGAGCACTACCATATCATCCCTTTCTCGAAACAATTCGCCCTGAATTTTTTTTTCGACTTTGTTGTTTCGACCTCACCGATTTCGGTGTCGGTAGCCGATTTAAATGAAACCAGCTACGCAAGAGTCGTTTTATAGTGCCCAAATGTGTGCGCAATATATAAAGACACTCTCTCTTCCTTTCACTCTCATAATCCAGTGGGACGGTAAACCGACACGACTGGCGAGAGCTCAGGCGCAGGACCGCTTTTCACATGATCATCTCTCTTATCAGACAATCAGGTAATCACCTGATTGTCTGATAAGAAAGAGACTGCATTGTCCTAACCAAACTTGGAAACAACATTTTTTGTTATTCCAGTGTGGGAATCGAACCCACGACTTCCGAGTCGAGACCGAAGCTCTGAACCACTAGACCACGGAGGCGCTGTACAGCTATTTCTATGAGACTTTATATTATTAATAAATTAACATTAGAGTCTATCAAACCATACGTACTGGTTTGAGAGAAACTACTGTAAACAGTACGACTGCCTTTTTTTGGCGACTTCCAAAAAGGAGGAGGTTCTCAATTCGTCTGTATTTTTTGAAGTGAAACTTCTTTAGAATCGTTGTGATTTCAAACCGGATGCAACGGAAAAAACGACAGGTAAGAGACACAAATACAAAAGAATGAGACAGAAATATACATACTATTTTATATTATCGGTCTCTCCTCTTTGTGCCATACTTCGTAGCGTCCCCACTCCCGTCTTCTAAGCATAGTCGTCTGTAATAAGTGAGCCAGAGCGAGAGAGCAGATGTCGGTGTGTATGTATATTGCCGTTTTGAACAATTAAACTTTGTAATTATCCTACCCTTGTTATATATATTCATCTCATTCTTTTGTCGATTTACTGAAGTTTCACTTCTATCGTGTGTGAATCGCACACACACCTTTTTTTTTAGTTTATTTTATTAATTAAATGTCGTTGTGTATACAAATAAATAATTTTAAATTGTATTCTATGGCCAATAATTGTGTTCGCGTATTCCCGCGACTCGGACATAATTCGCTCCGATCTTCCGAAAAGAAGTTAAAATACACTACACCTTACCCAGCAATTACTGTATCACCTAACCATAGACTTGGAGCCGCTGACATTACTACTAATGGTCTATATGCGTTTATGCTCTATGGTTTGCGGCGTTCAACTTAAACGACGTAGTTCCACACCGTTATAGTTTGATAGGCTACTTTATATTTACTTGATAGCACTTACAGCTTAGGGCCTATTTCACAATCTTCTAATAAGTGTAGGAGTTATTCGGGAGTTTTGTCGTTTACTTTATATCGAGCGACAAGGATAGATCATGCAAATAAGCGATCTGGGGCTTTAATTTCCAAACTGATTCGATTTTGATTTAGATTCGATCGTGCCGCGTACTTCCCAGTAAATTGACATTTGTTTATTTTGATTCTCAGTCAACTGATATGATCGGGAGTACAAAAAGTTACGAAGTAACGATTTTCTTTATCCTGGTTAATTTCAAAATAATCCACCAAATAAAACACCAGTAGCCGTTGAGATCGAACTTTCGATTCCCGATTGTGTCGGGAGTACACCTTAACTCCTCTCGTCATCCTACACCTTCCGTCCCAGACTGTCCGTTCACACCACTCTCACAAACCTCATTCTATTGCTAACTCCAAATCGCAACAGTGGTGCTAAATTCTACTTTTTCATTTAACTATTTCTATTTTAATTAAATAAATCTTTTTTTAGAAAATGGATTTGAAATGCCCCGGAGAACGAACAAAAATCAGCTGTTAGTTTGATTGTAAACATGTAAGTATTTTTTGAAAAATCGGCCTCAAATATGCTGATATCACAAAACAAGTAACCTACTTCGTAAATCTAACACGGATTTTAAGCCTAGGATCTCATGTAGTTTAATATGTCTACTATATTTTACACAAATATCCATGACCCAGGAACATTGAAAACTTTTTGTTCCTTCGGCGGGATTCGAACCCGCGACCTCTCGCTCGAGCACCGCACTCAACCGCTGCGCTACGGAGGTCGTCGAAACATCCAGGTGTCCGACTCGTATTTGGCATGTTTTAACGTGATGGCCGATTATTATCGTCAATGTAACGTTTGTTAGTTTATACCTAACTAGAAGAAACCGACAGTTGTCCAAAACACAAACTAATTGACCGTAACAACAGGCTCACAATGAGCACATTTGTAAGCTATTGTCGGGTCCTCTCGGACCATTTATATCGAGACGCATTTGGGCAGACAGACGGACAAACGGACAATAAACGCTATTCGAGGCTTCGTATTATTGATTGGAGATATTATATAACAATGCTAGCGTTTACAATTGCGTCTGTTTGTCTAGTTTCAAAGTCAAATTTGCGTCGGAAAAGTGTACCATGAAATAACCAATTAATTTCACGCTACGTCAATCTGGCACTGTGTTTAACTTCTTAATACATGTTATATATATATCGCCTCCGTGGTCTAGTGGTTATGAGCTTCACTCTCGACCCGGGGGTCGTGGGTTCGATTCCCGCGTTGGAACAACAAAAAATGTTTTTTTTCAAGTTTGGTTAGGACAATGCAGACTGATCACCTGATTGTCTTACAAGAAAGATGATCCATGCGTAGGATGGGCATGTAAAAAGTCTGTCCTGCGCCTGTTCTCTCGCCAGTCGTGTCGGTTTACCGTCCCACTGGGTTATGAGAGTAAAAGGAAGAGAGTGTCTTTGTGTATTGCGCACACACTTGGCTACTATAAAATAACTCCTGCGTTGCTTCCTGGCCTGGTTTCAATGAAATCGGCTACCGACACCGAAATCGGTGAGGGGAGCTTTTATATACAGGGTGTCCCAAAAATCAACGATAAACCGAAAACGGGTGATAGGCCAAGTCATGACAGTTATGAGAAAAATGTGAAAAAAAATCTTTGTCATGTATTTTTCACATTATAAGGACTTTTAAAAATATCGGAAAAACTGACACCCTGTGATGGTCTTTCATGTCCTAAGACTACAAATATTACTTTTTTGTGATTTTTTTTTCGGTATTGTAGTCATGACTAACCCTTCTGTAAATCACAATTCATAATTTAAACATACCTGCCTCAGTTTTCAATAAAATGGTGTGTTTTGCCCAAGATTAAATTCAAAATAATTACTACACCCAACTTTAATCGTCTGTACTGTAAAAAAAAATTACTACAGTATTTTGGCAAGTAACTTTAAAAGATGGTGCATTTAATCTGGATTCCAAAATGGTATGATACTTGCTGGATTACTTCTTTGTTGAGGAAAAAAAAATTTTTTTAACGGAACCGGATGTTAGGCCAACTCTGTTTAAATTTTTAAAATGTTGGTATTAAGTTGTTATGTGACGACGATGAGTGACGTCATCTTGTCTAGAGTGAGCGAGACAGACAGTGACGCTAAGTGCGGGTGCTTTTTTATTTAAAAAAAATTGTATTGCAGTGTAGGCATTTTTAAGACTTCAATTTTCAGGTATGAATACAACGCTCTTTTGAAAATGTGAGTGGTTGAGATACAGAACAGACGCCACCTTGTTATCAAGTATGTAATTAGTTAGTTTTAGGTGCAAGTTCGAAATAAAAGTCAGTCAATGGATTTCTTCAGTTATTACTTTAATTTACAAAGATTTACAGCAAATGTTCGAACTGTTTGCCTTCAGCTCTAATGCAAGCCCTACATCTTCTTAAAAATGATCGCGTAATAAGACGGGCGTATCTTCTTGAATTAATGTGTTCAGCAGCTTCTGTAATTTTTTGGCGCAGCTCGGCTAAATCTCGAATTGGTTTAGAGTACACTTTTTCTTTTATTGTTCCCCAATAAAAGAAATCAATGGGATTTAAATCAGGTGAACGGGCAGGCCACGAAATTGTACCACCCCGCCCAATCCACCTATCGGGGTATTCTCGGTCGAGAAACTCTCGTACTGTGCGAGCGTAATGTGCTGGGCAGCCATCTTGTTGGTACCACATGCTGCCGTAAATGTTTAGTGGCACTTCTTCCAACAAATCTGGTAATTGGTTCTGTAAGAAGTCCAAATAAACCTCGGCAGTTAAGTTCTCCGGTAGCTCAAATGGACCAATAACAGTACCATTCAAAATTCCCGTCCACATGTTCACCTTAAACCGGTACTGCGATCTGTCTTCCCGCATCAAATGTGGATTATCCACGTGCCATTCGTGCAAATTATGGAGGTTCATGTAACCATCTTTTTTAAACGTGGATTCGTCAGACCACAGAATTTTTTCAAAGAATCGCGGATCATCTCTGTATCTCTGCAACATCGTTTGACAAAATTGCAATCTCTCTGGGTAGTCTCGGGGTAACAGGCTTTGTACTCGTTGTACATGGTAAGGATGAAACTGGTTCTTTTGCAAAATACGATGTGCAGTACTTTTGGGCACTCCGATGTTCTCTTCAATCCCACGTACTGAGATACTCGGGTCTTGTTCGACCGCCTCGAGCACTTCGTCCTCGTAGGGTATGAAAGGCCTTCCCTCGCTGGTATTTTGATTAGGGAATCGACCCTCTAAGAGTGACCGATGCACGTTAATAAATACCCGATAATCAGGATGACGCTCAGCGTTTGGGTATCTCTCACGATACATTCTAGCTGCAGCATTAGCGTTGCATAAGCATTCTCCATAGATGAGATGCATATTGGTGTATTCTTGTGCGGTGTATCGAGATGGCATGATAACACACTACAATGGAATCACACACTACAACCGAAGATACGACAATAAAACAAGTCCAGGGTCGTCAGAAACGGGGCAGATAAAACCAAATCACAAAGCAAATCAAGTCCAATAAACAGAAGCACAGTTGTAAGTACGAAGTCAATACGGATACAGAAAGATGCGCAATGAACGAAAGATCGTAACGTACTGCAGTTTTGCACGTTCATCACTGTGTTGTCGGGTTGGCGTCACTATCTATCTCACTCGCACTGAGCGTCACTGTCTGTCTCGCTCACTCTAGACAAGATGACGTCACTCATCGTCGTCACATAACAACTTAATACCAACATTTTAAAAATTTAAACAGAGTTGGCCTAACATCCGGTTCCGTTAAAAAAATTTTTTTTTCCTCAACAAAGAAGTAATCCAGCAAGTATCATACCATTTTGGAATCCAGATTAAATGCGCCATCTTTTAAAGTTACTTGCCAAAATACTGTAGTAATTTTTTTTTACAGTACAGACGATTAAAGTTGGGTGTAGTAATTATTTTGAATTTAATCTTGGGCAAAACACACCATTTTATTGAAAACTGAGGCAGGTATGTTTAAATTATGAATTGTGATTTACAGAAGGGTTAGTCATGACTACAATACCGAAAAAAAAATCACAAAAAAGTAATATTTGTAGTCTTAGGACATGAAAGACCATCACAGGGTGTCAGTTTTTCCGATATTTTTAAAAGTCCTTATAATGTGAAAAATACATGACAAAGATTTTTTTTCACATTTTTCTCATAACTGTCATGACTTGGCCTATCACCCGTTTTCGGTTTATCGTTGATTTTTGGGACACCCTGTATATATAAAAGAATTGCTGTTCTTTATTCTCGCTAAAACTATAGAACGGCTGAACCGATTCGGCTATTTTTAGTCTTGAACCTATCGTGGAAAAGAAGGTTTAAACGCTGAGCAAATAAGGAAAATATACTGGTTCCGAGTGATTGAATTTCATCACAAAATGCTCAACGAAGTGGGCACAGGTCAGCTAGTATTTAATAGTTATGAAAATTAAATGAAATGAAAATATACTTTATTGTGCACAATCAGAAGTTACACATATACAGTAAGATAAAAAAATAAAACACGATAGTACACAAAGGCGGCCTTATTACTACAATAGCAATTTCTTCCAGACAACCTTTAAAAGAAACGATCTAATTACTTGATTAGTAGGTATTGTGCTAAAAGTATATATATATAAACGATACATGGGGCTTTCGGATAAAAATATAACGATGATTAGCTCTTCAATGTCTTCGTCTTTATCATTCCTGTAACATCACTCTCCATCCGGTGGCAAAGAAAGAGTAATTCCGGATCCATTCAGTCCGAGCCTCATTCGGTTATGGTAATGAAGATAGGACATTTCGGATACGGAATGGATACGTATATAGCAATGATTATCATACCGGATACGGATATGAAATTATTTCGGATTATCCGATAGTTTCGGATAATTTCGCTTACGGATATAAAATTTTTAAAAAATTACAAAAGTATCATCAGGATGTACTTTGTATCAATTCATCGATTCAGTAACACAACACATTTGTTTCAATATTATGTCGAACTATTCGCAATTGTAGAATTGGTCACAAGTTAGTTGTTTTAGAATTTTATGACGACAACAGAAGTACCATAAGCATAAGCATCAGCCGGCCGATCAAAACAACTTGTCATAACGTCTCAATTTAGGGTCCGCCTATATCCGATGTTATCCGCAACTATTATTTCGGATTCGGTTACGGTTACGGATAATATTTTATATCGGATATGCTATAGTTTCGGTTACGGTTATGACGTATTATAGTTACGGTTATGATATATTACGGTATGGTTTACTGACTAATTACTGTGCTGTGATGTTTCACAGCACAATAATTAGTCAGTAAACCACCTATAATTCTAATTTATATGATGTGTCACCAATTAGCCTATACAGCCATTAACTACACAGGCATTTAATTCAGCACTTTCTCAAGCTTATCACAGGCCCTAATGTAAATCGTGTCAATAGTTAATAAATCGATATCGAATCGTTATCTACATTAGATGCTTGTTTAATGAATAGAATCGAATAACTTACTCGAGATAATCGATGCTCAGTAATCAGATCACAATCGAATCGGATTTATAAGGATCTACAGTTTCCTGCTGCGATCTAATCTTTAGTGGACTCTAGTAATTTGTGCTGGCAACATAGACGTGACTCCCAGTGTTGCTAGCATAAATTCGTTCAAACAGCCCGAGGTTGTTTGTATCAGATTTGTTGTTAGTAACGAACTACTAATTTTATTTATTGTCTGTTTTACAATCTTAAAAAAGTGTCGGATAGATACAACCGCAGGTTGTTTGATCATTTGAACAAAATGGTGGCAATTTTGTCTCCAATGTTTGAGGAGGGAAACTGGTATACTACCTAAACATCTATTTTTTCTTCTGATCAATCGTTGCGGGTCTCATGACAGAATAAGCTTATCTCTTTGGCACCCCTGAGATCACATCGAAGGCAATATGGTGGTTGGTTATCGTTGTCGATCCTGGCTCCTGCATTGCAGTGGCGGTAATGTGACTTGGTCCATTTAAAAAAACAATGCTGGAAATACTAGGAGCATGTTGCCTCGGAGAGTTGATTAGGTTTTGTTGCTGCTTTATATCGAGCGACGGGGCCAAACATGCAAATGAGATTGTGGGAATACTAGTGGAAGCCCCAAACCGAGCGAGATGGTATGCCCGGTCAGGCCGAACTGTACTAGTTTTCAGATGTTGTATATGTCGCAGTCATCTGGTTGAATCTGCTTATTTGATTGAATAACTAGTGTGGTCATTTAATGGCGTCAAACAGCTCGTACAATGTGTTGATATATTTTTTGATTAATTTATTTTAATGTGCGATATAATAGTACTCATTCAGAAATAAAATATTAAATGGCTGTCCTAGTCCCGGATTCATTGAATATGTTGGTAAAAATAGAATTAAATTAAGGCGCTAGGCATTCAATCAAATAACAGATTCATCCAGATGACTGCGACATATATATAGCGCCGGACTTAGAAAACTTCGATAGCGCGATGCAGGATTGTGGCGCTAGTAGTACCTATCACTGCTCCGGCCTCCCCGAAGACCGGAGTTCCATCTCATTCCAGGGATTTTACTGATGCCGATGATGATGATTTACTAAATTTTTTATGTTATACAACCAACCAATAGCGTTAGCAACACAGGTAAAGTTAATAATTTAGGTCTCTGCAGCAGTATGTTTCTATATATCTCTAGGTACTTGATGTATAAAACGTGAGTCGTCAAATATCATATTAATAAACTCACCCTCGTCCTTCATAGCGTCAACTGCATGCTGTATACCCAACCAAGGGCTGGGCAGGTCCAGGAAAACTGCATCGGCTTTTCCGTTGAGGTCTTCACCAAAACCATTCGCCAACACATCCCTGTGTTTTGCCTAGAAAAAAAATTGTGAATAAAAAAACCGACTTCAACAACTAAGGGCCGATTTTTCTATCGTTAGATAACTTTTATCTGTTGAATAAACATGTGACTTTGACATTTACTTTTATCTCTAAATCACCTAAAGGTTGACTGGTAGAAAATGCCTTGAGGCATTAAATCCGCCTATGTACAAAAAGTGCATGATGTAAGTATATTATTATGTATATAAAAAAATAAATAAATTTGTTCCACACAAAATCTGCCAGTCACATACCTATTTTTTCCTGAGATAAAAGTTATCTGACGATTGAAAAATCAGCCCTGGAAACATAAAATAACACTTTTATAATGAACTAGCTGACCCGTGCCGACTTCGTTGAGCATGGAAACCGTGTAAACCTCCCCGGGACTTCCACGAATATTTCAAGACCAGAAATAGCCGAATCAGCTGATCTCGAGTTGTAGCGAGACCAACGAACGGCAATTGATTTTATTATAGCCTATGTTACTCAGTGATAATGTAGCTTTCTAATGAAAAAAGAATTATTAAAATCGGTCCAGTACTTTTTGAGTTACATACAAATATACAAATCTTTCCTCTTTTTAATATTAGTGTAGATGTAGAAGTGTAGATTTACAATTATATGTAATATGTTCTAGTTGAAGTCGGTGTCAGCAAAGGTGAGATTCAAGCCAGCAACTTTAGGATGTTGTTATTTTAGCCGACACCGACTCCAAAAAAAAAACATTAATTGGAAGTCGGTTAGAAAGAGAATCTTTAAAAAACGAAAAAGAAAACAATGAGAATATTATACCTAAATACAGTGTTCTTCACCTATTCCTACTTAATATTATTAAGCTGAATAGTTCGCTTGAACGCTTAATCTAAGAAACTA
The DNA here is from genome assembly GCA_905187575.2 of Celastrina argiolus. Lineage (NCBI taxonomy): Eukaryota > Metazoa > Arthropoda > Insecta > Lepidoptera > Lycaenidae > Celastrina > Celastrina argiolus. Next base: position 12,837,934 of record LR994596.1, read on the forward strand.
CTGGTCCGTTAAGAAAAAATATTTTAGTGTTGAAAAGCCTACGTGGAAATACGAGTAGAAAAAATCCCAAAGTGTGATCTCAACCCAGCGAGGTGGAATACTCGGTCAGGCCGAAGCCAACTGTACTAGTTGACAGATGTTGTATATTATGTCGCAGTCAACTCAATGAATTTGCTTATTTAATTGAATGACGCGCAGTTATTTATTGGCGTCAAACAGCTCGTACGGATGTTGATATATTTTTTGATTAATTATCTTTAATGTGCGTTATAATAGTACACATTTCGAAGTTTTGAAGTTTAAAAATAAAATATTAAATGGCTGTCCTAGTCTCGGATTCATTGAATTTCTTGGTAAAAAACAGAATTCAATGAACGCACTAATCATTCAATCAAATAGCAGATTCAACCAGATGACTGCGACTATATACAGTGCCGGACTTAAAAAACTTCGATGCGTGAAAAAGCGCGATGCAGACTTGTACCGGCACACCTATTTAGAGTGGAAGGCCAGTAATATCGTCACGCTAAGACCGATAGGAACAATGTATCACACACGTCACGTTAGAACTTACAGTAACAAACTCCGCTAATTGAACTAACTAATAAACTGACTAATGCTTAGCTTTTATTAGCGGGTACGACCACGGCTCTACCTTAACCATTTTTGTACCTATGCATTTCTGGATTTCAAATTGAATTATTTTCTTGTTTTAGACGTTATAGACCCATTTTTTGCCAAGTCGGGTTATAGTTTTTTAATCTTTTTTTATTTACTTACAGTAACGAACTCCGCTAGCCCGTGGCACTCAAACTCCTCCTGAGCCAGCTTCGCTCTGTGGTCGTGGAAGTCGAACGTGTAGACGTGGCCAGTCGGACGCACGCGGCGGATCAGCGCGTGGGTCAGTGAGCCGCTGCCGGTTCCTAAAACATTACATTTGGCATATTTATATGTAAATTTATACTTTTTTTAAACAGAAATTTTTTAATTTTTTTTGGTAAAAGATGGCCGCACGCGAGTTTCTTACGCCGGTTCCTCTCGCTGGGCTAGTTCCCGAACCGGTGGTAGGCATCATAATATAGAAACGACGTTCAGAAAACATTTTTTTGTAAAATTTACTCTGAATAAAAATATTTGATTTGATTTGATTAAAGTCTGTCTTCAGTTCCAGTCAAACTTCTGCAGTCATGGTTGCTGGTAGACGGGAAATGAACAATGAAAGAAATCAAATATACACATGTTTTGTCAGTAGCTACTAGATATATGGAGTTACATTTAATTAGTGGGGAACTAAAAAAAATTGTAACAAAAAAAAAATTTTATAAATAATATTATGGTCTCATTTAAGTAAAAAATCTTCATTAAAATCACCACATACATACCAATAGGGCAAAGACAATCCCACTACTACTAAGTGAAAGTCTGTGAGTACATTTGTTACTTTTTTCTGTAGTCAAATGGACTAATTTCAATACTATAATACGGTAAGCAGGTTTCTGTAGTCAAATGGACTAATTTCAATAATATGTATATGGTAAGGTGAGTCTGGAATCTGGATACACAGATTTATATCCCAAAAAAGTTGTGTAGTTACTATAAAGAACGAAGTACAGAAATCCTAAGGTAAAACCTAAGATTTACCAATTCTGTGCGGTAAAAGCCTAACCAATTTTGCGATTAAGGACTATTCTTTGTTTTATACCTGACCAACAACCAACTTTTACTTAATAGTTAAAGCCCGATAAAATTATATCATTGTCCTAAATCCTTACATTTACCTACTCATGTTGGTAAATCCTGAGACTTACTATTAAATCTTAGCATTTACCCTACTTTGAGCTTTGACAGTAACATATACATCACAAAAATGTTCCCATGGGATAATGTTTTTAAGTGGGCCAAGCTGCTGAGAAAAGCTACCAAATACTAAGTTTCAGATGCCTAACAAAAAGAGACAGAAAATAATCAATATATTAATTGTTTAACAACTAATAAAGTGGAAAAAGTGCAAGTAATTTGTGTATTATTACTGTGTTACATGTAGACCGTATTTCCATCAGAAACCTACAGAACATTCAATAACATATCTAATCAATATACTCACCAGCTTCTATAACAACACAGCCGGGTACCAAGTCCAGTTGCAGTAATATCATACTTATGTCAGGTGTGTATATTATTTGTGTACGATGAGGTAATGTCTGCGACCAGAGTTCCGGAGTTGGTTGTATTACATGACCCCAGCCTTTTGATAGTTGTACCTGTGTTCAATTTAATAAATAACAATAAAGAAGTGTAGGTTATTAATATATAACCCATTTCTGCTAAAGACTGTTACTACTTTGTCTAAATAAAATGCCTTCTCTTTCATTGATATGAAGAACGAGAGAGATAATATTATATTTAATCAACATTTTACTTTTGGTGTTGGTGAAATTGACACTCAGCAACTGGTAATAATACGGGACACAATGTACTTTCAAATACAGTAGTTATGGGTGTGTTTTTATTATACCCGTAGAAATCAATCTAATTTAGGTACAAGGAACCAATACAATAGCTTCATATTCCATACTTGTTTAAAGGTTACTTTTTGTAGTAGGTACATGATCTATGTAATTTTAATAATATGTCTAGTATTTATAAGCTTCATAACCCTTAAAATTATTATTAGTTTTTACATACTTTGTTGCCATAGGACTCTCCAATAAGATTTTTAACCTTCAATGCACCAAATGTTGTTTGATAAACATTCTCAACCATTTCTCCCTTTTTGTTTTTTATCACAGGCCGAACCTCGATAGCATGAAGGTTATTACTTAGGTATAATATAACTATATCACCCTCCTCAATCGTATCTTTATATGTTTTAAAACTCATCTTACAATAATGTACCTAATACACATACACCGGACTATTTTGTAAACAAATCAACATGTGGAAATGACAATTCATATTTCAAGTTCTACTTTGACAGTTGACAGGTTATATATTTTTTTTTTTTTTTTAATTTATTTATTTTCATAAAGGTACATAAAATGTTGTTTTTCAATACTCCAAAAACCATTAAGGTTTGTCCGGAGTATACAAGTATTATACAATATTAAAATAGTTATTTAAACAATACTAATTCTAGAACATAACATAATAATTATTCAATTACACAGACAAAAAAAAAATATTTATAGACTCAACATAAAAAAATAAAATAAGATAAATATATATAGTCAATAAACAACAAAAAATCCTTATTCCTATTCTTTCAACATTTTATCCAGGTAGATATCTTTTAGCTTATATTTAATATTTTTTACAGTAATTTTATTAACTATTGACTGGTCTAAGTTATTAATTAAGCGTGGTACGATGTAGTCGGTGGTTCTTTCTCCAAAAGCATTGTTTGCCCGTGAGATAACTAGTTTATTTTTTGTTCTTTGACGAGTCTGAAAGTTGTGAGTTATTTGTTTTTGAAGGATGTCATCAAAGAAGTGTTCTTTTAGGATATAGTAATTTATTTTATGAGTTATGGGAAGTACTTTACAATATTTATATAGATCTATGTCATTTTTACTATATTTCTCTTTTATATTAGGTGGCACAATGTTTTTGAGGATTCTGGTTTGTAGGTTTTGAATTTTAAGGAGGTAAGTTTTATAGGTTCGACCATAGCTGGTTATTCCGTAACTAATAATGGAGTCAGCGAGCGCATTATACAACATTAATCGAATCTTAAAAGGTATTTTATTTTTAATAATATATATGTTGGCGAGAAATGCTTTAAGCTTATCGCATATTCGACTGATTTGGGGTAACCATGAAAATTTATTATCCACAATGAGACCTAGGTAAGTATGTTTATCAACTTTTTCAATTTCTGGGCAGTAACTACATGTGGTATTATTGGAATGTAGGCATTGGTGATCATGGCTCACTAGTTTTTTTTCAGCTGTGGGTGTCTTGTTGTTGTGTGGCGAACAGATATGTATTAATTTTGTTTTGTCAGAATTTAGCACAAGCCCGTTGTCATGGCACCACATATTAATATTATTGAAATCTTCTTGCAATTTAGACATTGCAGAAGCGGGGTCAGTGTCGGATATCAAAATACACGTGTCATCCGCGAATTGATAGGCTACGCTGTATTTTAGAACATTAAGCATGTCATTAACATACACAATAAAATGGGACCTCTCCACTTTATTGTGTATGTTACACAATAAAGTGGAGAGGTCCCATTACTGATCCTTGAGCTGTGCCCTGTTCAACTCTCACCTCATCACTAAGGTCACTGTTGATCTTAACACGATATGATCTATCTTTCAAGTAGTCCCTACACCAGTTAAGCAGTGGACCACGAATCCCAGTGTTCTCTAATTTTTTAATTAATTTGTCGTGATTTAGAGTATCAAATGCGCGGGAAAAGTCAATAAAAAGAGCAAAAACATGATTTTTACAGTTTAGAGCAGAGTTAATGTGATTCGTAAATTGGGATAGTAAAGAAGTTGTATTTTTACCAGGTTGGAAGCCATATTGGTATTTTGTTATAATACTGTTTTTTTTATAGTACGAATGGATTTGGTCGCTAAAGAATTTCTCTATAATTTTATTTATAGATGAAAGGAGAGTTATTGGACGATAATTGGATAATTCGTCATGTTTTCCTTTTTTATAGACAGGACGTACACATCCTTGTTTGAGCTCATTTGGATATTTACCCGTTTTCAAACTTACATTAATGAGATTGGCAATGGCTATTGTTATTTTACCACCTATTCTTTTAATGTCTAATACCTTAATTTTGTCATTACCAGGGGCTTTATGTATATTTAAGTTTTTTATAATTTTCTGGATTACATCAGGTGTTGCTTTTTTAACATTTAAACTTTTATCAGCTATACTAGAGTAATTATTTTTATTTATCAAAAGAGTGTTACAGCGAGTTATTATATTATTTACACAGCTTTGGAATTCATTTGCAAATTTATTTGCCAAGTCTTGAGACGATAATTTACGGTTACTAAAAGCATTGTTTATGATTTGATCGATAGATTGTGATAGTCTGCCACATATTGTATTAACTAACTGCCATAATTTTCTAGGATTAGCGTAATTACTTTTTATATACCTAATTATTATAATATTTATTTCTGTGATATTCTAATATTTTATGAATTTTATTACGTTTCTTATTATATTGCAGTCTAATATGTTGATTCGTAGGGTCATTTCTCCATTGACTAAATAATTTATCTCTTTCCTTACAAAGTTTAAGAATATGGTTGTTCATCCAGGGAAGTTTAGATTTTATTTTTGTATTCTTAGTATTCTTAGTATTAGTCTCACACGTTTTATCCAGCGCATTATGAAATTCAGTTTTAATAAATTTATAAATACCGTCGGGGCAGTTGATGTTATCGGTGAGAGACCAATTTGTTTTATTTAATTCTTTTAGTAGGATTTCACTGTCATGAGAATAAATCTTGGTTTTATTTACAACTACGTTCGTTTTTACTGTACTACAGCATGCTATCAGCGTTACGCGATGGTCAGCCAGAACAGTGTCTATCACGGCTGAATAGGCACTTGATGAATGTAAACGAGAAAAAATGTGATCTATACATGATTTTGTAACACGCCCGTCTTTTATATCAATTCTAGTATATTCAGAGATACCAGACTCGAAGCCATTTTCAGACAACATCTGTGTGTATGATTCTGAATGAGTAGTGTGTGATTTTAAATCAATATTCATGTCACCAAGTATTATCATGTCAGTGGAATCACATGGTAATTTAAATTTTACAAGGAAATAAAGATTTAACACCACATTAACTCTTAGCATGTTATTTTCAAATTAATTTGCAAGTATAAAGTGTATTATTACATACATTTTATTTATATTAAATAATTTTGTACAAAAGGATGCACAATCTTCGAGCCTTATTCAAATCATGATGTTGTTTTAAAAAACATAAGTGTCAGATTTGAAATGTCATGTATGACTTTTGACAGCCGAGTCGCTGACAAGTATGCGTTTGCTTTCGATTCCTTAAATTCTTTAGTTTTGAAAATAATGAGTAAATAATAGTCAAAAGTAATTTATCAGTGTGGTTAGAAGTACTTATTATTTTCTTCAAAAAATATCTATGCGGCGGGCGATATCAGTGAAAAAATGGTAAATATGGATGCATCCAAAATTACCAGTAAAACAAGTTCGCTAAAGGCTCTAATAATTAAAGCTTGGCGTGAAAGATGGACGGATATACAATGGGGAATCAACATAAAAACAATACTACCTCGAGGAGTTAGTGGCGATCTATATAATCTCGCTGATTGTATTCTTCAACAAGCAATGGTGGGCTGCGGTGCCAACCAACTAGTAATATCTTATCTGAAACACTCTTTAGCGTCACATTTAGTGTCCTACGCAGCAGTTCTACAGAGAATAGCCAAGTTTGATGCTTTTCATAAACCTCATTGTATATTGAGCTTGTTGGAATTTCTTGAAGGCTTTCTCGATAACATAACATGCCGCAGCAAGATGGAAGAAGATATCTTGGCGTATGCAGTATCGTCAATAATTCTGTGGCTGCTGCAGGTATTTCATTACTCCTTGAGTAAATATCCTTCATCAAATCCTATACAGAGCCAGGATATTTTAGAAAAGTCAACAACACTTCTGCACTCCATGGTGAATGCTGATTTCCTTATTGCTATGTTTTATTTGGCCAAACAAAATGACCCAGAGGAATATAATTCAGTAACTAAAAAGTGTCAAGAGATCAGTGCTTATATGCTAATGAATACACAGTTCAAAGCTCCAGTTACTATACATGAAACCTTGCAAAAACTCTGCACTTTAGATATTGATAAAATAGCACCTTCAAATACCAAACCTGAACCTATAACACATTGCCTACAAGCTATTATAGCTATTGATCTCCTATCAAATCCTGGTGCAGATATGCAGCAAATCATAAATCAGCTTCTGATGGTCCAAAGAATTAAATGCTATCCGCTGCCTAGATTTTATTGTGAGCTTATACGAGGATGTTTTATCTCCTTAAATGATGTAAGCAAGGAAGCATCTAAGCAATCACTATGGGCGGCATTCACATTTTTGAAACTCCCTAAAATTATACAGTATATCCACAATATGTGCGGCACTACAGGCAAAGATAGCGAATATTCCATTGAAGTAGTTGAAGCGTTTGAAATCCTTTTACAATCAACATCATTATTGGATGTTGTGGATGCAAAAAATTCTTGCAACTGTGTTACTTCATTGCTTGAACATTTAGCCAAGTTGAATATTGTGTCGGAAACTCATTTGGCATACTTCAGTCAGAAGAGAGATAGTAAGGATATAAAGCTGCAAAAACTGGAACCTGTGGGGCTTCAAGGGTCTGTGCCGGTATTTATAACTCAAGCTGAACCTGTCTTAGCCGGAACCCTTAAGACTTTAGGTGGAGATTTTCATAAAACACAAGATTTATATTCCATGCTGTGTCAAATTGTAAGTGGAGGCACTACTCTCGATACGGTCCTAGCAGTTGCAACAGTTGAAGGAAAATTAAAGCAATTTGTATCAAGATTGATTAAGTTTAATGAATTTGCATTGATTGCTGCCAGTGAGAAAGGTGCTTCCCAATCCAAGGTTTATGTGTTTGATATTACATTTTTACTTCTGTGCTCAATAGTACAGGATTATGGAATGGAAACTGTTCTGGATGAAAATGGTGATTCCTTCTTTGAAAAATGGGTGAGAGAGTGTATGATACATAAAGGAGTACACAAATCACCAGACTCGATGTTACAGAGATGTGATCAACAGTTGGTGGATATTTTCATTCACCATCTTGGTGCACTAGATTTTGATTTTAAAAACACAAATTTGAAACCACATGATTTGTGTATTAATGTCAGTGGAGTTGTAAAAGAAATTTTGTTTGCATGGGAACAAGGTGCAATATTAGCTGCAGATGTCAAAAGGATGTTGGAGTCATTGAGGCAGAAGATGGCATCTCTAGCAGTTTGTGCCTCAGTGTGGCTTGCATCTTACATTAATGTAGTACATCAAGATGCTCTGTTTAAACCAATGAATATGATCCAACAGTTTCTAATACCACCAAGTGACATAGAATTAGCACAAATTGATAATTTCAAAGAGCGCACCCTATTAATGTTCCAAATTATCAGAAAAATGCAGTATGAAACACACCCTCAAACAATACCAAAGAACAAAATTATAAATTTACCATACAGCGTAATTTCTCGTCAACCAATTCTGGAACAACTGCAGGCAGTTTGGCAAGATATTAAAGTCAGAGGATACTTACACATAGATGCTACCAATGTAGTAGAAAGTCTCCTGAACACTGGAGGTCCAGTTTGGTTTGTTACCAATTTAGTGAATGAGACTCTTAAATTCCGATGCCAGACAGATCTGGATCGCTCGGTGGATATAGTGCTTGCGATGTTTCATTTGGACATAGAAAAATGTACTCTAGCCCTTATATTGAATGTTCTGCCTCAGTATCTGTACAATTCTAAACTCTGTGAAGAACTAGTCGAGCCTCAATCAGCTACGCTCGCAAAATTAGCTGTCTACAGTATTTACGCCGCTCTTGAACATAGCATGTCAAATAAAGTACATAGTTCTAGAAAGAGAAGGATAGATGACTCTGAGGATATGGAAGTGATGTGTGCTGCAAATAAAGTAAGGAGGTTGAATGATAACACATCTGATGCTACAACTTACTATTCTCAAGGTCAAAGCGCTGGTGTTACAGTCAGAGAGCCATTGCAGTCAGCTTTGGAGGTATTGTACAAGTGTTTCACACAGTTAGCTGGGAAGAATGGTGATGTGACCGCTCAGACTAAGTTTATTTTCGAGTTCATGGCGTACGTGGTTCAGTGTGGCCAAGACAGAGCACAAGCAGTGTTGCAAAAGATGCCAAGTGAAATAGTATCTACCCTCATAAAAGCTTTGCCTGATAATTTTAACATTGGACTGATTTTGAGGCTGTACGACCTCTCAACTGTTTATGGCAGAAAGGATACTGCTAGAGATCTTTGTCTGCTAAGAAATATGAGGCTCCTGGCTTTGGCTTAGTGGAAATACAATAATTTCTAAGGTTAAAATATCTTTATACAAATATGTTAATATTGTGATTATTCTAGGTGACATTATTTAATAAAACAACAGTTTTGAATATTTAAACGTATTTTTTATTTTGTTTTCTCTTGAAAATCAATAAAACACTTTGTAAATACATAACTTTTAATAATAATCATATTTTTTAACAATAAGTTGTTTCTATTCTGAACATGATTCCAAATTATTTTATAAAATAGTTTTCTCGAATACATTGAATGTACTTGCCTCGAAACAATATTTCCTCTTAGAAGTAATAAATAATTATGTAATAATTAATAATTCATTTAAACTGATAGGACTTACGTGACTCCGCAATACTACATACTATGAAAAATAGGAAAAATCTAATCATAAAATTAACTATAACTGGACGGATTCTTTAATATTTTAAATTTTAACAATACGTATATCTACTTTTCACTACTTTCTATTGATTATCTACTTACAATATTTACATAATATACAATATATGAATAACTCATATTTTATATGAGCATTTTATTTGTACAGAATTTAAAATAATGATTTTATTCACTAACTAAAGAACTAATGATTATGCTACAAATATAGACAGATGATCACAGAAGAGTTCCAGATTCTTTCTTATGTCTACTAATTAAATATTTAACATAGATTAGGTAACAAGACTAAACTATAATAATGCGGGCTTTTTAGCGTCCGGTGAGTCCGGATGGGGACAATCTGAAACAAATAATTAAAGTTAATATTTACGTTGATTACAGCGACGGCATTCAACCATCGTCCTCCAATCTCGGTACGGATTATAATTCACTTTCAGTACAGACTACAAGTAAGTAAGTTCGTAATGGAGCCCTCATTCATCGTTTTTTGTGGCACATTATAGAGTAAGGCTGTCAATGTTTGTTATCACGGGCGCCAGGTAAATTACATTTAAATCATAATTTGATACAATAGAACCGTAAGTAAAGGAGTAAGGGAGCAGTTGATCATAGATTTGAATAGCGTTTCAGAAACCGGCCGTAAACGTATTAAAAATACTTGATTACAAATTAAATCATTGAGTTAAAAGTCCACAATCGAAAATTTACGAATGCTTACCCATCGCTCTTCTAAGTGGTTCTCCATCTCTAGTGATATGTTCTGGTGGTGTTCTACTGACTCTTAGCGGTAGAATTATTCTATTAGGATTACTATTCTCGTCAGTGGAACTGTCAGTACTTGCGAAGGTCCTCTGACTTCTATTCCAGGTTTGTTGATAGGAACTTTCTGTGGTTACAGTGCTACATCTATTGTTAGTATGAGGTACGTACTGCTCTGGAGACCAGTCGAACACAAATGTATGACTATAGTTTTGCGTGTACGCCGATGGGGTGCCAGAGGGAGTCGGTGGTGTGGTCGTCACGTAAGGGCTTAGGTCTTGGTGACAGACATCAGGAACTTTCTGTAGGGCCGATTCGGACCATGTTGGACTAGGATTCCACTGATCGAGCATCTCTGTTTCCGTGATGTTAAAGTTCTTCGATCCTGGTCTCCGGCTTGCGATGGAAGAGGCGACTGCGACCAAAGTGTCGCCGGTAGAGGAGAATCGCGGTGACAAATTTGGTACGGGCGTTTTGTCCTCGTGTTTTCCTTTTCTCTTCGCGTTGGACTGCAATCTGGTGTCATCTGGTCTGATACTGTGGTACCTGGTAGTAAAAACTGTAGTTAAAACTCTAGAATATTCTTCTTTGAGATAGACTTGGCATCACAAAGACTATTAATTATACACGTCAATCGTAGTGAGGATTAATTATATTCTTACTTCAACTAGGTATATTTTATGGATTATAGTTGAAGTAAGAATATTCAAATAAAGACAGCATTTTACAATACAAAGTAAAATAATTCACGAGAACCCTAATTTGCGTGCATTTTAATCTTTAAATATCCGATAAAAAATTCAACATTCTATTCACCTGTTCTCTTGAAGCGAGACCGAGTAGTCCACGGGTCCATTGTCAGTTCTCTCGTACGCGTAATGGATGGGGGTAAGATGTGCTGGTACATGCGGCACATGGGTTTGCAGGGTGTTAGGCATCATGACCGGCTGGTTCCCATTGATGCAGGGCGGCGTAGGGTACTGCATGGGGTACACTTGGACCTCCGGGGCTGGAGGACCATACATGCGGGTTGCCGCTTCGTAAGCCAACCCGTAGTGGAGCTTCGACTGCACCGCGTAGTAGTGGTACAGCCAAGGATTCGCTTTCATAACTGCTGCTTCTTGTTCACTGCGAACAAATTGTTAAAGTTGTAAAAATGTCTGAAGTTCTTTATACCTAATTACATATCCTTAATGGATGTTATGTACCTTCCTAGACCTAATAATTTGTAATATTAAACATTTTAAGTAGGTAACCCTGAATCGTCGTGCAGTGAGCGAGTTGATGATGATTGTTTAGGTAGGTACAGATAAGAACACTCGCGATCACATGAGCTAAATCGAAATCGGGAGCTACAATGCCACAGACACAATACAGAGTCACGTCTCTGGTTTGTCGGAAGTTAAGAGGAAACACCACGGTTGAGAGAAATACAAAATAGGTATTTATAAAATCTATTGCTGTCTCGCAGTGCCTTAGCTAGCCAGCACTAGCGCGATAGAGACAACTGCAACTTGGACTGAAATTACCTATTAAAATTACCAGAAATCGACGTTTAGGGGATTCCTGTTTCCTCCTCCAAAACTTAACCGATTTAAATATTTTTTTCTGTATTAGCTAAAAAAAGAATTGAGCTAGGTTCCTATTTTTTGATTTTGTTGTTTATTGTAGCCAAATCTGTTTCCTAGATATTTAAACATAGCGGACAGTCTGGCCATTTTTTTAGGTTTTTAAACGTCCATATCTCTTTAAATAATTAATTTATTAAAAAAAGGAAAAAATAGAGACGTACAAACAATATCCATAAATATCCAGGAAAAAAATTGTTACTCTATAGGTATTATCCAGGGAGGAAATAGAAATTCCCTAGACCTCTATTTTTGTATGGAAAAATATTCGTGGTGTTTCCTCTTAAAGATACTCGGTAAAGAATGTACCAACTGAAATATTTAGCTATTAAATACAAAGTATCTAATTATCCACAATCGTTTAAAAAGCCAGATTGACCCATAAAATCCTGGCCACAACGAAAAAAAGTAAAGTTCCATTTTCAAACGTCAACCCTATTCCACTACACGCTTTGGCCATTAGTAAGCGAAGAAAATGAGCACTAAAGTGTAATGTTTATATTAAGTACTGAGATGCGGACGTGTAGGGGAATTATTCGTATTGATGCGTGTAATGAAATTACAATAAACAAGGCGGATAAGAAATATGCATTAAGGGGCATGTTATTTGCTAATATTGGGTTTCGCTTATCTGTAAAATCTTGATATCAATGGTTTTAATAAGTTTATGCTTGAGTAAGCGCTTTGAATAAACCGTGTGAAATCCAAAGACGGAAACTGGTAAATACTTGGCTGTAGGTACTTATTTAATAAGTAGATATTTTTTATACGTTGTTTTATATGTTAGTTGTAGTATTATGTACCTACCTACTTATAATATTGAGTTATTCTAATCCATCTAAGTTGTAAACTACCTATTTGATAGTTGTATACTTACTATTGAAATAGTATCTACCACTAGTTAATATTTTATTATTTGTTTTTATTGAATAGCCTCAAAATTACTGGACCTACGTGATTAAATTTGGGGTGATGTTGCATTACTGTGATCATTTATTGTAAAAAAGAACACAAGAAATACAATAGCATAATCGTTAGCGATTGGTAAAGCATTAAATTCTTAATGTAACCTTTCCGTTAACTTTTGAGACAACCTTTTAGAGGGAAAATGTCACATAGTTGGACTGAGTCCTGGAATACGTACACTCGCGAGGAAAAGGCGTAAGAAAATATATATTCGTTATTAAATATATAAATGTAGCTATTGGCATATATGTCGCGAAGAGAATTTAGCCTTGTTTTTGTATGGGACAGGTTAACTAGTGTAGATTACCGCTAGATAGCTAAATAATCAAATAATTTATTACGCTACGAAAGGACCGTATTCAAGTACAAAATGGACACGTTACACAACTCCTGTGTGTCAGTTATTAAGCTATTTCTGCATTTTTTTACATAGGCCTAATAGTTAAGAAAAACTGAGTTCAGTACATTCCTTAAGTTTTAAATAATAAGTGACGACTGGCTAGTGTAGTATCACAGTAGTTTTTCAAATAACTATATTTATGACATAACGCAACGAAATTTTTTACCTCGTTATTTTTAATAAGCGTATTCATCAAACACTTACCTATATTCACATTTTTATTAATAATTTACACCTAAGATAGACAGAAAAAAATGGAAAACACATCGTCGGCATAAATCTACAGTAATGTTTCTGACAATATCCACGTGGCGGGCGATCAATCGGCTGTCATTTTGAGGTTATAAGTTAAGGTAATGTATCGCCCGGCCTACGGATACAGAAATTGATGAATTATTTAAAAGTAGCTAACAATATTCTCAATTTGGACTATAAATTCAACGTACATTGGTAGGCCATTTGATACGAGGTAGTTGAGCAATAATATTCTTATATTATTAATTTTTTCAATGTGTCATTTTAATGCGAATTCCTTAATAATAACTTTAGACGCCTCTATTGCTTCGTTTTTATAATAATTTATTTTGAGGCTACAAGTCACCGCGCCGATGTCATTCTCATCACAGTTAGCCTATAGTGACAAGACAATCTTATATTAATCATAAATAAATGAATGACAAAATTCAGCTTTTATCCAGGTACCAAAAAGAAGTGTAAAAAGGACTTATTCCAAAAAGATTATGACACAGGACATTAACGGCCGAACATTTAATCCATAGTTAAATTAAGTGGAGCTTAGTTCACATGTTGCTGTTGCTGTTAAATTCAATTCGTGATATTAAGTAACGAGGGCATAAAAGAAAAGTGTTTTTGTACACGATTGTACATCTGAGCTTAGATATGTGGTGGACGGCGACAAATCGCTTAGCATTCGCAAAGAGCAGTGGTAAGGTACAGTCGGCAACAATCCAGTGTACCCTCAAATGTCAACTTTATTATTTAGGTATTAAGGTTTAAAACTGGCACATCAGCTTGTCGTACTTTGTCACGTCCGACCCTGAGCGTGCATCATTAGGTACGTGGCAGTGTTTTTACAAATATCTAACCTTTAATTTTCAGCTACGTGACTTGTGTTGCGTCAAGACACTACCGTGGCCTAGTGGCCTGATGGGGCTGACAACTGCTACGAGTACTTATATTAATAAAAAAATATGTCAGCAAATACACACTACTCGTAAAATCAATGCATAGCTTCAAATGCTAATTATTTGTAGTCTAATTAACAAGTGCCTTTAAGGTTAAATAGATTAAGAGTTATTTTTGGAATTGGACGTAGATATGCTTTTTGAGAAAATTCTAGGTCCGCTCGAAAATTGCAAAACTCTAAATCTAAAAAGTTTTGATATAAAAGATTTGTTAAGTAGACTATTGGAAGCCGGGAAGCCTAACATGACGAAATAATATTGAAACTAAAAAAAATAAAAAAAAAAACGATACGAGAATTATTATCTATCAAACCAAAAAACGATGACACTGCGCTCTCTACAAAACCATGCCTTTTTATCTACATAGATTATAAAAACCGTTTATTTGTCGCTGTAATATGACCGATATATTTCAGCAACGCTCTCCTAAGAAAAACTTAACTACATACCTACTAATTTGAACACTGGCAACGTTTTTTTCCTGCAACAAAACGTTATATTTTGTACCTGTATACTAATTAGGTAAATCTTAATAATTATGCAATGGAAACCAGAATAACCAAAATGGAAATCAACTACGTACTTATAATGAAACAACAAAATGAAGTCATAAGTCAGAAAGAGATGTAAACACTGCTGGATCGAGCTGGAATATAATTGAAATTTCAATACATCAGCGAAATCAGCGTCTTGTTATGCGTTACCACAGATCTCTATATTGCTGGATACCGCAGGTATTTAAATACGTCATGCTCCATGTAAATGCTGTAGGCCAAGCTGAAATATTTATAGCTCCGTAAAGTAAAGTTATCTAAAGAAAATTGATATGTATAATTGTATAGTAAGATTGACTCCTTGTGGTCATTTTAGACATTAAATATATTTTTTGAGTTAAAGTAATTTCTCATTCTCTTCACACTATATTCGGCTTAATATATGAACCATTAATCCTGTATACTTGAGACTATACTTGTATATTAAGTTCGTGTATTTCAAACTACTCAAGTCTGTGCACACACATTTGGGCAGTTTGAAAATTACACCCGAAATCGGTGTAAGAAGCAATTGAAGACTTGAATGGATGAAGGTGATATTATGTAACAAAATTCTGATTTAGAGAAAATTGACTTCAAACTGCCACTGAAACATTTTAGAATACGTCGTAACATACTAAGTAGATTAATCTAAAGATCCGGCTCTAGAATCAATATATTTAATACGTTAAATATTCTAAAATGTTTGAGGGGCGATTACACCAATTAAATAAAGCTAGCTTTGTATACGTTAAACTCGCTTTACGCGTTTAAACGCACTTAAAACTCGGAATTGTATTTCACTAACAAAAACTAAATGCTGTTCTAGCTAAGCCGAGCTTAAAGTTCTGAACTTGGGATTTCGTCGGCTTAACTTTGTTGAGCCAGCTCGAGAGCTGTCAATTACCAAATGTCATAAGATAACAGTTGTGATGGTTGTATTTTAAAATTCTGCATTAATTTATGTATATTATTGCAACAGGTAACTCATCACACGTAAATAATTGAAAAACAGTTATGTGATGTCGCACCTAAGTGACAGTTTCTACTCAATTTTCTGGGTATCATTTTTCGCGACATCACCTTCTTACATTCATGGCTTCAATTATTATCAAGGGTCTCATCCAGCAACACAGACATCGGTGTACAGTTAATGGAATGTTGGTACTCCAATTTGTATCCCCCGGCCCGCGAGTATAAATCTCCGCGGTACGTGGGCGGGGGACATGTGGACAATTCTACCGTCATGTGCGTTTTTTACGTCTCTATTTAACAATATCTGTAGTTTTTGTGTCTTTGTTCTTAAGTTGTAATATTTTATGTGTGTTTTATAGGACTAGACCACAGTACTACTGTATGAGAGTGTATCATTGTGAATAGATGTTATCCTGATGACACCGTACATTTTGCTGCGATAAAAAGTAGCAACGTCCTTTTCTAGTGCTTTATTATAAGTCTGTGAAAAATTTTATCGCAATTGGTTCTAATGCTGCGTCCAATTTTGTGGCAGAAAGATTTTAAAGATAAGAGCAATTTTGGGTATCCATTTTGCTAAAAGATGGTTTGTTTACCCGCGGGAGTTTACTCGTCTAGTTATGGTTCCGAACCGGCGGTAGGTACAATCTTTTTATTTCTTTCTTTTTAGATCGTTGATTTTAAAAAATAAAACCAAAAAAAACAACTTACCTACACCTATATGATACTTACTAGCAAATGAAATAACATATCTCTTTTGTTATCAAGGTTTACTAACGTTTTGTTAACGCTGCATTGATATGGTTTAATGGAAGCTTAAACCTTAACCTGCCCTTTGTCCTCAGGGCTTAACTCAGCTTTACTAGCCTGGCGATTAATTCTAGCCTTAGTCATAATGAGCTTGTACCGAATTATCTATTCAATTAATGATATGGCCTGCGGCTTGCATGACTCACTGTTATTTGAATGTCGTTCATACATTTGGACCCAGTTACACCAACGTAATAAAACGACGTTTAACTATGTCATGGCTTAAGATATGTCCCGTTATATTTAATGAGAGAGATAGAGAGATGTGGAATGGATGGAAGGCTTGGGGTTAAGCATGTTTAAAGAAGTCTGGTGGAAACCCTTGGTATTAAAACTACTATTTACGTTAAGCTATAGTTTTCGTTCAGTGTGCTAAGTGAGAGTTTTTGTTTCCACCGCGAACACGTTAACTACAATGTATAGCAGCGAAAATTTCATCATTATTTAACACTATGGTTGAGACGATACCATAAAAATTATAGTTAACTTCTTCACGACGACAAAAACTCGCACTCAGTACACTGTTGTTCTGTTCTACCATTGAATGAGAGAGAGAAAGATCTAATCCGGGTTTAGCATTAACCGCGATTAAAGGAGTCTGGTGACATCGGTACTTAGAAGGTAGAGCGGTATGGAAATAATTTGGCTGTAACGACCTGCTGTATGGTTGCAAGCTTACCTACCAATTTTATATAATCTACCGGCTAAATATTATACTGGGTTATTCAGTTTCAAGACCTATGTCTCGATGTTAAGTAAAATATCCTAATAAAATACACTGGATAAAGCCTCTTATGCAATCACAAATAAAAAATTAAAAAATATATATAGTGAAAAATTACGATTGACGAAAGACATTCATATTATAATGGTAGAGCGAGATGCGTTTTATAGTTATTTTATGCTTTGCAAAATTCTCGTAAAAATACAATGAACATTTTTGCTCCACATTTAAAATAATCATAGATAAAAATCCATTTCAAAAACAAAAAAAAAATTAACAAGATCCAAAGTGCACTTTCATAGAACCATATTAAAAAGCAAAGTATTTCTCGAAAGCATCTCAATTCTCCTCAAGCTTAGCCTTACATGTCATAAATACTAATCTTTGCTTAAGCCCTTATTATATTTAATATAAGGGCGTATAATCAACGCGCTATTTATTCTTCGAGAAAATAAACCGGGTCGTATCTTGTGCGCAAAATCTTTGTGTTTTTAGCGCGTTTTCGCGCGCCACAATAATGTTGGAGTAAACTTTATAGTGTGGCGCGATTTGTTTTACCGCATATTCGCATATTCGGACAGTTGCGAATTATGCCGCATATTCCAACTGTCAGATTATAATAGAATAATTATTTTATTGCATATAATTATCATCATCATCAGCCTGAAGACGTCCACTGCTGAACATGGCATATGTTCAGCATTCCCCCAAGGACTTCCACAACGACCGGTCGTGCGCTGTCTGCATCCAACGGCTGCCCGCGGCTCGGACCAGATCGTCGGTCCATCTTGTGGGGGGCCGCAAGATATATAATTATAGGTATACATAAATATGTTGAGACAGGAATATATTGTTAACGCCCTTTTAGACAACAATATTAGTAAACTTAAAAAAAAAACTATACTTGTCTTATTTACATCATGAGTAGGTATCAATGAATTAATGAATGCAGAGTTAAAAATAGTTTTTTTTTTTATTAATAATTTATTTAAGGTCGCTCAAACATCTATGGTCATTAGCGACCACTTTAGGCTTACATTAATTTATAATAATTAGTTAATTTTAAGTATTGTATAGTTCTATCTGTGTTTTCTAGGCATTCTTTTAAACACACAGGGAGGTTCACATGCGAACGTTCAGTATTGTACATTGGACATTCAATTAATATGTGCTTAACAGATATGTCACCATCACACCTCACGCATTTTTTCTTGTGATCTTTCGTAATTAGGTGGATATGTGTTACATTGGTATGCCCTATTCTTAATCTATTCATAATTTCTTGCTCCCTTCTATTATTTTGATTTTAATTTACTTTTTTCAAAAACTGATTTTCTTATTTCAAATAATGCACTACTGTTTTCATTTACCCAATGGCTGTTCCATAAATCATTAATTTTTAGCTTGAAATAAAAAATAGTTTTTTAATTAAGTGCCAATACACTAATAATTTATAAAAATATTGTCCAAATGCATATATAATACATAATACATCATTCACACGATACAAAAAATTTTAAAATACCAAAATATAATTCCTCTAATGCCATCATGCGCTAACCTAATACTCTCCAAAGTCTCATCCCTAGCAAATTCCATAGTACACCATCGATCAAGCTCGCCGCTTGTTAAACACCGTTCTCACATCACAACAATAGTCGTCTGCAGGCATATTTCAAACCGATCGCATCGGGTTGGATCGGACCGCATAAATCACACCTCGCCAATATTTATTCGCCTCACCGTTACTACACTGATCTCATTTCGCTAAAGATACCTTCTCTGCCATTAATAGTGGTTTATGATGCGCTAAATTAAATAAACGATAGACACCTCCCTATGTTTATTGCTATCAGATGTGTCTTATTTCTCTTTTATTGTCTACTTGTCATACTTATTTCTCTTGATATAGCTTGACCAATTTTTTTCTGAAACCTTCTAGTCTTTAATATTTAAAATAATTAAAGGACTTGGGGGAGGCCTTTGCCCAGCAGTGGGATAGTATAGGCTAATAAAAAAAAGGACTTTATTTGTTTTACGGTGTAAAAGCTTCTTTATGCAAATGAAGAACGATTACAAGATTACCTAATAACTGTGGTGTGCTATGGGTTTAATATTTTACTCTAGTACAATACTGGCGGAAACTGGCATTAACTCTAGTGCAAGACTGACACAAGTGGGCCTTTTAGTTTGGACCAGGATTGGACAATTCGTCCACTGTGTAGGTTGTTTACTCGATAATGGTTTACTTAAAAATACACGTAAGAAATCTCACTTTAATTTTAAACCTATTCGACGATATCCTACTCAACGAAGCATGGCCAAAACTGCCCATCTCCAAGTATTACCAGAAACCTGCAAAACGTTCCAATCATATCTCCATAAAGATAGCAACATTAATAACTCGTTTGACGTGTGTTTTAGATAATCGACCCTGAAGATGAAGTGATTCCAGGCCGTATACCTGTGATATATTGGCCTGGGCCCCTCGTAGGCCTGGGAACGATTACGGACGATTTACGAAAGCTAATAGCTGGGCAGAATAAGACGTAAATACGTAATTGTTTCGACATGTAAATCATACGCATTTGATGTAATCTTACTGTACAAGTCAATTATGTTTTTATAGCTCGTAAGGATTACATTTATAGAGAGTTATGTATGTTTGTTTATGTTTTACGTGTCTCAAAATACTATACTATAATAAGGTATTAATGACGAAAGTGCTTCTCTTTTAGGGAAAACCCTAGTATAAATAGGAAGCCATTTGGATGTGGGACTTCAAAAGGCAAGGGGTAAGTGAATACGGTGGGAATAGAGTTATTACCACTGTTAGCTTGGCTTGAATGAATGATTGAATAACTGAAGGAATTAATAAAAAAATGTTCTGTACACAACTCTTGGCTTGCCTAAGCATATACGCTTAAAAAAGTTATTCCGGTAAAGAGTACGGAACACGTGGTGTACCAATGTTTTCGCTCTTTGCTAAGTTAGTCGTGACAGTTCGTAATATGTGTGTTTACTGAGTTTTTGACACTGCTAACCGTGATTTTAATGCAAATTATATAACTAGGGGTGGTGTTTTGTTTACTTAAAGTTGTAAGCTGAAGCCGCGATTTCACCAAAGCATGTTAGTCTTAACGGCTTGTTAAATTACCATGCCTTCTCTTTCATTGATAGGAATTACGAGAGGAACAACATGGTATTTAACGAAGGACTAACTTTAACAATACTTGGTGAAACACGCCCTTATGGTTTTAAGTTCTATTCAACTCAGGAGCAACGTAGGGTCCTGCTAAGTATGCCAGCAAATTAAGAACTTGAGGATCGCGCCATGTTTAATGCCTCACCTGAGCACCTGGTTGGTACATACGATGACGGGCCGCTGCGAGTTCTCCAGGTTGTCCTTCAGCTGCAGCACCGAGTGCACCCACAGGAACTGCCCGCAGCGGCGCTGTAGGCGCAGCAGCGCGATGCAGGACCGCTCCTGCTCAGACTGGGTTACTGTGGGGGAGAAAATAAAAAGTTATTTCCAAAGAGGATATAAACACTTTTAGAATTACCCAACATGGCCTACTGGTTCGAGAACTAACCCGACGAGAGGAATCGGCGTAAGAAACCAGCGTAAGGCCGTGGGTGAATCAGTAATATTAATGATATAATATAATAATATATCCATAGACGCTTCACACCACGTCAATCTCGCCCTGTGCTAAGTATCCAAAGAACTTGTGTTACAGGTACTGGACAGCGGAAATATATTTTATACTATATATTTAAAGCTAAAAAAGTTGTTTTCACGTTTGGTTTGGACAGTGCAGGCTGATCTGATTTTCTGACAAGAAAGATGATCCATGCGTCATTAGGGCCTGTAAAATGTCGGCTACGCTTGTTCTCCAGCCATTCGTGTCCTACTGTGCTGTAAGATTAAAAGGTATAGATGTTTTGCACGTCGTGAACAGGTCCCGTACTTAGCAGAAAAGGGACCAAGAATCAACTTAACTCAAGACTATAGAGCTTTCCAAGGACCATTTTTCAGACAGTGCCGAATGCTGGTTCTGATTCTGCCTACATAGGGGAGCCCTAGCCTGTATATTAGGTAAAGGAGTTGATCGGGGGTTAAAATCCCACGTTGGAACAACTAAAAAGTTGTTTTTGAGTTTGGTTTGAACAGCGCATGCTGATCTGATTGTTTGTGTTGTTTTCAAGTTTGGTTAGGACAATGCAGACTGATCACCTGAATCTGAACAAGAAAGACGATCGATGCGTTGGATGGGCATGTAAAAAGTCGGTTCTGCATCTGTTCTCCTGCCAGTCGTGTCCTACTGAGCTATAAGATTAAAAGGTACAGATGTTTTACACGTCGTGAACAGGTCCCGTACTTAGCAGAAAAGGGACCAAGGATCAACTTAGCTCCAGACTCTAGAGCTTTCGAAGGACCATTTCTCTGACAGTGGCGAATCGCTTTATGTTCACAACCTCGTATCTATAAAACTACAACTTTTCGTCAGACTCAAAAAACTTAATAATTTTAAATTTTATTAT
Source organism: Celastrina argiolus (assembly GCA_905187575.2). Lineage (NCBI taxonomy): Eukaryota > Metazoa > Arthropoda > Insecta > Lepidoptera > Lycaenidae > Celastrina > Celastrina argiolus. Next base: position 12,860,001 of record LR994596.1, read on the forward strand.
AACATGGATTTTGTATTAGAAAGGTTCAATTACGTACAGTATACATCCAAAATCCATGTCATAATAAAATTTAAAATTATTAACTTTTTGAGTCTACTGAAAAGTTGTAGTTTTTTAGATACAAGGTAAAGCGAGGATTTGTGCCTGTTAAATGACTTTTCCAACGTATCAGACTAGGGGACAATATTGTATACAGTGTAAACTCTATATAACGACACTGAAGGGACTCTGCATTTTATGGCGTTATTTCTTTTCTCTCTTTATTTTGGCAACAAACGTATTAAGTTACATTGTAAAAAATATATACTGTTAAAAAAGATCAATTTTCCATCTTTTTGCTAAAAGTTGGCCCCGTCCGAGTTTCTTACGCCGGTTCTTCTCGGCGGGCTAGGGTTGAACCGGTGGGAGCTTGTTTTTCTTGTTGACTTTCCGAAAATAACTTTGTAAGTTTCATTTGGAAATAAAACGTTTTTTATTTTATTTTATTTATTTATATACAGGAATCATTCTTGCAACATATTTGATTTTATAATAAACCTACAGTGCCGAAAAGAATGTACAGAAACAATAACAAATTTAAACTCTTATTTAGAAAGACGCGCTTACAAAATATAGTAGGTACATACTATAAGCAAATAACTATAATATATGTATAACAAATATGTATCAATATAAGGAAACATTTGTAAATCGAGTAAAAGATCTCAGACAATATTAAATTTACGTTTCAATTTAGATTTTAGGCTATTGAGAGAGTTATTGAACATATCTATGTCGGTGAAGTCTCTATTATAATTGTTTATAGAGAGTTGTCGTTAAATGGAAAGAAGAAATATTTTTTAAGAGGGTTTAAAGTACATATCTACATGTTAATGTTGTAAGCTCTTTAGTTGTATTACATTGTTATTATGCAGTTGGTATCCGGGTTTTTCTCTTCTATATCCTGTTCTATATAAAACTATGACCTCATGATGAGTAAATATCGTTTATTTTTTGCACTTAACCGTAAGATAAAGGTTAAAATGTAATTGCAAAGGTTAATTGTGTTTATTCAGTCAAATATAATTGGTTCAGGGTTATTTTGGATTGTGTGGACTTCTAGTGTAAGTGACTAGCTGATGGTTAATGCTTTTCAATTTCCTTGGTATACAAGAATACATTATTATACATATTGTATTATTATAATAAGGGCTGATTTTTCAGTCGTTAGATAACTTTTATCTAAGGAATAAATATGTGACTTTGGCAGATTTTGTATGGAACAAATGTCAAAGTCACATGTTTATTCATCAGATAAGAGTTATCTAACGATTGAAAAATCGGCCCTTAGTATATCATAAGTTGGACAACGAAAAGTTTTATGAGAGTTCGATATAACGGGTGTAAAAAGAACAGTCACTATAGCTTTGAGATATGATTATTATAATATACCTTTTCTTATTCTAGAAATGTATTTTTTTCACAAATGTAAAATTTTTTTTTCATTATTCTTTCGACAAAAAATTAAGAAATGGTAAAAGGAAAAAGAATAATTTTTAGTTTTTCACAAAAAAAAAATGTTTCCAAAATGAGAAAAGGTTGGTATTATCGTATCTCAAAGTTAATGACTGTTCTTTTTACACCCGAAAAATTTAATGTTTGATGAAAGAGATATTTAATATAAATAAATGATAAATATAACTATTTTAATATCAATACCTACCATTTGATTTTTTTTTATAATTCCTGAGACAATGTTTTGAGCTCTGCATTTTACCTCTGTCAGTCAAGTAATCCCATTACATAATGTAAACATAGGCTTCATTCCCGCAATTATGCACTATCTATCAATTACTATTAGGCTACATTATATCCCATAGAATGTATACACATAGGCTGTGCAAAAGCTTTACTAAATAAAGTGTTTAACTCCTAACCCTTTATTACAGTACTTAGTCCGACTAATAGGTATCCATTGTAAGACAATTACTAGCATTGACAGTAATTAGCAGCTAGATCCGAGTCTAGGCTTAATCAATAATGATCTATAATAGCTAGATCGCTAGTAAATGGATTAGTGATACACTTGTAAGCGAATTTAAACTTTATTGTAGAGACATAAAGTTATAAATTGTGAAGATAAGTATTAATTACGAAGTGTTAAAGTATAGGGTTAAATTATAAGAAATTAAGGCTTAATTATTAACTGAGAAATAACTTAGTTTATAAGTGCCAGTGAAATGTTATAAAAACTAATATGTTAGGCCTGTCTCTCTACCTAATTTTAATTTCTAACAATTTCTATCTCACCACTTTCTACTAATTGTTAGAAAATTTATAACATAGTAGACTACATATTTTTAAGAACATTTAAAATACATACAGTAAAGTAATGAGTGTGAACTGTGAAGAAATAAAAATACGATAAATTTCAAATTGTCATATAAACATGAAGATTAGAGTTATTAAAAAAGGAAGCAGGCACTTTTAATGATTTGAATATAAGTATGATGCAAAAAAAAAGTAAAAAAAATATTTTCGTTCTACCCCGGTGCATAGATAACCGTAGAAATATTTTGATGGTATTCTTTTCTTCATTACTCTATTATCCAATAGTCAAATAAGCTTATTTACTCATAGGACTAAAAAAACTTGTTATGTAATAGTAATAATTTGTAGTATACTAAGAGCACACTATATAATATGCCTAATTTTATTTTAACCTTTCAAGCTGATTTCTATAGTCTTTAACTTTATATGACAATTTGAAAATGTTCGTATTTTTATTTGTGCTAACTTCACATTCATGTAAAGTTATGTTATTAACGTCATTCAGAAATCATAGTTTATGTGACATTTAATTCGCTTTTGTATTTATTTTAGTGGCTTCATCTATATTTGCGCTATATTATTTATATATATATAACTCAAGAAAATCAAAACAAAACTCCGATATAGAAAACAAGGACATGTTAATTATGCAAATGTATTGCTCTAATTAAATATACCGGCGTTATTTGTTATTAAAATATGAAAATTGTATGGACCAGCGGTCTAGTAAATCAACAGCGAATGAAATATACACCTGGCTTGCGATGTGATGACGTAATGAGGCTTGCTTTGAATGACTTATATATTTAGATCTGTCTGCTTCAATCAACAATATACTAGATAATGTGTCCCATACAAAAGCAAGGCTCGAATTTGTCCGCGTGGTATATGTCAATATAGCTACAGGATGCTTATGGCCATGGTTTTCCTAAAATTTAATTAAGACTATGATAACGTGATCAATTATTTGTCCTGCTAACCCCGATCGTAGTACTTACACTTACCACAACGCAAAGACGAGGCGTCCTAGTACAAAATGCTAGGTACAATCATTAGGCCCAGGACCCCGATTATCGTCACTCGAAATTCTAGTCCTGGGGGCCTATTACAAGCTCTTAATTCCAGCCAGTTTACGCCATACAACATGGCTGCCTAGAAATTTCGTATGACGATCACTTATTGACAGCCAGTCAGCGGTCACGTGACACTTGACTTGCTTCCGAATGTCACTTTCAGACAACCAAACTAAGGCCATTCAGAATAACATGTCGTTGTAAAATGAAAAAGAAAAAAAGAACAAGGCAGTTTAAGACCGTATTATTGAATTGCATGGAACCAGGCTGGTATTATAAATTATCATAATACGGCCCCAGAACGCATGCGCGCGAAACCACACGTGCATGAACGGAATAGAATGAGATTCGAAACGTAGTTCGAGTCACGAACGTCGGGTGCAGTTCGAGTGGTTTCAACATTCGCACAATACTTCAGCGAAAAACATTTTGATAAGGAAATTGCTATAAATATCTGCATAAATCTTAAAATATGTATCTCTGTTATTGCGTCAAATAAATCAGGGGACCCGCGCGGGTTGTGTCGTGAGAAAAGACATTAACAGCAATCAAAATGGCCGACAACAAATACAATTAATTAGCGGAGAATGCCAGGCCGACACGCCATAAGTCGATAGGTATTTGTATGGCTAGATATCGTTTATTATGTACCGCGTAAGGTGCTTAAGGCGAGGAATAACCGCAACTAGCTCCACTCTTTTTAAAATAAATTTTACAATGACACAAAGATCTTATTAAAAAAAGTAATCGGTTCAAACTTTAACTTGTAAATAGTTAAACTAATTTATTGGCATTTAATTACAGCTCTAAATCCTATACTGTATTTACTCTCGTAAGTAGTAACTAAAACGGCCGTTTTAGTTATTACTTACGAGAATATGTAATATTAGTTTAACTATTATATATTACTATAATAAATTAGTTTAACTACTTACTTAAAGTTTGTACCGATTACTTTTTTTAATAAGATCTTTGTGTCGTTGTAAAATTTATTTTAAAAAGTGTGGCGCTAGTAGCGGTTATTCCTCGCCTTTAGGCTGCGTAGATACGCAGAGGTACGCTACGCCAGAGCTGTGCTGTGCAGTGTAGCGAGGAATGTGTTTTAGGTACCAATAGAATCACTTCATTTATCACGCATCGGTCAGCACGGCTCTTGACAAGCGACTCTAGTGGTTCTTAAAAACACATTTTTCGCAACACAGCAAAGCATAGCTCTGGTGGCAGCATAAATCTAATACTGACCAGGGGCCTTACTCTCCAAACTGATTCGATTTTGATTCAGCTTCGATAGTGCCGCGTACTCCCGAATAAAGTGACGTTTGTTTATTTTGATTTTCAGTCTATTGATATGGTCGAGAGTGAAAAAAGTTACAATATAACATTTTTTTATCCTGGCTAGTTTCAAAGTTTATTTACCAAATAATGACTATTTACAAGTTATGTTTTTGATGGGATTTGCATTATCTAAGGTCAAGTACTTACGACCTCCGTGGCGTAGTGGTTGAGTGCGTTAGTGCTCAAGCGAGAGGTCGCGGGTTAGAATACCGCCGAGGGAACAAAAAGTTTTCAATATTCCTGGGTCATGGATGTGTATATTATAATAAAAATCTTAAATACATTGTGTATGGTATAAAAAGTATTAAATATATTTCCGTTGTCTGGAACCTGTAACACAAGTCCTTCGGATACATAGCACGGGGCCAGATTGACGTGGTGTGAAGCGTCCATAGATATTATATATTATAAATTAAATACGTCCTACTGAACACCCGTGTAGGTTTATGAGACCTTCGTTTGTTATTTGCTGGGCCGAGTTTCACCTACTTTGGTTTAATAGGAGGTCAAAGTGCATGTATCTTGCACCTACCTTACCTAATAATTCGCAGACATAAAGTAAGCTTGGAAAGTATTTTTATCAGTATCGGTCTACTCGCTCTTAAAAAATAGCTATATAATATTGATGTACATAATTTGGCATTACATTAGTCCGCCGTTGTACAATGCGCAAAAAGTGTAAATGAATAAATAAATAATTATTTGATTTTGATTGACAAAATGATACTGAGAACTGGACATTATCTATATCTATACTAATATTATAAAGAGGTAATGTTTGATTGTTTGTTTGTTTGAATGGAATAGGCTCTGAAACCATTGAACCAATATGAAAAATTCTTTCACCGTTGGAAAGCTACATTCCTAGCGCTGAACATAGGCTATATTATATGTTTAAAAAAAGTAGGGTTCCTTACTAAAACCCCAAAAATGTAGCCCAAAGTGTAAAAAAACGACCTCCAAAATTTCTTACGTCGTGTGCGCTTCGACAACGGCTTGACCAATTTCGCATTTTTTTTTACGGTATGTTCGTTATTGTCACGAAAAGGTTATTATGAAAGAAAATGTTGAAAAAAATAAGCAGAAAATTAGAAAAAAGAAGAAAATACGTGATGGTCACGCGGGGTTTGAACCTGGGCTAAATCGATTCACGTCGTTGCCAGTTTATATGACACTGGTGTCATGGTAACGACATTGTTTACAAATGGAAAATAAAAATTATGAAATGCTATAAATAACGTATTAACATAAACTTAAACTATTTGGATTCATTAAACTATTTGTCCACCACTAATAAATAGTCGGGTCATTTTAATAGGTAACATTTGACAGTTTATCAAAAATGAGCGACGTAACGTTGTAACGACGACATAATAAAATAAATATTTTCTTTTTGTTAAAACTGCAGAATTTACTAAACTTTATTTAAAAATTATTAGATATTTATTGTCAACATAACCAATATGAGTTTTTTTACGATTTGCTTTCACTGATAAACGATCTTAAATATAATATACAAATTATGATTTAATGAAATAAACGTCGTGATAATGTTACGTCAGTTAACACTTTTTCTTATTAAACACTAGAGACTTACTCAAAAAATCGATTAATCTTTTAACAACTATAAATATACCTATTTAAAAAAAGTACTTAAGTTATAAGTTGTAATAAGAATATATTATAAATGTTAATTTAAAAATCAGATCGAAGGAGTTAGATCCATGGTCATAATTCACGAACAATAAAAAAAAATCGAAAACGTCATGATAAGACACCATTATGTCTTTTGTCGCCATTTGTCTTTGTGCGAAGTTAACGTCTGTCTGTTCTGTCTTTTTTTTTTCTTGCTACTGAAAACGAAAATGCAATTAAAAAAAAATGTCTGTCTGTCTGTTAGCGTGTCTCTTTGCTCCGGCTAATCTCTGGAACGGCTGGACCGATTTTAACGAGACTTTCACTGGTAGATAGCTAAAGTTATAAGGATTTAGGCTTCTTTTCATCATCATCATCGTTATCTAACTAATGATCACCGAATCGGCTGGACCGACTGTGACGGGAGCATTCACCGGGCGTTAGCTTATGTTAGTTTCATCTTTACATCAGCTTTTTGTATTAAAGTAAGTCGTGTTAGTTAAATGAATTATTTATAACTCGAGAACGGCTTTATCGATATGGTTGAAAATTGGTGAGGAAGTAACTTAGAGCCAGTAGACGGACATAGGATACTATTTATTCCATTTGACAGCGCAGAACCAGCAACGTTCACGGAAGCGTTTGGCGTTGTGGGTTCCGCGTTGCGGGTTCCGGGTTCCCGTGTTGCGGGTTCCGGGTTCCGCGTCGCGGGTTCAGGGTTCCCGTGTTGCAAGTTGCGGGTTCCGCGTTGCGGGTTCCGCGTTGCGGGTTCCACGTTGCGGGTTCCGCGTTGCGGGTTCCGCGTTGCGGGTTCCGCGTTCCCGCGTTGCGGGTTCCGGGTTCCCGCGTTGCGGGTTCCGGGTTCCCGCGTTGCGGGTTCCGGGTTCCCGCGTTGCGGGTTCCGGGTTCCCGCGTTGCGGGTTCCGGGTTCCCGCGTTGCGGGTTCCGGGTTTCCGCGTTGCGGGTTCCTGGTTCCCGCGTTGCGGGTTCCGGGTTCCCGCGTTGCGGGTTCCGGGTTCACGCGTTGCGGGTTTCGGGTTCCCATGCTGCGGGTTCCGCGTTGCGGGTTCCGGGTCCCCGCGTTGTGGGATCCGGGTTCCCGCGTAGCGGGTTCCGCGTTGCGGGTTTCGGGTTCCCATGGTGCGGATTCCGGGTTCCCGCGTTGCGGGTTCCGCGTTCCCGCGTTGCGGGTTCCGCGTTGCGGGTTCCGCGTTGCGGGTTCCGCGTTGCGGGTTCCGCGTTCCCGCGTTGCGGGTTCCGGGTTCCCGCGTTGCGGGTTCCGCGTTCCCGCGTTGCGGGTTCCGGGTTCCCGCGTTGCGGGTTCCGGGTTCCCGCGTTGCGGGTTCCGGGATCCCGCGTTGCGGGTTCCGGGTTCCCGCGTCGCGGGTTCCGGGTTCCCGCGTCGCGGGTTCCGGGTTCCCGCGTTGCGGGTTCCGGGTTCCCGCGTTGCGGGTTCCGGGTTCCCGCGTTGCGGGTTTTGGGTTCCCATGCTGCGGGTTCCGCGTTCCCGCGTTGCGGGTTGCGGGTTTCGGGTTCCCATGCTGCGGGTTCCGGGTTCCCGCGTTGCGGGTTCCGCGTTCCCGAGTTAGGGGTTGTTTTTTTTAGTTGAATTTCATCATAAACTGTTTTTATGCTCAACGAAGTGGGCAAGGGTCAGCTAGTAAAAGAATAAAAAGCAACCTATTATCTTTCTTGTGATTTACTACTGTGCAAAATTTCATTAAAACCGGTCTAGTGGTTTCAGAGCTTGTTCAACGCAAACAATATTAGTTTGTGTAATAATTAAAAAGTAATTAAAATTGTTACAAAATCTTAGAAATTTAAATTACTACAAGAAAAATATTAAAGTGACGATTTAAATCAATATAGGATATAATCATTAAACCGATGTTTAAACTATAATTGTTGTTGATGCAAACGGTCAGAGAGTTAGGTATAGTTTATTGGAATTTCTAGTTTTATTTATTAACGTCTATGCATTATTTATGCTATGAATATTTTAGATTTTATCGACATTGCATTATGTGGGATAGATCTTGATTAAAATATGTACATTAGGTCTTGAGATACAGTAACTATAAACAAATAAAGAAAAAATCAGAAGGTATCCTTCGTATTTTCAGGCAGTGAGCTAGCTACCTGATGATGATTTCTTCGCGATTACGAAAGTTAAAAAAACAAAAAAGCTTTATTAAAATCGGTCCATCCGAATGCAATGTTTATTCGGGCAGAGTACAACACCCTTCCAAAGAGCAATTAGGTACCTACAATATTGGCGCCATAACTGGTATGTTCATCCTTTTGTATACCAAAAATAATTTGTTATCATTCTTTAAACTAATCTTATAATTATATAAAAATTAATCGCTGTTCGTTAGTTTAGCTAAAACTCGAGAACGGCTGAACCGATTCGGCTATTTTTAGTCTTGAAATATTTGTGGAAGTTCAGGGAAGTTTTAAACGTATGCTCAACGAAATGAGCACGGGTCAGCAGTCAGCTAGCTCATAATAATTCTTATATAAATTATATTAATGTATGTATATTTTATTTATCCACTCCTACCTACAGTACAGTACATTCAATAACATATTAACAATATATTTAAAATCTTCATAAATTCGTTAGTCTCGCTTAAATTCGAGAACGGCTGAATCGATTCGGCTATTTTTAGTATTGAAATGTTCGTGGAAGTCCCGGGAAGGTTTAAACGGTTCATCACAAACTGTTTGTATGCTAATCATAAATTCAGCAACTATAGAGGCCCACCTCTATAGTTGCTGAATTTATGATTCGATTATCATACCCGCCTGGTATTTTCGGAAGGTAACAATAGCGATTAGCAAAAACCGCGCGATAGACGCGCAATCGATTGCTGAACGTCAAAAAATAGTGCTCATGTGCTTCATTTTCGCTACGAAACTAGCTCCAAAACCATAGTGGTAAACATATGAACTATTAATCAAACACGTCAAACAAACATTGACGCCAAATTCATTTTTCTTATTTTTTTTTAGAACTTTAAATTGCTCTCCTGTTGAATTTGGTTTTTGGCGCTTATGCCCTATTATCTTTAAACCGTCGATAAAGTTCAAGAACAAACATTTGCTATTGCATTGCTTTTGCAAGATACGTAATAAGCCGGCCGATCTATTGAAATCTATACTAATATTATAAACTGGAAGAGTTTCTTTGTTTGTTTAAACGCGCTAATCTCAGGAACTACTGGTCCGATTTGCAAATTCCTTTTTTAGTTGGATAGACCATTTATCAAAGAAGGCTTTAGGCTATATAACATTACGCTGCAACCAATAGGAGCGAAACGTCAATGAGAAATGTTGCAAAAACGGGGAAAATTTCACGTTTTGGGACTTTCGTTGCGTGCGCTGCATAACCGCAGGCTGATTATGTATCTTGCAACAGAAATTCGACAGGCGTAATTTGTACAATTGTTTACAATATCGCTGTCAAACGTATACACTTGAGAGCGATATTGTAAACAATTGTACAATTTACGCCTGTCGAATTGCTGTTGCGAGATACATAATCAGCCTACCGGTTTAATTTACTCAAAAACCACGCGAACGAAGTCACGGGCACAGCTAGTTATATATAAGAATATTATATTAATTATATTAAAGTAAATTGTGATTATGTCGTCGTACTTAGTATCGATACCGATAATAATCTTTGAACAATACCCGAGTGACGGCTGTTTTGTTTCCTATTTTAAGGCATTTACAAAATAGGTACGAATTGTCAGATATATTTTTATCTTTATTATGAAATACGTAAAGTTCATTTTAGATTGACAAGTGTAGAGTTAACTAGGTACAGATTTACTTGCGAAATAGTTGTAATAAATTGTATGATGCTCGTGCCCTGTAGGGCGTTTTGTTTTTTTAATGTGTGTACATTTTTAACTCAATAATACTTATTCGTATATTATGTTCTTGTTTTATGTTGTGTGCAGTCGAGGAAATTTTAATGTTCCTTGGGGTTTATGCTGAGTCTAGGTAATGTTGGTGTCAATCATCTGGTTGAATCTGCTCGTTTGATTGAATGACCAGCGCTGTCATTGAATGGCGTCAAACAGCTTGAACATATACTCGTAGCAATGTGTTGATATATTTTTTGATTAATTTACTTTAATGTGAGAAAATAGTACACATTCGGAAATTGTGAAGTTTAAAAATAAAAATTTTAAATGGCTGTCCTAGTCTCGGATTCCTTGAATTTTTTAGAAAAATAGAATTCAATGAACGAACCAGATGACTGCGACATTGACATCGCTTCAGTAACCTTACCAATACCAATAGGTTATTCTAGTAATATTGTTTCTTCTTTATAAATACAAAATAATATCATAATAATAGTTAATCTAAAAACCATTTCTCTATATCTTAAAAGTAACGAAGAATCGAACAATTTAAACTTGCAATATGAAATATTATAGCGTTTTTTTGGTGTGACGCCATTGCTTTTATAGTCCAACGTGCATTTTTCATAACCAAAAAAATTGCGAGAAAGAGATGAACGAAACGAAAAGAGTCAGAGAAAAAACATAAACTCGATTAAAAATTAAAAAACCCCTACTTAGGCCGTGTTTCACCAGGAAATGTTAAAGTTAACGGCATGTTAAATATCATGTTATCCCTCTCGTATTTCCTGTCAATGAATGAGATGGCATAGCATTTTAACATGGCGTTAACTTTAATATTACTTTATGAAACACGGCCTTAGCGTGTAACATTGCTATCACACCTAACAAACAGCCTAATTACATTGAATACCTGAACTGTTTTCCACCAAACATAGCTAAAACACTCTCGACTGACCTTTCAAACAAAAAAAAACGCATTAAAATCGGATCATCCGTTTGGGAGTTGAGAGATCCGTTTGGCTACGATGCCACATACTGACACATACACATTTACACATATACGTCAATCTTATAAAACCCGTCGTTTTTGCGTCAGGGGTTATTTTCTTCGACCGTACACACAATATGCTTGCATTTATTTTATACTTAACATAATTATGCCTATATCGGATCTAGATTTAAATTTAAGGAAATTCGACTCGGGCATCGAATTATGATCTACGCAGTGGTATATCCGATAGCAGAACAGTGACAGTCGATTCTGAACTCTACCCCGCTAATGACAGGGTTCACAACATTTCGGCAGGTGGAGCATGTTTGTACGAGTAATAAGGGTTAATGCCAGGCGGTAATTTGTGCAATCTCGAATGTTGGTTTAAAGGGGAACGTACAGTGAGGTTTTAGAAATAAATTGTTTTTTTTTTTTAAGAACTGACGATGATGATAATATTAAAGGTAATATTATAATAAAATATAATGTTATGTTATACCATTATATTTTATTATAATATTTTTTTAGTATATAAAAATTAATTGCTGTTCTTTGCTAAAACTCGAGAACGGCTGAACCGATTCGGCTATTTTTAGTCTTGAAATATTCGTGGAAGTCCAGGGAAGGTTTAAACGGTTTGTTTGCTCAACGAAATGGGCACGGATCAGCTAGTCTTACATATAAAAAATTATTGCTGTTCGTTAGTCTCGCTAAAACTCGAAAACGGCTGAACCGATTCGGCTATTTTTGGTCTTGAAATATTCGTGGAACTCCAGGGAAGGTTTAATCAGTTTGTATGCTCAACGATGTGGACACAGGTCAGAAATAAACAAGTCTCAAACTCGGTATCAAGAATTGCCTATTTAACACACAAAACAACGTTTCGTTTCACTCTTAAAAAATGAACAACTTTATATAAAAGTTACGTGACACGAAAAACTGACACCATGAAGTTTGCTAGAGAACATTTTATTACGATGCGCACGCACACTGACACGAAAATCCGACACCATGAAGTTAGTAAGTAACTTCTTATGTGCGTACATAAGTACCTACACACACACTTTTTATAATCTAGCTATATTCTTTTGATGTAAACGCACTTTCAACCGTTTCGGGTCCCTGGTCTCTTTGACTCTTATCGTAAGACTTTCTAAGGGTTCACACTTCTGACACCAATTTGTTAGTATGCCGTCCCTGTTTGCCTTTTTTTTAAACTTCACTTTACACTACACTATAAATTTAACTTTAACACACAAACTACACTTTAACTTTCTAATTATATCGGGTGCTAATAAATGCACTGTTCGGCGGCTTGCAGAATCTAACTAACTACGAAAATTAATAATCAAAAAACGCGAGACAAAAATACTTAATAAACGGAAAATAGTAATCACATGGAAAGTGATTATCGTGTATAAAAAGTGATTTAAAGTGCTGTATTCTACATATTAGCTAGTGTTGTAACAAAACGATTGTGATAATCGATACACCCACTGTGCTTCCACCCTCAGGGAAGATTGACGAGTGCCATGATTGTGGTCTGTACCGTAGCAGTCTGTGTGTTTATCCCGCTTATAACGCATATAATGCATATAACTTGATTTGCCTAACGTATATGTTTAGTGGAGGGGAAGAACGTTATTTAGATATCTTATACGTAAAGTTAGGGTTGCAGTTTTGAAACTGCATTGATTTCAATTTAATTTAAATTGAGCACTGTTAAAGATTATTTAGGGTGTGCTTCTCTCATCAAGTTGGTTTTTAGGTTTCCGTAGTCAAATGGCAAAAAACTTATGGATTCGTCATGTCCGTCCTTCCGTCCGTATGTCATTTTTTTGTAGATAATCTTTAGAAATATGACTAAAATTAATAAAATTTAATTGTTACTTATTTTTTTATTACATTTTGTTTTTATTTATACATCTAAGAGGCAACATAACCTTTAGAATGTTTCAACTTGTTCCCATTTATTATGGTCGTCGACCACAGGGCGATAAGTCTAACAAAAAATTTATAAAATTTCCAAACTATGTTTATTGTTTATGTTGTACTACAATTAAGTTTAGCATTAATTTTATCAACTATATACATAATATGATAGTTAACTATAACGAGCTAATAGCTATTAGTGGAAACTATGTAATACAAGTATACACCATTGTGAATTAGGTTTAAAACAATACTATCACGATGACTTTTGACAGTGATGCCTAACATAGTCTATATATATTTATTAGTCCTCCAAGAGAGATTATAAGAATAGAACCTATGTACCTAGTTATAAGATTTATATTAAGATTTATAGTTTGTTTACTGTCACTTCTTATAAGCTGTTAGTTTCACAAACAAAATAAATAAATAACAATCTATTAAATATAAAAAACTCAAGTCTTATAGACTTGAGTTTTTTTAAAGTTATTAAGTAATTACCCAACTTTAGTTCTAAATAGATTTATGTAACTACTTAACTCAGTTTCTGGGTTTGATCTGATCTGTCACGCAGGACCGTGTGAGCTTGCACTTTCACTCAAAACATGCATTAGATAAGTCTTATCAACTAATCTAACTAATCTAATTTTAGTAGTTTCAATCTAAATTATGTTTACTGTTTTGCAAAGTTATGAATAAAATATATTGACGACCTGTAGCGCTGTGGCTGAGCGCGTTGGTTCTCAAGCAAGAGGTCGCGGGTTCGAATCCCACTGAAGAAACAAAAAGATTTCTTGGTTCCTGTGTCATGGATGGTATTAATATAGTAAAAAATTCAATATATGTATAGTATAAAAGTATTAAATATATTTCCGTTGTCTGCCTGTAACACAAGTTCTTCGGATACTTAGCACGGGGCCAGAATGACGTGTGTAAAGCGTCCATAGATATTATTATTATTGTGTATAAGGTTCCCTTCTGATTATACAGTAATAAGCAAAATAGCTGTGTAAATAAGTGTAATAAAATTAAAATAATTGAAGATAGAGAACCCTGAAAATAAGATGATACTATGATGCAATTGCAAAAAATAGCTTCTTTTCGGAAAATATGCTCATAAAAGAACTCCTCAGTAAAAGGAGCTGACCTCCAACCCATACCCTCGTGGCCAGCACTCAGCTGATGGGCCCGTGGTCAAGGCAAGGTTTAAGGCCGCGTTTGAAAGTCAAACCTCACTAAACCAGTCTAAGTACACGTTGATGTTGACTATAAATGTTTTAATGTAAGTTATCTGAAATTAGTAATTTAATTAAATGCATTTTATGATAAATACAGTTAATGCATTTAACCGAGTAAGTAATTAATTTTATTGCAATTAAAAAATAAAGGTACAGATTTGTGTTAAATAGAACACAATTATATCTATGGATGCTTCACACCACGTCAATCTGCTAAGTATCCGAAGAACTTGTGTTACAAGTACCAGACAACAGAAATATATTTAATTCTTATATACTATACACATATTTAAGACTTTTATTATATTATACACAAATTTTATACACACCCAGGAACATTGAAAACTTTTGTTCCCTCGGCGGGATTCGAACCTGCGACCGCTCGACCACCAACGCGGTCAACAATATTTACTGTTTTCTCTTATTAATTTTAACTTGAACTTTCAATTTTTTCATTTAAATTTGAACTTTCACACCTCAGCAAATGTGAGCGTCACAAAATAACCGAAAAGGTCAGTATGTCGATATATTTTATCGATTAATTGACGCTTTACCTAATAAGGCGATGTCTAGACTTCATAATGAATCTATAAACATATCAGTTAATCAATTAGGCTACTAGATAATTGATAAATTGCAAACAGCCTTAGTCTCGACACAATCGAGAATCGAATCAGTTCGATCTCAACGGCTTTTGGTGTTTTATTTGGTCGATTACTTTGAAACTAACGAGGATAAAGAAAATCATTATATAACTTTTTGTACTCCCGGTCATATCAATCGACTGAAAATCAATATAAACAAACGTCAATTTATTCGGGAGTTCGCGGCACTTTTCGGTTTAGAGAGCAAGGCCCCAGCGTTCAAACAAATCCGTTTGCACACATGCAAACACGTCAAACTTATAAAACCCGTTTTTGTCGGGGCTAAAAATAGTTTTTTTTTTAAAAAAAAACGGCATACATTGATTGTAGACTGATGGCATAATACCATGTATTGACTAATTAAAACTAGTTTTTCCGCCAGGACTATGTACATATCTAGTTGCTAGGTAGTAATAGAAGTATCCTAGGTTACCATCCTATCACCTCTTTTGAGAAAGGCCTGCAACACCACAAAGCAATTGCCCGGTGGAGTTGCGGGCTTACACTGACGCGGAGCGGGGTGGAGAGGAGCTCAGCCAGAAAAGATCAATCACTATACTCGTGCTGTTTCCGTTGAAGCGGAACGGAGATTTGGAGCATAGTGATTGGTCAATTCGGGCACCGCAAGCTCCTCTCCGCGTCAGTGGATACCCGGCCTAACGGATGCAGCGAGCCCCACATATCCGTGGTGGGAATCCCCGTCCTCCACAGTATGCGGCATGTAGCATTTCTCGGCGAAAAAAAAGGTATCACCTCTCGTAGCCTATCCGAGAGTATAAAGAAGAGTGTTCTTGAGTATTTTGCACCAGCGGCGTGAGGGTCCTATACACGCTTTTATTGGGATATGATTCTTCAACGCTTTTCATCGTTAGATTAGGTTAGATAAAAAAAAGGAGGAGGTTCTGAATTCGGCCTCTTTTTTTTATTAAAAGCCTTTATTCAACTTGCCCTGTTAGCATGTTAGTGTGGGACAAATCTTGCGAGTTAAATTAGGACTTCCTGTCGTTAGATTAGGTTGAAATTTGGTTTAACAACGTAACTTCGGTGACAATACAGTTATATAGTACCATGAAGCTGGTCTCAAGATGGAGTCGGAAGGTGGCTGGGATAGGATAGGAACTCCTAGGGCCTTACTCTCCAAACTGATTCGGTTTTGATTCAGATACGATCATGCCGCGTACTCCCGAATAAATTGTTGTTTGTTTATTTTGATTTTCAGTCGATTGATATGGTCGGGATTACAAAAAGTTACGATCTAACGATTTTCTTAATCCTGGTTAGTTTCTAAGTAATCCACCAAATAAAACACCAAAAGCCGTTGATATCGAACTGATTTGGTTCTCGATTGTGTCGGGAGTAAGCCTGCTGAACTAAACAAAATAAATCGATTTAATTTCGACTCGCTTGGATAATCTTGACCAGTACTCTTATGTTATTTATATTAGGTCTCAAGATGGCGTCGGAAGGTGGCCAAAGGAACTACTAAGCTAAACAAGATAAAACCGTTGAGTTTGGACTCGTTTGAATAGTCTTGACAAGCTCAGATCATATAAAAAAGTTTGTTTTTAAAACTTTTTTTAATTAATATTTTATTTTACTACGAAACTATCGTCTCAAATACTTAGCGAGTGGTTAAGGTACATTATATGTTATGAACTATTTCTTCAAAAACATAGTTTGTTGCATTGTAGGCAGATTAAATTATTATATTCAAAACATACAAGTTGTAGGTGTGACTTACAGGCTCATAAACCAGAAGGATAATAAAAGTCTTTAGAAATGATTATATTTCATAACTAATGACTTGCGAATTGCAATATCTGTACTGGCTAATAGCAACTTTATTAATTTGCCCCAGTTATAAGATATTTACTTTATTTGTTCACAGCGTGTTAAAGTTTACGACGAAATAAAATAATAATATTGTGATTGTAAATTGATTGTAAAAACCGTAAAATCTTAAACTTACAGCTGGTGAGAAGAATGCATACTTTCGACCAAAACACTATAAGGTAATTAATGAACGACTAAGCCAATGTGAGTAAAAATATATTTACTCACATTGGCACAATCGAAACGCCGCGTTATTCCATTTTTCACATAGCATTGTATGGTTGGCGTAGTGCGGAGGGGCGGGGGAGTGATGATGATGAAGGAAGCGTGTTCTGTCCAGGGTCATCAATGTGGGTGTACGAGTGTAAGCCCCAAAGGGAGATCTCCGACTGAGCGAGATGGTATGCTCGGTCAGGCCGAAGCCCACTGTACTAGTTTTCAGATGTCGTATATATAGCGCCGGACTTAGAAAACTTAGTGCGATGCAGGATTGTGGCGCTTGTAGTATCGCTACAGCGTATTTAGTTCTATTCGCCAATTATTAAGGTACCTACATTTTATGATTATTCTTATATTATGGAGCGAGCGGCGCGGCGCGACGCGTCCACAGGGCGTAATCGACCGAAGTTATAATTTTTTGTCAATGTCATGGTCTACCATCCCATATAATCTATCTTTAATACAAAAAAAATTGCAATAGATGTCACTACTATTAACGTTTGTAAATTATTAAATGTAAATATGCCGAATTATTGTACTTAATTCAGCATATTTACATTTTATAATATATTTTTTTTAATATTGACATTAAAACATAAGCATATTTTTTAAGCATAACATCACACTAAGCTCAATTCAACTCTTTATTAAGAAGAATATACGAAACGAAATTAGTAATTAGTATTTTCCGATAGTGGCGACTTGCGATAGATGGTGGTTTCCGGAATGTGCCTGGACTTCACCCTTTATCTATTAATGGAAATTGAAGAAAACAAAAATAGCCAGTCGAATTGCCAGTATTAGGGTGATACCATTTCCTAGTATAAGGTGGTGTCTCTGTAATATATCTACTTTGTGTCAATATACAAAAACAAAATGCGTCGCGACGCTTTGACTTTAAGCCAGTCTAAGTTAAGCCTAATAGGTCAATAACACTTAATATTTCTATAATGCCAATACGATTCCAAGTTTCCTTTTGTAGATCCAGCTAACGATACTGTTCTAACATTTTCCGTGGCATTAGAAATGTAATGTTCGTGGGAGGCTGTGGGAATGATTTGCAGATTGTTTTAAATATTTATAGCGAATATCATTAGCACCACTAGCATTTTGGTGTGATCCGAAATGTACAAAATACGAATAATATTGCTTTGGACAGAATATACACACAAAACTATATCTATTTGTTTTGATCAGTCGCTACGCTGGATCAAGCAATATAGACACCTCATATAAATTAACCTCATATTATTCCATAACGTGACAATTCACGATTAAAGATATTCATAAAAGTTAAACAACAGGTGAGTTTCAATATTGGTCAGGTCTTAGGTTAATGACCAGTGCGTTCGTGTGTATAGACTATGAGCCTGCGAGCATAGTAAGATTCACTCCTTGTGATCATCTTAGATCTTTAATTTTTTTTAGGCACATTAAGTAATTTTTATGAGGTGCCAAGACAAAAACTGCTCTACGCGTCATTCTCTTCACACTATACTCGGCTTAATGGCTTGGATCAGCCTGTATACATAGACTGTTAAAATCGTTATCCTATCTGTTTGCTGTAGTCGTGTAAGCATAATTCGATGTTATCAGCTATATCAAAAGGAAAAACAGAGAGAATATGGCGAGATCAATGGACGCGTACACATCACTTTGTCCTACGATTTATGTTAATAAACTGAAGGCTGACAGTTTCTGTTTCGTCTGAAATGTTTTGAGTCTACAGTATGTAACATTAATGAGTGATAATACTTTAGGATGTATGGGTCCCGCATATAGATTTGAAGCGGAGCGTTAGTGTCTTACCCACTTCAAATAATAAGGCTGAGGCGAGAGAAATTCGAGTTGCGAGCCAAACTTATTTATTACAATCTTATTATATTGTCAATTTTTTAATTAACAAACTTCAAAACGTAAACAAGTCAAAAATTATTTTTAAATAAACAGAGTAAACTTACTTAAACTCTTTATATTTTGTACGCTTTAGTAAAGCGTACAAAATATAAAGAGTTTTATAAAAGCTACGCTACAGATTTTGCTAAGTAAGTACCAGCGCTGAAAGAGTTACTTTTTTTAAAAATTATTGTATGGGCAAATTTATGTTATAACACCCGACTTATCCCAGCTTGGCATGTTGGGGCATTTGTCATAGAAATATAAAAGGCAAAATTTAGTCTACTTTACAGTAGTCTCTACATAGTAGGCACATACACACGGCACATACACACCCTAAAGTATTACCGCTCATTTATTTTACACCTTGTTTAGACCTAGCCGCCATTTGCAAAATATCCCCAAGGTTACTATATAGGTACTCACTGAGCCGGTGCTTGGTTTGCGCCTCCTTGCAGCAGTCGGGGTGCAGCAGGTGGTACCAGCTGACGCCGTGCAGGGCGCCACGATCCCAGCCCAGGTGGCATTCGCTACTGAACAGAAATATTAGGGTTAGTAGGTAATCATCATCACAAGCATACCTTATCTATTTACAAGCATATGAGGTAAATACGTAATCATCATCACCGATCACTAATCTACAAGCATACCGTATACTCCTTCCTATTGAATGAATTACGTAAATAAAGTTCCGTTTGGTGGGACATAATGCTAAAAATTTAAACACCACTTGTTCACTGCACAGTGATATAATAACATATTAATTACCAAGTAATGTTAAAGTTTATCCTTTGTTAAATATCATGTTATCTCTCTCGTATTTCCTGTCAATAAATGAGAAGGCATGTTATTTTAACATGGCGTTAACTTCAACATTGCTTGGTGAAACACGGGATTAATATCACATTTTTTTTGTTTACGTTAATATCACATTGAACGGATTATAAATGATATAATATGCAATCAATGAGGGTTGTCACTTGTCAATAATTTTTCCTCTGCTGTAGTCTGTAGAGTATTCATGCTACCCGAGGTACTTGCTCCTGCTCAGATGAAGAGCTGGACGATCAAGAAGAAGCTGGAGGGCTGTCTCGTCTTTAATTCGTAATCTCATAGAACTGCACGCAAAGTTTTTTGTTTGTTTTGCTTCACATATAACAATGACTAGCTGTCACCTCGACTTCGTTCGCGTGGTTTTTGAGTGACTCAAACCGTTTACGCAGCGCACGCGACGAAAGTTCCCAAACGTGAATAATTTTCCCCGTTTTTGCAACATTTGTCACTGACGCTTCGCTCCTATTGGTCGCAGCGTAATGTTATATAGCCTAAAGCCTTCCTCTATATATGGACTATTCAACAAAAAAATAATTTTGAAATCGGTCCAGTAGTTCCTGAGATTAGCGCGTTTAAACAAACAAACAAACTCTTTCGCTTTGTAATATTAGTATAGATAAAATAAATCGTACATTACAGTATGAAAGTAATTGATAAAGATATGCGCGATCATTTTCATCACTTGTTGAGTCATAAGATAAATGATGAGGGTCAATAAGAATTTGCTTATAATTGTCGGCTGGGCGCTGGGCAGGTGGCAAGGCCGTACGTATATCTCAAAGCAATCAGTCGATGAGTATTGGGTATAGATATCACATCTTAACACTACACCACTAGCAGTTATTCAGTTAACGTGAAAGAGATATAGGGTATTATATTAAGTATGGGGTAATATGTTAAGCATGGGGTAATATGTTAAGCATGGGGTGATATGTTAAGTATGGGGTAATATGTTAAGCGTGGGGTATTATATTAAGAATGGGGTAATATGTTAAGTATATCTATGGACGCTTCACACCACGTCAATCTAGCATGTGTGTTAAGAACTTATATCCGAAGAACTTAAATAATAGTTGTGCATAATAAATAGATGTTGCCCTTTACTTTATGCGCGCAGTCGTAGTAACCGTACATTTTGCAGTTAGTAATTATATAGTTAGTAATAATTTCCCCGTAGACTATACAGCTTGTAATATTAATAAGTGGGTTAATATTAAGACTTTAGGGTGCATATGTATGGGTGTCGTATATAGAGTTTATTGTGAATTGAAAGTATCAGCGTTGAAACAGTTATTTTTTTTTTCAAATTTATGACATTGGACATTTGTCATAGAAACCTGAAAGTCAAAAGTAAGTCTTTCAGCGCTGGTACTTATACGTTTAACTCTAAATACTCGTAGTTAGCACACCCTAAATTATTATCATTTTTTTATTTTACACTTATGTGCAACATTTTATGAACATCGGTGCAGTAGTTGCAAATCCTATTCAAATCAAACAAATAAATCTTTCCTCTTTTAATAAAATAAAATAATTTGAATTATATTTAGCTGACTGTGCAGCAAAAAGGGGGGTTACGATCTTGACATGTATGTATGAATTTAAATTTGACCCTTGTTACCAAACCCAATGTCATCAGAACTTGGGATAATATTACAATATCATCGCACTCAAGATAGCCGGGCGTTTTAGTGTTAACTTATCATTATGAAACCCTGCGACTTCATTATAAGTTGATTAAAAATAATGATATATGTAATGAAAATGAACTTGACGGCTCAAAACAAATATTAGTTGAGGTTAAGACATCGATCAATCACGGCCTTCATAACTCCGAAACTCTTAATAAGATTTTAATTACAAGTTCAATACGTGTGCCTAATGGGCCGTTAGCTTTTAATCGCAAGGTAATCTTGGAGTGGTATCACTGTATATAATTAATGGGGTTAAGCTCGGGTTCTGTATCAAAAAATCTTAATAATGTCTATAAACGCTTCACACCACGTCAATCTGGCCCCGTGCTAAGTATCCGAAGAACTTGTGTCACAGGTACCAGACAACGGAAACAAATTTAATGCTTTTATACTATACGCATATTTAAGATTTTTATTATAATATTATCCCACCAAAAACATTTTCATGTAAAAATGTTGTCAAGACGAGCCTACACAGCTTACCCTGTGAAAAAGTTATCAGATATCGTATAAAACCAAGCTCTACACTACACCTTAATCAAAATCTATCAAAAAGTGGTTAGATCTCATGTAGAACCAAAATTATTGATCTATGCGCCCTTACTTCACCAGGCTTAACTTCATTTACGCTACATTGCAGTTAAAACGTGATGCTTGGCCGTTTTATTTCGCACTGTCGTTTAATAACTAACTTATACGAGTAAACAATCACACAATATAAAGGGAGGTGATACACACACTACAGAAAGTTATAAAATTTTGTCATGCGCCAATCAATTAAAAGTCGATTCAGTACTTAATTTATGGTCACAAATTTCTTTGAGTATCGAAGTTTTTACAATTTAGACTACAAAAAATCTACGCATTTGGAGTTTTATGTAACGTTTGTTGTTCGTTTATCGTTATCATTATAAAACGTTACCGACTGTTAAATGTTTATGTTTAGATGTTTCACAGTTCTAAACATAGATGTCGCTGTTAGGCACCTGCATCGCGCTATCGAGGTGTCGAACGATTTTTATATAAGATTATACGGATAATGCATTAACATTTAAAACTGACGTTAGCTTTATATTCATCTCACATCATATTGTTGTTTTATTTAACAACAGATGGAGCTTGTTTGATTGTCGGTGTATGGAACAAGTCCGGCTTGTTCCATACACCGACAATTATATTATCTTGCCTAGCGTCGCGACGCCTCCGACGCCCAGCGTCACGACGCCAAGCGCCGCGACGCCTGCCGACGCCCAGCGTCGCGACGCCTGCCGACGCCCAGCGTCGCGACACCTACCGACGCCTAGCGCCGCAACGCCAAGCGCCGCGACGCCTACCGACGCCCAGCGCCACGACGCCAAGCGCCGCGACGCCTACCGACGCCCAGCGCCACGACGCCCAGCGCCGCGACGCCCAGCGTCGCGACGCCTACCGACGCCCAGCGTCGCGACGCCTGCCGACGCCTAGCGCCGCGACGCCTACCGACGCCCAGCGCCACGACGCCCAGCGCCGCGACGCCCAGCGCAGCGACGCCTGCCGACGCCCAGCGTCGCGACGCCTGCCGACGCCCAGCGTCGCGACGCCTGCCGACGCCCAGCGTCGCGACGCCTGCCGACGCCTAGCGCCACGACGCCCAGCGCCGCGACGCCTGCCGACGCCCAGCGTCGCGACGCCTGCCGACGCCCAGCGCCACGACGCCTAACGACGCCCAGCGCTGCAACGCCCAGCGCCGCGACGCCCAGCGCCGCGATGCCTGCCGACGCCCAGCGTCGCGACGCCTACAGACGCCTAGCGCCGCGACGCCTACCGACGCCCAGCGTCGCGACGCCTACCGATGCCCAGCGCCGCGACGCCTGCCGACGCCTAGCGCCGCGACGCCCAGCGCCGCGACGCCTACCGACGCCAAGCGCCGCGACGCCTGCCGACGCCCAGCGCCACGACGCCTACCGACGCCCAGCGCCGCGACGCCTGCCAACGCCAAGCGCCGCGACGCCTGCCGACGCCCAGCGCCAAGACGCCTACCGACGCCCAGCGCCGCGACGCCCAGCGCCGCGACACCTAGCGCCGCGACGCCTACCGACGCCCAGCGTCGCGACGCCTACCGATGCCCAGCGCCGCGACGCCTGCCGACGCCCAGCGTCGCGACGCCTACCAACGCCTAGCGCCGCGATGCCTACCGACGCGACGCCCAGCGTCGCGACGCCTGCCGACGCCTAGCGCCACGACGCCAGGCGCCGCGACGCCTGCCGACGCCCAGCGTCGCGACGCCTGCCGACGCCCAGCGCCACGACGCCTACCGACGCCCAGCGTCGCGACGCCTACCGATGCCCAGCGTCGCGACGCCTGCCGACGCCCAGCGCCGCGACGCCTGCCGACGCCCAGCGTCGCGACGCCTACCAACGCCTAGCGCCGCGACGCCTACCGACGCCCGGTGTCGCGACGCCTGCCGACGCCCAGCCTCGCGACTCCTGCCGACGCCTAGCGCCGCGACGCCCAGCGCCGCGACGCCTGCCGACGCCCAGCGTCGCGACGCCTACCGACGACCAGCGTCGCGACGCCTGCCGACGCCCAGCGTCGCGACGCCTGCCGACGCCCAGCGTCGCGACGCCTACCAACGCCTAGCGCCGCGACGCCCAGCGCCGCGACGCCTGCCGACGCCCAGCGTCGCGACGCCTGCCGACGCCTAGCGCCACGACGCCAGGCGCCGCGACGCCTGCCAACGCTCAGCGTCGCGACGCCTGCCGACGCCCAGCGCCGCGACGCCTGCCGACGCCCAGCGCCGCGACGCCTGCCGACGCCCAGCGTCGCGACGCCTACCGACGCGACGCCTAGCGCCGCGACGCCTACCGACGCGACGCCCAGCGTCGCGACGCCTACCGATGCCCAGCGTCGCGACGCCAAGCGCCGCGACGCCTACCGACGCCCGGCGTCGCGACGCCTGCCGACGCCTAGCGCCACGACGCCAGGCGCCGCGACGCCTGCCGACGCCCAGCGTCGCGACGCCTGCCGACGCCCAGCGCCACGACGCCTACCGACGCCCAACGCCGCGACGCCCAGCGCCGCGACGCCTGCCGACGTCCAGCGTCGCGACGCCTACCGACGCCTAGCGCCGCGACGCCTACCGACGCGACGCCCATCGTCGCGACGCCTACCGATGCCCAGCACCGCGACGCCTGCCGACGCCCAGCGCCGCGACGCCTGCCGACGCCCAGCGTCGCGACGCCTACCGACGCCCAGCGCCGCGACGCCTGCCGACGCCCAGCGTCGCGACGCCTACCAACGCCTAGCGCCGCGACGCCTGCCGACGCCCAGCGCCACGACGCCTACCGACGCCCAGCGCCGCGACGCCTGCCGACGCCCAGCGTCGCGACGCCTACCGATGCCTAGCGCCGCGACGCCTGCCGACGCCCAGCGTCGCGACGCCTACCGACGCCTAGCGCCGCGACGCCTGCCGACGCTCAGCGCCGCGACGCCTACTAATTAAAGATCATCAGATCCTTATAATAAACATCCTTTTGAATCCAATATGTTGGCCCACCATATTGGATTCAAAATGGCGGCATTTACATTTTAATAATTTTTTTGTTGGTTTTGTAGCAATAACAGCTTACATACATAACTTCAGCTTTCTAAGATTTCCGGAAGTAACCTAAGAATTTTGATGATCTATAAATGAGTCAGTGACGAAATCAGGGGTTTTTACACATCGATAAAATCTAAAGTATAGTAGCTACGACATTCAAACTTTGTATAATTCATGTATTTACTGGTGTGTATATATGTTGAAATTTTCAACTATTTAGCATCATCCAAAGCAAAGTTATGGGAGTTCAAAAAAACGACAAAACCTTTCGAGAAAAGGTAGGTAGTGCCCTTGCGCTTCGCTTGGCTCGTCTTGACGGGGGCACGACCGTGCCCCCAGATACACAAATTTAATACACATCCAGGAACTAAGAAACCATTTTGTTTCTTCGGCGCGATTCGAACCTGCGACCTCTCGCTCGAGCACCAACGCGCTCAACAACTGCGCTACGGAGGTCGTCTATGAATCACTCGAATAAGGTTTACTTCAAAAGAACAAGAGCTACAACATGAGCATTCTTTCTTTGTCTTTTAGTGTTAGCTGTTAACGAAAGTAGAGTAGTTTCATAGAGTCAACAAAATATACAAAAAAACTTGGATCTCGAGTTACTCAAAAGTAACCATAGTTAATGGAATCAGGCGTTACTTTGCGGAAATCCATAGCATAAAATTTAAAATATATTATATCTAGCAATATCCCGCGAAACAATTATAACCACAACCTGCAAGCAGATGAGTGAGTGTACGCATAGGCATGCGTTTGATGCACCTCCCTCCTCCCACACTGCTTATGCGTACACTCGCAAGCAAAAAACATGAAAACACCACCACCACACAAGCAATAATGTTAACACGATCGTGCAAAGTCCCACCACCATGCAGGTTGCAAAACTCGACGCGCGTTTCGCTCCGACCCCGGAGCATCCTCAGGATGTTGACTCTGCGAACAATGTTCGTAACGAACATTATTTCGCGGGATATTGCTAGATATAATATAATATTTCAATTTTATCAAAAGTAACCTCTAAGCAAGTTCGTTGTTTATGATACGGATACGGACAGCAGTATTATTAGCGTTTTTTTTACTCGACAAACCCCGCGTGACCAATACGTATATTTTCTTATTTATCCTAATTGCTTATTTTTTTAATATTTTCTTTCATAATAACCTTTTCATGACAATAACGAACATACCGTAAAAAATTAGCGAAATCGGTCCAGTCGTTGTCGAAGCGAACACGATGTAAGAAATTTGGAGGTCGTTTTTTACACTTTGGGCTACATCTTTGGGGTTTTAGTAAGGAACCCTACTTTTTTTAAAATATATTAAAGCCTACGTTCAGCGCTAGTAGTGTAGCTTTCCAACGGCGAAATAATTTTTCATATTGATTCAGTGGTTTCTGAGCCTATTCCATTCAAACAATCAAATGTTTCCTCTTTATAATACATATTAGTAATTACTCGATATTAGTTTCTTGTTAGCAACTATATTGTCGCCACCTGCTCCGTTCTGATTCATTGCAATTTAAATGTAAACATATCTCAATATGGCCGACAATAATGTTTCCAATTCAAATATCACTTATTTACCACGTATTCAATGAAGAAATACTAACACTCATTAATTTGGTCAGGTTACATTGAATGGTAGTATGACATTTTATAATTGAACAATTAACTTTTTGTGTCTTGCATAAGAATGCGTATAATTTTCTATTGTATTGATATTATAAAGTATACATTATTCATTGTATATTAAATAATTCTAGCTAAATAAACTATTAAATCAATCTATGAGGAAAACATCATGGCGTAGAATAAAATACATTTTTGTAGGACTTAGTACATTGTAGGTACATAGTAATTTAGTAGATTGTCAATTTAGTTGTAGGTTTAGAATTTTTAAAACATAAAAATCTACTACCGCCGTTGACGGAGCCGCGAGGAAATCAGTAGGGGAGACGACGGGGATT
Source organism: Celastrina argiolus (assembly GCA_905187575.2). Classification (NCBI taxonomy): domain Eukaryota; kingdom Metazoa; phylum Arthropoda; class Insecta; order Lepidoptera; family Lycaenidae; genus Celastrina; species Celastrina argiolus. The sequence continues at coordinate 12,887,068 of LR994596.1, forward strand.
TTTGTATTAAATCGAGCGCGTCAGATTATGATGGTATAATGTGTGTTCTACATGCCTCTGTAATCTAGGCATGATTTTTGGAACGAAGTTCCTTATCGCGCGTTGTGAAAGGGGGCTAGACGGAAAAAATTCTTACGAAAAGTTGTCACGACACTTTTTGCTATAGTAAGCTATTGTAAGCTGTGCGGCGTCGCATGTTTCTCTGTCTGTCTCTCTCTCTCTCTTATAGAAAGCAAGCCAGATATTTTCATTTCTATTCCGCATTGAACAGTGTGGTGTCGCGAAGATTATTTTTGTTGAGTGTATACAGGTTTTTTGTAAATAATATATATAATAAAACTTCGTTCCATCCGGGTGTCCCTTGACACCTCTCAATTTTTTTTTAAATTTGATTGGTGGTGTTAATAATGTATCAAAAAATTTATTCGATGCGCCAGATTCAGGTTGGAAATGTTAAGTGGGTGTCAAAGAAGCTCCGACAAAAAGCACTGACGATTTGAAAGTCGGGTAAGCTCATAGGAACTTATGTAAAAGTTAAAAGTAAATCACTTTATTTAAATAATAGACTTCCTCAAATTATATTTGAATCAGGGCCGATTTTTAAATCGTCAGTAACTTTTACCTAAGGAATAAATATGTGACTTTGGCAGATTTTGTATGAAACAAATGTCACTTGTTTATTCGACAGATAAGAATTATCTTACGATTGAAAAATCAGCCTTCAGCGTAATACTCTTGTCAATCTTGTCGAATTTATTATTCGACAAGATTGACAAGAGAATATCTATTTCATATCAATTTTATTTTTTCAAAGTTTAAAAAAGGCTGTATCATATGTTTTTTCCCCTATCATCTAGTCACCAAAACCTACTATGTCTCCACAGCGCTCGAGTTACTATACGTTTAGCATTCTGGGCTTCCCTACCTATACCTATATTATAATCGCAAAGATACGACGAAAGTAGCGCGGGAGCTGTGTGTCTGTCATTGTATGCAAAGCTACTGCAGGTGACGAGTGGGCAGATTACATCGATGTTCTATACTTAATAGATGTAATGAAAAGAAATACATAAATGATATTTAGCTACACAAGAAAGGTTAATTTATTATAACATGTACCGTGTATATATATTGTTAAAATAATATGATCCATGCGTCGGATGGGCATGCAAAAAGTTGTTCCTGCGCCTGATCTCCCGCCAGTCGTGTCGGTTAACCGTCCCACTAGGTTATGAGGGAAAAAGGAAGTGAGAGTGACCTTGTATATTGCGCATACACTTGGACACCATAAAATTACTCTTGCTGGCTTTGTTTCAACGAAATCGCTCGGTGGGCGATGGGCGGTGTGGGGAGACAATCTAATACAGAGGAAAAGTCTTCTTTTTCTTTTTAATAATGGCACCCTTGGTGAATTGCCAATGTCAAAGTAATAATAATAATAATATCTATATACGCTTTACACCACATCAATCTGGCCCTGTGCTAAGTATCTGAAGAACTGAAATGTATATAACTGAAATATATATTTAATACTTTTATACTATACACATATTTATGGTTTTTATTATATTAATACACAAATTCAATACACATCCATGATCCAGGATCATTGAAAACTTTTTGTTCCCTCGGCGGGATTCGAACGCGCAACCTCTCGGTCAAGCGCCAACTGCGCTACGGAGGTTGTAGCAAGTGCTTGGTTTATGTAAAAGGAAAAGTCTTGTATGAATTTTCTTATCTCTACACGTCAGTTTCCGAGATTTGCCCTCACATACCGGGTGTTCTGTGAATGCCCAATCCCAGATAGCTCACTGAGATAGCGGCCGACGAATGTTTCTATTAGCCGCAGCTCAGATTGTGTCGAACTGTGGGAGTACCATTTAATGTAACAATAGATGCATAATATTGTAATATCGCAGTATCTAATTGAAGAAAATACTCATATTGTGAATGCGAGAGTTCTAGAAGATAAATGTCTTCTTTCGAGTTTAAAAAAGGATTCTTTTTTTGACATTACGTACGGTCTGAGCGGAATTTTGCGCTCATTTCAGTTCTAAAAAAGTTATACTTATTGACCAAATAAAATGTCCTTAAAGTCCTTAAAGAGAGCGTGTTAGGTGATAGAAAATATGGTATGTGTTTAAATTGTTTTAGATTTGGTTAAGTCTGTGATACTTGCATACACGCACACAAAATTAAAAAAAATGTATCTAGATCTCATCACTGTCAAGCAGCAAGCTGATGTTTATGAGTTACAGCTGAAATACTCTAGATCAAAGTCGGTTTATCTGTTTGGATGACAGACACACAAACAAACAGTTTTCTGTTTTTGTTTCTGTTTTTGTTTCTGTTTTTGTAACTTACCGACGTAAACACTTATTAAAAAAGTTTTATTTACTCAAAATGACAACATAAAGTTTGTTTTTCGAAGATCGATTTTGAAAATTACCACTTCTCACCGGCTCTGAATCCGGCGAGAAGAACCGGCGTAAGAAACTCGCACGCAAGAAACACGAGGGTTAAGCCATATCTACTGCTTCCATGGTATATATCTGTCAGTTCTAAACATATTTATGTGCTGTCAATCCCGTGAGAGATGGGCCTCGCCTGACTGATCAGTGAGTCAGATGAGAGGAAAGGCAGATTTGAAATTTTACTACCTTACAGTATAGAATAGATGCAGTAATCATAAGCAAAACAACTGATGTTTGTTTATGTACGAGCGTTTTGTATACACTTGTATACGTCTTTTTAGCATTTTTAACATGATTTTATAAGCTTGGATTCTATGTATGTAGACTGGGTGATCCATGGTTCATATATCAAGCCGAAAAGTGTGAAGACAAGGACGCGTAGAGATTTTTGTTTTGGCACCTCATATGAATTACTTACCGTAACGCTATAAGATTAAAGATCCCCATAGAAGTAAGGCCCGTATAAATAAAACTATCTCAAACCAACCTCACCTTGAGAACCTATTTGACAGATAAAAAAACGTTTCGTTTCACTTTTAAAAATTAATAATTTTACTTATGTTACCATACTTTAATTTTTTTCTTTCTTAAAACGTAAAAATAAAGATTATAAAAATATACATTATACTTATTTTATTGTTTCATGTAATCTATAATATGAATATAACGGTATAAAAAGAAAATAAATTAAAGTACTATGTAACATTAATATTGATGTTCACTTTTAATCCATTTTAATCCATCCTCTTACATTCATCGCTTTGCAAAAAGCAGTCATTCTCAATACATGCCGCATTGTCAGAAAATTCCTTTCGATTCATTAATATTGCAGTATATCTGAAGTTGTTTGGCCACAAGCCCGCAACTTCAGTAGACCCCGCAAGGGAGAAAAGAAAAAGAAAAAGAATAATAATAATAATATAATAATATATAAGGTGAAAACAAAGGCAACTGAATTCACTCATGTACTACGGCAAACAGTGAATAAGGGCCGTTAAACATGAGTGAATTCAGTGAATAAGGGCATTCATTCAGCTTCCTGCGAAAATTGTGTTTTGTATTGAGTTGTTTACTAAGATTTACATCGAAAAATTGTCAACTCATAAAATGTCACTAAATGGATATATTATAATAATTATTGCTACTATTGTTCTCAAATATTATTAACTATAAGGTGATTTATAAGATTGTTACAAAATAAATATGAAATAAATTATTTTTATTGTACCGTTCCACTATTGCAACAGTAGAATAATATGCCTACGTGAAATGTTAGTATTGGTGAAACTATATTTTCTCAAAAATTTCCGTATTATTATATAGATGAAATATTTTTATACATAGTGCGCTTGAATGTCTAAAGCGGCCGCGGCGTGAACCCCAGGGATGAAATGGATATACAATTTCGGATACGGATAAATTATACGGATTATCCGTTTATTTCGGATAATTTCGGTTACGGATATTAAATTATTGTTTCCTTTTTATAGTAGCTTAACTTTCATTTTGGATTCGGTTACGGTTACGAATATTTTTTATAAATATAGGTTACGGTTACGAAGCTTCCTAACATCCCTGGTGAACACTACCATTAGGTTAAATATGTCCCATGTAAAAAATTACAACCTATACAGCCTGAGTGGTGAGACATGTGCAATACTTACGGAGAGTACCCGGTACTCGATTCCCATTATAAATATGTAATAAAATTAGGTACATCATTTTTTACCAAATTTTCCTTTAAATAAATGAATCTGGTGCCCCGCCAAGACGAGCCAAGTCATGGATACTATGAAAATTACGCGGCTAGGCAAGTAGGCATACCTCGGCGCGGCACGGCGGCGCGGCGGTGTGCAATATCAACGTGTAGTAGTGTGTCCATGCGTTGGGTAAATAATTATTCAAGTTTAAGATATATTTACTCAGTGATTTACTGATATTATTTTTTTATATATTTTTTTTTCATCTCATTTATTAGTCAAATATCACGTCCTCAAGTATTGCTCATGTCTCACTCATGTGTCACCAGTCACACTGTATATTACTACATGTGAGAACCCTATCATAACCTTCACCAGTCACCACTAGGAAGTGTCTTCTTTGTGCAGACAAGGCTGTTTCATATGCAGTAATGTACTCACACTATTCACAACACACTCAAGGTTGCTCTATACAAAAGATCAAAAACTCTCATTGTATATAGATGTTATATTGCTTTAATTAATTTTATTGTGGCACTAAATTAAGCTGTCAACACAAATATGTCGTCAGTTTTTATGTAACGTTAAAAATCTGATACTAAGGGCTATTTAGAAGAATAGCATATAAACATTAACCCTCGGTTATTCGAACGCTATTCAAATTTATTATCAACTAGCTGATCCGTGCCCACTTCGTTGAGCATACAAACAGTTTGTGCTGAAATTCAATTAAAAAATAATAAAACCCGGAACCCGCAAACCCGCAACGTGGAACCCGCAACGCGAAATCCGCAAGACCGGCCTCTGCAACGCGAAATTTTATAATTTTCTGCTTATTTATTTTAATATTTTATTTCATAAAAACCTAATCCTGACCATAACAAATACAACATAAAAAGAATTGGCCAAATTGATCCAGGAGTTGTTGAGTTATGCGCTTACCAACACATTTTGCGATCCATTTTTATATTATAGAAGATAAGGGATGATGATTTGAATGCCATGTTAGTTGATCATTCATATGAATTGCGTTTAAACGACTTTAAAAAAGGAGGTTTATATTTTCCGTAACCATCAGCGCGTAATAGTTTAAAGTATTTTTTGTTTGTAATTTAAAATATTTTATCAGCATTTATTTAGCTTGACTTATCAGCATGAACAGTTACAAGTTTCTTATAGTTCAGAAATTAAAGCCTTTTATTTGGGATCTGGGTACGTCAGCTAGGTCACAGGGGAGGCTCTCCCGAGCATACATAGCGTAAACCTAAAGGTACCACATTATTGGCCCAGTCAGCGTTATCTGCTTCAGCTGCAGATCCTTCGCAGCAACCTGTCAAAAGCTGCTTCTTCGAGAGAGCACTCTCAGGCACCAGACTCTCTACTACTTGTTTCAAGTCCTAGTATTTAATACAAATATCCCTAATCAATCGACTGAGTTCTTTTCATGGCGCGAGCTAGCTATTGCAGTGATTGCCGCCATGTCTCCTGCGCACGGAGTCAAATCAAATCAAATCTTTTTATTTCCATATAGGTTATTAAATAACACTATGTTTTAATGTTCGTAATGTTTAACGAGATATCGCGGATTCTTGATGTAGACTTGTTTTGTACCAATGCTACAACTTTTAAGAAAGATTACAACACTTTGTATTTTAATAGCAATAGACTTTAAATTGTTTGCGTAACTAGTAGTAGTAGTAGGGTATATTCGTTGTATGTGTTTGCTTGCCTTTGTACTATCCCTGGAATTGTGCATTTCCGTTGGTTAGTGCTGTCTGTTTTTGTTTTGTTAATGTCATTTTACTATCTGTGAAAACTTTTAATTGGCCTTCCTTAACTATTGTTTAGCTCTATATGTATTTTAGCTGTAAGTTTTCCTTGAAATAAAAAAATAAAATAAAATAACACTTATAGAATTACTGTCCTACATGATCCCTACAGCCGGTTTGGAAACTAGTTCGGAGAGAAGAACCGGCGCCGGCGTAAGAAACTCACATCTCACTTGGTCCATCTCCTTCTCTCGTTCTGCCTATGCTTCCCCCTGGCATTCCCATCACTTATCGAACATTGTTCGTAGAGTCTACATCCTGAGGATGCTCCGGGGTCGGAGCGAAACGCGCGTCGAGTTTTGCAACCTGCATGGTGGTGTGGGCTTTGGCACGATAGTGTTAACATTATTGCTTGTGTGGTGGTGGTGTTTTCACGTTTTTGCTTGCGAGTGTACGCATAAGCAGTGTGGCAAGGAGGGAGGTGCATAAAACGCATGCCTACACGTACACTCACTCATCTGCTAGCAGGTTGTGCTTATAATTTTTCCGCGGGATATTGCTAGATATAATATATTTAAATTTTATGCTATGGATTTTCGCAAAGTAACCCCTGATTCCATTAACCATTCCCATATAATAATAATAGCTCCCCTCACCGATTTCGATGTCGGTAGCCGATTTCATTGAAACCGGGCCAGCTGCGCAGAAGTTATTTTATAGTGCCCGCGTGTGTGCGCAATACACAAAGACACTCTCTCTTCCTTTTACTCTCATAGCCCTGTGGGACGGTAAACCGACACGACTGGCGAGAGAACAGGCGCAAGACCGACTTTTTACATGCCCATCCGACACATGGATCATCTTTCTTGTTAGACAATCAGGTGATCAGCCTGCATTGTCCTAACCAAACTTGAAAACAACATTTTTGTTGTTCCAACGCAGGAATCGAACCCACGACTTCCGGGTCGAGAGCGAAGCTCTGAACCATTAGACCGCGGAGGCGATCCCATATTGTCAACTTACTTGCTATCAATATGCAGTATCTTCATGTCCATCGCGTGGACGGTGGTGAACACGTTGGTGGCGCCGTGCACCACGCACTCCCTGGTCTCCGGCATGGCGAGGGGAGTGCAGGCGGCCAGGAACACGGGCTCGTTGCGGCTGCACAGCGGCAGGTAGGAGACGTAGTGGCCGCGGACCAGGACCACCTGGGGAGGAGAGGTTCTTTAGCTTCTAATGTGGGAATCAAAGGAACCACGCTGGAAAATACGTGTAACAGAAATTTGTGATAAAATGTTACTCGCGTAATTATTGAAAATTAGCAGACATTTTGTAAAAAAAATAATGAGTAGAGTTTAATGCGAAAGTACCAGCGCTGAAAGAGTTACTTTTTGTTTCAACTATTTTATGGGCAAATTTATGACGTTGGGGCATTTCTTATAAAAGCAAAGTCAAAAATAAGTATTTTACAGTAGACTCTACTTATGCAGCACATATCCCTAAATTATTATCAGTCAGTCATTTATACCTTTTACTTTTTTTTTAAAAGAGAAATTTTCCATCTTTTTGGTAAAAGATGGCCCCATGCTAGTTTCTTACGCCGGTTCTTCTTGCTGGGCTTGCACTAGTTGCCGAACCGGCGGTAGGCATCATATAGAAACGACGTTCAGAAAACATTTTTTGTAAAATTTACTCTGAATAAAAATATTTGATTTGATTTGATTTTTATATGGTAATTGTATGGTATGGTAGCCACTTGGCTACACGTGGTTTTTTATTCAACTAGTTAGTAGTCATTATGAGTCACTCGATTGATTGGCGGCATGTCTCCGACTATTTTATATTTTATATTTAATTCCTTATATTATATGCAAATTTATTATTTTAAAATCGTAATATCCATTCAAGAATGCAATACACATTTTGCGCACAGTATTACTTTCAAATAAGACATTTAAATTTTAAAATCAGAAGGCGGTCCAAAGGTTATGCTAAATGCTGTCTTCGATCATCAGAGCGGTGGGCGGAATTGAACTCAAACTTTTGAACTACAATAGATTTGAATATAGTTCATAGTTCATGAGGTCTGCGGTGCAGACACAGGAAGGTAACAACAGTAGGTTTAGTTGCAAGTTATAAGTATTACTAGTAGTTATTCTAATAGAAATAGATTGCTATGTATAATATCTTTTGTAATAATACCAAAATTATGATTTGTTTTTTAGTCATTATATTTAATCAGAATTACAAAGATATTTTTTCAAAATTCATAAAGTGATCTTAACTGCCACGTACTGGCGAAATAAGCTAAGGAATGAAAAGAAAAAAAAAACTATACGACTGAGTTGATTAAAACTACTAATAATAAATATAATATAAAAAGAAATACTACTAATACTATACTAATACAGAGTATACCATTACATATTATTATGTTGCAGTCAAAACAAAACTCTTAACAGTAATAAGACTTATAATTGCTAATCAAACTGCTACTAAGTACTGTATTACTGTAAAGTACTGTATTAGTATTATATAGTGCCTGGAAGAAATTGCTTTCAAGTAATAAGGCTGCCCTTGTGTGCATGTCTGATTTAATGTATTGTTGTATTTTTAATATGTAATATTATGTACACAATAAAGTATATTTGTTATATACCCTTAACTATATGTGGCAACATATATAACGGTATATTATACTCTATCCACATTATGGGAAAACGAAAAATATACTAAAAGAGATTCCATCTTAGATTTATTATCAGCCATGTCACTCGTTCAAAGTTGTACGGCAACTTTTGAAAGTCCCATATATTTTTATATTTAAAAATAACTGTTGGAATCATGTATTTTTTTTCATTCATTTGTGCTAAGCATTATGATTATATTTTATTTTTATAAAAAATTGCAAAAATAAACTAACATACTATATTCTCTATGCTATCTTCAATCCGGGTCCGTAGCCTTGATACATTTTGATGTTATTCAGCCCGAGTAAAGCCTTATGCAATGATACGTTGAACAATCGATATTCGAGCTTTTTGCCGCGATGGCCTCGTTAATCATTTCTGACGGGAAAAAATTATATTAATGTGCCTTATTAGAAGTTACAAATGGATATAAAATGTATTTCGATTGTCCTATAAGTTTTTGCTGTACATAGTTTTTAAATGTAAACTAGGTTTTCCCCGCGGTAAATAGCTCATTTTTTTTTGTAAAAGGTGTTGATCAAAAATGTACCCAGAGGCAATTGCAATAAGTTCAAATAACATTATTTTTGATGTCAGGTGTTGACTCTAAGCTTTTTTTATATGGATTTTATACCACATTCATAAAAGTTTCATCTCTCGGGATCATAATAGTTTTTAAGTCGTACTTAATAACTTTTAGTTTGAAAAAGTTCAGCCATACTTTTGAATTACGCTCTTAGATTTGAATTTCGCTCTTAGATTTGACCTAGGTGATCTATACGTATTATATCAGTAGCTCAACTCTCGGAATTAACTCGTAGGAGTTGCATCGGAACTATTGTATAATAATTCCGATGCAGTCTCGATACGCTTAAACAGCAAATTGATGAGATTAATTTAAGGTATTTTTTTTTCATTAAGAGCATAAGAGTATATTTTATAAGTTTACTAAAATATGAACTCCGTGACAAGACAACAACAGAAAGTAAGAAAAGTTTTAAAGTTTTCAAAGTTGTGTTTTAAATATTCTGAAAATCATGTTCGTATTGACCGAATTCTGATAATAGGTCGTAATAATCAATGATGAAAAGAATATGAAATTTCGGATACGGATATGGATATTAAATTATTTCAAATTATCCGTTTGTTTCGGATAATTTCTGTCACGGATATAAAATTTTGTTTCCTTTTTACAGTAGCAAAACATTATTTCGGATTCGGTTACGGATAATATTTTATATCGGATATCCGATAGCTTCGGTTACGGTTACGGAGCTCCCTAACGTAATATTACCTTCGATCAGACCGAATCGACACATTCCAATCTATTAAATCACCGAAACAAAGACCAGACCATTTAGTTCCCTTACCTAATATAGATCTGGTCAACAAGTAAGATGTCAACTGTATCGAATTTTGACAATTAATGTTGATAAGGAGACAATGATAAATGTACTTGTGGTAATTTCGGGTTTTAGACCACACGATACGATTTTGCAGAAAGACTATTCTCGCAAATCACATGGTACTTATATTATAAAGGCGAAAACTTGTGAACATAAACACATGGTCATACTTTTTCACGAAAAGTGGCTAGCCCAACTCTAATAGCGCAATTTAATTGGCAAAAAAGGTACACTGAAAAAGTACATTGTTTTCGTAAGATTTGTAATTTTAAAATGAAAAGCGTCATTCATTGTAGGAACACTAGAAATAATCACAAGCTAGAAATACCTATGATCAGGCTTAGCAAAGTAAGTAAACCTTTTAAAGGGCAATGTACACGCCTATACAATAAAATCCCAGAAAAAGTATTTATATTAACGAATGTAAGAAAGTAATAATAATATTACTATATATTAAGTTACGTTGTAAAAAAAGATACAGGCTGTAATATTAATGAGTGATAATACTTAAGGGTGTGTAAGGGTCATATTTATAATTTACTGTAAAAGTGCCAGCCTGTTACTTTCTTTAAATGATTGTATTGGCAAATTTAATTATGATGTTTCTCATAGAAATATGGAAGTCCAAAGTAAGTCATTCAGCGCTTGTACTTTAACAGTAAACTCTACATAGTAGGCACATACACACCATGAAGTATTATCACTCATTTATTTTATGTATACATAAAAAAACAATTTTCGATATTTTTGCCCAAAGACACGAGTTTCTTACACCGGCACTCGGCAGTCGGCAGGCTACGGTTGAACCGCTGAAGTCATTTTTGTTCATTTACCGAAAAAAAAAGTTAAGTTTTACTTGATTTTTGTTACTTTTACGGTAACTATTTTTCAGTTTCAGTACAATTTAAGAAATATAGTTGCCACAACTCTATAAAGATAAAGATAAAGATTTATTTATTCCAAGAAATTGGTTACAAAAGTTGTTACATTATCTATTTATTTTTTCGCAATTTCAGCCCTTAAGGACATGGAAATATTTTAATGACATAATACTAAAAGTCTAATTAGTCCATTCCTAATTGCTTTCTGTACTTTATCTTTTGAAGACCTTTATACAAATTTCACCATAATATAACTAGGATTTCGCTCTGAATGTGAACCTTACTAGTACATACTATATACGTCGATATACTTATACGTATATTATCGTCGATATAGTATATACGATATATTACGTCGTCAGCAGTGTCAAAATGGCGTATTTTTTCTGTGAAAGATTTTCATTTCATGTTTAAACATATTAATTATTGTTTAATTGTTATAAAATGTATTGGGTAATCAAGTATAATAATTTAATATTCCGGTGAAAGTGTTGATAAGTGTGCTCAATAATTAGGGCTGCCATCTCTAAAACCTGCCACCCTGTACCGGAAGCGTAATTTCCCCGGATTTTGGAGCTTTTACCCATTTCAATACTTTTTTTTACTAACTTACATCTTGTTTAAAATCTGGGGGCACAGCAGTGCTCGTCCGTCCGGGTTTTACCCGGACAACAACTTAAACCCCGCCCGGACGCTCCCCGGACGGACTCCAAACTAGGACAAATCAGGGGAAACCCGGACAGATGGCAGCCCTAACAATAAGTAAATATGTGAAAATTTCGGTGTTTTTTGTTTGTTTATGTTATGTTAAATCTATCTCGGACGTACTATAAGTACAGACTATAAGTCGTGTCGGTAACAGTAAACCAATTCTGCATGTTTGTTGCGGTTACAACGTAATCTAAATCAAAGCTTATATCTTGTACTACTTTACAATCAAACCTAAGGCTTTGTATTACGCCCATGACCTTGAACGACAATTTTTTTGAATGAATGAAGTATCGCTCCAACCCGAAGAACTTGTGTTACAGGTACCATGGAAATATATTTAATACTTTTATACTATACACATATTTATGATTTTTATTATGTTAATAAACAAATTTAATACACATCATGACCCAGGAACTAAGAAAACTTTTTTGTTCCTCCGGCGGGATTCGAACCCGCAACCTCTCGCTTGATACCACTGCGCTACAGAGGTGGTCGAATGTATTGTATGTTATAAGAGTATAATAATATAATAACTTCCACACCGATTCCAGAGACGGTGGCCTGTTTTATTAAAACCAGGCCAGCTACGACGGAGTTAATTTTTTTTGGGCCCAATTGTGTGCACAATACACAGAAGCACCCTTTCTTCCTTCACGCTCGTAGCCCAGTAAGACAGCAGGTACTCGGTACTAAACAGACGGGATATCAAGCGCAGGACTTCTTACATGCCCATCCGACACATGGATCGTCTTTCTTGACAATCACCTGATTGTATTGTTCTAATCAAACTAGAACACATTTTTTTTTGTTGTTCCAATCGGGAATCGAACCATGAAAGTAACTTCTAAACCACTGGACCAAGGAGGCGTATGTTATAACAGTAAGAAGATAATGTTAATGATTACGACTTAAACTCAAGCGTTCTAGAATATTAGATAGTTAAATTAAACAATAAACGCAAAAGCAAATAACCACACGTCTAAAATAACAGTCGCCATTAGTAACGAAACCAACAGGACATTTCTGAACATCATAACTTACACTTAATGGAGTGCAGACCGGGTTTATGCTGATTTCATACAAGTACAGTCATGGATAGGGTTGCCATATTCAAAATTAAAAAACTAGGACATAACGCGTCAAAACCCGGACTCTGAGGCCCAAAACCGCCGCTATATACACCTCACCAAATTCTCAAAAATCTCAATACAAAAAAAATCTAAATTAGGATATCGGCCGTCCGGTCCGGATGCTCCCTGGACGCCGAGGATAAATCCGGAGAAACCCGGACGGATGGCAACCCTAGTCATGGATATTCCTGGCTTAGTAATTATCGACCTTATGACAATATACTATGGCACAAAATAACACGTAACTTTTATTTACACTTTTCCACTTTTTACTACGTTTTAATAAGTTTTTACGAAAACACAACCGGTTTGGAATAGACACCTGATGATGATTTAATCGAAACCGGTCATGTTTTAGTAAAAACTTTTTAAAACGTAATAAAATTGTGTTCATAAAAGTTGTGTGTTATTATTGTGAAAATGAATTTCCATCAAGAACCAACAGTACATTCAATCTTGGTCCATAATATAGTTAGTATATTATGTACCAAGTAATAAAATAAACAATATACATAATGCCCGGTCATTACGAAATATTTCCAATCTGAGAGTGCAATTTAATAATATACAAATACTTAATTTGTATATGGCGTTATACATATACTGTCCGTTCACAATTTGGGCAGAGTAATAAAACATTAATTTTTACAACAATCTCATTTTACTTAAAATTTGCCCGAGAGAGATAGATATTATTCATATTGCCCGCATTAATCACCTGGTCCATAACATAAATACGGCTCAAAATGAATGTCCTCGATTATACATAAAAGTTTGTCATACCAAAGTGAAATTTTAGATATAGGGTGTTTCCTTGAATGTTAATCACGGAGAGATATTGTGATATGGTCTTGATTTAGTTGCAGCGACAGTCGAATATATTAATTTATTAATCTCAGGCCTCGCGCACACCAGGGAGGGGCCTTACTCTCCAAACTGAATCGATTTTAAATAAATAAATAAATAAATAAAAATACCTTTATTAAACACATAAAGGGACATAAAACAGCCAAAGGTTAACAAAATACTAACTCGCACATATTAAGAATGAATTTTGGTTCAGTTTCAATCGTTCCTCGTACTCCCGAATAAATTGAGGTGTGTTTTTTGATTCTAATTCTCAGTCGATTGATATGGTCGGGAGTACAAAAAGTAACGATCTAACGATTTTCTTTATCCTGGTTAGTTTCAAAGCAATCCACCAAATAAAATACCAAAAACCGTTGAGATCGAACTGATTCGATTCTCGATTATGATGGGAGTAAGCCTGCAGGACGCGCATTAAATCCCGATTTTACCAACGCTTGTTAATTTTAACGGCTTGTTAAATTACCATGTCTTCTGTTAAGCTGATATTTAACGAAGTAATAACTTTAACAATTGTTGATGAAACTCGCCCTTAAGATGCCATCGCTATTCATCGCTTACGAAGTAAGAAAACAAAATATATGGGATTTCACATATGCGAAAATGACAAACGAATTCGAATGTCACTTAGCGAAGCTTATGTCAAATTTGTTTTTTTTTTTCGAACTTCGTAAGCGGTATATATAATAGCGATGTCATCTTAAATCAGGGCCCTGAAGCCACCAATTTCCACCAAACATGGCTAAGAACACTCTCGACTGATAAACTTTTCAAACAAAAAAAACCTTATTAAGATGAAACACCACGAAATTTTTTCCATACAAAAATAGGGGTCTAGGGGATTTCTATTTCCTCCCTGGATAACACATCTAGAGTAACAATTTTTTTCCTGAATATTTATGGATATTGTTTGTACGTCCCTATTTTTTTCTTTTTTTAATAAATTAATTATTTAAAGAGATTTGGACGTTTAAAAATCAAAAAAAAATGGCCAGACCTATGGTATGGACCTATGGTAGGTCTCCACTATGTTTAAATATCTAGGAAACAGATTTGACTACAATAATCAACAAAAGCAAAAAGTAGGAACCTAGCTCAATTCTTTTTTTAGCTAATACAGAAAAAAATATTTAAATCGGTCAAGTTTTGGAGGAGGAAACAGAAATCCCCTAAACGTCGATTTCTGGTACTTTTAATAGGTAATTTCAGTCCAAGTAGCAGTTGTCTCTATCGCGCTAGTGCTGGCTAGCTAAGGCACTGCGAGACAGAAATAGATTTTATATTTTTAAAAAATAGGTATTTACCTATTTTGTATTTCTCTCAACCGTGGTGTTTCCTCTTAAAATCGGATCATCCGTTTGAGAGCTACGATGCCATACATACATATTTACACAGACACTTATAACTTCCCCTCGTTTTGGCATCTGGGGTTAAAAATGGTTTATGTTATCAATATGTTATGTTATCATCAAGTGAAATACGAATATTGCGGTTCGATATTTTATCAGTGTTATGATTAGAACACTTTTAACCGACTTGAAAAAAAGCGGTTCCGTTGAAGTTTCAAAGGACATCAGAATATGAAAATCAACGAAACGGAACAAGTTAATCGTATACACACACCTTTGACTAAAAATGAAAGTTTAATTAAACACATTGCAATTTGAGTAACCCATCAATATTTTGGTAGCTATGAAGCAATTAGTTTCGTAATATATTCGGTCAAAGCGCTCACGTTGGGTCAGTCACGACTCTTATGTCAGGACACACCTTCCGAAACTGCTTTTTATCCCTAACGGTTTATATTGTATAATCTTACTAATCCGGCACTTCTATAGATCGACACTTCTAATAATCCGACACCCTCCGCCCACACCTCCCTCGCCCCTACATGTTAATATAATACACTAGCCGACCCGAATCGGTTCAGCCGTTCCCGAGTTTTAGCGAGACTGACGAACAGCAATTCATTTTTATGTATAAGATTACATACATTCACAATAATAATACACAACTTTTAATTACACTTTTGCCACTTTTATTCAATCTTTTGAATGAAATGCTTTACTTTTTCATTATCTATGACTTTTTCACTATAATCCAGTTATCCGAACATTCCAATAATCCGGCACTCGGTTTTAAAAAGTGCCGGATTAGTAAGATTACACTGTATTTTGACAGGATTTGCAAATTATGACTAATTTTGAAAAACTATACTAACTACCTATATTATGCCTTTTTAGTTGTTAAACACATTATTTCAGTGATTCTTTACAACAGTCAACAAGTTTTTATAGGTACCTCGTACATATAATTTTTGGAACCATGCATTTTTGGATATATGCTTAATTATGTACAATTAAGCATATACATGCTTAATTGTACATAATTCTGAAGTTAGGCAGACTTAATCTATAAGATGTAATGCCTTTAAATAAAGATAAAAAAAAATATATGGGTATATGATATAAAGATCATGGTTTGCATCAATCCCATGATCTTATGGCATCTATCCGAGATTACTCGTCAATATCTTAATATATATATTTCTTGTGTGCGTGTGTATGTGACTGAACTCCTCCTAAACGACTGGACCAATTTTGATGAAATTTTTTGTGTGTGTTCGTGGAGATTCGAGAATGGTTTAGATTTACAATTGGAATCGATAGGTGGCGCTGCAGTCAGTATGTCAAGCAATTAATTAATAAGGCAATACGAAGTTTGCCGGGACAGCTAGTAACTGTATATTATTATTACTCACTGGAGTATCGTGGTTCATATATCAATCCAAATTTTGTGCGAAGAGAAGATTTTTTTGTTTTGGCATATAAATTACTTACCATAACGGGACAAATCACGATTAAACATCGAGTATGTGTCCCTTTCATTAAACGAAGCAATTTTCATGTTATGCCTGTCTTACTACATACTATTTACTATACAGTGAAATTCTATCTTCTACCGCCTTCTATTAATATTATAAACGCAGTTGTAAGTATGGGTGTTATTGGATTTAGAAACAAGCAAGACAGAGATAAAATTAAAAGCAAGTTGGAAGACAGGGAAAGTAATTTTAAAGTGGAGGAAATGCACAACAAAGACCCCCAAGTAGTGATGTACGGGGTGCTCAAGGCCAATTCCGACGAGGACATTCTCGAAGCAATTCGCACCCAAAATGAGCACCTCGTACAGCCACTGCTCGGAGGAAAAGAGGATAGGATGCGAATAAAGTATAGGAAGAAGGGGAAGGACAGTCAGACTGAGCATGTGGTGCTGACGGTGTCGCCGGGGCTGTGGCAGTCTCTCACCAAAGCGGGCTACATTTATGTCGATATGCAGCGCATCCGTGTCGCCGACCAGTCCCCCCTAATACAGTGTTCACGCTGTTTAGGGTACGGACATGGAAGGCGACATTGCAATAACGGAGGTGAAGAGAAGTGCAGCCACTGCTCCGGTGCACACCACCAGCACCAGTGCGAAAGCCTGAAGGCAGGGGAAAAAGCGTGCTGCATAAATTGTAAGAAGGAAGGAATAGTAAGCTCGGAGCACAACGCGTTCAGCGCGGGGTGTCCAGTTAGGAGAAGGTGGGATGCCATAGCACGGGCTACGGTGGCCTACACCACTTCAGAACCGTTAACCACAGAACACGCACAATGAATAGTGAAATATGTATGTAATGTATAATAAAATATGTATAAGTATAATATAATGTAATAATAACATAAAAATAATGTAATGTAATAACAATATATAAATAATATAATGTAATAATATCATGTAAAATTGTAGAAAGCATTGGGGGATCGAAAAATGTGTTTTTTGTAGAACCCAATGCATCCAATGCAAAAAAAAAAAAAAAAAAAAAAAAAAAAAAAAAAAAAAAAAAAACATATGTATATACAATAACAAAGCACTTTGCACATATATGATTGCATATATGGCATAAGTAATGAATAATGTAAAATAAATAAAGTAACTAAATATAATATAAATGTATATGTATCTAAATATAATATTAATATAAATGTATCTAAATATAATATAAATGTATATGTACCTAAATATAATAAATGTGTATGTAATATGTAGTGTATAAGCAGAGCAATGTAAGTGGTGTTCATAGTGTAAGTGGTACGGTTACTGTGTAAAATTAGCCGTGGTGTGGCAGACCACCAAAATTTGATGTTTTTATTATTGTGCAATAATGAACAGAAGAACAGAAATGCTGACCTACTGGAGGCCTCGCGTAGGGCGCATGTGCGCCAAATCAATGTATAAGTAGATCTGAGATAGTAGTGTAAATGAAAAATTATATGTATGTAAAACAATGTAATGTAAAACAATTTTTATCCAACTTTTTTTTTGTAACAATCAGAATAAAGTAAATAATTGTCCTTATTTATGATAGGGGGAACAAGAAGGGCCCACCGTTTACATGGGTCCATTAAAAAAAAAAAAAAAAAAAAAGTATGGGTGTTTGTTACTCTTTCACGCAAAAACTACGGAACGTATTTTGATCAAATTTGGTATGGTAATAGTATATAAGATCGATTAACACAGGCTAATTTTCACCGCAGGAAAAGATCCCTCGTGATTCCATTTTACGCGTACGAGTCAGAACATCTAGTAAACAATTGGTTGTATTAAAGTTACGACACATTTATACCACAGATTTGTTTTACAGCTGTCCCCCCCCCTTGCACTGTCTCCCCCTATTTCAATAATAGATACAATTCCTGCATTGAATGCGCACTGTGCGCAGAATGTATAATGTACTATATTTATGTTATGTCCTGCAAAATTCTTCGGACATATACCATATATTGTAATATGTTATTTTATGAAATAGTTAAAGGTATTTCAATATCGGTTTGTTCAGTTCCGATTTAATGTGATCTTTATTCATACATACGAAGCTTAATGTTTCTTTTCTTATTAACTTTAATATGGCCGAATTTAAAATAAACCTCTTTACGTACGACTTTAGGATAAGCTAGCGAATGCGTTACAGAAAGTGTGATCGGGTGAGGCAAACGGATGTTGAGAGGGAGTTATAATTTTGTGAAGATAAAAAGAGAGAGCGTTACGTTTTATATATAACTGTAGAGTCGAGAGAGAGGTACGCGATTAAATTTTCTTGCTTTCAGTATCTCAAAATCAGTGACATTTCAAATCTGGGGCACGATAGTGTCCCCGCCAAGTTCAGCACGTGGATGTTGTGGATAAAGCTAGAATCCTGCATTTTTAGTTACTAAGTAGGTACTGTGTAAGCACGGTATATTTAAAAAAATAAGTTTCTTTTAATGGGAAAATATTATTATCTATCTTCAACAATACGCCTGTATGTATGACAACAATCATACATGTTATAATATGTAAAGCTAGAAAAAATTTACTTTAAACGTGTGGTATATGCATCACAAATATTGCAAAATTACTATACAAGGTGAAATAAATGAGTGATAATACTTTAGGGGGTGTATACTGTATGTGCCTCCTAGGTTGAGTATACTGAGAAATGCTCCAACATCATACATTTTCCCATACAAGATTTAAAAAAAAGTACCTCTTTCAGCACTGGTACTTTCACAGTAAACTCTATAAACGGGTCTATACTCTATATACGGGACCCATACATACCCTAAAATAATATCACTCATTAAAATTATAGCCATATTGTGTGAAACCATTCTTGAATACGTACATTTACTTTACCACGTTAATAAAACGCCGTTCGAAAAAAAAAAAAGAAAACTTCTAAATTGAAAAAAGAACGAATGAACATGTTAATGTAACCGTACGTGTTGAGGCGTGTCGTGTCGTGACGTGTCGCCGTCGTGACGTATCGCCGTCGTGAGTCGTGCCGCGTTTGCCCGAATTCACACCACCAACACGACTTTGCCATTTTTTGCCCATAAGTTGATTGATTTGTTTTATAACGGCGCTTAAGGATACAGGGGAATAAACTTTATAGTAACTGTGAATTACTGTTTTATGAAATATACTTTTATCTATACTTTTTTGTGAGTGTAAAAGGCAACTACGTTTAAACGAACTAAGTTCGATGTATTGCTGGTCTTTAACTATTAGTAGCAGATTGATAGGTCATTAAAACGTCCCGTTAGAGAACTTTTTGATAGGTAGTTGAAAAATCTATTGTGTTTTCACTCACACAAAAAAGTATAAAAGTATCTAAACTAATATTGTAAAGCGGAACAGTTTGTTTGTCTGTTTAAACGCGCTAATCGCAGGAACTACCTGTCCGATTTCAAAAATTATTTTTTTGTTGGGAATGGACTATCCATTTATAGAGGAAAGCATTACGCTGCGACCAATAGGAGTGAATCGACAGTGAGAAATGTTGTAAAAACGGGGAAAACTATTCACATTTTTTTTCGTTGCGTACGCTGCATACATGGTTAATGTCACTCAAAAATCACGCGAACGAAGTCGCGGGCACAGCTAGTACATTATAAAAAGTATTATTTTATGCTTTTTAGTTGTTGAAGTCGGTTTTTTGTAAATGTATGTAGTTTCTTTTTTATTTTTTACTTTTTAATGGCTCTAAGTCGGGTTGGTAGAACGATGTTACATACAGACTGACAGACACCACACACTGCAAATTTAATAGCGAAAATAAATGTAAAAGTGAAAAACTCCTACCGAAACCGAACGACAAAATCATCCATGTAAAAAATGTTTCGACAAATGTTAATTCGTTAAAAATTGTGATGAAATATGTCCATAAAAAGACGCGTGGCACTCGGGGACTGCCGCGGTAAACCTATTGCATAGTATTTTTTATCAACTTATCCGATACAACCAATGCCACCTAGAGGCGAGTTGCTCAAATAAAGAGACAAGCGTGATTTTTCAAAAAAGTCAATAAAAGTTCTGCTATTCATCGATAGATGGCAATAAAAAGTATCACCGCTGTGCCGATCGGATAGGTTTTTTTCGTGACGGAATTTCTGGATTCGGTCTCCACGCTCAAGGCCCGCGATAGAAGCTATGCAATAGCTTAAAATAAAAACTACTAAATGTCAGCTATTCTGCCTCAAATAAAAAAAGTATCAGGCAAATCATTAACCTCAGAGTAATCGATGTACATACATAAAATAAAACAGGACGAATTGAGAACCTCTCTATTTTTTTGGAAGTCGGTTAAAAATATATGCCGCATATATTTTTCTACTACCCATCAAAAAGTTCTCTGACCGTTTTAATTACCTATCAAGGATCATAGTCATAATTCATCGAACTTCTATAGGTGTGTTTCAGTTGCAAGGAAATGACGAAATTTTCAATAACATTCCTGTTTCTTTCGGCCTTAGTTCATACATAAAAAACAATGCGATTAAAAAATTCATTAATGTTATTTTCTTGCACTGGATCGAATCTTATTTAATTTTAATAAGTAATTGATTGAACTAAACCTATTTATACTCGTCTTTCCCGATTTACTGGAATTGATTAAACTAAAATAACTTTGTGATTACTTTTTATGTTTCGTTTTTTACCAATTAAACGTCTTTAGCGATTTACATATTGTTACATGTTGTACTGTTATTTCTGATATATATATATATATATATATATATATATATATATAGATCCCACTACCTATGCTGCGTCGAACATGGCGGCTTTTACCGACCATCATGCGTCTACCCGATTTACTGCGTCCTGTATACGGACGCAAGATTGACGAGCCCTGATTTTTTTTCTGTAGCCGTCATATTACTGTACCAGTGTCTGGTAAAAATTTTGGCATGGACGTATTTTTGCTTCGGGAATAAAATCCGGCGCATAATTTAGTTCAGCGACTTGCCGCACGCACCGCGAGGTCGCTTTGTGCGGCGTATATTGTATACGCGATTTTGTCACTGTTCAATTCTCCGCGTTTGATGATACCGAATATCAGATTTTTTTTTTATTTTAATCAATATAAATGATGGATTTAATTGCATCCGTCAAATAAACAAATCGGCAGAGATGTGAGGCCTCTCAAGGTTAGGTACCGTATATATCACAAATATTTTATGTTTTAATCAATATAAAGGATGGATTTAATTGCGTCCGCCAAAAGAAACAAATCGTCAGAGATCAGAGGCCGCTCAAGGTTAGGTACCGTATATATCACAAATATTTTATGTTTTAATCAATATAAAGGATGGATTTAATTGCGTCCGCCAAAAGAAACAAATCGTCAGAGATCAGAGGCCGCTCAAGGTTAGGTACCGTATATATCACAAATATTTTATGTTTTAATCAATCTAAAGGATGGATTTAATTGCGTCCGCCAAAATAAACAAATCGGCATCGATGAGAGGCCGCTCAAGGTTAGGTACCGTATATATCACAAATATTTTATGTTTTAATCAATATAAAGGATGGATTTAATTGCGTCCGCCAAAAGAAACAAATCGTCAGAGATCAGAGGCCACTCAAGGTTAGGTACCGTATATATCACAAATATTTTATGTTTTAATCAATATAAAGGATGGATTTAATTGCGTCCGCCAAAAGAAACAAATCGTCAGAGATCAGAGGCCGCTCAAGGTTAGGTACCGTATATATCACAAATATTTTATGTTTTAATCAATATAAAGGATGGATTTAATTGCGTCCGCCAAAAGAAACAAATCGTCAGAGATCAGAGGCCGCTCAAGGTTAGGTACCGTATATATCACAAATATTTTATGTTTTAATCAATATAAAGGATGGATTTAATTGCGTCCGCCAAAAGAAACAAATCGTCAGAGATCAGAGGCCGCTCAAGGTTAGGTACCGTATATATCACAAATATTTTATGTTTTAATCAATATAAAGGATGGATTTAATTGCGTCCGCCAAAATAAACAAATCGGCATCGATGAGAGGCCGCTCAAGGTTAGGTACCGTATATATCACAAATATTTTATGTTTTAATCAATATAAAGGATGGATTTAATTGCGTCCGCCAAAAGAAACAAATCGTCAGAGATCAGAGGCCGCTCAAGGTTAGGTACCGTATATATCACAAATATTTTATGTTTTAATCAATATAAAGGATGGATTTAATTGCGTCCGCCAAAAGAAACAAATCGTCAGAGATCAGAGGCCGCTCAAGGTTAGGTACCGTATATATCACAAATATTTTATGTTTTAATCAATATAAAGGATGGATTTAATTGCGTCCGCCAAAAGAAACAAATCGTCAGAGATCAGAGGCCGCTCAAGGTTAGGTACCGTATATATCACAAATATTTTATGTTTTAATCAATATAAAGGATGGATTTAATTGCGTCCGCCAAAAGAAACAAATCAGCATCGATGAGAGGCCGCTCAAGGTGCGGGGTGAGAGTTGTGTGGTAATGTTTTGTTTTCAGTATCTCGACAGTTATTAGCCGGCCGGGCGCCGTGACGACGCTGCAGTGTATGCGATTTTATAAGACTGATTATTATTTTCTAAGTTTTTTTTTTGTCGTTTTGCTCAATTAGAAATAAAAAAAACTGTTATTATATGTTAAACCAGCGGTTCTCAAATTTTTTTTGGTGGCGGAACCCTTTTGGAAAGCAAAATACTTGACGGAACCCTACAATAAAATAATAGTTTTTAAAAGTGTATTCTTTATTAATAAAGATAATAAAAGTATGTATAATGTAACAGTTACTAATTATTACTTACTTTAACATGCCACATGGCAAGTACATTATTACAAGATATTAAAAAAGAAAAAATCTAACTAATGGGAGGTATGAAACTGTTTTTTATTTTTCATTAATTGGTTGATGTCAGGTTTGATAAAAGACAGTTGCAGCCTCATATCAGGTTCGGCGTCCAGTCTATTGCGATATTTTGTTTTCGTTACTGCATACGTTGAGAATCCTGTTTCGCACAAATATGTTGTTGGGAACGGGAGAAGAATATTCAGAGCCATTTTGCCAAGCATTGGATATTCATTACGAATTCTGCACAAAAATCTTTGAGAGGCATCGTTTTGAACAGTGACTCCATACTTATGTCTGATGACATTTCTAAAAGAGATTCATATATCTCGTTTGAAATACTTTCGGGCTTTTGCAAGTTGGGTAAAAAAGGATTATGAATCCATGAATTCAGTTTTATTTTTGTATTCTGTTCTTCGGGAAAATACTTTTCAAAAGATGCGCGCATCGAAGTGAGATATTGGACCAATTCTTTAAACATATCATCTTGAAACATTTCTGAGTCGTTATCGCTAACAAACTCACTGAGTAACGTAAAGCTTTCTATTTCTCTCTTATCAACGCAAACAATCCAAAAATCTAATTTTCTTTTGAAGGCAGATATTTTGTTATAGGCCTGGAACACTGTTGTCTGTTTACCTTGCAATGATAAATTCAATTCGTTTAGTTTTTGAAAGATATCCGCCATAAAAGACAATCGGAACAACCAAGTTCTATCATACAAACGGTCTTTCAAATTAAAAGAAGTATCAGCTGAAAGGAACATTCGTAACTCCGCTCTAAGTTCAAATAGCCTTGTTAAAGTTTTACCCCGAGACAGCCCCGACACAGAAGTGCGAACTTCTGTATGGAGCAGCAGTGTTTTATGTTTGCTGCCATAATCTTCACACAATAATGAGAACAATCGGGATTGTAGTGGTCGTGATTTAATAAAATTAATTATTTTTACCGCTTCATATGGATGAATTGAAATTAATTTTAGATTTTACGGCATTTGCTTCATCGCAAGTGCTTGTCTATGCAGAATACAGTGGCTGGAACTACAATAAGGCGCTTTATTTTTTATGCGTGACACTGCTCCTGCTGTTTTACCTGTCATCGCCTTGGCCCCATCTGTACAAATGTCAATGCAATCGTTCCAACTGAGATTATTTTCTTCAAAAAATATGTTTATTTTATTAAAAATTTCTTCCCCGGTAGTGTTTGTGGGTAGCGGTGAACACATAAGCATATCTTCTTCAAAAGAACTTTCATATGGATATCTCACAAGATATGAGAGGCTTACCCTACCCTAGGGTTCCGCGAAACCCCTGTAGGGGTTTCGTAAGAATTTAGAAAAAAAAATGAAAATACCTCTATCTGGTCGAACGTTTTGACTCCGCCCGCCGCGCCGCCGCCACGCGCATACCTACTAATAATTGTGAGCGCGCGTCCTTTGATAAAAGCTGCCTCTGAATTAGACATTATAGTTGTGAACAAGCGACTTTCGGCTCTAACTTCAAAACATAAAGTCGAGATTGTTTACAACGCATTTTTGTATTTTTATTTCCGCTTTTTGTTTATCAAAGGCGCCGACTCGAGTATTTTTGAGAATGTTCGAGATTGCGTCTAGGACTAAGTCAGTCAGTCAGTTGAAGCGTTCGGAGCGATAAGTTCCTAATATAATCAAAATACCTTGTGAATTATTTTGACCCCACCATCCTGACGATGTAACATTATTAATAAAGAAGAATGGAACGTTGGCTTAAAGGCGTTAAACGTGTTGCAACATCATCTTCTAATGACGCTGAATGTTCAAAAGCAGTACGCGCGGAGCATGCAGCAATTACCGATCCAGACGATGATGCCACGACGTCAAGTTCCACGGTTTCAAAGACGAAAAAAAGGAAATATGATGAATCATTTATCAGTTTCGGATTTGTTGATTCCAACGGCTCACCTCTCTGCATGCTATATAGTAAACTGCTTCCTAATAGTTCCATAGCACCTGCCAAATTGCCGATATTTAGAAACTGTACACCCCGAGTCTAGAGACAAGAATAAATAATTTTTTGTTCGCAGAAAAGAACAGTTATTGGAAATTAAAAAAAAAAATGATGCATGTAACACAAACTATCAATGAAAAGGCCACGGAGGCATCATATTTAGTTAGCTATCGTATTGCACAAGCAGGTGAAGCGCACACTATCGCTTCATGTCTTGCCGCTCCGCCTAGTACCTGTACAAAAGCAATCTCTAGATACTACAGCTACCTACATGTACTTACTCTCATCTCTTGCCGCTCGGCCTAGTACCTGTACAAAAGCAATCTCTAGATACTACAGCTACCTACATGTACTTACTCTCATATCTTGCCGCTCCGCCTAGTACCTGTACGAAAGCAATCTCTAGATACTACAGCTACCTACATGTACTTACTCTCATATCTTGCCGCTCCGCCTAGTACCTGTACGAAAGCAATCTCTAGATACTACAGCTACCTACATGTACTTACTTTCATATCTTGCCGCTCCGCCTAGTACCTGTACGAAAGCAATCTCTAGATACTACAGCTACGTACATGTACTTACTCTCATCTCTTGCCGCTCGGCCTAGTACCTGTACGAAAGCAATCTCTAGATACTACAGCTACCTACATGTACTTACTCTCATATCTTGCCGCTCCGCCTAGTACCTGTACGAAAGCAATCTCTAGATACTACAGCTACCTACATGTACTTACTCTCATCTCTTGCCGCTCGGCCGTACCTGTACGAAAGCAATCTCTAGATACTACAGCTACCTACATGTACTTACTCTCATCTCTTGCCGCTCGGCTTAGTACCTGTACGAAAGCAATCTCTAGATACTACAGCTACCTACATGTACTTACTCTCATATCTTGCCGCTCCGCCTAGTACCTGTACGAAAGCAATCTCTAGATACTACAGCTACCTACATGTACTTACTCTCATCTCTTGCCGCTCGGCCGTACCTGTACGAAAGCAATCTCTAGATACTACAGCTACCTACATATACTTACTCTCATATCCTGCCGCTCCGCCTAGTACCTTTACGAAAGCAATCTCTAGATACTACAGCTACCTACATGTACTTACTCTCATCTCTTGCCGCTCGGCCTAGTACCTGTACGAAAGCAATCTCTAGATACTACAGCTACCTACATGTACTTACTCTCATATCTTGCCGCTCCGCCTAGTACCTGTACGAAAGCAATCTCTAGATACTACAGCTACCTACATGTACTTACTCTCATCTCTTGCCGCTCGGCCGTACCTGTACGAAAGCAATCTCTAGATACTACAGCTGCTACCTACATGTGCTTACTGTCATGTCCTGATCTGCGACCTAGACTTCTAGCTCTTGCTCTAAAATCTTGTTTACGGGGCACGCGGTTAAATGTTGTTTCGCAGTCTATGAATGCTAGGTTAAGATAGAAAATAAATTGCGTGCAGAACGGCATACAGCTGATCTAACAGACTAACCAAATATTAAATAAAAATAACACGCAATGGTCTACAGTAATGTTGTGGTTTTTAAGTTAATTTAGCTGACAGAAAGGAAGAATCGGTGGGATATATCAATGAAAATATATAATGTGCCATATGATTACGGTTAAAAAAGGACGTAGCAAGAAAGCACAATGCACAAGGCATATATGATAATATACGCACACCACTTGATTACCACGCTGAATGGTCGTACTAAGAATAGTACTATGCACGAGTTATATACGATAATATACAGTGTGCTACATAAGTACCAGTATGAGTGGACCTCAAAAGTGACGAGTTATATACGATAATATACGATAATATACAGTGTGCTACATAAGTACCAGTATGAGTGGACCTCAAAAGTGACGAGTTATATACGATAATATACGATAATATACAGTGTGCTACATAAGTACCAGTATGAGTGGACGTCAAAAAAGACGAGTTATATACGATAATATACGATAATATACAGTGTGCTACATAAGTACCAGTATGAGTGGACGTCAAAAAAGACGAGTTATATACGATAATATACGATAATATACAGTGTGCTACATAAGTACCAATAAGAGAGGTCGTCAAAAGTGACCGAGAATTATTTGAAATCGAATATCAGCATACCGTGTTTAAATGTAATATAATTACGACCAAGTTCATATTAAGCAAATAAAATAACAATATTCACTCGCAGACACTTTTAAATCGTACTAGAAGTGGGAGATGCAATAAGTATCGAGTTTGAAAAGACGCACGAAGCCGTCTGAGATTTAAATATATATATATATACGGCTACAGAAAAAAAATCAGGGCTCGTCAATCTTGCGTCCGTATACAGGACGCAGTAAATCGGGTAGACGCATGATGGTCGGTAAAAGCCGCCATGTTCGACGCAGCATAGGTAGTGGGATCTATATATATATAGATATATATATATATATATATATATATATATAGATCCCACTACCTATGCTGCGTCGAACATGGCGGCTTTTACCGACCATAATGCGTCTACCCGATTTACTGCGTCCTGTATACGGACGCAAGATTGACGAGCCCTGATTTTTTTTCTGTAGCCGTCATATTACTGTACCAGTGTCTGGTAAAAATTTTGGCATGGACGTATTTTTGCTTCGGGAATAAAATCCGGCGCATAATTTAGTTCAGCGACTTGCCGCACGCACCGCGAGGTCGCTTTGTGCGGCGTATATTGTATACGCGATTTTGTCACTGTTCAATTCTCCGCGTTTGATGATACCGATTATCAGATTTTTTTTTTAATTTTAATCAATATAAATGATAGATTTAATTACATCCGCCAAATAAACAAATCGGCAGAGATGTGAGGCCTCTCAAGGTTAGGTACCGTATATATCACAAATATTTTATGTTTTAATCAATACAAAGGATGGATTTAATTGCGTCCGCCAAAAGAAACAATTCGTCAGAGATCAGAGGCCGCTCAAGGTTAGGTACCGTATATATCACAAATATTTTATGTTTTAATCAATATAAAGGATGGATTTAATTGCGTCCGCCAAAAGAAACAAATCGTCAGAGATTAGAGGCCGCTCAAGGTTAGGTACCGTATATAAAACAAATATTTTAAGTTTTAATCAATATAATGGATGGATTTAATTGCGTCCGCCCAAAGAAACAATTCGGCAGAGATCAGAGGCCGCTCAAGGTTAGGTACCGTATATATCACAAATATTTTATGTTTTAATCAATATAAAGGATGGATTTAATTGCGTCCGCCAAAAGAAACAAATCGGCATCGATGAGAGGCCGCTCAAGGTTAGGTACCGTATATATCACAAATATTTTATGTTTTAATCAATATAAAGGATGGATTTAATTGCGTCCGCCAAAAGAAACAAATCGGCATCGATGAGAGGCTGCTCAAGGTTAGGTACCGTATATATCACAAATATTTTATGTTTTAATCAATATAAAGGATGGATTTAATTGCGTCCGCCAAAAGAAACAAATCGGCATCGATGAGAGGCCGCTCAAGGTTAGGTACCGTATATATCACAAATATTTTATGTTTTAATCAATATAAAGGATGGATTTAATTGCGTCCGCCAAAAGAAACAAATCGTCAGAGATTAGAGGCCGCTCAAGGTTAGGTACCGTATATAAAACAAATATTTTAAGTTTTAATCAATATAAAGGATGGATTTAATTGCGTCCGCCCAAAGAAACAATTCGGCAGAGATCAGAGGCCGCTCAAGGTTAGGTACCGTATATATCACAAATATTTTATGTTTTAATCAATATAAAAGATGGATTTAATTGCGTCCGCCAAAAGAAACAAATCGGCATCGATGAGAGGCCGCTCAAGGTTAGGTACCGTATATAAAACAAATATTTTAAGTTTTAATCAATATAAAGGATGGATTTAATTGCGTCCGCCAAAAGAAACAAATCGGCATCGATGAGAGGCCGCTCAAGGTTAGGTACCGTATATATCACAAATATTTTATGTTTTAATCAATATAAAGGATGGATTTAATTGCGTCCGCCAAAAGAAACAAATCGTCAGAGATCAGAGGCCGCTCAAGGTTAGGTACCGTATATATCACAAATATTTTATGTTTTAATCAATATAAAGGATGGATTTAATTGCGTCCGCCAAAAGAAACAAATCGGCATCGATGAGAGGCCGCTCAAGGTTAGGTACCGTATATAAAACAAATATTTTAAGTTTTAATCAATATAAAGGATGGATTTAATTGCGTCCGCCAAAAGAAACAAATCGGCATCGATGAGAGGCCGCTCAAGGTTAGGTACCGTATATATCACAAATATTTTATGTTTTAATCAATATAAAGGATGGATTTAATTGCGTCCGCCCAAAGAAACAATTCGGCAGAGATCAGAGGCCGCTCAAGGTTAGGTACCGTATATATCACAAATATTTTATGTTTTAATCAATATAAAGGATGGATTTAATTGCGTCCGCCAAAAGAAACAAATCGGCATCGATGAGAGGCCGCTCAAGGTTAGGTACCGTATATAAAACAAATATTTTAAGTTTTAATCAATATAAAGGATGGATTTAATTGCGTCCGCCAAAAGAAACAAATCGGCATCGATGAGAGGCCGCTCAAGGTTAGGTACCGTATATATCACAAATATTTTATGTTTTAATCAATATAAAGGATGGATTTAATTGCGTCCGCCCAAAGAAACAATTCGGCAGAGATCAGAGGCCGCTCAAGGTTAGGTACCGTATATATCACAAATATTTTATGTTTTAATCAATATAAAGGATGGATTTAATTGCGTCCGCCAAAAGAAACAAATCGGCATCGATGAGAGGCCGCTCAAGGTTAGGTACCGTATATAAAACAAATATTTTAAGTTTTAATCAATATAAAGGATGGATTTAATTGCGTCCGCCAAAAGAAACAAATCGGCATCGATGAGAGGCCGCTCAAGGTTAGGTACCGTATATATCACAAATATTTTATGTTTTAATCAATATAAAGGATGGATTTAATTGCGTCCGCCAAAAGAAACAAATCGTCAGAGATCAGAGGCCGCTCAAGGTTAGGTACCGTATATATCACAAATATTTTATGTTTTAATCAATATAAAGGATGGATTTAATTGCGTCCGCCAAAAGAAACAAATCAGCATCGATGAGAGGCCGCTCAAGGTGCGGGGTGAGAGTTGTGTGGTAATGTTTTGTTTTCAGTATCTCGACAGTTATTAGCCGGCCGGGCGCCGTGACGACGCTGCAGTGTATGCGATTTTATAAGACTGATTATTATTTTCTAAGTTTTTTTTTGTCGTTTTGCTCAATTAGAAATAAAAAAAACTGTTATTATATGTTAAACCAGCGGTTCTCAAAATTTTTTTGGTGGCGGAACCCTTTTGGAAAGCAAAATACTTGACGGAACCCTACAATAAAATAATAGTTTTTAAAAGTGTATTCTTTATTAATAAAGATAATAAAAGTATGTATAATGTAACAGTTACTAATTATTACTTACTTTAACATGCCACATGGCAAGTACATTATTACAAGATATTAAAAAAGAAAAATCTAACTAATGGGAGGTATGAAACTGTTTTTTATTTTTCATTAATTGGTTGATGTCAGGTTTGATAAAAGACAGTTGCAGTCTCATATCAGGTCCGGCGTCCAGTCTATTGCGATATTTTGTTTTCGTTACTGCATACGTTGAGAATCCTGTTTCGCACAAATATGTTGTTGGGAACGGGAGAAGAATATTCAGAGCCATTTTGCCAAGCATTGGATATTCATTACGAATTCTGCACAAAAATCTTTGAGAGGCATCGTTTTGAACAGTGACTCCATACTTATGTCTGATGACATTTCTAAAAGAGATTCATATATCTCGTTTGAAATACTTTCGGGCTTTTGCAAGTTGGGTAAAAAAGGATTATGAATCCATGAATTCAGTTTTATTTTTGTATTCTGTTCTTCGGGAAAATACTTTTCAAAAGATGCGCGCATCGAAGTGAGATATTGGACCAATTCTTTAAACATATCATCTTGAAACACTTCTGAGTCGTTATCGCTAACAAACTCACTGAGTAACGTAAAGCTTTATATTTCTCTCTTATCAACGCAAACAATCCAAACATCTAGTTTTCTTTTGAAGGCAGATATTTTTTTATAGGCCTGGAACACTGTTGTCTGTTTACCTTGCAATGATAAATTCAATTCGTTTAGTTTTTGAAAGATATCCGCCATAAAAGACAATCGGAACAACCAAGTTCTATCATACAAACGGTCTTTCAAATTAAAAGAAGTATCAGCTGAAAGGAACATTCGTAACTCCGCTCTAAGTTCAAATAGCCTTGTTAAAGTTTTACCCCGAGACAGCCCCGACACAGAAGTGCGAACTTCACGCCGCCGCCACGCGCATACCTACTAATAATTGTGAGCGCGCGTCCTTTGATAAAAGCTGCCTCTGAATTAGACATTATAGTTGTGAACAAGCGACTTTCGGCTCTAACTTCAAAACATAAAGTCGAGATTGTTTACAACGCATTTTTGTATTTTTATTTCCGCTTTTTGTTTATCAAAGGCGCCGACTCGAGTATTTTTGAGAATGTTCGAGATTGCGTCTAGGACTAAGTATAAAAGCGGCGATCGCGCGTCGCGCCTCGTCAGTCAGTTGAAGCGTTCGGAGCGATAAGTTCCTACCTTGTGAATTATTTTGACCCCACCATCCTGACGATGTAACATTATTAATAAAGAAGAATGGAACGTTGGCTTAAAGGCGTTAAACGTGTTGCAACATCATCTTCTAATGACGCTGAATGTTCAAAAGCAGTACGCGCGGAGCATGCAGCAATTACCGATCCAGACAATGATGCCACGACGTCAAGTTCCACGGTTTCAAAGACGAAAAAAAGGAAATATGATGAATCATTTATCAGTTTCGGATTTGTTGATTCCAACGGCTCACCTCTCTGCATGCTATATAGTAAACTGCTTCCTAATAGTTCCATAGCACCTGCCAAATTGCCGATATTTAGAAACTGTACACCCCGAGTCTAGAGACAAGAATAAAGAATTTTTTGTTCGCAGAAAAGAACAGTTATTGGAAATTCAAAAAAAAATGATGCATGTAACACAAACTATCAATGAAAAGGCCACGGAGGCATCATATTTAGTTAGCTATCGTATTGTACAAGCAGGTGAAGCGCACACTATCGCTTCATGTCTTGCCACGCCGCCTAGTACCTGTACAAAAGCAATCTCTAGATACTACAGCTACCTACATGTACTTACTCTCATCTCTTGCCACTCCGCCTAGTACCTGTACAAAAGCAATCTCTAGATACTACAGCTACCTACATGTACTTACTCTCATATCTTGCCGCTCCGCCTAGTACCTGTACGAAAGCAATCTCTAGATACTACAGCTACCTACATGTACTTACTCTCATATCTTGCCGCTCCGCCTAGTACCTGTACGAAAGCAATCTCTAGATACTACAGCTACCTACATGTACATACTCTCATATCTTGCCGCTCCGCCTAGTACCTGTACGAAAGCAATCTCTAGATACTACAGCTACCTACATGTACTTACTCTCATATCTTGCCGCTCCGCCTAGTACCTGTACGAAAGCAATCTCTAGATACTACAGCTACCTACATGTACTTACTCTCATCTCTTGCCGCTCGGCCTAGTACCTGTACAAAAGCAATCTCTTGATACTACAGCTACCTACATGTACTTACTCTTATCTCTTGCCACTCGGCCTAGTACCTGTACGAAAGCAATCTCTAGATACTACAGCTACCTACATGTACTTACTCTCATATCTTGCCGCTCCGCCTAGTACCTGTACAAAAGCAATCTCTAGATACTACAGCTACCTACATGTACTTACTCTCATATCTTGCCGCTCCGCCTAGTACCTGTACAAAAGCAATCTCTTGATACTACAGCTACCTACATGTACTTACTCTCATATCTTGCCGCTCCGCCTAGTACCTGTACTAAAGCAATCTCTAGATACTACAGCTACCTACATGTACTTACTTTCATATCTTGCCGCTCCGCCTAGTACCTGTACGAAAGCAATCTCTGGATACTACAGCTACGTACATGTACCTACTCTCATGTCTTGCCGCTCCGCCTAGTACCTGTACAAAAGCAATCTCTAGATACTACAGCTACCTACATGTACATACTCTCATATCTTGCCGCTCCACCTAGTACCTGTACAAAAGCAATCTCTAGATACTACAGCTACCTACACGTACTTACTCTCATCTCTTGCCACTCGGCCTAGTACCTGTACAAAAGCAATCTCTAGATACTACAGCTACCTACATGTACTTACTCTCATATCTTGCCGCTCCGCCTAGTACCTGTACGAAAGCAATCTCTAGATACTACAGCTACCTACATGTACTTACTTTCATATCTTGCCGCTCCGCCTAGTACCTGTACGAAAGCAATCTCTAGATACTACAGCTACGTACATGTACTTACTCTCATCTCTTGCCGCTCGGCCTAGTACCTGTACGAAAGCAATCTCTAGATACTACAGCTACCTAAATGTACTTACTCTCATATCTTGCCGCTCCGCCTAGTACCTGTACGAAAGCAATCTCTAGATACTACAGCTACCTACATGTACTTACTCTCATCTCTTGCCGCTCGGCCGTACCTGTACGAAAGCAATCTCTAGATACTACAGCTACCTACATGTACTTACTCTCATCTCTTGCCGCTCGGCCTAGTACCTGTACGAAAGCAATCTCTAGATACTACAGCTACCTACATGTACTTACTCTCATCTCTTGCCGCTCGGCCTAGTACCTGTACGAAAGCAATCTCTAGATACTACAGCTACCTACATGTACTTACTCTCATATCTTGCCGCTCGGCTGTACCTGTACGAAAGCAATCTCTAGATACTACAGCTACCTACATGTACTTACTCTCATCTCTTGCCGCTCGGCCGTACCTGTACGAAAGCAATCTCTAGATACTACAGCTACCTACATGTGCTTACCGTCATGTCCTGATCTGCGACCTAGACTTCTAGCTCTTGCTCTAAAATCTTGTTTACGGGGCACGCGGTTAAATGTTGTTTCGCAGTCTATGAATGCTAGGTTAAGATAGAAAATAAATTGCGTGCAGAACGGCATACAGCTGATCTAACAGACTAACCAAATATTAAATAAAAATAACACGCAATGGTCTACAGTAATGTTGTGGTTTTTAAGTTAATTTAGCTGACAGAAAGGAAGAATCGGTGGGATATATCAATGAAAATATATAATGTGCCATATGATTACGGTTAAAAAAGGACGTAGCAAGAAAGCACAATGCACAAGGCATATATGATAATATACGCACACCACTTGATTACCACGCTGAATGGTCGTACTAAGAATAGTACTATGCACGAGTTATATACGATAATATACTGTGTGCTACATAAGTACCAGTATGAGTGGACCTCAAAAGTGACGAGTTATATACGATAATATACGATAATATACAGTGTGCTACATAAGTACCAGTATGAGTGGACCTCAAAAGTGACGAGTTATATACGATAATATATGATAATATACAGTGTGCTACATAAGTACCAGTATGAGTGGACCTCAAAAGTGACGAGTTACATACGATAATATACGATAATATACAGTGTGCTACATAAGTACCAGTATGAGTGGACGTCAAAAAAGACGAGTTATATACGATAATATACGATAATATACAGTGTGCTACATAAGTACCAGTATGAGTGGACGTCAAAAAAGACGAGTTATATACGATAATATACGATAATATACAGTGTGCTACATAAGTACCAATAAGAGAGGTCGTCAAAAGTGACCGAGAATTATTTGAAATCGAATATCAGCATACCGTGTTTAAATGTAATATAATTACGACCAAGTTCATATTAAGCAAATAAAATAACAATATTCACTCGCAGACACTTTAAAATCGTACTAGAAGTGGGAGATGCAATAAGTATCGAGTTTGAAAAGACGCACCATTGCGTCTGAGATTTAAATATATATATATATATATATATTTACCCCCCAAACAATTGGGCGTCCCCTGAAGGAGAAATTGCATTTAAAGTGGCGTCCACCGGCATTTGACGTCCGCATACCGGACGCCACTTTGTTAGGTAGCGGCAGTTACGTCCTTTCGGTCCCAGCTGCCACCAGAACAAAAATCGATGGAAGTCAAAAAGTTGATAGTTCGACTGAAAAAGTATTTGCAAAAGTTTCAAGAGATTCCGCAACGCCCGCGTAGCGCCACTGCCGGGCGTATATTGCGCAGCCGTATACATCTTCACCACTTCACCGAGTACCCGCGTATTTGGCGTCCGGCTATGCGACGTTGCCAAGTCGTACGCGCCGCTACTTTGTTTAATTCTCACTCAAATCACAAATGTTTACTTTAAAAGAATACGCACGTCCGCCGCACCACCCGTGCTGGTGATCTTTTTGCGTCCTTGCGACCGGTGCCTGTTATAAGTATTTTTATGTTAACTTGAAGGATGTCGTCTTGTGGAAGAAATATTTAGAAATGACTTGATGAAGCTATACTGTACTGTAGCTGCTTGATGAAATAGTAGAATTAAGTTGATCACCGGCTACGCACGCTCCCACTCTCGCCGTGGCTTCTCCCTCATTGTCGCTTACTTACTCCCTTTCATTCATTTCCTCCTTCACATTGACATCCGCGCTCATTCCTGTCCGTTTCGGTCCTCTTACTAATAAACGCGCTGTAAGTTCAACCTAGGTTCAACTTTATTTTTGTCTCCGTCGGATCTGTGTATTCTGGCAGATACAGAAATACGAGTAAAGTTGAACTTACCTACATCGCATTTATTAGTAAGGGGGTTGAAGTTACAGTTACATAAACTTTTATTACCGGGCAGACATAAAAAGATTCTGTTAATTTTACTATAGTCTGACCACTACCTCTGTACCGCGCGTTAGGTCGGCTACCACGGTACAGCGGTAGTAGTTAGACTATATTATCAGAAATCCTGTTATTTTTGTGGCGTCCGTATATTGCTTTCGGACGTCCGTATATTGCTTTTGGGCGTCCGTATATTGCTTTTAGACGTCCGTATATCATAACTTTTATTTCATTTTCTTGTAAGTAGGTAGGTATAAGTTACGTAAAAAGAACGCTGGTTTGGAGGTATGGAGGCTCATACAACCAGCGTTATTTTTACGTGACGCAACCTCTATTAAATTTAACTTCCTTGATTACTATCAGAAATCCTTTTTTATTTTATGGCGTCGTTATCTTGCTTCACGGCGTCCGTATATTGTCTTACGGCGTCCGTTTATCACTGTTTAACGTCCGTATATTGCTTTCTGACGTCCGTATATTGGTTTCTGACGTCCGTATATTATATTCATTTATTTTTAGGTTTAACTTCATTCATTTCCTCACCTAGATGCCTAATGACTTACTCCCTTAATATCGGTTACGGACTACATCATTTCTATTCTGGAAGATACAGAAATAAAGTTGAACTTACCTACATCGCATTTATTAGTAAGGGGGTTGAAGTTACAGTTACATAAACTCTTATTACCAGGCAGAAATAAAAAGATTCTGTCAATTTTACTATAGTCTGACCACTACCTCTGTGCCGCGCGTTAGGTCGGCTGCCACGGTACAGCGGTAGTAGTCAGACTATAACAGAAATCCTGTTTTTTTTGTGGCGTCCATATATTGCTTTCGGACGTCCGTATATTGCTTTTGGACGTCCGTATATTGCTTTCAGACGTCCGTATATTGGTTTCTGACGTCCGTATATTATATTCATTTATTTTTAGGTTTAACTTCATTAATTTCCTCACCTAGATGCCTAATGACTTACTCCCTTAATATCGGTTACGGACTACATCATTTCTATTCTGAAAGATACAGAAATAAAGTTGAACTTACCTACATCGCATTTATTAGTAAGGGGGTTGAAGTTACAGTTACATAAACTCTTATTACCAGGCAGAAATAAAAAGATTCTGTCAATTTTACTATAGTCTGACCACTACCTCTGTGCCGCGCGTTAGGTCGGCTGCCACGGTACAGCGGTAGTAGTCAGACTATAACAGAAATCCTGTTTTTTTTGTGGCGTCCATATATTGCTTTCGGACGTCCGTATATTGCTTTTGGACGTCCGTATATTGCTTTCAGACGTCCGTATATTATATTCATTTATTTTTAGGTTTAACTTCATTCATTTCCTCACCTAGATGCCTAATGACTTACTCCCTTAACATCGGTTACGGACTACATCATTTCTATTCTGGAAGATACAGAAATAAAGTTGAGCTTACCTACATCGCATTTATTAGTAAGAGGGTTGAAGTTACAGTTACATAAACTCTTATTACCAGGCAGAAATAGAAAGATTCTGTCAATTTTACTATAGTCTGACCACTACCTCTGTGCCGCGCGTTAGTTCGGCTGCCACGGTACAGCGGTAGTAGTCAGACTATAACAGAAATCCTGTTTTTTTTTTGTGGCGTCCGTATATTGCTTTCGGACGTCCGTATATTGCTTTTGGACGTCCGTATATTGCTTTCAGACGTCCGTATATCATAACTTTTATTTCATTTTCTTGTAAGTAGGTAGGTATAAGTTACATAAAAAGAACGCTGGTTTGTATGGAGGCTCATACAACCAGCGTTATTTTTACGTGACGCAACCTCTATTGAATTTAACTTCTTTCATTACTATCAGAAATCCTTTTTTATTTTATGGCGTCGGTATCTTGCTTTACGGCTACCGTATATTTTCTTACGGCGTCCGTTTATCGCTATTTAACGTCCGTATATTGCTTTCTGACATCCGTATATTGGTTTCTGACGTCCGTATATTATATTCATTTATTTTTAGGTTTAACTTCATTCATTTCCTCACCTAGATGCCTAATGACTTACTCCCTTAATATCGGTTACGGACTACATCATTTCTAACCCGGTGCGATCGTAGAACTATGATAAGCTACAACCAATTATTATTTTACATAATTTCTGTCCTGAGTTTTCTAGAGTCTTATTATAAGGCATTCGAATCGTGTTAAAATATTTAGTGCGGAACCATTGATACTCTGGTCTGGCACTGGTCAATACAAAGACGCAACCCTAAGAAAGAGATAGATAATAAAACTGAAAATTGGCAACGTCGCATTTCTTTGGCATAAGTCGCCGGACGCAAAAACATCGGCTCTTTAGTCAAAAATCACAAGTATATCCAGGACTTCAGAAAGTCACCCAGGTGGTTCGGGGTTCAAAAGTGTTTGGGCATGACTGCAAGAAGAATATCGTAGAAAATAAAGTTAGCGGAAAACAAAATATGTCACAGTGCTGGAAATGATTTAATTAAGAAACATTCATAGAAATAATTAAAAAAATATAAGCAGAAGTAGGGGACGTCGTAATAACGCACGACCACCGTGACGCCAAAACGCTTCCTGGATGTATATATATATATACAGGGTGTCCCAAAAATCAACGATAAACCGAAAACGGGTGATAGGCCAAGTCATGACAGTTATGAGAAAAATGTGAAAAAAAATCTTTGTCATGTATTTTTCACATTATAAGGACTTTTAAAAATATCGGAAAAACTGACACCCTGTGATGGTCTTTCATGTCCTAAGACTACAAATATTACTTTTTTGTGATTTTTTTTCGGTATTGTAGTCATGACTAACCCTTCTGTAAATCACAATTCATAATTTAAACATACCTGTCTCAGTTTTCAATAAAATGGTGTGTTTTGCCCAAGATTAAATTCAAAATAATTACTACACCCAACTTTAATCGTCTGTACTGTAAAAAAAAATTACTACAGTATTTTGGCAAGTAACTTTAAAAGATGGCGCATTTAATCTGGATTCCAAAATGGTATGATACTTGCTGGATTACTTCTTTGTTGAGGAAAAAAAAATTTTTTTAACGGAACCGGATGTTAGGCCAACTCTGTTTAAATTTTTAAAATGTTGGTATTAAGTTGTTATGTGACGACGATGAGTGACGTCATCTTGTCTAGAGTGAGCGAGACAGACAGTGACGCTAAGTGCGGGTGCTTTTTTATTAAAAAAAAATTGTATTGCAGTGTAGGCATTTTTAAGTCTTCAATTTTCAGGTATGAATACAACGCTCTTTTGAAAATGTGAGTGGTTGAGATACAGAACAGACGCCACCTTGTTATCAAGTATGTAATTAGTTAGTTTTAGGTGCAAGTTCGAAATAAAAGTCAGTCAATGGATTTCTTCAGTTATTACTTTAATTTACAAAGATTTACAGCAAATGTTCGAACTGTTTGCCTTCAGCTCTAATGCAAGCCCTACATCTTCTTAAAAATGATCGCGTAATAAGACGGGCGTATCTTCTTGAATTAATGTGTTCAGCAGCTTCTGTAATTTTTTGGCGCAGCTCGGCTAAATCTCGAATTGGTTTAGAGTACACTTTTTCTTTTATTGTTCCCCAATAAAAGAAATCAATGGGATTTAAATCAGGTGAACGGGCAGGCCACGAAATTGTACCACCCCGCCCAATCCACCTATCGGGGTATTCTCGGTCGAGAAACTCTCGTACTGTGCGAGCGTAATGTGCTGGGCAGCCATCTTGTTGGTACCACATGCTGCCGTAAATGTTTAGTGGCACTTCTTCCAACAAATCTGGTAATTGGTTCTGTAAGAAGTCCAAATAAACCTCGGCAGTTAAGTTCTCCGGTAGCTCAAATGGACCAATAACAGTACCATTCAAAATTCCCGTCCACATGTTCACCTTAAACCGGTACTGCGATCTGTCTTCCCGCATCAAATGTGGATTATCCAAATTATGGAGGTTCATGTAACCATGTCATGTCCATGTCCATGTCCATTCATGTCACTCATCGTCGTCACATAACAACTTAATACCAACATTTTAAAAATTTAAACAGAGTTGGCCTAACATCCGGTTCCGTTAAAAAAATTTTTTTTTCCTCAACAAAGAAGTAATCCAGCAAGTATCATACCATTTTGGAATCCAGATTAAATGCGCCATCTTTTAAAGTTACTTGCCAAAATACTGTAGTATTTTTTTTTTACAGTACAGACGATTAAAGTTGGGTGTAGTAATTATTTTGAATTTAATCTTGGGCAAAACACACCATTTTATTGAAAACTGAGGCAGGTATGTTTAAATTATGAATTGTGATTTACAGAAGGGTTAGTCATGACTACAATACCGAAAAAAAAATCACAAAAAAGTAATATTTGTAGTCTTAGGACATGAAAGACCATCACAGGGTGTCAGTTTTTCCGATATTTTTAAAAGTCCTTATAATGTGAAAAATACATGACAAAGATTTTTTTTCACATTTTTCTCATAACTGTCATGACTTGGCCTATCACCCGTTTTCGGTTTATCGTTGATTTTTGGGACACCCTGTATATATATATATATATCAGAAATAACAGTACAACATGTAACAATATGTAAATCGCTAAAGACGTTTAATTGGTAAAAAACGAAACATATATATATATATATATATATATATATATATATATATATAGCGACCCTTGCCTTTCGACCCCTGTGCTGAAAAACGTACGTGTACGAGTACGTGTTTGAACGCCTCCGTGGTCTAGTGGTTCAGAGCTTGGCTCTTGACCCGGAGGTCGCGGGTTCAAATCCCGCCGAGGGAACAAAAAAAGCTTTAAATGTTCCTGGATCATGGATGTGTATTAAATTTGTGTATTAATATAATAAAAATCTTAAATATGTGTATAGTATTAAAGTATTAAATATATTTCCGTTGTCTGGTACCTGTAACACAAGTTCTTCGGATACTTAGCATAGGGCCAGATTGACGTGGTGTAAAGTGTCCATAGATATTATTATTATTATTATTATATTATTATTATCTTTATACAAAAATAATTACACAAATGCCGTACAGTAATAAATGACGAATACATCTCTTCCTTGAGTCTATGAGTAATATATGCACGGTAAAAACATCGCAAAGAACATTCCGTACATTTGCACATCCCATTAAACAAAAACAGATTGACAAAGCGACAAAACAAAAAGTGTAACACGTCCACTGCATATGCAAATATAACATCTCAATATAGAGCGCGGTGGCTCGTTTTGTTATTACAATCAGATGAATTTACATTTCATAAATAAATGCATCTTCGCCTTAACGACTTGGGCCGAACATAACTGAGTTGCATTTGAATAACCCGGCACGCTCGGTGTGAATGTGCGGGCAAGAAGCGCTGAGCTAATGTGTACAATACTTTTTTGCCGTGGCAAATTATATTTGGTCGCTGGAAACGGCAAAAAAATGTAAAGATAATCGTATAAACTATAAAAGTTTAAATAAGTATAATTAGGTATTAAATAATAAACGTTTAATACCAAAGCAGGATTGTTGATCTCACCAAAAACATTTTCATGTTTAAATGTTGCCAAGTCAAGTCTACATAGCTTATCCCGTGAAAAATCAGATTGCTATCAGAGGCAAGATCTAAAGACTTCACGCTCTTCCACAAGCTCTACACTACACCTTCATCAAAATCTATGGTCAGATCTCATGTAGAGCTGATCTTCTTGATCTATGCGTACTTTACCAGGCCTAATTCAAATACTCTACATTTCAGTCAAAGCGTGATGTTCGGTCTCGCCAGTCCACCTGCTAAGCATAGCGAGTATAGGCAACTACCCCCCATGGAATACTTTGGGGGAGGCTTATGCCCAGTAGTGGACGGCATAGCTGAAATGATGATGATGCGTAGAGCGAATGACGTTCTCTATTATAACGATGGTAGTCACTGATATCTATGAAACTTTATAGTTGTTGGAATCTCTCTCTGACCGAGCGAGATGGTATGCTCGGTCAGGCCGAATTCGGCCCACTGTACTAGTTTTTAAATGTTGTATACTGAGTGATTCATGGGTCAAATAGGAAGCCGAATATAGTATGAAGAGAAGGACGCGTAGAGCATTTTTTGTTTTGGCACCTCATATAAATTACTTACCATAATGGACAAATCCCGTTTAAAGATGATTCTCCATCCTGCTAGTGTCTTAGGTCAACATTCATGTGTATAGACGAAGTGTAGAGCCTTCGAGCCTATGCATAGTAAGATTCACTTCTTGTAGTCATTTTAGACCTTAGATATGTTTTTTGTGAAAAAAAATTAATATATGTTCTACGCGTCATTCTCTTCACACTATATATGAGCCATGAATTATCCTGTATATCGACGCAATAAACGAAAATGTTATAAGTACAATGCTGTAAGTTAACTTACAGCATTTTCGTTTTCTTGCATCGATATAGCGCCAGATTTAGAAAACTTCGATAGCGCGATGCAGGACTGTGGCGCTAGTAGTACCGCCATATTATCTGAATTGTAGTTAGGAATAAAGAGACCTA
The DNA here is from genome assembly GCA_905187575.2 of Celastrina argiolus. Lineage (NCBI taxonomy): Eukaryota > Metazoa > Arthropoda > Insecta > Lepidoptera > Lycaenidae > Celastrina > Celastrina argiolus. The sequence goes on from LR994596.1 coordinate 12,929,857, forward strand.
CATAGCACCTTGAGTGCTTATGAAGTAAATATTTCTACACTATTGTCAGTCGTTGGGCTATCATGATAGCACTTGAATAGCCGGTTAATACCGCACTTGACCTTTACATGTTTTTCTTTACTCTCATAGTATTTCCTCACACTATATATACAACATCAATAGATTCTTTTCTATATCTTTTTTTTAATGGGGATTTGATATTTAAGCCTTCCGTTACAAAAAACAAGTTTACAAAAACCAACCCCAATTCTTAATTAAAATTAAATCAACACAAAGCCCCTAATGGCTATTCTCACAGCAAATTTTGACCATCTTATAAAACATTCTACCCGTAAAAAATAATAGTTAAAAAACTAAAAAAAACACACATAATAGGAAACTGTTATCAAATTATTGCAATACCATATTGGTTCTCGATATGTATGCAAAATTTAAAATCATTCAGACTTCTGAAAATTGGTGAAGAATATGATCAAAAATACATATACGACCCAAACTAATAATATAAAATGTGTCAAAACACTGTTAAATTAAGAATATCTACTTTTTTTCCTGACTACGGCGATGCTTCGAGTGAGTATGTATGTTTGCTCCATACTACACTACATGTACTGCCGGAATGACGTTATTAAAAGTAAATTAAATTAATAATCCGATTAATGAAAGTGATGTAAATAGAATAGTAATTATTATAGCTGAAAAAATCTTTATACAACTGCCGTTTTTTAATAGGTAAAAATGTGTTTTTTTTGTAATAATGGCTGGAAAAATCTACAGCCGAACATAGTACATCTGCCGACTAAAGACTTAAAATAGTAGACATGAATAAAGTATGACTTGACCTACATCGTCATAAAACATATTTAACATTCGACAAAACTAATTTGAAGTATAAGCCTTAGTAAAAGTAAAAGTTAATTACTTTCAAATTCATTTACGTAACCCACAAAGTAAAGTACAAGATTTATAGCATCGCTCCTAATGAGTATTAATTAAACCTAATTGTTATTATTGAGATTGTTTCGCCAATCGTCATCATCAATCTTACCTACGTCATTTTAGATCAACAAAATCGGTACAACCAAAATTTTGAACTTGCGCAAATATTCTGGACTGATTTTCAATTACAAAGTAATCCACGGAACACAAAGGACTTCTTTTTATTGTAGCAAGATGTACGCTTTCCGCAGTATTTTCTTTCTTTTTCCATTGCGTGCACTTTTTATTTTATCTAATTGATTGTATCATACATCTTATTGTAAACTAGCTGTGCCCGCTACTTCGTTCGCGTGGTTTTTGAGTAACTTAAACCGTTTATGCAGCGCACGCAACGAATGTCCCCAAATGTGAATAATTTTCCCCGTTTTTGCAACATTTCTCACTGACGGTTCGCTCTTATTGGTCGCAGCGTAATGTTATATTATAACCTAAAGCCTTCCTCTATAAATGGACTATCCAACAAAAAAATATTTTTTCAAATCGGACCAGTAGTTCCTGAGATTAGCACGTTTAAACAAACAAACAAACTCTTCCGCTTTATAATATTAGTATAGATATATTTTTTAAAAGAACAATTTTGTCTACATTTTTTGTTAAAAGGTGGCACTCGTGCAAGTTTCTTACGCCGGTTCCTTTCGCCGGGTTAGGTTCCAAACCGGTGGTAACTGGTAACTGTAAGTGTTGAAAATTGACCTTCAAAAAACAAACTTTATGTTTTAATTTTGAATAAAAAAAAATGTCTAGGAAAACATCTCATTATCATTTCAGCTGTAACGTCAACTACTGGACATAAGGTTTATGTATTTCATAAGTAGTAGTTCCCTATACTCGCCACGCTTGTAAGGCGGGTTGGCAAGCGCAGTTTTTAGATTAATTTGGCCATTCCATTTCTCTCCTGTGTGGTCATACACATATGTGGTCCGCGCGACTACTCCTGTCTCATTTAGAAGCGCGACCACTGCAGGATTAATAAGAAGATTTGGCTTTGAACTGTATGACAATCGGGAACATTTTAAAGCTGTGTAAAAGTAACATGAAAATGAAAATGAAAATGAAAAATCTTTTATTTCCAAATAGGTTAGTAACTAACACTTTCAGAATTGTCCTACATGATGACCTACCACCGGTTCGGGGACTAACCCGGCGAGAAGAACCGGCGTAAGAAACTCGCTCGGGGCCACCTTTTAGCAAAAAGATGGGAAAATTGTTCTTTTAAAAAAATATATATAGAACAATGTTATAACTTAACATAAATTACAATTTACAAAAGTATACTTTATAAAATAGAAGTAGCCTCGAAAGTGGCCACCTTATTCCCAGGGTGTGCTATCATTAACAAAATCATTAATCTTATAATAAGCTTTAGCACACAAACGTTCTTTAACTACTTTTTTAAATTTATTGATGGAAAAATTTTGAACGTCAATTATATTATCGAATATAAATAACATTATCGAATGTCAATTATATTAATAATAATAATACCTATGGACGCTTCACACCACGTCAATCTGGCCCCGTGCTAAGTATCAGAAGAACTTGCGTTACAGGTACCAGACTGAAATATTTTAATACTTTTATACCATACACATATTTAAGATTTTTATTATATTATACACAAATTTAATACACATCCATGACACAGGAACATTGAAAACTTTTTGTTCCCTCGGCGGGATGCAAACCTTTCGTTGCGCTACCGAGGTCGTCAAATATATTGGCGTTGTCATACTTTTCATACTAATAACAATCGATAATGTTACTTTTACGGAGCTCTCAAAGGTATCTGCGTGGCCTACTGGTCACCAGATACTGGGTACGTATTATTAAACAATTACTTAATAAGCCGACGAGCAATCCCCAAATTACGTATGCACAAAAAACCCCATTGTGCGTCCAAATTAGACATTATTATACTAATCACGAAAGCGGCAAAATAATCGATATCGCAAATTATCGATAACAATTACGAATCGAACAAAGACATATCATTTCGATTCTCACGGACGCCATAAAAATACTAGACCCATGAACCAACACGTAGAGATATTAATTCGAGTAATGATCATCTTTCGTCATCAGAAAACGTCGAACGTGTAATTAGAGGTAGTATATTTAATTATATCACAGTGTTGGGTTTCGGTAATCAATTACGCCAGGTCGGGTAAATTGCGTAGATTAGGTTGTATAATATACCCATCACTTTCTATATGCAGCTACTAATTATATGAATGAATGAAGGTGATATGTCGCAAAAAAATTACCCCGAAAATTGAGATTAAACTGTCACTTAAACATTTCAGAATACTTATTAAGTTCATTAATCCAAAGTACCGTCTCTGGAATCAATGTACATACTAAAATGTTTAAGTGACAGTTAAACTCATTTTTCTTAGTAATTTTGACGACCTCTCGTTTTCCAAAATATTTAAATTAAATTCTTAAATATTTAATATCTAATTCTCGATCCGAAACGTCATTGTTCAACGTTTGCAAAAAATTTGCAAGAATTTCTTAGACGTCTGGCGATTTATTAATACTTGGTATTTTTCCATGAAACAAAAACTAGTGTATTATTACAGATACAACCCCTACTGAGACAACAGTTTTAATTAATTTTGTATACCTAGTAGTAGTCTCGTGATTCAGATTCGTTCTCGACCCGCTCGTGGGTTCGATTCCCGCGTTGGTACAATAAAATATTGTTTTCATGTTTGTTTAGGACAATGCAAGCCGAACACCTGATTTTCTGACGAGAAAGATGATCCATGCGTCGGATGGGCATGTAAAAAGTCGGATCTCCCCCCAGTCGTGTCGGTTATCCGCCCCTCTGGGCTATGAGAGTAAAGGATGAGTGAACGCTTCTATGTATTGAACACACACTTGGGCACTAAATAACTCCTGCGTAGCTTGCCTGGTTTCAATGAAAGTGGCCATCGTCACCGAAATCTATGTAGGAGGCATTATTATTACCAAGTAACATTCTTCATACTTGTCCTACAGTTGTTAGACATCAAGATCATTTCCAATTATTTGATGCATTCCGAAATGCATCGGATGATGTTGACAATTTTACGGTACTGATGCATGTAAATCATACGATTGCAGTTGTACATACATACCGCTGTCGGAATGTTCGTACCGCACGATAGTATGGAACTAGATTAGTATAGTGGAACCGATCTCGTACCGTCAGCAGCGGAATGTGGGACGAGCTGCGTCACAACAAAATAATAATAGTATTTTAAAAAGCGGTTTAAAAGCGATTTCTAAGGGACAGTTTTAATAAATTTTTAAATAAAAATTTTAGGAAATAAATGAACGTAAAACAAATAGATATAACTAATAAATGAATAATATTATACTGCCTAACTGGTGAGACATGCAATACTTACGGAGAGTACTCGGTACTCGAATCCGATTATAAATATGTAATAAAATTAGGTACTTAATTTTTTACCAAATTTTCATTTAATTTAATGAATCATGGATACTATGAAAATGACGCGGCTAGGCAAGTAGGCATACCCATGCAGCCGGCGCGGCGCGGCGGCGCGCGACATCAACGTGTAGTACGGGCGCATACCTACGCGCGGTGTCTATGCTTTGGGTAAATAATGGTTTAAGTTTAAGCTACAAATTTACTCAGTGACTAATTGATATTATTTTTTTTATATTATTTTTTGTCATCTCATATAACAGCCAAATATCACGTCCTCAAGTATTGCACGTGTCTCACCAGTCACACTGTATATAATAGAAAATAGTTAGGCTTGGCAATAAGAAAACTCGTCACTAAAATATAGTTTTAGGTTAGTTCCTAATTTAAAGAATGTAGCTTTACTGTGTTCTATTTTTGCTGAGGAATCGTTGTTTTTTCACCGTAAAATGTATTGGCTTTAGTGGCTTCGAGATATTCAGTGCGCTCTGCCTTTGTTTTATAATCGGAGACTGGTTTTGCTGTCGGTACCGCGCTACATTTGAGACAGTTGCACAATATCTTTTGTCATTGTATAATGATGCTTAACGTTTGATGTTTTGTGACTAGGAATGTGCTGCGATTAGGCTTATGTGCCATACAGAAATAATAACAGAGCATTACAAAACGAATCCAACTGTACAGGTCAGAAGATAAAGTTTAATTTCGATTGGATGGTTTTTTCTAAGATCGATGTTTGGTTTAATTGATGAAGAGAAAGCCATATTCTAATTTTAAACCGCTCCGTCAAAATATGTCTGCCATTATTGATTGCACTTGGAATTCATTTACCAGAAGTGGCTTATGAAATTAGCCGAGGCCGGGTCGAAGGTTATACGTGTATGTATGTAATTGACATTGAAATGTTGAAACTTGAAATTGTTGAATTATCTTTCAATCCTTGCATTCAATGGATAAATAGATTTAGGGCGTGTTTCTCCAAGCAATGTTAAAGTTAATCCTTTGTTAAATATCATGTTGTTCCTGTCGTAATTCCTATCAATGAATGAGAAGGCGTGGTATTTTAACAAGCCGTTAACACTAGCATTCGTTGGTGAAATTGGGACTTAGGGAGGTTTTTTTTAACGGGCATTGGCCCACCTCACATGCAACTCCTGAGCCAGGATCAACAGCGGTAACCAAACACGACAAACCCTTTGATATGATCTCAGGGGTGCCCGAGGGACAAGCTAAATCTGTCTTGGGACCCACAACGAAATTAATTAGAAAAAAAGGAGGATTAAGAAGTATTCCAGTTTCCCTCCCCAAGCAAAGTGGGAGACAGTACAAAATTGTAATGACTCAAAAGGCCAAAAAATTAGGTAAAACTTAGGAGGTAGTTGTTGAAATTATTGAAATTTCTATATCTGGTTGTAATATTAATTAGTGATAATACTTTAGGGTGTGTATGGGTCTCGCATATAGTTTACTGTACAGTACCAGCACTGAAAGAGGTACTTTTTATACTTATAGTATGGGAAAATTTATGATGTTGAGGCATTTCTCATAGAAACATTAAAGTCAAAAAACTTTCAGACTGGTACTTTCACAGTATACTCTACATATGAGGCACATACACACCCTAAAGTATATTATATCTATATTTCGACACCGAATTACGACAGTGTCACTTATTTGACGCGACTTTTTTTCCTGGACATTTTGCATCATTCATACATCTATACCAACAAGTTTTTAAGTTTAGAATAATATTAATTATTATCATAGTCAGGACACAGGGTAACATAACTTACATGTCTGCCTTTATGTACTGTTTATTATTTTAGTAGTTATTTGAATGTCACAGACGACTTTTACACAGGGCATAATAAGGGTCATGTTTTCTCTTTTCGAGGTACAGAACCCTTAAGATAAAAAGGGTCTAAAATTTAAGGGGCTATTGAAAGATTATTGTCAATCAAACTTTCTATTAACCATATCTAAACCTAGATATTCGAAGTACTAATAAATTCTAGCTTCATTTACGAGTGGCGAGTACTAGGTACATGATTCATGCCTCTATCTCGACTTAATAATTGAGTATCCATCAAACATATCGCCATTTGCACAGCCGTCTGTGCACTTAACACTAAATTACTCCGAGATACGCGGACAACATGAAGGGGTATGTTTGACACAGTGTCACGGATAACGTTAAGAGTGTAACTTTTTTTAAACGTAGCGTTTAAACGGAGAATCCATTTTCGTACGAGCGATGCAGACAACTAAGAATGTTCTTGGTAATTCTCATAAAAGATACAATATCCACTTACACGAGAACAATATATAAATACATATAACACTTATTTCAAAATAGTACAGATCGAACTTATAAAAAAAAATGTCAAACGACAAATTCGAGATCAGCATGGAATATAATATAATATGTTTGTCCCGTTTAATTTAGGAACGTTAACAAACCCGCTTATGACACGCCAATACAATACAATGATTATTGTTTGCGACTATGTATCATGTATCCATAGACTGTACATTCTACAGTCGGTAATGTCAAAATGGCGTATTTTTACTGAGAAGGATTTTCATTTGATGTTTTAATATACTAATTATTGTTTTATTGTTATAAAATGCATTGGATAATGAAATATGATCCTTTAATATTCCGACAAAAGTATTGGTAGGTGTTTAAAAGAAGTAAATATGTGAAAATTTCGGTGATTCTTGTATATTTACGTTCAGGTTAAATTTAATTCGTACTTATTAATCAAAACGCGTTACAACTCCAGCAATCGGATATGCCAACATTTATTCTCTCGTACCACACGGGTTACGGGGTAATAACATTAAAGATACGCTAAATGTGAACGAGGCCGGATCGTTGATGAAGTTAATGCCACTAATGAGGCTTATCACGGCGCAGATGACACGAGCGATGCCTTGCGTCCCAAACCCTTGTTAGTGGTCATTCGGACCCGCGCACCGACGGGTTATGCATTTTATTTTTACGCTTTTGTTTTTGCGTAGGGTTAAAAACGTCCCTAGCCTGGGAGACAGATGGTTGAAGAGATTCGATTCCTGAGGCTTTACTCTCCAACTCATTCGATTTTGATTCAGAATCGATTGTGCCACGTACTCCCGAATAAATTGTCGTTTGTTTATTTTGATTCTCAGTCGATTGATATGGTCGGGAGTACAAAAAGTTATGAACTAACGATTTTCTTTAACCTGGTTAGTTTCAAAGTAATCCACCACATAAAATACCAAAAGCCGTTGAGATGGAACTGATTTGATTCTCGATCGTGTCAGGAGAAAGCCTGCATGTCCAGCCAGTCTATAACATCAGATTGGATAATAAACAGTATACCACTTTGCGTCGCGCAGTCGGGTAAAATGGCGTTAGGCCACAACGGCTTCAACCGTTTCTTATATTTCTCTCTATAAGATACGAACTTTTCGCTGCGACTCTGTCTGCGTGGAATTAGTTATTACTGCAGTAAAAATTTTGTAATCTGCTTAGTTTTTAAATATTAACAGTAATAAATGCTTATTTCCTTCCATCACAGATGAATTTAACTTTATTTACTTTAACCAGGTAATTCGCATGATTAGTGATTTAATTAATTGAATTAATATGAATTAATTTAACACACTTCTTTTAACGTTTTGTTTGAATTAAGCAGTCGCGTACATCCATATTTCTCATCAACAGGACTGGAACTCCAACTTTCAGTCTCAACTTATGAGAAGGTACGCCTGGTAATTCCAAAGAGTTGAGAAACTCCACTATTTAGTAAATTAAAAATGAAATTCGATATCAATTTCAAAACGTGTGTGTCTTACGATAGCCCTAATGAACTCCATAACAGACAATGGAGTGATAACAGCCCATTAAAGCCTAAACTGCTCCCTCGGGCATGTGATATAGATTACAGCTTTCAATAACCAGTTACAATTATTAGGGGTCGACACACACTTGCGTCTTGACGCGACGTTTTAGCAGCCAAACCGAGTAAGGTCCGTATTAATAAACAAGTCTCGAACTCGCTCTCAAGAATTGAGAGCGCAACCTCTAATTGAGAATCTATTTGACAGGTAAAACGTTTATTTTTACTTTTAAAAATAAACAGTTTTACTCATGTTACATACCTTTTTTCTTTTTCATGCTTAAAAATGAAGATATTAAAAATATAGGCTATTCTTATTTAAATATTTTCCTTTATCTTAATATATATATTTCTTGTGTGCGTGTGTATGTGACTGAACTCCTCCTAAACGACTGGACCAATTTTGATGAAATTTTTTGTGTGTGTTCGTGGAGATTCGAGAATGGTTTAGATTTACAATTGGAACCGATAGGTGGCGCTGCAGTCGCTGAATTTTAATAAACTTACGGGCTGAGATATCTTCAAATGAGTAATCACATCCAATATAACGTTTCAGATGTCTTTAATTTTTTTTAATGTTATTGAATGAAGGCAAGCTATATCTGTTGGAAATGTCTTGTGCTATTTATATAATTTAAACTTAGAACAAGATATGACGATGCCATGTCGACGCAACGTGCAACAAACAAAACGCGTGATAGCAAGAAAACGTTTGAATATCGCGAGTGTGTGTTAATCCTTAGCTCATGAAATATAAATATTAGTAATTTTATGAACGATATTAATTCTATTATTTATATCACGGGACAGATTTGGAACGTTCATAATGGCTCGGTATCAATATGTAGCAATTTGTATATTAGCATTTCATGATCATCATCAGCATATCATAATGGTAATTGCTTAGGATTTTATTTGTATATCAGGGAGATTTTAATATTTTTTTGCCAAGTTGCCCTCATTAAATACTTAGGAATACGAAGTTTGGAGACGGAGCTGGAGTGAAATAGCGATGCTTATGTTAGTAAAGAAGGTGCAAAACAATGATGTGTATATCAATTTACTTAAAATTAGTCGTGATTTCACAAACGTTTGTTAGTGTTAACGCCTTGTTAAAATTACATGCCATATCATTCGTTAACAGGAAATACGAGAGGGATCACATGATTACATTACTCTTAACTTTAACATGTGTTATTGGCACTTACGTCCGTATTAACTATTAATAAGGAAGTCTCAAACCCAACCTCACTTGAGAACCTATTTGACAGATAAAACAACGTTTCGTTTCACTTTTAAAAATGAATAACTTTATTTATGTTACATACTAAATTTTTACGTAAAAATAAAGATATAGCTCTACTTATTTTTATGTTTCTGCAATCTATAATATGAAAATTACGGTATACAAAATAAAATAAATTAAATTACTATGTAACATTAATAAAATTGTTCACTTTTAAAACGTTGTTTTATCTTTGAGACTCCTTTATTAATACGGTCCATAGTCTCTTAGTCTCGTTATAATGTACTCAATTATATTGTAAGTTTTATGTTGTATTATTACATATATAATTAATAAGAAATCCGATAAATTTTCCGACAAATTTCGTCTTCACAATTAGTCGATAGTTGATAGTATTTCTCCATTACCTTTCAACTTTATGAGAGTCCCTTACTTATGATTTGAAATGGCCATTTACCTTTCACCCTATATTTTATACCGCCACAATAAAACTGGCCACGGTAGCAAATTACATATTCAAATGGGACGTGTAATAAACATTCGCTTATGTACACATAAATCCATGTCGACACACAGATAACAAGAAGGAAGGGATATTTACTGTTCAACTTTAGATAATTGTAGTTAAAAAAATGACGCCTCTGTGGTCTAGTGGTTTAGAGCCTAGCTCTCGACTCGGAGGTCGAAGTTCGATTCCCGCATTGGAACAACAAAAAAGGTTGTTTTCAAGTTTGGTTAGGACAATGCAGGCTAATCACCTTATTGTCTGACAAGAAATATGATTCATGCGTCGGATGGGATGATTTTTTTTTCTTTTTCGTTATTCTTGCGTCCGTAAAATAAAAATGGTAAAAGTAAAAAAAAAAGGAATATTTTTTAGGTTTTGACAAAAAAATATTAAAAAATACATTTCCAAAATGAGGAAAGGTAGCATAATCATATCTCAATGTTATAGTGACTGTTTTTTTACACACTGTATAGTGACGTATGAAACATAATATTGTTGCAATAATTTCAATATTTCATAATTGAACGTAATTCCAAATTAAGATAAAGTCTCGTAAAGATTTAATCACACTGCATTCCCACCAATATAGACAAACCCTATACATTAAAACCCATGTTCTTTAGTTTATGAGTAATGGCATGACAGACGAACATATGCCGACGATTCCGCGCGACAGTTCGCGAGTAGCACGTGCCTGCGACTAATGACACCCAATAACTTTGTTGACGTGGCGTATTTGTTACACAGTAAGTGCTAGAGTTGACTAAGTGGTAGTGTTAAAAATGCTACTAAACTAACACTTATATAGAAATAGTTTATTTACGAGTATATTTTCTTATTCTTAATTATTTTCTTATTCGTAATTTATCTAGTTCTTTTAACTTAATATGTCTAGGCGCGTGCCGTAACGCCTACTGGCGAGTTTTAATAACCAATCTTTTAGATCGCGATCCGTCGTTTGTTATTGTGTTTGGAGAGTGAGTACCTATAGGAAAATGGTCGAAGTATGAAACTTGTTACTTTATTAGGCGCAATACGTAGTCAACACCATCACCTATCGACCATTTTCCTATGGCTACTCACCATCCAAACACCTGTATATAGACCAACAAATTCAATGAATCCGAGACAGCAATTTAATATTTTATTTCTAAACTTCATAATTTCCGAATGAGCACTATTATAACGCACATTAAAGTAAATTAATCAAAATATATTAACACAGCTGTTTGACGCCATTAAGTAACCGCGCATTTCATTCAATTAAATAAGCAGATTCAATCAGATGACTGCGACTATGATACTTGAGGTAAGCTGAAAATTTGAGTACTCTGAAACCTTTTAAATAAATATATATTACAAAGATACGCTGATTCGACTAAACACTACTATCGACGGTATTGGTTAATGATAATGTTAACAAATTGTTAATTGATAGGTATAAGAAATATAAATATGAAATCGCCTGATACGAAGTGATCGCCGAAAGCGATTAACTCGTATCAGTCAATCTTCACACTTTCGACGTGAGTATTCAATTATTGGCAATCGCTGATAGCCATCAGGTGTTTAAAGCTCTTTTTTTTGCGCTCCATTTTTATTAGGGATCCTCACGAATAAAAAAAATTCTCTACGAACATTGTATTACGGAATACCTAGTTGAAGAGAAAATACAATACACAATTATTATTTCTATAGAACTAATTGCTTTTAAAAATATCACGTATAACATCTTATTAAGCCTAAGTTTATGAAAGGATATAGTTAAATAAATAGTTTTATCAAATATTATCTCTGTAGAACCATATTATAGCATTTAATAACAAAACTTTTTAATAACAGAACAGAATATCTTATTAATCCCAAGTTATGTGACAATTCAAGTCAAGAAAATAATTTAAAAAAGGAGTTTCCGAGACCACCTTCTGGCTCCATCATCAGATGAGATTGTCATCATAACGCAAAGACAATGAAACATCAGGTCAATCAGAAACCGGGAATTCGAAGTGAACTTGCATGTTTTGCATACACACATACATAAGTACCTATCTATACTTAATATTATAAAGCGGAAGAGTCTGTTTGTTTGTTTGTTTAAACTCGCTTATCTCAGGAACTACTGGTCCGAATTGAAAAATTATTTTTTTGTGGGATAGTCCATACAAAGAGGAAGGCTATAGGCTATATATTACTATATAATAATATATACATTACGCTGCGACCAAGGGTCAGTAAGTAATGTTGCAAGAACGGGGAAAATTATTCACATTTCAGGACTTTCGTTGCGTGCGCTGCATAGAAAAGGTTTAAGCTACTCAAAAATATGTATGAAAGAATTATTCCTTTTTAATAATCATAATAATAAAAACCAACGTGAGGAATCAAAAGATAATCGCGATAGTGTTTCCGACATCCACGCGGACGAAGTCGCGGGCACAGGCCACAGCTAGTTACTAAAAAAAAGTAAACTACAGAACCCTTAACTAATATTAGTTTGTCGCTTCAAATGCCTACATAACAAACCCGTGACCTGAGAGTTCACATGTTATAAACATCTTTTAATTATAAGTATAATAATGTTTCAATTAATATTTAGATATTAAAAAATCTTTTATCCTCAGATACACAACATATTAATAAATCTACACTAATATTATAAAGAGGAAAGATTTGTATTTTTGTATGTAATGACTTAACGCAAAAAGTACTGGACCGATTTTAATAATTCTTTTTTCATTAGATAGCTACATTATCACTGAGAAACATAGGCTATATAAAAATCAATTGCTGTTCGTTAGTCTCGCTAAAACTCCAGATCAGCTGAACTGATTCGGCTATTTTTGGTCTTGAAATATCCGTGGATGTCCCGGGAAGGTTTACCGGTTTCCATGCTCAACGAAGTGGGCAGGGGTCAGCTAGTATTATACGGGGTGTAAAAAGAGCAGTCACTATAACTTTGGGATATGATTAGGTATACTACCTTGTCTCGTTCTACAAATGTATTTTTTTCTTTTTTTTTGGCAAGAAATTAAAAAAATATATTTTTTTTTGCTCTATTGTTATTTTTGCAACAAAAAAATAAGAAATAGTAAAAAGTGATAAACATTTTTTTTTAGTTTATTACACAAAAAAATATACATTTCCAAAATGAGTTTGAGTTAAGATAGTATAATCGTATCTCAAAGTTATAGTGACTGCTTTTTTTACATAATATGCATATGGTTATTCAAACTTGGCGCTATACAGACTAAGTTAAAAGTGAAACGTAACGTTTTTTTATCAGTCAAATTGGTTCTCAAGTAGAGGTTTCGATTGAGATTCAAAGCAAATGTACCTTCTGATCCCCGAAGCGCATCTGTCTCCTGGCGTTCCTCGCGACGTTCATGCGGCACAGGAACACGCGGTCCTCGGCATCTGCAGCGCGGGAGAGCTCCGTGCGCACCGCCTGCTGGTCCTGCTTGTCGATCACGTCGTACACGCTGTCCCCGTGGATGAGAAGATCCTCCTGCAGATAGGATTGTTGATTAGGAAAACAATCAGCTTCTAATATGCAAAGACTACCGTCCCATATAACCTATCTTTAATACAAAAAAAAAAATAGATGTCACTACTAGGTATCAACGTTTTGTAAATTATAAATATGCCGAATTAAGTACAAATATTGACATTAAAATATAGATAAGCATATTTTTAAAGCACACATTAAGCTAAATTGAACTCCTTAGTTAAGAAGAAGATACAAAACGAAATTGGTAATTAGTATTTTCCAATAGTGGCGCTAGATGGCGATTTCCGGAATGTGCCTGGAAATCAAAGAAAACAAAAATAGCCAGTCGAATTGCCAGTATTAAGGTGATACCATTTTCTAGTGCTAGGTCGTGTCTCTGTTAATATATCTACTTTGTGATATAAGATACAAACAGACCATAATATGAGCCAGTAAAATTATCCAAATTAGATTTTATATTGTATATTAAATGACGTGGCACATATAACTATTATGTATAAAGTGAACAAATATATAAATAACAGTAATACTTCACTACCAATTATGGGCTCAGATATCACAAACGAACATGTGCATTGTGCAATAATAATTAATATTATTTGCGTTGCGAGTTTGCAGATTCCGCGTTGCGGGTTTTCGGGCTCCGCGTCGCGGATTTGCGAATTAGCGGGTTACGCGTTGCGGGTTTGCGGGTTCCGCGTCGCGGATTTGCGTGGTTCCACGATGTTATTGAATTTCATCACCAGATCATCGAAGTTAAATTCGGTTAATCCGTTTAGAATACTATGCCACACAGACACGTCAAAATGATAAAACCCTTTGGTTTCGTCGGAGGTTAAAAAAAGAGGGCTAGAGACAAATTAGAGGGATAGAACCCATTCAGGTGCGCCTTAGTTACCACTAGTTTATTTTTATTTTTTTTGTACATTTTATATTATCTTATTACAGATACTATTTAATAATGTTCTACTCTGTACTTTCTATATTGTAGCATAGATTAACATACTTGCGAAACACACCGAAACGTCATTGGGATTTTTACCAGCTTTGAAAAAACCGTAACCACAAATCACAAGAATATTATTAAGCAATATTTTCATTTCCATTGCATTTTCTGTAATTATTTCAAATCATGTTGATAGAGAACAAAGAAATCAATCATGATATTTCATAATATTATGAATATTTGTTGTAATAACCAGTATTTCGCTTCCTATATATATAATATGACCTATGCTGCAGTAATCCATTGCTCGTCAGTGGTCGTCATAACCTGAGTGGATCTTCGTTTTTGCACAGTTTGGGTGTAACACTGTTGTATTTATCATTGTTTTTTGTTGTAACCTGGTTAGTTTTATTTGTTATTGTTGCATTTTTTTCTCTCTTTTCATGTTCTAGCTGTTGAATGTAATAGTTTTATTTTATTTTGTTACTCTCAAAAAACATGATGTACTAATGCAGTGTTGTAGTACCAAAATTAGCAAAATAAAGATTTTTATTATTATTATAATTACGTTTATATCTAATTGTTTATATCTAATTTACTAATAGCACAAAGTAAATAAGAAACTAATGGTTAATTCTTCCCTAGCACAAATCCTAATATCCTTCTGTATACAATATTCAGTCGGATAGACTTAATATGTCAAGCCAGCGTACTGACGCGACAGTGATACATGATCTACAACTGTGTTGAGATGTCCAATACATCACGACACAGCTTGTATGGAGCGGACTGACGGTTCACACGAGGACACGCAAATGTCAGTCCTCTGGTTGTCCTGTGTCGAAAATAGGACAGGGACCTTATTTAAGATGCCATAGCTAGTATCTATATTAATATTATAAAGCGGAAGAGTTTGTTTGTTTGTTTAAACGCGCTAATCTCAGGAACTACTAAAAATCTTATTTTGTTGGATAGCCCATTTATAGAAGAAGGCTAAAGGCTATATAATATTACGCTGCGACCAATAGGACCGAAACGTCAGTGAGAAATGTTGCAAAAACGGGGAAAATTATTCACATTTGGGGACTTTCGTTGCGTGCTCTGGTTTAAGTTACTCAAAAACCACGCGAAAGAAGTCGCGGGCACAGCTAGTCATTTATAAAGATCGAAAACGAAATACAACGTTAGTGATAATAGCGATTGCATCTTGAATCAGGGCCCAGAGGCGAGACAGGATAGGATGATTTGCAAAAGTATTTAGTAATTGTGCAAACTTTTGTTAAAGATATCAAAGTCAATTATTATAATAGCTCCCCTCACCGATTTCGGTGTCGGTGGCCGATTTCATTGAAATCAGGCTAGCTACGCAGGAGTCGTTTTGTAGTGCCCAAGTGTGTGCGCAATACACAAATACACTTTCTCTTCCTTTTACTCTCATAACCCGGGACGGTTAACCGGGACGGTATAAGGGACGGTAAACCGACACGACAGGCGAGAGAAAAGGCGCAGAACCGACTTTTTACATGCCCATCCGACGCATGTATCATCTTTCTTGTCAGACAATTAGGTGGTCAGCCTGCATTGTCCTAACCAGACTTGAAAACAACATTATATAAAACAACATAGATAATATTTTTATTATATTATACATATTTGTTCCTCCGGCAGAATTCGAACCGACGACCTCTAGCTTGAGTGCCGACGTGCTTGTCCACTGTGCTACAGAGGTCATTATACACGTCTACATACGACAAAACTGCACAAATTGCATTTCAAACAGTACAAATGTGCAGTTCAATCAGTAAAAACTGTGCAGTTCAAACAGTACAAACTGTGCAGTTCAAACAGTAAAAACTGTGCAGTTCTGGCGTCTGCAGCGGGTATAATGTTAAGTGTATAACGGTGGTCCTATTAAAGTAATATTCTGCGGTCCTGCGGTCTCTCCGCTGATGAAAATATCTCCACAATCTCGCCAAGTGTACGCCTCTTTAAAAACAAAAGCGTTGCGGTGACGCCTGCGCCTGCGCAATTACACACAATGAATGGAATTGCTTGTAATTGTAAAAGAAGTTTAATTGTTTCATCTCAGCTGCAGTTATTAGAATATGATAGCTGTTGTCCGCGCAACTGTTTTATATTATGTCCGTTTTAAATTTAACCTAAACAAACCAAAAACACAGAAATTTTATTTACTTATTCACTTTCGACGGAATATTAAAGGATCATACTTTATTATCTAACACATTTAATAACAATTAAACAATAATTAATAAATTTAAATATGAAATGAAACATTTTTACAGTTTCGAAATGGCGTATTTTCCATTTTGACACCATATAATATATTCTACAGTCGGTACTGTAGAATATAGTCTATAGTATATGGATTCATAGTCGCAAACAATAATGTTACGTGCAGCATTTTTTGTTTTGGCATCTTATATTAATTACTTTATATAACTCAAAAAAATCAAAGGTCTAAAATGACCACAAGTAGTGATTCTTACTATGCCGGGGCTCGCTGGCTCCTAGGCTATACACACGAACGCACTGGTCGTTGACCTAAGACCTGACCAGGATTGCAACTCATATATTTTTTTTACTTTTATGGATATCTTTGATCGTGATTTGGTAAGTAATTTATATGAGTTTCCAAAACAAAAAATGCTCTACAAGTCCTTCTCTTTACACTATATTCGGCATGATATTTCATAAATCACACTGTATATGGCTTGACTGTCTGTTTGTCATCTGGTTCTGCCAACGTACGTGTTACTTCAACTAGTAAAAATTTTAGATAAGAAAAAAAAAATTACAAAAGTAAAAAAATGCCGATCGAATTGAGAACCTATTTCTTTTTTTTTTAAATGATATTATGTTATTCCACAACATACGGGTTACATAATAAATGTTCCTTGTTTAATCCGCAGCTTTCACTTATATTCCAAAGTTACAACAATATGTTTACATTACGGTGCAGTTAATGAAATAGTTTACCTGCGCATTAAACTTTCAATTACGGGCGGGTTTATTAACTTTAATTAAATCATAGCGAGCATGCGAGGGCAAATTTCCCGCCGTTTTATTCTGTAGGGTTTGCACTTGCCATTTTATATTTTTTGTTTTTTTTTTTTTTAACGTAATTCACATATGCTACGGCCTTCCATATTTAGGATTATTTACATTTAGATAGCATTATAATAAATTATACCTAATCTCAATTAAGTAGTTTCTCTATTGTGCTTAATTCTCTATAAAAAATAATAACAATATAGGTAATAATAATATCAATAGACGCTTCACACCACGTCAATCTGGCCCTATGCTAAGTATCCGAAGAACTTGTGTTACAGGTACCAGACAACGGAAATATATATTTAATACTTTTATATTATACACAGATTATAATATATAAGATTTTTATTATATTAATACACAAATTTAATACACATCCATGACCCAGGAACATTGAAAACAAAAATAGTAGTTAGTAGCATTATTAACTCAAATGGAAAAAATCCTTTAAACTTTTAGTTATTATATATTACGATAGTATTATTAGACAGAAGGCCAAGCAGAAACATTTTATTGATAACTGCGTATTCGTAAACGTTATCGAATATGTGCTGTCATCATTTTCATTCATTCGTCAAAACAACAGCGATAACGTTACGAAGACGTAAATATTGTTAATTCTTGTTTTGATAACATCATCGTTCATTTGTTTCATGTAAATTGGTTCAGTCATAGGTATATGTGTATAGTAAAATAATTTATCATTTATCACGAAATATTGGTGCGTGTTATCAATATTTAATCCATTGTAAATGTAATGTGGCAGACGGCAGCCCTGCGTGACGTCACTGGGCCCCGCCCACCTGTCGCTGTGTTAAGACATCATCGGCTGCACGCTGCGCTGCGATGCAGAATTTCAGTCTAAGGTTAACTTTATAATGAAGGGTTAAGCGAAATTAATTCTTATTACTTAAACAAACATTAGCCGACAATACGGTTATTAAAACAAATGAAAAACTCGATTTAATTTTGTTACATAGCCCGTATCACTCTCACACTAAATATGAATCTGACATCTCTCAAGTTAAAACCTATAGAATGAACGGCTCTATGGATTTTAGCTGCTGATTTTAGCTGCCGATTTTTGCTGCTGATTATAGCTGCTGATTATAGCTGATGATTATAGCTGCTGATTTTAGCTGGCAGAGCGTGCCAAACCCATAACTCTACTTCTGGCGTAGTCGGGTAAAAATATAGCAATACTAGCTGACCCGTGCCCACTTCGTTGAGCATACAAACTGTTAAAACCTTCCCGGAACTGCCACGAATACTTTAAGACCAAAAATAGCCGAATCGGTTCAGCCGTGCTTTAGTTTTAGCGAGACTAACGAACAGCAATTCATTTTTTATATGCGAATAGGAAGAGGAGAAGAAAAAGATAGATAGATATAGTAAGTAATTATATGAGGTGCCAAAAAATGCTCTACGCGTCCTTCTTTTAACACTATAATCGACTAGATATATGAATAATAAATCATCCTGTATAGATAGATGGATTTTTAATACACCACGAAGGAGTCACAATTATCCCTCAGTTTAAAAACGTCAAAACTCACATGGATACATAAAAGATTGAAAGCGAAAATGTTTGACCAGCACTACGACAATTATCCTTATCATTACGTTATTTGCAAACGTAGACAGGCGTGACAAACGAAGACGCTCGCTGTCATACAAATCTATACCTTAATATTATAACAATAGCGATGATATTATGCTGTAAGTAAAAACTGACGCTTCAACTCGTTGAGCCAATGTCCCAACTAGGCTACAGACGTTACAGAATCTAGATACCATCTATATCTAGTAGTTATATCTCAAACAATACATTTCCAATTGATTTCCCGATCTTCAGTGCCCGTTAGTTCCGATGGATCGATAACGATATTCGACTTCTACTATCTACCCAGTTATCTTATTTATTATATCGAATCATATTCAATGTATTGCATTATTGAAATATATTGGCTATCTGTCTCGGCAAGGTACCGCTTAGAATAAAACTTATTGACGCACTGACAGCAGCGTCTACTAACTGTATACTTCATCAAAATCGGTCAAGCCGTTTACGAGGAGTTCAGTAACATACACACGCACAGAAGAATAATATCCCACCCAAAAACATTTTCATGTAAAAATGTTGCCAAGACGTGTCTACATAGCTTACCGTGAAAAAGTTATCAGATATCGTATAAAGCAAAGCTCTACAGATTATACACGCTCTAAGCCTACAAGCTCTACACTACACCATCAAAATATAGGAAAGTGGGCAGAACTCATGAAGTGTCAAGATTCTTGATCTATGCGCCCTTACTTTACCAGGCATACTTTACCCACTCTACATTTCAGTCAAAAGGCTGTTTTATTTCACACACGATGAATATTGCCTATGAAATCTTCGTAACGGTAGCAAAACGATAATAGCTACGATATTCACTTATCTATACATATAATAAATCTGTAGAGGGGTCATGTCTGTACATTAAGAATATTTAAGTGAAAATTAAAAAAAGGGGGTCTATATAAGCCACAGAACCTAAAAATAACATTTTTGAAAAAAATGTCTGTCTGTCTGTCTGTCTGTCTGTCTGTCTGTCTGTCTGTCTGTCTGTCTGTCTGTCCATATGGGAATGTTTGTCGTCGCATCACGCTAAAACCACTGTATGGAATGAAATGAAATTTGGCAGGCAGGTAGCTTACGACCTGAAGAGCATTATTGGAAATTATTATCCCGAAAAACGAAAGGGTTCCCGTAGGATCTTCAAAAAATTGTAGCTACCTATTTGACGGTATTTCAGCCATACTACTCAACGTATTTAAATGCCATTTGGCAAGCAGGTAGCTTATAATCTGAAGAGCATTATTGGAAATTGTTATCCCGAAAAACGAAAGGGTTCCCGTGGGATCTTCAAAAAATTGTAGCTACCTATTTGACAGTATTTCAGCCAAACTACTCAACGTATTTAAATGCAATTTGGCAGGCTGGTAGCTTATGACCTGAAGAGCATTATTGGAAATTGTTATCCCGAAAAACGAAAGGGGTCCCGTAGGATCTTCAAAAAATTGTAGCTACCTATTTGACGGTATTTCAGCCATACTACTCAACGTATTTAAATGCCATTTGGCAAGCAGGTAGCTTATAATCTGAAGAGCATTATTGGAAATTGTTATCCCGAAAAACGAAAGGGTTCCCGTGGGATCTTCAAAAAATTGTAGCTACCTATTTGACGGTATTTCAGCCAAACTACTCAACGTATTTAAATGCAATTTGGCAGGCAGGTAGCTTATAATCTGAAGAGCATTATTGGAAATTGTTATCCCGAAAAACGAAAGGGTTCCCGTGGGATCTTCAAAAAATTGTAGCTACCTATTTGACGGTATTTCAGCCAAACTACTCAACGTATTTAAATGCAATTTGGCAGGCAGGTAGCTTATGACCTGAAGAGCATTATTGGAAATTATTATCCGGAAAAACGAAAGAGTTCCCGTGGGATCTTCAAAAAATTGTAGCTACCTATTTGAAGGTATTTCAGCCAAACTACTCAAAATATTTAAATTAAATTTGGCAGGCAGGTATCTTATGACCTGAAGATCATTATTGGAAATTATCATCCCGAAAAACGAAAGGGTTCCTGTGGGATCTTTAAAAAATTGTAACTACCTATTTGACGGTATTTCAGCCAAACTATTCAACGTACTTAAATGAAACTTGGCACAAAAGTAGATTGTAACATGAAATAATCAACATAATATTTTTAACCGACTTCCAAAATAGGAGGTGGTTTCTCAATTCGTAAATATATGTTTTTTTTTTATGTTTGTTCGTGGATATCTTCGTCGTTTATGAACCGATTTTAAATATTAGTTAATGTAATACCACTACTACTTAGTCTTTGAAGATATACGTTTGGAAATTTCGACATCGTTTATACTGCAAGCATATGGTAATTAATAAATAAAAAACCGGGCAAGTGCGAGTTGGAATTGCGCACCGAGAGTAGACCGCCAACGCCGAAAAATTTGGCGGTCGGCGCAAGCAGCGCAGCGTCGGATTGAAAGTCGGCGTCGGGCGTCGGCGTCGCAACGTTAGGCGTCGCGCCGTAGGGCGTCGGGCGTCGCGATATCGGGCGTCGCGACGTTGGGAGTCGCGGCGTCGGGCATCGGGCGTCAGCGTCGCGGCGTTGGGCGTCGCGGCGTTGGCCGTCGGCGTCGTGACGTTGGGTGTCGCGGCGTCAGGCATCGGCGTCGTGACGTTGGGCGTCGCGGCGTCAGGCGTCGCGGCGTCGGGCGTCGTCGTCGCGACGCCCAACATCGCGACGCCGCGGCATCGGGCGTCGGCGTCGCGACGGCGGGCGTCGCGGCGTCGGGCGTAAGCGTCGCGGCGTCAGGCGTCGCAGCGTCGGGCGTGACGACGTTTTGCGTCGCGGCGTCGGGCGTCGGCGTCGCGGCGTCGGGCATCGGGCGTCGGCGTCACGACGTTGGGCGTCGCGGCGTCCGTCAGAGTCACGACGTTGGGCGTCGGCGTCGCGGCGTTGGGCGTCGGCGTCGCGACGTTGGGTGTCGCGGCGTCAGGCGTTGGCGTCGCGACGTTGGGCGTCGCTGCGTCGGGCGTCGCGGCGTCGGGCGTCGCGGCGTCGGGCGTCGCGGCGTCGGGCGTCGCGGCGTCGGGCGTCGCGGCGTCGGGCGTCGCGGCGTCGGGCGTCGCGCCGTCGGGCGTCGTCGTCGCGACGTTGGGCGTCGTCGTCGCGACGTTGGGCGTCGCAGCGTCGGGCGTCGCGGCGTCAGGGGTCACGGCGGCGGGCACCGCGGCGTCGGGCGTCGCGGCAGCGGGCACCGCGACGTCGGGCGTAGCGCCGGCGGGCACCGCGGCGTCGGGCGTCGGCTCCACGACGTTGGACGTTGCGGCGTCCGGCGTCGCGGCGTCGGTCGTCGCGGCGTTGGGCGTCATATACGGGACATGAGCGCGTTTAAACAAACAAACAATTTACATTTGGGGACTTTCTTTGCATGCGCTGCATAAACGGTTTAAGTCAAACAAACACCACGCGAACGAAGTCGCGGGCACAGCTAGTGTTTTATATTTGTACTGGTGTCATTATATCTTAAAATTTTCAACTATTTAGCATCATCCAAAGCAAAGTTATGAGAGTTAAAAAAAACGACGAAACGTTTCGAGAAAAGGCAGTGCCCTTGCGCTCCGCTTGGCTCATCTTGGCATATTCTTGTTCATTGGTCTTGAAATATTCGTGGAAGTCCCGGGAAGGTTTAAACGGTTTGTATGCTCAACAAAGTGGGCACGGGTCAGGTCTTCAAGTTGGTTGCTGAACAAATTTTTTCACCCCGTAATTTTTAACCCTTTGAGGTACAAACGATGTTAAATACGGTACAAACGGGTACAATCTTAGTACAATCGAATGATGATAATAAAAATAAATAATTTGAAAGTCGGTTGCTAAGTTCACATAGGTACGGATCAGCTAGTATCTTATAAATGACTAAATAGTCATAAGATATATTGGCGCTCATTGGAGGCGTTCAGTTGTGAACGAACTGATGATGATTATAATAACAGCTGTAGAACAAAGCATTCCAAGCCGTAGGCAGCACCAAAACAGAACATGGTACTGTCCAGATGTAATTTGTGCCGCAGAAATTTACCGAGCGCTTTTAGCATAATGGTCGGTACTACATTATAATTACATCATACAACTTATTGTTGATGCAGAACATTAAATTGTGTTATGTTAATACATTTATTGCCTCCATGGCCCAGTGAGCTTGGCTCTCGAAACTGATGTTCGATTCGTTCGTTGGAACAACAAAAAATGTTGTTGGCGTTAATGTCTTTTAAATTAAAAAACACCTATAGTGTTGCAGGGGGCTGATTCAAGATCCCATCGCTAATTATCGCTTACAAAAATGACATACCAAATCGCGATAATTTAGCGTAGCTTATGTCAAATCCCATACATTTTGTTATCGAACTTTGTAAGCGATAATGAGCGATGACATCTTGAATCAGCCCTCAGTTCTATAATACCCGTTTCAGTTACACCACTGGGCCCTGATACAGTGACATACGAAATCGCTCGTCATTTAGCGAAGCTTACATATTATGTAAAATCCCATACATTTTTATTTTCGATATTCGTAAGTGATAATGGTATCTTGAACAAGGGCTCACTAAGAATTAGAGATTTTATTACGCTACGTGAGGGCCGTATTCACGCACAACAAACAGCCGTGTCCGTTACCACACCCGTCTTTTGAAGTCCGATTAGGATAAAGCAGGCTGATCACCTGATTGTCTGACAAGGAAGATGGGCATGTGTAAAGTTAGTTGCGGAACTCTCGCCAGTCGTGTCTCTCATCTATCCTACTAGTTTGCGAGAGTTAAGCAAGATACACTCTCTATTGTGTATTACGCACACACTTGGGTACTAAAACTGTATGATTTCAAAACCACTTGAAACCATTCCAGCTGTTTTTTATGAAACCGGCCAAGGTCGCCGAAATTGATGGGTCCTGTTTTTACATTAAAATAAAAAATAAAGAGACATAACACAGCAAAAGGTTAGCAAAAATATTAACCCACACATATACATATTAAAATAAAAGAAAAAAAAATCGGACACGGAACTCTAAAAATCAGTATACGTCAGTATTGTACCCGTTACCTTACTTACTACTTACTATGTTACTGCTTACTACTAACTATCAACAAAGTTAACACTTGCACAACCCGCCGCGGGCCGTGTTCCATTGGTTTACGAAACTGCGGCTAATTGTTACACCTCATATGATTTATAACACCGATAGATGCTTGGGCTAACTTATGTTACTTACTTTCGAAAACAATTACAATAGTGAATTATAGATTTTTTATAATACCTGCTACTAAATATCTTCAAATAATGTTGGCAGTCGCTTTGTCTAAGGCATGATAACAATCTGCGCGCCAAATATTATCGAAATCTACACTAATATTATAAAGAGGAAAGATTTGTATTTTTGTATGCAACGACTTAACTTAAAAAGTACTGGACCGATTTTAATAATTCTTTTTTCATTAGAAAGCTATATTTTCACTGAGTAACATAGGCTATATAAAAATCAATTGCTGTTCTTTAGTCTCGCTAAAACTCGAGATCAGCTGAACTGATTCTCGGCTATTTTTGGTCTTGAAATATTCGTGGAAGTCCCGGGAAGGTTTCCACGGTGTCCATGCTCTACGAAGTGGGCACGGGTCAGTTAAATTATATAATTACTAAAATTACTTTATAATTGGCTATTTTTTTTTTGACTCGACGACAATAACAACATTTTTTTACCTATGTTACTCGAGTGCTAATTGAAACGGTGCAGGTTTAATTCCTAAGTTGTGGCAATGAAACTTTTCAGATCTCAAGTACATTGTATAATGTTCGTTGTCCCTATCTACCTATGCTTTTCACGCGCTCACCTGGCCCGAGTGGCCGGGAGCGGGGGAACCACGACCAGGGGCTAATGAGCCCCTCTACGTGGGGTCGAAGGACCCGGTATTGAAGATACCGAGCCGTATTATACTTTATGTTTTTCTAGGGAAAACCCCCCGCGGCAGAACGCAGGGGAAAACCATGGCGCTAAGGGAAAAGAAGCCTTGAGAGGCTTATTCCTGAATGGCGAGACGACAAGTGGCGAGTGAGGCCCCGGTCCTGAGACCGAGGAACGTGTGTGGTTCCACTCCTCCCACGCCTCTCATCGTCCCGCGGACCAAAGCCCTAACAAGGTGGGGGCAAAATAAATGACACGACAAGACGTTTTTTTGAAGGCAAAACCCCCGCGTCAGGGCGCAGGGAAAAACCTTCTGTATACATTTTATTTAATGTGCGACTGCCTGAAGGGCTAGACTTTGACGAGTCGATCTTTAACCGACTCGCGGACCCAGCCGATCCAGGGAGTGGGGGGGCTCCGGGAGCCATGAAGGGGGGAGGGGGCATAAGGATGCCAAATGGTGAACGCTCGGAGAGCGTTGCAGGGAGCGCCGGGTGCGCGCCCGCGCGTCGGGCGGCCTGTTCGTTGTCCGTATGGACGCTTTAAATATGAAGGAAAACATCGTGTGGGAACCCGCACATGGTTGGCCCCAGACGTATTGACCAGTCATTCCCCTGGACTAGGCCGACTGTGTCGTGAAAATCCCATGTTCTAGGCAATCATGCGACATTTAAAACCTCTGTCTGTTCCAGGCCCTACAGTATTTAACGAGTGGCTACTTCACTCTGATGTATAAATCACCCAATAATGGATGCAAACCTTTTAACATATTTTGCTACACGACCATTGGCTCCATACGTTTGTAATTTTTGACGACCTTCGTAGCGCAGTTGGTTGAGCGCGTTGGTACTCGAACGAAAGGTCGCGGGTTCGAATCCTGCCGAGGGAACAAAAAAAAGTTTTCAATGTTCCTGGGTCATGGATGTGTATTAAATTTGTGTATAATATAATAAAAATCTTAGATATGTGTATAGTATAAAAGTATTAAATATATTTCCGTTGTCTGGTACCTGTAACACAAGTTCTTCGGATACTTAGCACAGGGCCAGATTGACGTGGTGTGAAGCGTCCATAGATATTATTATTATTATATAATTATATTGCGTACATACATTGTCAACATCAATACCTTTTTTTTAGCTTTTTTAGCCGTAGACTTCACTGCCTTAGTTTATGACTAAGTCGCTAAATATAGGTCATACATACAAATGAATACGCCCCTAAAGTAAGCCCTCACCTAGACGCGGCCCTGCAATGCACAAAACAACTTATTCTACTTATCTTACAAATGGGCGAATCTTAATAACAGTGATAGATCGCTGGAGGCTTTCATCGGCCAGTATAACGAGACCTCACGGGCTGGGAACACTACCTGGAGTTGTACAGCAATGGTGGAGCCTTTGAAATTTGGAGGTCAAGTCGAGCTGGTCAGGGCACAAGGGAGGAAAGGGCATTGTATATTGTTTGGTATTCAATTGTGGCTATTGTGAAGCCACGTGTGGGGTATCGTATGTTATTAACTCGCATTCATCATCATCAGTCGGCTATCAAATAACACATGAGTATGTATTGATGTGTAATAACTTTTTTTAAAAACTATAACTCGACTATGTAAGCTTTATAACCAGGGTCCTTAGTTAAGAAATTCCGGTCTAGTGGTTCTGAGCTTCGCTCTCGACCCGAGGTCGTGGTTTTGATTCCCGCGTTGGTACAACAAAAAATGTTGTTTCAAGTTTGGTTACGACAATGCAGGCTGATCACCTGTTTGTCTGGCATTTTCTGACATGTAGCCGATTTCATTGAAACCAGGCCAGCTTAGTTATTTTATATTGCCCAGTTGCGTGCGCAATACACAAAGACACTCTCTTCCTTTTACTCTCATAACCAAGTGGGACGGTAAACTGACACGACTGGCGAGAGAACAGGCGCAGGACCGAGTTTTTACATGCCCATCCGACGCATGGATCATCTTTCTTGTCAGGCAATCAGGTGATCAGTCTGCATTGTCCTAACCAAACTTGCAACATTTTTTATTGTTCCAACGTGGGAATCGAACCCACGACCTCGGGGTCGAGAGCGAAGCTCAGAACCACTAGACCACGGAGGCGAGATATACCTATATAGGTCATTGAAGCCGTAAGACAATACCAACATAATATCAAAAATGCCCGATTAATACCATAAATACAGATAATAATCGAATATTAACAAGCCGGTATACGGTTACGACCGCCGGAGCCACCCACATAACAATTTTGTTTTTAATCGCCGTATTAACTGGGACCTATTGTTTTAGAGTCACAGATTAAGTACTTACTAGCCTAAGACTTATCATTAATCTTAATTGCGAAATGTCTATACTCAATACTCGCAATGTAAAATATACTCTACGTGTATTGAATTAAGTTTGATTATGGTTGATGGGACGGGTATGATTATATTGGTCCCATCAAAATGAGATCGTGGGATAGTGCGTGGATTGAGATGCTTCGGATCCAATGCGTCTATGGTAATAGATTTACGTCAATTTTTATGAACTTTCTATGGGGCTATGAGAAATTGAGTCTACGTAATCTATCTAGGCTATAATATTCTTCTTCTAACTTAAGAGCAAACACTACGAAATTTTTTCCATACAGAAATAAGGGTTTGCGGGATTCCTCTTTCCTCCCTGGATGCTAGAGTAACATTTTTTTTCCTGAATATTTATGGATATTGTTTGTTCGTCCCTATATTTTCCTTGTTTTAATAAATTAGCTATTTAAAGATAAATGGACGTTTAAAAACCTAAAAAAAAAGTACCAGACTCTCCGCTATGTTTAAACATCTAGGAAACGGATTTGACTAAAATAAACAACAAAATCAAAATACAGGAACCTAACTCAATTCTTTTTTTATCTAATAAAGAAAAATATTTAAATCGGTTAAGTTTTGGAGGAGGAAACACGAATCCTTATAAACGTCGATTTCTGGTACTTTTAATAGGTAATTTCAGTCCAAGTTGCAGTTGTCTCTATCGCGCTAGTGCTGGATAGCTAAGGCACTGTGAGACAATAGATTTTATAAATACCTATTTTGTATTTCTCTCAACCGTGTTGTTTCCTCTTAAGAGCTTCTCTCTTGTCGGTGGAGTTTTCTCCATTCCTCTCTGCACTCCGCCCTTCTTTTGACCTCCTGATACGACACGACCATCACTTTCTCCTTTATCTGGTCCATAAAAGTTCTTCTCGGCCTTCCACGTTTTCTTCTACCTTCTATCTTTCCTCTAATAAAGTTGTCGTGCCGTATCAAGTGTCCTAACATCTTTCCTCTTCTGATCTCAATGGTTTTATATTAATGAGTGGTAATACTATAGGGTGTGTATGGGTCCATATAGAGTTTACTGTGAAAGTACCAGCGCTGAAAGAGGTACATTCTTTTAAATGATTGTATAGGAAATGGGAAAATTTATGATGTTAGTTTCGCATACAAACATGAAATTCAAAAGAAAGTCTTTTCGTTGCTGGTACTTTCACAGTATATTCAACATAGGAGGCACATATACACCCTAAAGTACCTATTATTATCAGTCACTTATTTTACACCTTGTACACAAAGGTCTTTGTATATTCATAACTTTTGCGCTAAGTTAGCTGTGAGTTATATTAAAAACTAGCTGTGCCCGCGACTTCGTTCGCGTGGATGTTGGAAACACTATCGCGATATATTATATCAATAATTCTGTCATACATATTTTTTGAGTAACTTAAACCGTTTATGCAGCGCACGCAACGAAAGTCCTCAAATGTGAATAATTTTCCCCGTTTTTGCAACATTTCTCGCTGACGCTTCGCTTCTATTGGTCGCGGAGTAATATTATATAGTCTAAAGCCTTCCTCTATAAATGGACTATCCACCAAAAAATATTTTTTCAAATCGGACCACTAGTTCCTGAGATTAGCGCGTTTAAACAAACAGTATGGCTGGCTTTATTTTCTCATTGTGAACATGACTCACAATTAAGATTTTATTAGCACAGGATTTTACCGTAAAAACTTGTATATTAATTTTTTTATTGTTTGTTTCGTAACACGCTGAATTATTTACAGTATCGGAATCTGATATCATTTTGATGCCAAAATAGCATTGAACATAACAGAATTACTAATAATCCTTGATAACATTGGCACGAAGAACTTTAATTTTTGCAACACGCTGTATATAAATGCATAAGCTGATATAAAATTTTCTACAAAATAATTATACTTTATCTCAATTTCGAATCATTCTTTATAGGCTATCGATTGTATCAGAATGACCTATTCTGGTAAATGATTTGACCAATTCCACTAATTATATAGTTACTTGTTTTTTAACCAATATTTTAGAATGAAGAAAGTTTCTACCAATTCTGACCAGAGTTGACATCATCATCATAATATTATTATGCAGGATTTAACATATTATTTTAATTTTATTCCTACAAAATCTTATACCACGGACATGCAAGTGCTTCCTACTACATGCTTAAAAAATCATGAAAGAACGCGCTTAACACGTTAAAATGAACTTTGTATGTTGTGCCCTGTTCTATTTCATGTCCCAAATTTTACAAAAATAGGTTCAGTACCCTATTCAAAACAAACAAAGTGACATTTCCTTCCTATCTTCTTCTTATATTTAAAAATGAATCACTGTTCGTTAGTCTCGCTAAAACTCGAGAACGGCTGAACCAATTCGGCTATTTTTGGTATTGATAATTTTGGTAATGATTCGAGGAAGTCCGGGGAATGTTTAAACGGTTCATCACAAACTGTTTCTATGCTCAACGAAGTGGGCACGGGTCAGCTAGTAATAGTATGGATGAAAATCGAATCTAAAGGAGTGATCTCCCAAAAACCGACATCACATTTTGTAACATTCTGTACAAGTGATCGATAGTATCAGAATCAGATCGGATCTATTATGGCGAATCATTTGCCCAATTCCGACGCCGCGCGGTGGTCCGCTGACCCTCGTTAGCTGGACCGCCGGGGAATTAATCACAATGTTTTATTGTTCGTTATACAGAGTGATCCGATTAGCTTTTGTTTTTGTATAATATTTTTTTTCTAAATAAATTTAGGGAGTTTAGCACACATTGTGGCTATGCATCGTACAAAATAGACTTATTACTTTTTACTAATTGTTTTTGTATAATATTATAAACAGATTTGATTGTTTGTTTGACTCCCAGATTGATTCATTTGGCTTAGATGTGAACTAAACCACAGGGAAGGTACCAATTTACTTTTTATCCTTTATTATTATCCTATATAATTGTATGATTCCTACGGGATTTCTAAAGTCGCGATCATCTATCAGTTATGAGATTTCATAATGAATTTGTAATTTTGTACCATACTAGATGATCGCAACTGCTTTTATTATGTATTCCAAATGGTAATTTAATTTTAATTTAAATAAACATTCAATCACGATTATTATTTGAATGTATAATGTTAATACCACCATGTATAAATGTTTTCGGCGGTCATCGTGTGTGAAGTACAGGCTACCACACCATGTATACAATCAATAACCAAATTGTGATTAATTACATATTAGTGTTGATGTATGGATGATAATAAAACATAACCCTAGCAGTCGGCGAAAGTAAAAGTGAAAAATGATGTTACATAAATATTTATTGCTTATCACTATGACTATTTGTACTGTCAAAATAATATGTTTTTGAAGTTGTAAGGGAAAAATGATGAGGGTATTTTTACGGTGCACGCGACACGAAAAACCGACACCTCGAAGTTAGCTATTTAAAATATTATAGAACTAGCAACTGTATTCACAATTATTTATTAACGTTTTTCTAAAACTACAAAACGTATTTCGTATTAGTCCGAATAATAATTTCTACAAACGTAGGATAACCCGAAAGATATATTTTTCCTGTTTCAACTTCTTACTCGCGTAAATAAGTTTTTTTTAATTTAACGGACCCATAAAAATACAATCGATACACAAAAGAAAAAAAAAAATTAACATTTAGAATTTGTAGCGATCACCCTGTATATGATCTAGAATAACTTTAGTAACTGTAGTAGATTTATCAGAACACTGATTAATAAAATATCTATGTCATTCGGATTTCACGCGGACAAAGATACATTTGAAAGAGTTCTATGTTTTATGCTTACCACCACAAACTATTCTGATTTTTGTTAGAGATTTTTAATAAAAAAATGTTATATAGTAAATTTTACCCGCTTTTTACTATTTAAAATGATTTGCTTCATAAGGATTTTTGTTCTAAATCTAAAGTCGTACAGTTAGGGGTGTCTAAAATAAATGCTGGCAAAAGATTGTACTTTACTTTAAACTTCCTGTGTGATAAAACTCCGTCCTAATTCAATGTGATGTAATTCTGTTACCGCCATCAAAGAAAGAGAGACAGAAGAAACTCGCACGGGGCCATCTTTTAGCAAAAGGATGGTTTTTTTAAGTATATATTTTTTTCAATGCAACTTAATCTAATGTAACTTAATGTAACTTAAATGTAATTTTGTGCGTTCGTAGTAGCGGCAAACATCTTTGAGATAAAAGGATATTGCAAGAGGTAAGGACTTACCATGGAGTGTCCCAGGTACTCCGCAGCGTTGTCCGAGATGTACAGCAGCTTGCCGTTCTGCGTCATCATCATCAGGAACCCGTTTATGGCCTGAGGATATTAGAAAAGTTGTTTAAATATTATCCGGAATAAAACTGAAAATGATTTTTTTTACTTCTAAATAAGACACTAACACTTTTAAAATTGTCCTACATGATGACCCACTGGTTCGGGGACTAACCCGGCGAGAAGAACCGGCGTAAGAAACTCGCTCGGGGCCACCTTTTATCATAATAGTTATACTATTTAACTATTTAGTTATTCAGTGTCCTCATTCTTTTCTGTCACGTGAGTGTTACGTTAATTAAAGTAACATTTCTATTTTTGCCTTATTTACAGTCAAATATTGAAATGTTAGTTTAATTAAGTGTCTCTCAAGTAATATTTGTGTCATTCCTTCAAACAGTGACTGTATCATCCTGCAAACAGGTTGTAACCTGAATTATTAATTTAGTAGCGTTTTAGTATTGAGTCGAAAGTCAGGAATTTGAATAATTAATCGTAATATTATGATTAAACATTTTAATTTATCACTTACCGACTTTCTTTACCTAAACTAAATAATATATTTTTTATCAATAATGTTGTTTCTTAACTAAGAATATTTTTATGAATATACGTTTCAAATAAAATAAATCAAATCAAAACATTTTATTCAGAAATAAATAAAAAAAAAAAATGTTTTCTGAAAGTCGTGTCTATGCTTACCACTTTTTTACACAAAGACAGCATAAGCTTATTGAAACCAGCCCTTATTTTATTAAGGTCATCTTCTACTTTTGACATACATTCTAAGGCGTGAAACATACAGATATATTTACATCATAAGAATCGTAATTATTACTTTAACCCGTTCAAATTAGTTCGAACGAGAAAAATAGCTCCTGACAAAGATAAAGTTAATAAGTGGTTAGCTCGCCACGCCCTCTTAATAAGTATTTACTAGAAATGAGCCTTCGATCCTTCGTCTCTGTCGCACGCGTGCGGACGAACGGGTGTGTGAAAGTGACAGGTGACTCGGATAAAAGCGTGGGAATCATAATATTGGTGAGTTTTCGTTCGAGAATTTATTAATGTAAAGTATGTATGTTGTAACTTGTTTTATATATCTAAACTTGCTGTAGCGCGAGTTCGTTTCGATACACTCGAAACGAACTCGCGCTACAGCAAGTTTAGATGCTCAAAACAAAATCCCACAGGAATCGCACATTTTGAAGAAATAAAAAGTAGCCTATGTTATGCCCTATAGTCTACTCTACATGTGTACCAAATTTCATCAAACTCGGTACAGTAGTTTTTGAGTTTATTCACTACAAACATACACAGAAAAATACAAATCTTTAGTCTTTATAATGGTAGAGTAGACATAGGTGGATGAGTTGTATAGATCAATAGGTACACGACAGGTTTAACACAGCAAAACTTAAATTTATAATGTCCTTCGGCAAACGTCTTTAATATAATTCGTCTTTTATTTCCATAGAAAAACACAATTTCCGAAAATTAAGTAAAGATAGTGTAGTACAGCAAAATCATTAGTTTTTAATGTCTTTCGCCAACGTGGTTTCTTAGATTTTATTTGTGATTTACATATAATGAGGATTGCCAAAGCCAAACGAATAAAACTTATAATTAAAATTGTACTACCCTAGATACTAGCTAATATATAATTAGTTATAAAGAAATTTGAATGAAGGTTTTCAAAATGTAAAAAGGAAGAACAAGCTGATATCATATAAATTACTTACCATAACGCGACAAATCGCAATTAAAGATACAAATAAAAGTCACAAAAATATGAGTTTTAATCCAGGGCCCTAATTCTCAGGCCTCGAACATAGTTTTTACTATCGGTCTGTCCCGCTCATGCAAATGAGATTTACCGCGCGTGCGAGCGGGATATACTAATATTCGAACTTTTTCCCACTGCCGGAGAATCGTGCTCCTGGTCAGTTGTTAGGTCAACGACCAATGCGTTCGTGTGTAAGGATTAGGAGCCAGCGAGTATAAAAAAATACAAAGGTCTGAAATGCTAGCATTTCAGACCTTTGTATTTTGACGACCTCCGTAGCGCAGTTGGTTGAGCGCGTTGGCGCTCGAACGAAAGGTCGCGGGTTCGAATCCCGCCGAGGGAACAAAAAAAAAGTTTTCAATGTTCCTGGGGGATGTGTATTAAATTTGTGTATAATATAATAAAAATCTTAAATATGTGTATAGTGTAAAATTATTAAATATATTTTCGTTGTCTGGTACCTGTAACACAAGTTCTTCGGATACTTAGCATAGGGCCAGATTGACGTGGTGTGAAGCGTCCATAGATATTATTATATTATTATTTTTTTTTTATCAAGTAATTTACATGAGGTGCCAAAACAAAAAATGCTCTACGCGTCCTTCTCTTCACACTATATTCGACTAAATATATAAACCATGAATCACCCTGTATTAGAAAAGTCACTTGACAGACAAGGACAAAACATTGCGCTTTGTATTAAGGTTATAAACATAAAGCTATGGAATTGAGTGTTAACTGACCTTAGAGAATCCAAAGTTGGGAGCCGTAGAGTTCTGCTGGCTGATTTCAAAACGCTTGAACACTGCAACAACAAAGACATATTGCTATATTAAAACAACAAATGTAAAATAAATGAGTGATAATACTTTGTAATAATAAGTACTGTGAACGCACCAGCGTTGAAAAACTTATTTTTGACTTTCATATTGCTATGAAAAATGCCCCAACATCATAAATTTTCCCATACAGTATTTTTTAAAGTATCGCTTTCAGTGCGGGCACTTTCTCAGTAAACTCTTTTTACGAGAAGTATTATCACTCATTAATATAATAGCCTGTATACGAAAAAAAACCATACTAAAATCATTAACATATCACGTCCCAATATTTTATATTATCAGTTGTTCCTTGGACTTCTGATACTGATTAAAATGGCAGAGCCACCAGAATATACTTAATATGCCAATTTTTATAACTAGTAAAAGTTTTAACAATAATGTTTACTACAAATACTGAATGCTATTCAATTAAAAATAGATATTACTGGCTGAAATCCTAAATCTTTTATCAACCATGTGAAATAGAAAAAACATTTTTCGATCACCCCAAATAGAGAGTTTAGATGTAATCGTAATCAGCATGCCATTTTTAACTATAATATATTTTATAATACTCTCATTTAACCACATATACAAGACATACCATGACAAAATAGACAACACCACGTGAGATCTCAATAACTTTATATAAATCAAAGAAATCGTTTTTATCCGAGTGAGCATGTCAAAATACCATGCCTTCTCATTCAGTGATAGGAAGGATAGGAGAGGAACAGCGTGATATTTAACGAAGGATTAACTTTAACATTGCTTGGTGAAACACGACCTAAGCCAGTAAATCCATCTCGAGTTAGCAACTCTCCTTTATATCAAGGCGCTAATATTCCTAATATTTGATTAAGACTGTGACAAAGAAAGGCATTAATAAATTTAAAATATGTATTGCGATTAGGACGTAAAAACTACAATGTTTCTTTTTCGGCTTCGGCTATTTCAAAATACTAAAGTTTTGAAATATTCGTGGAATGAACTGTTTCTATGCTCAACGAAGTGGGCACGGGTCAGCAGTAATTAATAAGACCCTTAATATAATAAGATAATTGCTAACAAACGCCTTAGAAAAAAGTAACTTAATAAACACAATACTTATACCAAATAAATTTTCTATTAGATTAGATTTTTTGTGTAGTAAACAAAAATTGTATTGAAATCGGTTTAAACTAAAATATTGAGTAAAATAAATAGTTTACACATGCTTTGCAACGCGTTGAAGTCGTTTATATGAAAAATAGTTTTATGCATTTTTTGTAAATGGTGTGTAGGTAACAAGACAAAATATAAATTCTGCATTAAAAAAATAGGTAAAACTTGTGGCAGACCAATATGCGCCACAGTCCTGCATCGAACTTTTTTTTGAACTACCGAAGTTTTTTTCACCTCGGCGGTATATAATATGCAACATCTTATTAACATGCTTAGGCCTGACCGGTATACCATATTATTAAGAAGGACTCCTATTTTCCTTACTTCCTTGTAGTAATTAAAAAAATATATATTTTATTTCCAAATTAAACTTAACAAGGTTTTTTGAAGAGTTAACCCTTAATCAAGCAAGATTTTTTTTTTTTAATTAAAAACTGATAACGTTTTTTGGGTAAATGGGTCCTGTAGATTATGAAAAAAATTTGTTTTTTTTGTTTAAAAGGGAGGAAAGAGGGTTTTTACGATGGGAAATAATTTCCCATTGCCTGGTACTTCAACTCAAAAAATTATGAAATGGGAAATTATTTCCCAGTATCCAGAACAGCTTGCATTTTTTTTTACATTTTGACTGCAAATTATATACATGTTAAGTGGGCTTACTTTACTTGTTTTATTTATTAAAATAACAAAATGAAGAAATAAGAAAAGCGAAAAGACGATTTGAAGATATTTATTGTAACAACATAAAGAAAATTATTTTAATATCAAATAAAACTTACTTAAATACTAAGAAAAATAGTACCTACTATTCAGATAAAGCAATGTGGAAGGTTTTAAAGCATTTCTTAGCACACAGAGCTACCCCACAGGTGGAACATTGTATTTTTGTTCTCTGTTCCTTCTGTTTTGTGCTGCAAAAGCGACATCTTTTATAAGTACTAATCTCTGGCAAAAGTGGTGCCCACATTAAATAATCGGATTTCTTCTGGTACACCAAACCTACCTCCTTTCTTATTTTTTTAAAAAGTACACCTATTTTTATCCACTTATCTAAATTTTTTTCTTCAAAAACTTCGAAAACTCTCTCCAAAACCGGTTTTTTCATGAAATATTTCAAATTGTGTTTTTGACTTTCAATTACAATAACAGTTCGCGGGTTTTTTCAAATGTACGTAATATTTTGAAACTCTTTATGATTATTTTGTTCTTGAGGTTGGCACTGATAAGAGTGGCCATACAAAAAATAAAAAATGAAATGTACGTTTGTGTGAAGTGGGAAATAATTTCCCAATACTTTATTAAGGGTTAACAAAAACCTCTAGCCTGCGAAGACGAACCGGCGTGAACTTCCTCTATAGTGTGCGTTGGACTGCATAATATATTACAGTTTACACACCTACTTGCAAAACACAGAGCCGCGGAGAACAGTTGAGATCGATCATACCGTGTAGTCTGTTACGAAATGACACCGATTGTTGACGAGCCCATATCATCGTTATTATTAAAAGTAGTATGTTTCGTCCCGATTTCACCAACGCGTGTTAATGTAAACGGCTTGGTAAAGTACCATGGATTCTCCTTGACAGGAAATACCAGAGGGATAACATGATGTTTAATTAAGGATTAACTTCAACACGTCGCGCTCGTGTTGGTGAACTTGGCGGTAAGTTTTAAATTAATTTTATTTTATATTATTTATCTTGTATAAAGTAAGTTGTTTGTTGTTGTGTGATTAATGAATTCGTATGGAATGTTCGTAACGGTAGCAAAACGGTCAAGCATCACGTTTTAACTGCCATGTAGCGTAAGTGAAGTTAAGCCTGGTGAAGTAAGGGCGCATAGATCAAGAATTTTGGTTCTACATGAGATCTGACCACTTTTTGATAGATTTTGATTAAGGTGTAGTGTAGAGCTTGGCTTTATACGATATCTGATAACTTTTTCACAGGGTAAGCTGTGTAGGCTCGTCTTGACAACATGTAAATGTTTTTGGTGGGATTAATTTTATTTTAGATTATTTATCTTGTATAAAGTAAGTGTTAAATCGCAAATAAATGTTTGGCAATTTCTGCAAAATGCTACGTAACTCTTAATTTTTGTCCTATTCAATAAATAAAAAGTGCTAGTGTTTGGTACTGAAGTAAGACCCACGAGATATTACGTTCGAGGCTATCATCGAGTATTTACCATAAAAATAAATGATATTATATTAAAAAAAACAGTCTTTATTGAAATGCACTTGAAACAAGATACGACGACCATCGTAGTGCAATAAGCACTTTGCTGTTCGAACTAGAGGTCGTAGGTTCGAATCTCGCCCTAGGAACAAAGAGTTTTTTGTGTTCATGGATGTATATTCAATATGTGTATAATATAATAAAAATCTTAATTATATGTATAGTAGAAAAGTATTAAATATATTTCCGTTGTCTGGTACCTGTAACACAAGTTCTTCGGATACTTAGCACGGGGCCAGATTGACATGATGCGAAGTGTCCAGAGATATTATTATTATAATTTAGCACGCTGCGTTGCTATAATTATACCTACACAGATAATATCTCCCAATATTTAGAATTTATGCTATTCGAAAGATGTAAGCTTAAATCATGATAACGATGAGGTGTAGCCGGGGATTAACAAATTTAACATAAAAGCTCGTATTGAGAGCGGCGCAGATAGGCATCTATTGGATTCGGCCATACAATACTGTCGTCTTGCCTAACTACATACAGTCGGACATAGAAATTTTCATAAGGATAAATATTTATACCAAAATTACAATTTTCGCCTTAACTCTATCTACCAAGAACCCTTGTGCCAAATGGAACCCATATTTTTTAATAATGCTAGAAATACATCAAACTAATAAAGCAACTTACACTACATTATTCGTTGACATTTGTCAATATGTCACAATATTTATATTTTTATAGCTAACAGGCATAAGCATCTTAACGAATTTCAGACTTTTAAGTTATTTGAAATATATACGTTGACCACGATTTCATGTTTAGTTCAAAAAAAATCTCCCTAGAACCTTATGCTGTGCCTAGATAAATAGTAGCCTAAGGCCGTGATTCACCAGGCAATGTTAAAGTATCATGGCATCTTATTCATTGACAGGAAACACGAAAGGGATAACATGATATTTAATATGGCGTTATCATTGCTTGGTGGAACACGCCCTTATATCTTTAAATGATTATGGGGAGAAGTCTCGATGACAAGGCGACTTCCTGTAAAAAGAAGTCCTAGTTTGTATAATTGGTAGGAATTTGTGAGAGTCTTAACAAGGACAAGTGGGCTGATTCAAGATGCCATCGCTAATTATTGCATACAAAATTCGATGACAAAATGTATCTGACATAAGCTACGCTAATGATCGCGATTTGGTATGTCATTTAGCGTAC
Organism: Celastrina argiolus; assembly: GCA_905187575.2. Taxonomy (NCBI): domain Eukaryota; kingdom Metazoa; phylum Arthropoda; class Insecta; order Lepidoptera; family Lycaenidae; genus Celastrina; species Celastrina argiolus. Next base: position 12,968,828 of record LR994596.1, read on the forward strand.
CTTACGTCAAATCCCAGTTTGTTATCGAACTTTGTAAGCGATAATTAGCGATGGCATCTTGAATCAGCCCCCAGGGGTGTGAAGCTGATTGGAATGGAATTATTGGAACCGCACGCCACTGACCTCAGCAGTAAGAATAACACCTCCATCATCAACCATTTTTTTTTCGTGGGTATCTTAAATAGCAAGGGAGGTAATATATTATATTCGGAAATGGGTAGCAGCGGACATTGCTTTTTCCTGCACGCCAGTCTGTGTTAAATGTTTTTGTGTATAAATTATGTAGATTTTTTAAATAGTTTTGTTGTAATGTCTAACTAATAATATAAATAAATGTTTTGATGATTGTAAATTTTTTATCTTCATTTAAATGCACCTTTTACATTAAGCTTCGATTTCACAAACGCATGTTAGTGTTTACGGCTTGTTAAATCACCATGCTTTCTCATTCATTGATAGGAATTACGAGAGAACGAAGGATTAACTTGAACATTGCTTGGCGAAACACGCCCTAAGTCAGCCTAACTATGGAGTTAACATTTTTTTAAATCTAGTTTTAGGGCGTGTTTCACCAATCAATGTCAAAGTTAATCCTTCGTTAAATATCATGTTGTTCCTCTCGTAATTCCTATCAATGAATGAGAAGGCATGGTATTTTAACATGCCGTTAACACTAACATGCGTTGGTGAAATCGGGACTTAAAATATATTAAATATTTCATATAAAATATATAAAATATTTCTAAAGCAACCTGTTTTCTAAACTGACTGTACCCCCGGTACTGAGTAGTTTGTGAAAGGGAAATGCAATTGAGTATATAATTTATTCGCTAAACGATTGTTGAAGGATGCGGTCGCTTGCGCAACGCAATTGTTCGCGGGTTCCAATACTTGAGGCTTTTTGTTTGGTTTGAATGTTGATAAATGTCATTTTAAAATAATACTGCTCAAATGTTAAATACTTACTTAACTGAAATATTTAGTATTTAGGTATACGTATTTTTTTAGCTTTAATATTCTTAGTTAATATTATCAATAAATGCTGTTTCACACCTAATATTAGTGAGTAGGAGAGAATATAAACATTGTTAATAGTTCTGTTTATGGTTTGATTAATGTAATAATTCTATAAAGTGTTGGTGTGTTAATAAATAAATGCAATATAAACTCGAAATAATTATTGCCAGATACAAATTATTGCCAGTGAGCCTAGTAGAATTAGTTACCATTTTTTGGCATTTAGCTTTTGGCTAAGAATTGGAAATAGTCGACACCTATGAGATCTCCAATCGGTGGTATGCTCGTTCACACCGATTTTTTGCAATGCTATTTTGTGTAACAGTTATCGAAGCTTAGAAGCAGTCAGTAGTTGAAATCTATAGTTGAAATCTATAGTCATTTAATAAAACCTGGAGTGCATAATATTAAATCTAGTTATATGAGATTCAGTTTAGTGCCTAACTGAACCTTAATAATTTTCATTAATATTTTAATATATTAACTTAAGTTTTAATTTTTAAATTGTATTTACTAACATAATATGGATGTAATATTCTGAATTCAAATTTTGTTATTATTATGATAAAACTATATATCTTTTGCCTCCCCTGGTTTCTCCACCGTATTTGGCGAAATTTCGCATACTTTCCCAGGACATATATTCTCTATTTATCTAGAACAAGAACAAAAAAATTTTATAAAAAAAAATATTTTTATAATATTTTTTGTATTTATATATTTTATATAACCAGTATCACTCTCACAGTTAATAAAAATCTAACAAAACCCAAGCTAATCCATGAAGACTTTTAGAATGCAGAGCGCGCCAAACAATTAAACATAACCCTTCTAGTGCAATTATTCTTCTAGTGCAGTCGGGTAAATAGTGAGGTGTAGGGCGGAGGCTAAAAGTTTGTAAATAATAATATCATTTCTCAGTAAATAAACGAATCGTTATCCTATGACGTGCAATGGTGTAAATTAAGATAATACACAGACTTACTTCTATCCCTAATCAGGTTAAGATAAGTTTAGATAAGTTAGAAAGTGTAAATTCCCTGACTCCACGCGGCAGGTCCATTAGGGTAGATACTATCGCTCGGTTATTGTATCGATGTCTCGGGAAAGTATCGATTAATTATATCGATGTTTTAGTGTGCGACATCGATTTTTATCGATAGCTGCGGGCGTATCTATTAGATCGTAGGGTAACGAGTTATGATTGATGCTAATTCTAGTGTTGTAATCTATGAATCATATCGATAGTAAGTGGTTTTGACGGGGGATTTATAGAGTTTACTGCGTCGATTTCGCAAATATTTCTTAACTTATCACTGATAACGATAGAGAACAATACTTTTAAATATAAGTCGACGATACCTACGAGCGATAAACAGAGATATTATACTTTTGTATATAAAAATAGAATATACTGATTGCTATAGTGCAACGCACACATCACAAAAAAAACAGAAATATTATGAAGCTATTTCATGTCCTGGGTGACGGAACTGACTAGGCAAAGTAACTAAAAAAATTTTGGCACTTAACTCATTTGTAAATTCCATGCCTCATTTCATTCGTTTATTTAAATATTATTTATGGATAATACTTAAAGCGAGGCCTTTGCGTCGTCGCAGCGTCGACGCAAAGGTGCGTTTTTCATGTGGCCCATGTCTTAAAAAATATATGGAAATCGTGGCAGCGGTAACGACGCAACGCACTAATGGGGCCTCGCTCTTACGAGTATACTTACAACACCAATACTTTCAATAATTGAAGACTTAAGTAGATAGATAAAGATTTTATGGAGCAAAATTCTGATTTCGAGAACATTGAGCTTAAACTGCCACTTGATAATTTTAGAATACATCGTAAAGCAATAAATACATTACTCTAAAGATCCGTCTCTAGAACCAATGTACTTAATACGTTTCTACATCAGTATCGTAAAATGCTTAAGTGACGTTTTAAACTCAATTTTTTGGGTAGTTTTTTTTTCATTTCATTTATGTCTTCAATTATCATAGATTTTATTACCTACAGAGATCTGCACCCATTTGAATGCCACTGGCTCCGTACTAGGCAAGTAACATTAAGAAGCAAATATTGTTTAATCTCCGAGTTCCCACGGTATCGGAAGCGAAGTGCATCTAGCGCTAAGCATTACACTCCATACAAAATGGCGTACATTAAAACAAAATATAAGTGATGGTCCACACCACAGCATCCATCAGCGTCGCGGTAACGAGCGCACGGCTACAACTGATTGTAATGGGGCCGCACCTTAACGATTGTTACGTGTCGGTAATTAAACACGCTAACTCAACGCGGACGTGTTAAAAATTATTTTTTATGACGGCCTATTAAAATATTTTTATGTCAATTACTATAAAAGTGGCCCCACGTTGGGCGCCATTAGCAAAAAATATTTTTTATGGAGAAAGACCAGGTATAAGATTGCTTGATGATAATAATTTATCGCTACCTATACAGGCTGAAATATTAATGAGTGATAATACTTTAGGGTGTGATGGGTCCCGTATGTAGAGTATACTGTGAAAGTACCAGCGATGAAAGAGTTACTTTTTTTAATTATTGTATGGATAAATTTATGATGTTCGGACATTTTTCGTAGAAACATGAAAGTCAGAAGTAAGTCTTTCAGTGCTGGTACTTTTAATGTACCTGCACTGAGACACATATTAAAGTATTTTCACTTATTTATTTTACACCTTGTAAAAATATGCTATACCAGATGTTACAAGTGCGTACTATCGTACTGATAAGTAAGCGTACTGATCTACAAAAATAGATATAAATAACAGGATTGAATGTTATTTCCAAAGTCTAAACGGTACTTGTTGACATTTCGGATTCAATTTTAATCACTTATCAGACTCTGCTCATTTGCTTCGTAAAGTTAAAAGTACCAAGCGTCCAATTAATTAGTACCAGCCTCAAGTGCCTCCGCTAATCAATTCTAAGTACCACTTATCAGGCACGACCTTTACTTAATGAATCATCTACGTACAGATTAGTTTAGTGTTAGTTCTACACTATTTGCTAAAGGGCTTTTATCTAATACTAAATAGTACGAGTGTGTTAATATGTAGACGGTATTAGTTGAAGATAGCATGAAAACTAGAACTAAGGATATGGGGAATAACAATTTGTCACTATGGCAAAAAAGAGGTTAAAAACTTTAATTGAATCTGGATCACAACGACTAAAAATAGGGAATATTTATAAAAAAATACTATTAAAAATTTATTGTTTATCTATCTCTAATTTTTACATGGATCTGAATTAAATTAACTGCGGTATAATTTTTTTTTTACCCTTCTTTAAAAAAGGTCTTTTGCTGCAATATTTATAAGATATTATTAAGAGATAGCATTAAATAAAAATTGCATTTAATATTCAACAAAACAAATAGACCAAATTTGAATATATATTACATTCGTAGATTTCAGAAAAACGAAATGAATGGACCGTATTTAACTAGTACATACGTAGTTCAGAATTCGGTTAAACGAATATAAATCGCGAATTCTCAACTTGGCAACTATTGAATTCTTTCTAACCACCAGTCTCCAGGTGGTAATTGGTTCTAAAAAACCCGGTGCCAGCGTGGGCGAGAATAACCAGCGATGATAGATACATACATTAGACTAACGAACAACTCAATCCGGCAACCACCTGCCGCGCTGGACGCGAATATTCCTATAAAATGCTTTTGTTTTTAACGCTTCATTCTTAGAAAAGGCATTGGAGTATAAATAGAGGTTTGTTGGTAGTTGGTTACAAAAGTAAATAGGCAAATCATAGATTTATAAATAATATTATAAGGTTTGGTAAAATCAATTGCAGGTCAGGGCCTTAGGGCGCTTTTAGTGTCACGCGGATTTGCTCACGCACGCGGGATTGGCCCGCATGCGTAGCATCCGCAAAGAACAATTTCATAATAGGTATCTATTGTAAAGCGTGCGCATGCGGTCCAATCCCGCGTGCGTGAGCAAATCCGCGTGACACTAAAAGCGCCCTTACTCTCCAAACTGATTCGATCGTACCGCATACTCCCGAATAAATTAACGTTTGTTTATTTCGATTCTCAGTCGATTGATATGGTCGGGAGTACAATTTGTTACGATCTAATGATTTTCTATATCTGGGTTGATTTCAAAGTAGTATTCTTTGGAGCAGCAGCACAGGGAGCCCAAGTGTGTGACCAATACACATACACTCTCTTACTTTTTTCTCACAACCCAGTGGAACGTTTACCAGACATGACTGTCCAGTGTTTTAGCCTTTAAAGCTTGGCTGTATAATATATTTCTAAACTTTCGCATTTATGGTATATTAGTAGTATTGCAATATTAGTATTATCATAATATTATTAGGATTATAATATTAATAGTAGGAGGATTTCACTTATAATGTAACATAAAACCTAGGACACAACGTCTAAGTCCTACTAATAACTTCAAGCCGGGCACAACGATTGCCGTATGCAAATCCGATAGGCAATTACAAAGAAATAGTCCGAAGTTCGTGCGAAGCCTTTTCGGGTCGCCATTGTGTTTGTTTTCGTGTGATTTTCTACTAATTGAACGTGAAAAGTTCAGGAGAGTTCCAATTTGTGAATAGATTTTGTCAGTGAGTAAATATTGCTAGAGTTTTCGGTTGTAGTAGAGTCTCAGGGCTTAGTTTTTACTATCGGTCTGTCCCGCTCATGCAAATGAGATTTACTAATATTCGGAACTAAGGAACTATAGAATTATGAGCACGGTTCTCGGGCAGTGGAAAAAGTTCGAATATTAACCGATAGTAAAAACTAAGTTCAAGCCCTGAGAATCGGTTTTTACTATGGGTTTGTCCCGCTCATGCAAATGAGATTTAGCGCGCGTGCGAGCGGGATAAACTAATATTCGAACTTTTTTGCACTGCCCGAGAATTGTGCTCCTGGTCTCGAAAAGCCAGAACAATTGGATTTTTTTGTCAGTGACTCAAATTATTATTATTTATTAAGTGTTACAACATTGCTTTGGTTTTATAAATAAATAAAACATAACGGGTGTAAAAGAAACAGTCGCTATAACTTTAGGATATGATTATACCTTTTCTTATACTAGAAATGTTTTTTTTTTAATTTTCTTACACAAATAAAAAAAAAATTCATTATTCTTGCGACAGAAATAGAAATACAGGTAAAATGTAAAAAAAATGTATATTAGTACAGTAGTGATTCCACGGGAATCGTACTTTTTCTGTGGTATAAAGTAACCTTTATGTTAATTCAACATTTAAACTAGTACACTACCAAATTACATTGAAATCCGTTTAGTGAAAAACCCCACCAAGTGCAAGTATTTAGTGTATTATTATGTATTTCCATCAAGAACCTACGGTACATTCAATAACATATGTGTGAAGTTAGGTTCGATAAAGCAAGGGCGCATAGATCAAGGATTACATGAGAGATTAGCTTTCCATGAGATCTGATGACTTTTTCACAGTGCAAGCTATGTAGACTTTTTTTGTGGGATTGTATTTTTAATGGGATTGTCCAGATTACTATTTTGACTGTTCTCTAGACCACCAGACACCTTAGATGACGCAGTAAAACACAAACAATTTCATCAATCACGTCAGCATTGTAATTATCGCGTCACAGCGATTATCCCGTCACTGTAGCGCGTCACGCGTCACGTCATCGCGTCACCGTCACATTAGCGCGTCACATCAGATTACCATTAACGCACCTAAGGTGAACCTTCAAAACTTTTTGAAGTTATACAGTTGGTAATAGGTTCACGCCTACTTTAAAAACATTCATCATCATCATCAGCTATGTCCACAGCTGGACGTAAGCCATCCCTAAAATATATCAAGGGTTTGTTTCCTATACTCGCCACGCTTGGCAGGCGCTTCTGTAAATTTCCGGATATAATAATAATAATAAAAGCTCCCCTCACCGATTTCGGTGTCGGTAGCCGATTTCATTGAAACCAGGCCAGCTACGCAGGAGTGTGCGCAATACACAAAAACCCTCTCTTTTCCTTCACTCTCATTACCCAGTGGGACGGTAAACCGACACGACTGGCGAGAGATCAGGCGCAGGACCGACTTTTTACATGCCCACCCGACGCATAGATCATCTTTCTTATCAGACAATCAGGTCAGCCTGAATTATCCTAACCAAACTTGAAAACAAATTTTATATTCAATGTGTAATATAACACAATATTAAGATATTAGAACCTGTTGGATATTTTTCAAAACATTTCAAACACCTTATAGAGCTTACCAAAGGTTTAATATGAAAATTACAAAAAACTAGAGCTATAATCATAGCATTATATCTTGATCTTTTAGCGTAAATAAAAGATCAATTTCTTTTTGTATCCTCGGCGCGATTCGAACCCGTGACCTCCGGCTCAAGCAGCGACTCATTCAACCACTGCGCTACAGAGAATTTTCATTAACCTATTAGAATTCGTTTTAAAACCTGTTTTATATTATGTTTTAAACCAATAAAAACACTAACGCCTATAAGGCCATTTAATGATTTCTACCGATGGCCCACATCCAATGATAGATTAAGCACTTATTTATATTTAAATTATACAATCGGAATTATTTTATTGGTATTCAGATACACAATCAACATGGTACTATATAATTATCGATAAAATTTATGTCTTACTAAACACCTGTTAACTAACCAAATGAATGTGATAAGGAGCGTCGCACACTGGGACGTTTGTTTGTATGGAATTAATCATTGCAAAAAAAAACGATCTCTGTGGCACGTTGGTTATCAAGAATTGGTAGGTATCCAGTTGAATGAAAGGAAATTAAACTATAATATATGTATGCCCCATAAAGAAAAGAAAAAATATCATAATAACACAAGCTATTCTATAAGTAGCATGTAACCAGACTTATGTAGTGTGACAGTATCCATAGATATTATTTTATATTATAAAATTAACTAGCATTACGTAGTTTATTTTATATTTTTTCGCATTCAAGTTAAACATTTATATTTGTCTTGAACTGGGTTAAATGTAATTTATATTAGGACGCTAGGATAAAGCAAACACATGAATCCACTATTAATACTTCTTGTAAATCCAACTAGATCCAACCAATATTGATTACGAGAATTGTCCAGGGTTGAAAAAAACATAAGCTTTTCATCATAATCATTATTTTGACGCACCAGTGTGCGCTAAGCCTTTTATTGAATAGTAAACCTTAGTCCTAGAAGTTATTTTGTAACAACAGATGTACCTTGACATTTCAACATTTTTCGAATTAGTCTTGCTTGTTAGGTCTTGTTAGCATTTTTACCAGTATTATTTATGTTGGCATCGTGTTTTTTAAATTATCGTCAGATTGCCATGACGTTTTATATTGTGATATTCCAGCATTTAAAGTAAATATAACATTCGACACTAAATGTAAATCGCTAATGTGACTTTTATGTAAATACAGTAAATACTTTAAAATTGTGATGCTCCTGTATTTGTTCTCATTTAGCGTAGTTATTGAATAGCTCCACTAAGGTAGGACCTTAGTACATACCTACTGTGGGAAATAGGAATACAAGTGGAAGCCTCAAAGGGAGATCTCCGACCGAGCGAGATGCTCGGTCAGGCCGAAGCCCGCTGTACTAGTTTTCAGATGTTGTATACATATATAGCGCCGGACTTCAATAGCGCAGTGCAGGTTTAAATAATACGAGTAATATTATAATAATTGAATTCTTAGTAATATAATTGAAAAAAAATTATGCAAATTTTATCAAAATTGGTTCAGCTGTTCCGCCTCTAGTATTAGTATAATTTGTAACAAAACTATGTATAGTAGCCCGTATTACAAAGTCAAATACAGGCAATTATTTTAATAAGTGATAATACTTTAGGGTGAGTATGTGTCTCGTATCTATGTTTACTATGAAAGTAGTAACCAGCGCTGATACAGGAACATTTTTAAAATAATTGTATGGGAAAATTTATGATGTAGGGGAATGCTCTAAATATGAGAAATGTTTCATACAAACATGAAAGTCAAAACTAAGTATTTCATCGCTGGGACTTTCACAGTATACCCTTCATAGGAGGCACATACACACCCTAAAGTATTATCACTCAGTTATTTTACACCTTGTATATTATGTAAAATGTTTTCCTTGGATAAAAATAAACTATTAAAGTACCTATTTACAAAACATATTATATAAAATTATTCGAAACAAAGACCTAAATTACTAGGAATTAATTTTATTCACAGTTACTAAACTCATATGATTTAACACACAATATAATTTGTACGTAATAAATTCACAGACACATAAACGGATAATCGAATACAGGTTGAATCGATATATAATCGAGTGGGAATAAATCAACTTCGAAATCGATTTCAACAAGTGGCTATTAATTAAGTTGTAGTTAGATTAGAAATTAGATAGAGCAGGGCGGTGATACACGGCCGGCCATTTCGCCCGCGATTACAGCCTGCTTCATATTTATAAGCGATTTAAGGGGCGGTTGTACGTATTCAATTTGAAGGTCATCTAAGCTAGGGATGTATTTTGTTGAGTAATTATAGCCTGCTTCATGTTTAAATACGCGACTAGCTGACGCGTCACTTTTTTGAGCATAGAAACAGTTTATGATTAAATTTCCCATATTTTCTCACTGTTTAAACCTTCCCTGGACTTTCACAAATATTTTAAGACTAAAAATAGACGAATCGGTTCAGCTGTTCTCGAGTTTTAGCGAGACTATAAGAATTAAGGGTCGATTGTACGCATGTGATTTGTATGTTGTATTAAATAATTTAATTGACGAATTTCTTGAAATATGCTTTTATTTATTTTCTGCATTTCTCAAAAATTACATTTTATATCATAATGTACCTATAATTTATGCTTCACTTATTAATATTCTATCTAGATAAGTTAAACCGTTGTTTAAAACTGCATCTTAGAACTAAGTTTAACCTCAAAATTAACTCGCCAAGATTATGATGCACTTTATTTCATATAAAAGTAGTATTAGAGTATTGTACGATCAATAAATTAAGAACTTTCAACTTTATTACTAATGCATAAGGTTCAAATCTCGTACTTTACTAAGCACGAGTCACCAAGAACGCCACTTCAAAACTTCAAACTCACTCGAAAGGCCGCCCAAAATCAGAATTAATGACCTCAACAGGTGCGGTACATTAAAAAACATTTAGGTACGTGTTTGATTACCCGCTGACAGACAGACAGACGATTCATTATCACACAGACTATATTTTTAGAGTTCTTTGGCCAGTAATAAAAGTATGCAGAATATTTAAAGGAGGAATATATTACATTTACCCCCTTACTACAAATACCCGTATTTAAAGTAAGGGGGAAGACATTAACCCCCTGTAAATGGGGTGGAAAAAGAATAATCGCTCTTTATAAATTTTTGCAATATGATTATAATTATTACAGTATCTCATTCTAGAAAAGATTTTTTTTTTATACTAACCTATTGCTTATTTTTACTCTAAAAAAGTTTTAAAAAATAGTTTAGAATTGTATCCCAAAGTAAAAATAGTGACTGTTTTTTTTAATACACAATTAAATTTAAAGCTTATACGAGTATCTCTAGCTTGTACTCATGAACTTGTGTTACGGGGAAATAATAAAATATTTAATACTTTTGTACTGTACCTACATATATTTAAGATAAAAATCTTTATGTCCCAGGAACATAGAAAACATTTTTAGTTGACTAAGCGGGATTCGAACTGGCGACCTGTGGATTGAATATTAATGCACTGAGCAGCATAGGGTAACACCGAAAACTTTTGTTCCTGTGGCGATATCTGAACCACTAGACCACAGAGGTCAAATAAGATAAGATAAAAGCTTTTTATCTTTACGTGTAAAATGATCAATTAATTATGTATCTTTCGCAACAGTTAAACAATATGGTGTCGATAATCGGAGGTCAAGTGTGTGAACGGCTACGATTCGACCTTATTGCCTACCTGATGTTGCCCGCGATCATGCTCAAAGAGAAATCCCGCAGAAACCGTGCGTTTTGCTGAAATGAAAAATAGCCTATGTTCGTCCTTGTGCATTACTTTTTATCTGTGCCAAGTTTCATCGAAATCGGTCCAGTAGTTTCGAAGTATATTAGATGGAAACAGAAAGCTATTTTTTCTTATTTAATACTAGTATAGAGGTATAGATAATTAATTTCTACACTGGGTCACTCGGCCACAATGCAAATTTTAGTTCGCGATTAAATTGGTAATTCAGATTTCCAACACATTTTAATGGTGCATTTAATGTACGTTTGGTTATGCTGAAAATAAATTAGATTGACTTGGCAATCGCATGAAAACAAAATATCTATTTTACAAGTGATACATTTTGTGATGTCACCACAGTCAGTTAAGTTGCATGCAAACTACTAAGTTAATATTTTCAATGTTTATTTAAATTTATTACTGATATGCTTAGCGTATCATCGGATACATCTTATAACTAGGTACATAGGTCCTACTCTTACATACTCTCGTAGCCAACTAATATAGATAATGCGTAATGTCAGGTGTCACATTATAATATTATGTCAATGTGACGGTGACATTACATTGTTTTTATTCTAATACTGGGTGTAAAAAGAACAGACACTATAATTTTCACATACGATTATACTACCTTTCTTCATTTTGAAAATGAATTTATTTTGTCAAAAACTATTAAGAAGTATAATTTTTTTACCATTTCTTATTTTTTTGTCGCAAGAATAACGAAAAAGAAAAAAAAATCATTTCTAGAACGAAAAAAAGTAGTATAATCTTATCCCAAAGTTATAGTGACTGCTCTTTTTACACCTGTTATATTATGCAACAGTTCTTATATTTAATCAGATCTTTTAGTGCGATTGCCAAGTGTATTTAATATCTATAAAGATTAATAATAATATTGATATGGTCTCTAAGAGATTTTTTTATATCGTCCGACCGACTTGGCATGACATGAATCTCAAAACTTTTTACGGTAGAAGACCAAAGTAGCGATACTTGGCAATTTTTTACAAGTTATGTTATTGATTGGACTCATATTTAATATATGTGTATCCATGACCCAGAAAAGAAAAGTTATTGTTTCTTTGAGCCTAGAATAATTAATGGTAACTCTGGGTTATATTATTCATGACAGTAAATCTTCTAGCTAAATATATAAATGCCAAAGCCACTATCGGAATTCCTATACTACTTCTACCAATAAACTATAAAACAATCATAAAACTTTATACAAATCTCACACGCGATACAAATATAACAATGGCTATATCGGAATTCAATTACGGTTTATAGACAATTAGGATAATTGATCATTTATTGTTAGACTACCGAATGTCGGCAGGTTTTTTGTGTGACCGACAGAATCTTAGTCGATGACGCAGTTGTCTATGGAAAGATGGTGGCAGCGTTGTGATCGCAACTTTATCCTACCTAAGTCCCGATTTCACCAAGCAATGTTAAAGTAAACGCCATGTTAAAATACCATGCCTTCTCATTCATTGATAGGAATTGAGAGAGGAACAACATAATATTTAACGAGGGATTTACTTTAACATTGCTTGATGAAACACGCCCTAAAAGTCTTGGTCGCCCTAAAGGGCTTGTACCAACTGAAACCAAACTGTATTTCAAAGAAAAGACATCAACGCGTACCCTAAAACTATTTACAACATTGATCATAACCAGTTGAACAGTTAGCTACAATGCGACGCAGGGACACTCTGTTTTGGTCTGGGATTTGCAACATACACAAGCTGTATCAGATAAAATTCACTTTGAAATCCACAAAGTAGATATATAACTGAGACACGACCGACTACTAGTGAATGGTATCACCCTAATACTGGCAATCCGAATGGCAAAGGGTGAATTCAGTCCTTAGAAATTCCGGAAACCGCCGCGGCGCCGTCTAGCGCCACTATTGGAAAATACTAATTACTAATTTCGTTTCGTTTCTTCTTCAGAATTGAGGAGTTGAATTTAGCTTAATGTTATGATACGCTTATCTTTATTTTAATGTCAATTTTTGTACTTAATTTGGCATATTTACATTTCATAATTTACAAACGTTAATAGTAGTGACATCTATTTGATTTTTTTTGTATTAAAGATAGATTGTATGGGATGGTAGGCCATGTTGAAATTGAAATAAAGTAATAAATTAATTCATAAATTCTTCAGTAATTTCTCAAAAACGTGTTTGCGTGGACCTTAGAGAAAAAACTTGTGAATTTAATTGCGTGAGAAACCACGAAACTTCAAACGTATGCACCGCGCGGAGAATTCGTAATTCAAGGTGACGGGACTTGCTACGTACCTACTTATATCATACAGGGTGATCCATGGTTTATATACAGACTGTTAAATAAGTAAATGATAATACTTTAGGGTATGTATGTGCCTCCTATGTAAAATTTATTGTGAAAGCACTAGCGCTGAAAGACTAAGGGCGTGTTTCACTAAGCAATGTTAAAGTTAACGCCATGTTAAAATACCATGCCATCTCATTCATTAACAGGAAATACGAGAGGGATAACATGATATTTAACATGGCGTTAACTTTAACATTGCTTGGTGAAACACGGCCTTAGTGTTCACCAACGCATTTTAATGTTAACGGCTTATTAAAATAACATGCCTTTTCATTCATCGATAGGAATGACGGGAGGAACAACATGATATTTAACGAAGGATTAATTTTAACATCGCTTGGTGAAACACGCCCTTAGTTTCACTTTCATGTTTGTTTGACAAATGCCCAAACGTCATAAATTTTCCCATACAATCATTAAAAAAAACTCTTTTAGAGCATATACGTTCACAGTAAACACTATATACGCGACCCACACCCTATTATCACTCACTTATTTTACATATGTAATGAGCCGAATATAGTGTGAAGAGAATGACGCGTAAATATTTTTTTGTTTTGGCACCTCATATAAATTTCAACCGTATCGCAGTTCTTGAGATACAGCCCAGTGACATACATATATCGAAATCTTAGTAATAGGTCCCGTTTTTGATTTTTTTGGGTACCAATTACGCTGTGATTAATGCGTCCGATCCGATTTGCGTGATTTTTTTTCGACGGAAAATAGGTGCCATTTGGACATTTACATATAAATAGGAATGTACTATTAATTTAATTAGAAAAAACTACTCTCGTGGCATTATCCAGGTAGGAAACAGTAGTCCCATAGACACCTGTTTTTGTATGGAGAAACGGCTGTCCCTCTTAAGGGTGTCTGGCAGGGGTTGCCACCATGTAAAGTGTCTGGCAGGTAGTGTCGTGATTTTTAATAACATTCTGAAGGTAATACCAAAAAATCAACCAAAGTAGATTTTTTGTCACACCTTTAGTACCTTTTATCTCCCAAAGCCACCCCAACACAAATTTCATGATTGGCCATCATTCTTACTTGTGTTGGGAGCATGAACTCAGAAATTTTCAGCTTTTATACTATAATGAAAGTCTGGGGTTCACTGGCTCTTAGGCTCTTATAAATAAAACAATCTCAAACCCAACCTCACCTTGAGAACCTATTTGACAGATAAAACAACGTTTCGTTTCACTTTTAAAAGTGAACAACTTTTTTAATGTTACATAGTACTTTAATTTATTTTCTTTTTATACCGTTATATTCATATTATAGATTACAGGAAACAATAAAATAAGTATAATGTATATTTTTATAATCTTTATTTTTAAGTTTTAAGAAAGAAAAAAATTTAAGTGTGCAACATAAGTAAAATTCTTCATTTTTAAAAGTGAAACGAAACGTTGTTATATCTGTCAAATAGGTTCTCAAGGTGAGGTTGGGTTTGAGATTGTTTTATTTAAACGGCCCTAGACGAATAGTTTGGCTCTGTAGTTTTAATTTTGTGACGTTGTTTTATAACCTTTACGTCTGTTACAATAATTATTGTAATAACTCTACAGATCCTTGTGTAGATATAGTGCACGCACCTTGACCTAAACGTGATCTTATGAAAGTATACTTATCAACTCATATCATACTATGTATTAACGGTTTTTATTAAGGTGGGCTCACACCAGATCAGCAAAATCTCATTCTATGGCCACTATATCTTTTTTTTTAGACGTAGCAGACTTAGAACATGCTATCGTTGTTCTGTTGTTACGAAAAGATCACGAAAGAAAAACAAGGAAAAAGGCTTATTATTATTATAATATAGTAACAAGAATTGTTGTTTACTATTCTTGTCTTGGCTCGTCTTGGCGGGGCACGACCGTGCCCCCAGATATTATTACGATAGAGCCTACGTGTTAATGTACTTGAGATCTGAAAAAGTCTCATTGATACACCGAATAACCTGGCAATCGAACTTGTACTATCGAGTGAGATCGGTCTACCCACTAGATCACAGACGCTTCTACTTATACAACGAAACTTACCTTCTTACTTCTATTCCAGTCTCTGTCTACGCTCTATATCTTCCATCTACACCTGTTTAGCGTCCGGCTTTACCCGTGATGGTTTTAAAATTCAAATTTATGCTAATCGTGGGTTGGTGCTAATTGGCTAAGGGACGAATTTGTTTATGCATATTAGGCATTAGATAAATGTACTTGTTACTGGAACATAGCTGATTATAGAGAGCAGTAGGGAGTAGTAGTAGTAACCTCAAGAGTCTGGAACGCAAATGTATGATCAACTAACATGGCATTCTAACAACCCATATTTCGCTCTTTGGTGGAACATTATCAGAGAGAAAGGAAGGGACAGATATAATTATATCACTTATTTTAAATAGTCACAAATTTAAGTCCCGTTGTTTTAAGCTAAGTTAAATGAAACTGTAAATCATCCTTTTTTCCGTATGTTTTTTTAATTTATGTATAGAACTTGTAACTTACATTATATAGTATAATTTTACTATTATTTGTATGTAATGTTTTGTAAGCACATTAATTATTTTTTGTTACGTAAAAGGAAACTTTTTATAGTGTATATCATAATGATTATCATCCATGTTACGACATATCCCATATTTCATATTCATTGTCGCAAACGCATGATGTACTTCACATACCATTAGGACTAATTTTATGTTTAGGCCCTTTTTTTGTTTTTAATTTTTATTAGTGTACCAAATGTTGTTCTGTTGGTGAGTCAATAAATTACCCTCGAATTTGTAAGGCGGGTTGAATTCTACATATATAGTCGATTCACCAAAGACACCGATTAGGTGACATACGATTTGCGAAAGTAAAGTAAAAGTTAGACAAGATTATATGCTGTTAATAATCACTGCTATCTGAGCCATGCTAATCCTCAGTTCTATCGTGCTAAGTAGCCATTACTTTGCACTCTCGTATTTATTAGCGAGTTATGTGATAACCAGTTTTATTAGCCATTACTTGAAATTAGTATTGGAATGAGATAATCATGTTTTTTCTATTTCAATTTTCAATTAAATTAGTCAACGGGAATATGTTTAATACTATTTTGATAATATATTATTTTTGTGAATTTACGAGGGATTTGAACCCGTGTTTGACGATTTGAACATCGAGGCTCTAACAGTTAATAATGACAAATATAAAAGAAAAGAAATAAAGTTGTTTCACTTACGTTAAACAACTTTATCAGAAGAACTTGTATTACGGGGACCAGACAACGGAACCACCAATGTTCATAACTACTTCTCTACGGTGATAGTTATTTAATGACTATTAAGTCACAGTATCTGTCATCCTTCACTCTCCTAGCACAGTGGGACAGATGACCGACTCGACTGGCGGGAGATCAGGCGCAGGACCAACTTTTTACATGCACATCCGACGCATGGATCATCTTTCTTGTCAGTCAATCGAGTGATCAGCCTGCATTGTCCTAACCAAACTAGAAAACAACATTTTTTGTTGCCCCAACGCGGAAATCGAACCCACGACGAGCAAGGCTCTAAACCACTTTATTTATCACTAGTAATGTACTACCAACCCCTACTCTGCATGAAATACTACGTCCAGTCCAGGCTTATGAACTAGTACCACTACAACTGAAATGATGATGATAGGTTACTTAAGCTTTCATAAAAACATTGCGATCTTAGGTGTAAGTACAGGTTATGTATGTTCATAGTCAAAAGTCGATATGGTTCCCCCAACATCGCTGATTACACGCTATAGAACATTAACCACAATGTATGGAGCATTACACTGCTATTAAACCCGCCGAAGACCAACAGCGTTTATCTAATTAGGAATTCCCAGGGTGGTATGCAAAAATTGTTGAGAAAATACCAGTAGGTGCGTGTATCGGCCGGGTTCCCGCGTAATTTCAGCGTTTAGGATCGTCTGATTTGCGCGGTTTAATTGTGTATGAGAACTATGGCCGACATTCCATTTTTGATTTTTTATTTCTGACAGTTGATGGCCAGTGTTTGTAAAGAGGTTATAAGCTATGATTGAAATTGTGGTATTAAACTAGTGTTGGCAAGTGAATTAATGCCAGTGATACCTCTCGCCATTATAGTGCGTTATTCAAATATATAAAAAAAACTGTAGGATCTACATAAAAATATGTCCTTAAAAACATTTATATACATAACAAATAAGTTACAGAAAACAAATCTTGGCTTAAAAAGTTTCTTTATCAGGCGATTAAAAAAATGGTATGCTTTTTTTTAATTTTATTGGTGAAAACAGCATGAAGATCGGTGCAGTAGTCTTTGAGTTTATCGCGAACATACAAATAGACAGCGGAAGATTACTCTGTTGTATAGTTTATAAGGACATAATATGTATGGTAGTCCGTAAAGTATTCATATTATGGGAACTGAAATAAATGTTATTTAATATAACATTCATAATTTTATAATAAAATCTAGACTTCAAATATTATTTGCCTAGAATCATAGTTCATCGTGTCAATGTCGGATGGATTTAGCCGTGAAGCAATTAGTTGTTTCGATTTGAATACGATAAGCCTTAGTTTGAAGCCTATTAGCCAGCCCCGAGCTGTGAGTCATGTAGAAACAAGGGAACATTCCTAAGATTTATGTCTATGGTTTCTTACTGAAAAAGTGAAGGTACATAGGGTCAATGATTATATTGACGATTATTGACACACCTTGAGAATAAGAACCTGCAATCGATGTTGGCTGTGTATATTTTATACAATGATCTATATCGCATATGAAAATTGTATGTGAAGAAGAATTTTTTTTGTTTTTTAAAAAAGGTATTAGGTATTAGTTTAAAAAAAGTAATTTAAAAAGGATTTATATATATAATACTTTAAAAAAAATACACTAAAAAGCATAAAAATAATAATAGTACCGAAAAAAGGATTTAAAATAATAATACTATTATTATTATTTTAAATTAAAAAACCTCGCTTAGGAAATTAATATATTTTCGCCTTGGTACTATTTTTGCATTACCAAAGTTACCAAATAAAAATCGAATCTCTCCTTCAAGCTCGATTACCCCAAGGTCACGTGAGCTGAGCGAATCGCAAATCGTTAATTACGTCATAAAGCCGATTCTCTCACGACTGTACAGTTATCGTACGCGATTGGAAAATTAGGGAAATTAGCGTGCTACTGCAATGGCCACGGGGGACGTGAGTGCCCCCGGGGGACGATCGGTTCTCGCGGGGGACGATCGGTTCTCGCAGGGGTCGGTGCACGCTGACAGTTCACAGTGAAATATGCATTTTTAAGTAGGATTTCCTGATATTACTTATTATCTTTGGCCCGTAATAATAAAGAAGTCTCACTCACACAATCCAACGTCACTTGAGATCCTATTTCATAGTTAAAAAAAACGTTTCATTTCCCTTAAAAAAATGAAGAACTTAACTTATATGTTACATTTTTTTCTTTTTTAAAAGTAAAAATAAAGATTATAAGAATATAGATTATAATTATTTTAATGTTTTTCTGTAATCTATGAAAATATATGAACCTACCGTAAAAATATATGAATATTTTTACGGTATAACAAGAAAAGAAATTAAAGTACTATGTTAAATTTAAATCTTATTTCAATATAATTATACAATAATATAATAATCACAATTATTTTTTTACAAACTAATTAAAGTTACTTGTAGTATAAAATGTATTTATACTTTATAGTGGTCGCTAATGACCCAGATGTTGAAGTCACATTAAATAAATAAATAAAAAATCACATATGAAAGTTGAAACGTGTAAAATCTCAAAAAATTATATATTTTGAGATTTAACACGTTGGGACAGACAGCGGTTTTGCTTGCGTATATACAGAGTCCCTCGGGAACACTACTTTTTAGGGTAAATTCCGTTTTTCGTCCATCAAATATATAACACTAAAATCGGTTTACAGCTAAAAGTGGTAACTGATATTCAAATACTTAGGTATCCTGTCACATTTAAAGTATTATTTGTAGGTGGTAGTAATATACCTTAAGTTTTTTTTTGTTTCTTAAAATGTATTGATAAGGTTTTTTTTTGTTTTGTGAATAATTTTCCCCGTATTTGCACCATTTCTCACTGACGCTTCGCTCCTATTGATTGCAGCGTAATGTCTAAAGCCTTCCTCTATAAAAATAATCTGTCCAACAAAAAATAATTTTTCATTTCGGACCAGTAGTTTCTGAGATTAGCGCGTTTAAACAAACAAACTCTTCCGCTTTATAATATTAGTATGGAATCTCATAATTTAAAAAATCTAAGCCCTAACTTTGACTACCGTATCGGCATGGCACGATCGTCAATACTCGTCGATGCTCGGCGATAATCGGCGACGACCGTGGGAACCGCACTTAGCATATCATTTCCTTGCACAATACCGGCTACCTCTTTGTTTTAAGTGTTTCGAAATTCAGAATTACGGAGATTGAAATTTTAAAATTTAAATATAGCCTTAGGGGGAACGATTTTGGCGTCTAAGATCTATGTAGTTTCTAGACTTTAGTGATCTAGATTTCATCATCAGCGAGGATTACGTGTAGCAAATACTTGAAGTTCAGTTTTACGGGAACGGAAGAATATAAAATTTGACATTATTATAGATTTATGTAGAGTTGAAAATAAATTAATAGATGTAACATACACATAAAACTATAATATAAATAATTATCATGTACTAATTTCAACTATAGAGCAACCATTACAATATTTATACCCTTAGAATAACAATACCTGACAAGGATTTAAGATGCCATCGCTATTATCACTTAGGAAGTTCGAAAACAATATCTATGAGATTTGACATTAGCTTAGCTAAGTGGCATACAAATTCGTTAGTCATTTAGCGACATTTGACATAAGTCAAATCTCGTACATTTTTGTTTTAGAACTTAGTGATATTAGCGATGGCATCGTCATGTATGACAAGATCGATGCTTGACATAATATATGTCTGTCCTGCTCGTACGCGACATATCATGTGGAGACGAGTAGGATAGACAAACGAAACCAAAATTTGTGGGGCTCTGATCTTCACGCAACATATTGTATACTAAACTTATTAGTATTTATGCTCAAGCATTTCAATGCCTACGTAACATTTAAACATACAATAATTGCATTTAATATTTAGCAATGGCTGTAGAATTTCATACAGCGCTAACTAAGCGTGGATAAACGCAGACGGAGGCTGTCAGAACCGCATCATATTAATAATCATAATAAAAATAATAACGCCTCCGTGGTCTAGTGGTCTAGTGGTCTTTGCTCTTGGTCCGAAGTTTGTGGGTTCGAATCCCTGTTAGAACAACAAAAAAATTTTGTTTTCAAGTTTGGTTAGAAGTTAGGACAATGTAGGCCGATCACCTTATTGTCTGACAAGAAAGATGATCTATGCGTCCGTCTGGCGTGTAAAAAGTCGGTCCTGCGCCTGATCGCCGCCAGTTGAGTCGGCTATCTGTTCCACTGGGCTACGAGAGTGAAAGATGAGAGAGTGCTTCTGTTTATTGTGCACACACTTCGTCACTATAAAATAACTCAGGCCTGGCTTCAATGAAACCGGCCACCATCATCGAAATCAGAGTGGGAGACATTAATTATTTTTATCTTCTTATAAATATAAAAATTAATTGCTGCGTTAGTCTCGCTAAAACTCGGAAACGGCTGAACCGATTCGGCTGTTTTTAGTCTTGAAATATTCGTGGTGGATTAAACGGTTCATCACTTACTGTTTGTATAAAACGGTAGGTTTAAACGGTTCATCACTTACTGTTTGTATACTCAACGAAGTGGGCACTAGGGTATCGAGAACCGGTAAAGTTTCAGGAACCGGGATTTTCAGTACCGGCACTAGTCAGAACCGGGAATTCCCGGGATTTCCCGGGATTTTTGATATTTTCGTGATTTTTTTCTTACTTGACTAAAAACAAATACAATGGCTTCGAAAACTATTTTTTATAAATAAATCACACATTTTGGCATGTCAAGTTAAAGTATGATACATTAATTTGCTATACAATGATTAAAATATCGTATAGTTATATATTTTGAATTTAACGTCTCTAATATTAGGGCTTTTACCCACGGCTTCGGGCGCGTAAAATAGTATTCGTAACAAAAAGTTCTTTATCAAATAACTCTATGGCTACAGTATGATTAAGATAATGTTATACCAATAATCATATGACTATCCACTATTCAGTTTCTGGCCAGATCATACGCACTACAATAAATTTTTTTCTGTGGCATATATTATGTATAACGATTTGCCAGCCTATAAGGCACACTTAGCAGATTCCCTCCCACTTTTGCAAAGTTATTACTTTTGAATAGGTAAATAAAACATTGCATATTATATCTACGATCTATCATGGGCCAAAAAACTATTTTACCGGTGTAAATCTATTAAAACTTATAATATTGTAAAATACTGTGTAGTACAAATAACCCAACCAAAACTGAGGAGTTTTATAAGTTTAAGTATGAGTAAATTATATTTTACGTCACGTTATATACGTGACGTTGAATCGTACTTTGCTCAGTAGTTTTTCCTCGGCGTTGATAAGTCCTATTTATTATAAACTTATCGCCGTACCAAAATTAAACCAAATCGGTAAAACAGTTCATGTCTCTTAAAGTAACAGACACAGTTAGTTTCACGTTTGAAATAATATTGAGTATGGATAAAACATTTTAAAATTATTTTTCTGCTTAGCCAATCGCACGAAATGCGGTATAATGTTCGGACAGAAATTAAAATTTTAAAAGCAAATATTGTAAAGTAAGTTTTTACCCTTTGAATGTAATATCGATGTGAGTTTTACTGGCTAAAAAGATGGATCTTCCAAAAATGTTAACAGCTTTATCCAACAGATAAATTGATTCATCAAAAATTCATAGCTTAAAGATATCTTATACAATTGGTTTTTGAGATTTTTATTTATAAGTAGTAGCAAAAAGATTTTTTATAATTATAATTATGATCCCTTGGGACCTTTTTGTTTCCCAACAGAAAAAATCCTGTTATTAATTTCATGGTCCAATCTACCTTTGTGCCGAGTTTCATTTAAATACGTCGTAGTTTCACCGAAATACCATTAAATAAGTAGCTGTTTTTTGAAAATCCAACGGGCACCCTTTCGTTTTTGGGATAATAATGTCCTACATTACCCTTTAGGTTCGAAGCTATCGGCCTGCTAAATTTCATTTTATTCCATTCAGTACGGACTCATACGGACCGACAGACAGACATTACTTTTTTTCATAATTATTATTTTTAGGTTCTATGGCCTTTATCCCCAAATCTTGATTTTGACTTAAATATATATTTAATGAGCAGACATTTCCCCTAGATTTATTTTAATATGTTGAGATAGTGAAATCAGTAAAGAATATTTTGAATAACATCGTAACTTAAGTTAAAATTTAAAAGCGTTTTTCGCCGTCGGAAAGTTACACCATCAACGGTGAACACAGGCTTTATTATATTAAAAAAAAAAAAGGGATCCTTACTAAAACTCCAATAATGTAACCCAAGGTGTCAAAAGTATACAATTTATTAAGTTTTTATATGCATTGGTTAAAATATAATGATACTCATAATATGTTTATTACTATAACATTATCTAAACCACATTGCAGCTGTAGTGTTATTTGGTAAAGAACTTTTTGCTACGAATACAATAATTCCACACGCCCGAAGCTGCGGGCCAAAGCTAGTAATATAATATTACTCACGTTTATAAAAATATTATACAGTCACTTCCATTAAAGTTTTACATAGATATAAACATATCTATGTAAAACTTTAATGGAAGTGACTGTATAACGATATTTTAATCATTGTATAGCAATAAATATATTATCCTTAAACATGACATGCCACAATGTGTAATTAAAATACAAAAGTACTTTTCTAAGCCCGTTGCGTTTATTTTTTGTTAAGGTAATAAAAATCCCGAAAATACCGAAAATCCCGGTTCTTTTGCGTTGAGAACCGGTTCTATAACAGTAGTCAAAGAACCGGGAAATCCCGGGATTTTCGGTACCGGGAAATCCCGGTTCTGAACCCTAGTGGGCACGGGTCGGCAAGTTAATAAAAAAAACATTTATTCAACAAACAAATTTAAATTACACTACATCAGTATCGATTAAATAGAAAACTAATAATAATATAACCATAAATATACATATTTTAATATTATGCGTATGAGTAATACACCTATTACATATTACATTACGTGACCGCCAAGTCTTCTCCTCATGTTATTAACCTAAATTGGAATAAGTTACCAGGGCCATAACCTACCATCCCATACAATCTATCTTAAATACAAAAAAAATGCAATAGATGTCACTACTATTAACGTTTGTAAATTATAAAATGCAAATATGCCGAATTAAGTACAAATATTGACATTAAAATAAAGATAAGCATAATATTTTTAAGCATGACATCACATTAAGCTAAATTCACTCCTTAATTATGATTATGATAGGAAAGGAAATTAGTAATTAGTATTTTCCAATAGTGGCGCTAGATGGCGGTTTCCGGAATGTGCCTGGAAATTAAAAAAAAAACTAAAATAGACAGTATTAGGGTAATACCATTTTCTTGAAAATGTGTATGGACGCTTCACACCACGTCAATCTGGCCCTGTGCTAAGTATCCGAAGAACTTGTGTACCAGACAACGGAAATATATTTAATACTTTTATACTTTACACATATATAAGATTTTTATTATATTATACAAAAATTTAGCACACATCAATGACCCAGGAACATTGAGAACTTTTTGTTCTCTAGGCGGGATTCAAACCCACGACCTCCTGTTCGATCACCAACGCGCTCAACCACTTCGCTACGGAGGTCGTCTTAAATTAATTTTATAAATCGTGATTAAAAGTACAAGCTGTAATTTAAGCTTGTAATACAACATTATTGTGCAACAGCTGATCTTCGGTACTGATACAATAAATGCTAGCATAACCTATAGTCCATCTATACCTTATCGCGGCTGTAAATTACCAATTATTTACTAATTTGACGTAAGTATTTGTAAATACTGAATATTGGAACGTGTACTCGTTAGCGCTACTCAATTTTAATTAGGTATTTGAAACATTGCTTGTATGAATATATTATTTAAGTATTTCATGCAAACTGATTTTGTATAGTTAAAATATGGGAGAAAATATTTTAATTAGATACTTTTTATAAGATATACCTGGAGGACACTGGGGGAGGCCTTTGCCTAGTTTTAACCTCCACGGCTTTGTCTGTCTCGGCGCCGAGGAGAGCGCTTCAGTATGCCGGAGCGCTCTCTTAATTTGATGGAAGTCGGAAGACGGTCCCTATACAGGTGAAGGAGTGGCCTGTGTTTTGACAGATCCAGGGCACTCCAACCAACATAACGGCCGATGGCAATCCAAGCAAGTGGTTTTAGTAGGTAAACCGGCCTCAGCGAGCCGGGAGTCCTACATACTAGAGGGAGATGCGTAGCCCATTTCTCTTGCAACATAAAAAAAAAGCCTTCGTCCAGCAGTGCAGCAAACGGAAAATTGCCCCATCACACATCCCCACCACTGCAACTCCTATGTAGCCAGGATCGACAGTGGTAACCTCAAAACCTTCTCATATGATCTGTCAGAGGGATATGCTATATCTGTCTTGGGACCCGCAACGAAATCAATCAGAAGAATGAAGGAGGAGTAGGAAATGTTCCAGTTTCCCTCCCCAAGCAATACGGGAGACGCAAGCAAGTAACAGTTTGAAGTGGAAGCTCACCTCGCCGATTTCGGTGTCGGTAGCCAATTTCATTGAAACCAGGCCCAGCTACGCAGTACATGTGCGCAATACACAATGTACTATTACTCTCTCTTTCTTTCACTCTCATAACCCAGTGGGACGGTAAACCGACACGACTGGCGAGAGAACAGGCGCAGGACCAACTTTTTACATGCCCATCCGACGTATGGATCATCTTTCTTGTCAGATATTCAGGTGATCAGCCTGCATTGTCCTAACCAAACTTGAAAACAACATTTATGGATTGAGTGAATATTAAAAGATGTTTATGTGAATCTAAACGATAGATCCATGACCCAGGAACACAAAGAACTTTTTTCTTTTGAACCCGCGACCTACAGATAATAATTATGTACATACCTAATAGATTTGGCATTAAATCCATCATTCATATAGCCTTGTGATTTCGCACAAAATATATATTTGTGATAAATATAACCTGAATATACAACAAAACAGAAGTGTGAAACTATGTTTTATTCAAATATTTAATTCGCAACATAAATCTATATAATGCGGAGTTGGTTTAGTAAACGTTTATTAATAATACTAATTTATTATTAGGTGTTATTAACATATAGTGAGTATTATTAAATATAAATTGTAGCTAATTTGTAAAATAAACGAGGTTGTCGGCTGCGTGTCATTTTCACAGTTTTTAGGGATCCTTAGGTCGTGTTTTTACCAACCAATGTTAAAGTTAACGCCATTTTAAAATACCATGCCATCTCATTCATTGACAGGAAATACGAGAGGGATAACATGATAATTAACATAGCGTTAACTTTAACATTGCTTGGTGAAACACGCCCTTAATCTAGAAACTCTTATGACATAACTCTGTCTATCGATCTGTTTCTCTGTTTGTCTGTACATCTTTCTAGTTTCTTACTATTAATATAAATAAAAGAAAAGAGTTATATTTAAACGTATTTTTTATTCCTGAAATTTTACAAAGTCAACTTTTACTCAAAAACTCATATTCAGGAAATCGGCCCACAAAATAAACGATAGGTTGATCCCACCTAATATTTCTAACCTACAAGAACTTTTTAAAATTTTCTAAGTTTTCATGATGCTAGATGATGCTAGATGCAGTCATATTAAAAAGTCACAAATTAATCTAACTTTTAAATTAATTAAAAGAAAAACTATTACCCTACAGAACCCTTCTTTGATATTTTGTCCTGGCATGCTCTTGGTCAGGTTATTACAACACTTACTTATTTACTGCTATATGAGTTATTGTTCCTAGTTCTTGTTAGTGTGGATTTGAATCAATGTCTAATCCAACACTATGACCTTAATTAGAATGTAAAAAAAATAATATTAGATACGTTTGAAAAAGAAAAGAAAGTAAAAGTATGTAACATAAGTAAAGTTGTTTATTTTTAAAAGTGAAACGAAATGTTGTTTTATCTGTCAAATAGCACAAGTAGATAATATAACAAATAGGTGCTCAAGTAGATGTTGCGATTGCTATTCTTGAGATCGAGTTTCAGATTGTTTTATTAAAACGAGCCTTAGTGCGTGTGCAAGACGTTATAACATACATGTTCATGACACATACATAGATTCATGACGAAACTAATAATAAATAGGCCAACATTCAAATAATTTTATAGCACAATTTCATGTAAAAAATTTTATGTTCAAAAATCAAAAATGACTCATTCTGTCACACCAGCTCAATGGAAGGAACACTCACCCTGCTGGAAGTAGTTTGACTTCCTCACGTAGACGCAGACGAGCGCCATCAGTTGCAGCTGCGACAGCCGCTGTCGCGTGGACGGCGGTAGCGGCAGCAGGTCGCGGAGATTAGCGATCTCCGCGTTGATCAGGTCGCGCCGCAGCTTGCTGGCGCCTTTGGTTGACTTGCCCTGATCGAACCTGAGGGAGTATAGAGGTTAGTATGGAGACTCAATATTTTCAGAATATATTTAATACATGGTGTAAAATAAATGTGTGATAATACTTTAGGGTGTGTATGGATCCCGTATATAGAGTTTACTGTGAAAATACCGGCGTTGAAAGACTTACCCTTGACTTTCATGTTGCTATGAGAAATGCCCCAACATCATAAATTTTTCCATACAATATTTTAAAAAAGTAACTGTTTTAGAGATGGTATTTTCACAGTAAACTTTATATACAAAACTATGTATGTCTAGTCTAATAAATAATATATTTAATTTGGTAACCTCAATTTCGTTTCAAGCGAACATAAATAAATAAATATACGTCCGAAATCTGTCTGGCTTAATAGAAACGTAACCTATCTTCATACCCATCGATTTAAAAATAAGCTAACATGTTTAACGTGCTGTTTCTTTGCTCGGACTGAACTATAACAATAAATTACCGAAATGATTATGTCCGGAACGAATCGGCGGACCGTCTCGGATCTGACAAATTGATTCACGTCAAATGTTTACGACACCTGCCTTTTGTGCTTCACCAGACGAAATGTCGCTTCGATATTTTAGAATGTTAAGAGCGACATAAGCGCACGAGTGACACCTATTGCGTCTAGAGTAACTCTGTGTAGCGAAAACAAAATAAAATTGTTTTTTTTTGTCTAAATTGGTGTCATTTATTTGATTGTTTATTGATTGCTGACCCGTGCCCACTTTGTTGAGCACATAAACCGTTTAAACCTTCCCTGGATTTCTACGAATATTTCAAGACTAAAAACAGCAGCATCGGTTCAGCCTTTCTCGAGTTATAGCCAAACTAACAGCGATTAATTTTTATATATAAGATATTATATAAAGTCTTTCATTTTATACATAACTTTACTTAAAAGGGCACTGCTGTATCTTCAGATCATAAATACCAATAAAGGAAAATTGTATGCGGCCTGATTCATGCCCTTATGGTTACAGAAAGAAAAGATTGATCACTAAAGTTCCCTTTCTATTTTCAAATTAGTTAAAGCTATACTGAAAATGTTCAGCATCGTGAATCGTGATGTTTTTATGCTAAATTCGATCAGCTCAAATGAACCTTAGACATAAAAAAATTGTTCACCCATGACTACATACTATTGTTTCAGTATAAATTTAACTAATATGTGTATATAGACTGTAATAATTATGAGTGATACTACTTTAGGGTATGTATGGGTTTGCCGTGTGGTGACGGCATTAGAATACAATTGTCACCACCCCCGATACTATCCTAGGGGAGTCGTAAGAGGCGACTAAAAGGAAACACACACACATAACAACAACTAGTGTGAGAGAAGGAAAACTCGATACAAAACCCTGTACCAACCCGTCTAGCCAGCGTGGTATCAGTAGGCTTTTAAAAACCTCCTATGTTTACGCACCAGAAGACCAGGCCCCTAGTCCCCGGCGGCCCCGCTATTCCTGGCTACGGTAGCGGCCACGGTAACGGCGGGGCGGGGGGTGCTAAGAATCCCCGGAAGAGATCCGGCTACCACCCCCCTTATAAACGACAACTGGCCCTGGTAACACACAACGTGCGCACTTTGAGGTTGGACGAGAAGCTCGTAGAGCTGGAAGAGGAGATGAACAAGTTGCACTGGGACGTTATTGGTTTATCGGAGATCCGAAGAGAGGGCGAGGATACGATAACCTTACAGTCCGGCCACTTGTTCTACTACCGGGAGGGAGAACAGAAGTCCCAAGGTGGTGTTGGGTTTATCGTCCACAAATCTCTCATCAACAACATTGTGTCCATCGAGAGTGTGTCAAATAGGGTTGCATACCTTGTACTGAGAATCTCAAAACGATATTCGTTGAAGATTGTACAGGTATACGCCCCATCGTCAACACATCCAGACGATGAAGTAGAAGCTACGTATGAGGACGTCAGTAGGGCCATACGTAGCCCTAAAACACACTTCACAGTTGTTATGGGAGATTTCAATGCGAGGCTGGGCTGCAGAAGCGATGATGAGCTGAAAGTGGGGCCATTTGGATTTGGGCAGAGGAATCCCAGAGGACAGATGCTGGCGGACTTTATGGAGAAGGAAGGACTCTTCATGATGAATTCTTTCTTCCAAAAGCCGCCGCAGAGGAAATGGACCTGGTTGAGTCCCGACGGTGTAACTAGAAACGAGATTGACTTCATTATGAGCACCAAGCGGCAGATATTCAACGATGTCTCTGTGATCAACATGGTTAAGACCGGTAGTGATCACCGAATCGTCAGAGGCATGTTGAATATCAACGTCAAACTTGAGAGATCGCGTCTGATGAAGTCTACGCTCCGACCGTCGAATGCCCATATCCAAAACCCCGAGAGCTTTCAACTTGAACTGTCAAATCGCTTCCAATGGCTAGACAGCTGCGCATCAGTGGACGATATAAATAGCAGGCTGGTAGAAACTGTCCATACAGTGGGGTCCAAATTTTTCAAGACCCACCGTACAAATAGATCTCAGAAACTATCCGACCAAACCCGGAACCTCATGGCTAGTCGACGTTCAATGACGCTCCAAACTTCGAGTGACGCTGAGTCATATAGGCAGCTCAAT
Organism: Celastrina argiolus; assembly: GCA_905187575.2. Taxonomy (NCBI): domain Eukaryota; kingdom Metazoa; phylum Arthropoda; class Insecta; order Lepidoptera; family Lycaenidae; genus Celastrina; species Celastrina argiolus. The sequence goes on from LR994596.1 coordinate 12,998,661, forward strand.
AGACAGATTACGAAGTCCTTGCGACACGATATCCGTTCTTTTAATACCCAGCGTATTAAAGAGACGATAGAGCGGAACCAAGGCTCCAAAGTGTTTGCAAGAGACGTATCTATTGGGCAAAGCCAGTTGACAAAGCTGAAGACCGAAGATGGACGCGTAACGTCAAATAAGTCCGAGGTACTACGGGAGATAGAAAGGTTCTATGGACAGCTGTATACCTCGGTCTCAGCTGAACCTGCTAGTTTAGCTGCAGACCCAAGAGCCAGGCTAACCCGACACTATACCGAAGACATCCCGGACATCAGCCTGTACGAGATTAGGGTAGCTCTCAAACAGCTTAAGAACAACAAGGCTCCGGGTGAGGATGGAATCACTACAGAGCTTCTGAAAGCGGGCGGCACGCCGGTACTAAAAGTCCTTCAGAAACTCTTCAATTCCTCCTTACTCGATGGGAAAACGCCAGAGGCATGGAACAGGGGTGTTGTGGTCCTGTTCTTCAAAAAAGGCGACAAAACCTTACTGAAGAACTATAGACCCATAACACTGCTGAGCCATGTCTACAAGCTGTTTTCGAGAGTTATTACGATGCGTCTCGAACGCAGGCTAGATGACTTTCAGCCTACCGAACAAGCCGGTTTCCGAAAAGGCTATAGTACCATAGACCACATACATACGCTGCGGCAGATTATACAGAAGACCGAAGAGTATAATCGGCCATTATGCTTGGCGTTTGTGGACTATGAGAAAGCCTTTGATTCCGTCGAAATATGGGCGGTCCTTAGATCTCTCCAGCGTTGCCGTATTGACTATCGGTATATCGAAGTGTTGAAGTGTTTGTATAATAACGCCACCATGTCAGTCCGAGTACAGGAGCACTGCACGAAGGATATCCCTTTAAAGAGAGGAGTAAGACAGGGGGATATCATATCCCCGAAACTGTTTACCGCTGCTCTGGAGGATTCCTTCAAGCTACTGGAATGGCAAGGACTTGGCATCAACATCAATGGCGAATACATCACTCACCTTCGATTTGCCGACGACATAGTAGTCATGGCAGAATCGCTGGAAGATTTGGGGCGCATGCTCGGTGGCCTCAATAGAGTTTCTCAACAAGTGGGTCTTAAAATGAACATGGAAAAAACAAAGATCATGCACAATGTCCATGTTGCACCCACCGCACTAACTGTTGGGAGCTCTACTCTTGAAGTTGTTGACGAATATATATACCTAGGGCAGGCTGTCCGATTAGGTAGGTCCAACTTTAAGAGAGAGGTCAGTAGACGGATCCAGCTCGGCTGGGCAGCGTTCGGTAAATTACGTAACGTCTTCTCGTCTAAAATACCTCAGTGCCTAAAGACAAAGTTATACAACCAATGTGTGTTACCAGTGATGACTTACGGTTCTGAGACGTGGTGCTTCACGAAGGATCTTTTCAAAAGGCTTAATGTCGCTCAGCGTGCTATGGAGAGGGCAATGCTCGGTATTTCTCTACGTGATCGAATCAGAAATGAGGAGATCCGTAGAAGAACTAAGGTTGCTGACATTGCCCGTAGGATCAGTCAGCTGAAGTGGCAATGGGCCGGCCACATAGCACGAAGATTGGACGGTCGATGGGGCAAAAAGATCCTAGAGTGGAGGCCACGTACTGGCAAGCGCAGTGTGGGACGGCCACCTACCAGATGGACCGACGACCTGGTGAAAACTGCCGGGTCACGTTGGATGCAGGTGGCAATGGACCGAACACACTGGAAATGTGTTGGAGAGGCCTATGTTCAGCAGTGGACTCTAAAAGGCTGAAACGACGATTAGACTAGACATAAGTATATGATTACAACAGTATAGGTCGGATAGCTGCGTGAGTTAAGGTTTTTTTTTATATTCTTTAAATCATTTTCGTGAATATTCATATAAAAGATAAATAATACTTTTTTGATTATTATCTACATTTCTCCATGAATCGGAATTATGCCTAAAGAATATTATGTAAGGAAAAGTAGAGAGGAGAAGAGAAAGACCTAGGAAAAACTATAACGGGTGTAAAAAGAGCAATCACTATAACTTTAGGATATGATTATACTACCTTTTCTCATTCTAGAAAGGATTTTTTTTCTTTTTTTTTTATTAAAAAAAAATTTTTTTTGGCTTATTATTATTTTTGTGACAAATAAGAAATGGTAAATGAAAAAAATTTTTTTTAGTTTTTGACAAAAAAACATAAAAAAATACATTTCCGAAATGAGGAAAGGTACTCGTAGTATAATCGTATCTCAAAATTATAGTGACCTCTCTTTTTACACACTGTATAGTAGAAGTAAAGGAAAAATAATAACGTTGTTTTGTATCAAGAGGTCTACAGAGTAGCAAAGGACCTAGTCAAATTGCAATTCTCTGCTCATCAGTCAAGAGGATCTAAAATTTGGAAGACGAGGGTTAAAATACCCAAAGTATGTATAAAACTCTTAAAAACAGTCAAAAATACATTGACTAGCAAATAGATCTTTGAACTGGCAAAATCAGTCAAAAATACTTTTAATTGGCAAAATCAGTCATATTACTGACTGGTAAGAGTTTTGACTGCAATATATAATTACGAATTGCGTGCTTTAGCGCATGCCATCGGCCTTACCAAGGTAAGTTGTTAGTTTTTACATTCCAGTAATCAAAAAAATATTACGAAGATATTTTGATGAGTTATCAATACACAAAGTGGTATGACCTCTACATAATATCTATAAGTTCAATTACATACAAGGTCTGTGTTTAGGAAGTATTCGTAGTAATTGTAACAGTTATTGCTTAACTTAATGTTAGGGAAGTAAAAACCATTTACTAACTTTTAAATTGATTTAATAGCTCACACAACTACTTACTTCAATGTCTCATTACTATTACTACCTAATATTATTTCTATGTCGTGAAGGGCCGAAATTGCGAGACAAAATATTAAAAATATGTATTATGTAACAACTTTTGTAACCAATTTATTGGAATAAATAAATAAAAATATATATTAGTAAATCCTATTACAAGCTCTTAATTCCAGCCAGTTTACGCCATACAACATGGCTGCCTGGAATTTTCGTATTACGATCACATAATAACTGCATGATGACAGCTAGTTAGCGAACACTTGACACTTGACTTGCTTCCGAATGTCACTTTCAGACAACCAAACTAGGGTGGATCCATTCAGTATAACATGTCGCTGTAATATGAAAAAGAACAAGGCAGTTTAAGACCGTATTATTGAATTGCCTGGAACCAGGCTGGTAATGTAAGAGATCATAATACGGCCCCGCTGTAAAAGGACAGCTTGCGATATGATTATACTACCTATTACCTTTTAAATAAATTTTATTACCTGTTCGAGAATTGGGAAATATCCTATTGGAAAATGTCAATGAAAACTCTTATTTTCAAATAAAACTTAACGAGTTTTTCTCGAAACGTCAATACAAAAAGCTACCACCGGTTCAACCCTAACCCGTCGAGAAGAACCAGCGTAAGAAACTCTGACGGACCCGTCTAGATGGATTAAAATAGATGATATTTTAAACCACGCCAATCTTGCTCTTTTGATATCATATAATACATTAGATGTATGTATTGGATGATAATATCAAAACAGCCGTATCGTCTACATTCGACAGGCTGTAATATTAATAAGTGATAATACTTTATGATATGTATTGGTCCCGTATACAGAGTTTACTGTGAAAGTACCAGCGCTGAATGAGTTACTTTTTTTAAATGTACTTTCACAGTCAGTAAATATGTACATTCACAGTCAGTCTATAAATGCGGGCAAATTTATGATGTTGGGACTTTTAACTTTTCATGTTTCAAAATGAAACATGAAAAGTCAAAAGTACGTCTTTCAGGGCTGGTACTTACACAGTAAACTCTACATATGAGGCATATAGAACACACATCCTAAAGTATTATCACTCATTTATTTTATACTATGTTTGCGCTAAAACTCGTTAGTGCAAATATTAAAGTGGCGAGTTTTGATCGGTGTACAAAAAAGGCATTTGGTAATTTTAATATTTGCACTAACCACTCACTGCGTTTTTTAACGCGATGATAATAGTTAATCTAGTGGCAATTAAAACGCTAAGCGATACATTAACCGACAGTCCATCAAAGTAGTTATGAGTTTGACAACTGTTAATAGCTTACACATGACCTCCTTCTGGCGTGTCGGATAAATTATGTTGTCAAACTCAGCGTTTGATATGAGCAATCATCTTTTCATTATATTTAAATGTTCATTACAGTATTAAACTGAATACATTAGTATTAATAGGTTTCAAATGTAGGGTAGGTTTGGCATGAATACCTACTTAGTACTAACGGTCTATTGAATGAATATTCAATTTATTGGGTTTTGGACTCATTACGCAAGAAAATCAAAAAGAGGAGCAAAATCTAAAATAAGAATTAGAACAAATTTTAAAATCTTTAAGTTTAGAAATTAATTACAAATTCCTATCTCTTTCTCGCAAAACGATATTTATGCGCAGGTTGGTGCAATGTTTAATAATATGTAGGGTTAATGACGTCACAATCGGTTGTTCGAGTAGGCTCATATTTCAATGTGGCCATACTTCATCATCAACCGCCCAGTCATAATGATACAAATTTAATAGTCACTTAAGTCCAACCTTCCAAAAATCAAAAACAATTAAATTAATTTGATTGAATAAATATATACATATTTATACATTTTTTTCAATATCCTTTTACTAGTTTTAGCATCTTACCATCCACAAGGTGTAGAATAAATGAGTGATAATACTTTAGGGTGTGTGCCTCTTATGTAGAGTATACTATGAAAGTCCCAACGCTGAAAGACTTGCTTTGAACTTTCATGTTTGTATGAGAAATGCCCAAAATCATAAATTTTCTCCTATATTAATTTTTAAAAAAAGTATCTCTTTCAGCACTAGTAATTTCACAGCAAACTCTATATATGGGACCCATTATCACTCATTAATATTATATATAGCCTATATAGTTATACAAGTAGTAGTACGATATTATTTAAATAAAATACGTTTGTTTAACTATTTGCGTCACCTATAATATGTAATGTATTTTTTTTAAGATTTAATATCTATTTTTAAACACTAGAATAAACAGACAATTAATTGCAACGATAATTCACATTCCAAGATATTTAATTAAAATAACCTCAAAATTATTAACACACTTGACCTCGCCGTGAGCTGTCCGACCTTCGTCCTTGACGTGACCCCTGACCCCTGGCCTCAGTAGCGTACGAAGGGATAGACAGTATGACTCATACGGTAATTTATCATTGTTAGAAAAAGGGCTATGGCCATTATTAACATAAGATGTTTTCTTCTAAAGTTTCTTTGTAAAGTTTAGGATACAAAATTACCTTTCTCTAATATTTTCGGGTTTAAAATAGAAGATAATAATACGTGTTATATTGTATTGATAAAACAACAATAAAAAATTATAGTCTTAAAATATTTTTTGGTAAGTATTAAGCGTTCTAGTAAAAGACTTCAACGCGTGTGAATATGGTATATAGAACTGTCAAAAATATTGTAGAGCTTTTTATAACTTTAAACAAAGAGATTAAAACTCGTTTTTTCATGAAAGAATTGTATACAGCACGATAGACAATGCTTTTTACTTTAAATTCTGATCATTAACCAAAATACATTATTCCAAAAACAATACTCGTAACAACAAACACAAGGTATTCGAACAAAAATCTGGTTCCATCAACATAACTGTACCCGCGGGTTCCCACGTCAGGAGTTGAAAGGGATCAATCAAGCAATGTATTTGTTGGTTCTTATTAGCTAATAATGGGCCACGCGATGTGCTATCCTGAGAGAGTAATTTCGCGTTTTTGTGGGAAAAATTGTGCGGGCGGCGTGTGTGATCGAACTCTACATTTGTGTCTGCTTTATGTTGCTTACATACAAAATACTAATGTGCAGTACTGAGTGTTTATTGATTAAAAAATGGTTAATTTGAATGCTTGTAACTCTACATTTGTAGAGTTACAAGCATTCAAATTTTTATGTGCCTTATTGTATATGAATAAATAAAAAATGCGCAGTACTGTAATTCCTACATATTTGTTTTTGTATTGAAACCAACGTATTCGCTAATGATATCATTATTATTTTGACTATTGACACTGTTTAACTAAAACTTACAAACCGTACAATATATTAATGCCATCATTTCTTATCATCAATATTAATCATTTACACAAAACAGTTACGTACAAAATCCACTTAGTAAAATAATTTGTCAATAAGAATATTAAACACGTGTCTAATTAAATTAAAGATATTCAATTTTTTCATTACGCTTAACTCACATTTTGCGACTCGTGGCGTCAGGTTTTTTCGTATTTTGCTTTTGCATATTCATCTCTATTTTCCAATTGTTAAGGTACAATAATGATTATGCATGTAGGCACTGTCGCGCTTTACGATTTTCCTAATGATTGTATAGTTAAATGATTTAAACCTGGCGCCAATGTGAGCTCAGCCTTAGATTAGCATAAATTTATTGATATATTTGTTTTTGTTCTTGTGAGTCAAGTAGAGTTCTAAGTAAATACTATTGACAAATTCCCACTATTTATCTTCTGAAAAATATATTTATACTATATTATTTTATACACCTTATCATTCACACCTTTGAAGTTAAGAGCTTGACTTTAGTCGTTACGTGTTACGTGTTTCAAGTTTCAATCTTTGATGCAACAAAAAAATATATTTTCAACTGTCAATGCAGGATGATCACCCAGATTGACAAGAATGGTGATGAGCATGGGAAAAGTCGGTCCTGCGCATGATCTCACGCTAATCGTTTAATTAAGTCTCCAAAATGTCCTCGAGTATTGTACACATACTTGGGCACTATATCTTCGAGCGTTTCAGCAAAACTGGCCACCAACAATACTTTGGAAATGTATGTAGAATATGATTGCATAATAACAAATAATGATTATTATTTGTAATTGTAATTACTCGTATTATTATGAAGTATATTTTAGCAAGATTATTTGTAACTTTACGTGTTCTATCGTTCTCTCTGATTACGTCTATATGAAATTATACTAGATAGAAGTAGCCTACATTACCACAACTAGGTGAGGCGTGGTGTTTTCATTTGTAACGTAGAGCTCTTGTAGGCTGTACCCCACCGTTTCCCACGATGCATGCAACCATTTAGACAATTTTCTAATGTCTACGCGTCTATGGTACAAGGAGTGTTTTGTACTAATGGCAGACATTCGAGTATATTCGTTGTTTGTGGTAAAGCTATATACAGCCTGACTGGTGAGACACGTGCAATACTTACGGAGAGTACTCGGTACTCGATTCCCATTATAAATATGTAATAAAATTAGGTTCTTAATTTTTTACCAAATTTTCCTTTACATAAATGAATCATGGATACTATAAAAATTACGCGGCTAGGCAAGTAGGCATACCTGTGTAGTCGGCACGGCGCGGCGGCGTGCGACATCAAAATCATTTATTTGCTCAATTAATATCAACGTAGGTAGTACGGGCGTGTGCCTGCGTGCGGTGTCCATGCGTTGGGTAAATTATTATTCAAGTTTAAGATACATTTACTCAGTGATTAATTGATATTATTTTTTTATATAATTTTTTTTCATATCATATAATAGCCAAATATCACGTCCTCAAGTATTGCTCATGTCTCACCAGTCACACTGTATACTATTACTAGCTGACCCGTGCCCACTCACGGAGCATACAAAAAAAGTGATGAACCGTTGAAACACTCCCTGGACTTCCACGGATATTTCAAGACTAAGAATATCCGAATCGGTTCAGCCATTTTCGAGTTTTAGCGAGACTAAAGAACAGCAATATGTTTTTTAAATGTATGTACACCGATTACTCTGAGGTTTATGATCCGATTTACCTGATTCTTTTTTTATCCTACGCAGAATAAATATTTGGTCTCCTAGAAATTTAACATAGTTTGACGTTGTAGTTTCATTCTAAAATAATTTTTCTAGTGTTAAGTAAGCTCTTAAAACGTTACTGTAGTGACATAGGTACAGTTGTTTAAGTCTTTTGACTAATAAAGTTCAATAATTTAATAATGCAAATTTTTAACGCCTTTTCGTAAGTAATTTTTCTTTTTTTTGTTTGGGTTTGAATTCTTATATAGTAGCAATTAGTTGGTGACAACTTGGCACTTATGTACATTAAGTTATTTATTGTATTTTTTGTAAGTTTAGAGTTTATTATTTTGTTTTTTTTTTAATAATTTTAATATCTATGCTCATGAGTCAAATGTATATACTTTTACAACCAGCGATAACTTTTATTTGACTTTATAATTATACATTTTGTTTTTATTTTAAATATTGTTTCTAGCAGGGATGTTAGGAAGCTCAGTAACCGTAACTGAAATTATCGGATATCCGATATTAAAAAATATCCATAACCGTAACCGAATCCGAGTTTTGACCGAAAGTTTTGCTACTGTAAAAAGGTAATAATATCCGTAACCGAAATTATCCGAAACAAACGGATAAGTAATCCGAAATAATTTTATATCCGTATCCGAAATTTAATATCCATTTCATCCCTGGTTTCTAGCTGTAAGATTTCCATGTATTTTAAAAATGAAAAAAAAAAATTAAAATCGCAAGAACAGGGTCCTCTAGTATAGATAAACCCCCGTATCTCTACTTCCACCATAGAGTGTAACTCTACATCGCAGTAACCGCATATCGGTACACGGCCATATTGCCGCGTATGGCGTATCTCTATGTGCTCTATAAACCATGTAGCTATGGTAGAGTAAGTATGGAGCTTCATTACTTTTGTATTATCCCCACAATTACCATTCCGGGATGTGAATTGCAGGCTTATTTGCGTTTTGACACCGCGCAGTGTTAAGAATTTGATTTAGAATATACAGTGTGTAAAAAGAGCAGTTATTTATAACTTTGAGATACGATTATACTACCTTTCCTCATTTTGGAAATGTTTTTTTTGTCTAAAAGTAAAATTTTTTTTTTTTTTACTTTTCACCATTTTTTATTTTTTTGTCGCAAAAATAACAATAAAGCAAATTTTTATTTTATTTTGGTATAAAAAAATATAAATTTATATAATCAGAAAAGGTAGTATAATAATATCCCAAAGTTACAGTGACTGCTCTTTTTACACCCGTTATATATATCAAGCCAAATATAGTGTGGAGAGAATGACGCGTAGAGTATTTTTTGTTATGGCACCTCATATATTACTTACCTACTAATTACTAATTTTGTTTCGTATCTTCTTCTTAACCAAGGAGTTCAATTTAGCTTAATGTGATTTTAATGTCATATTTGTACTTAATTCATATTTACATTTGAAAATTTACTAACGTTAATATTTGTGACATCTATTGCAATTTTATTGTTTTAAACATATATTGTATAGGATGGTAGGCCATGACGCTACGGAGTCTACAATGAGTCAGTTAGATTCTATGCATAAGTATTTCTGCCGCTCTACTGGCTATCCGTGGTACCAAGGGTGTGGTCGATGAATTTACACATACCAGTGGATAGTTATGATAGAACAGCTCCCGCCCGCCCCCGCCCGCCGTCGCCTGGGGCGGCAATTTCTAGGTCTAACTGCAGCGCCTTGTTGGGTAAATATGTGTGGCTGTTACCACGCGGTTTTGTCTGAATGTAATGTGGGAGTGAATTGTTTAGGTGATTTAGAATAATAGTTTCTATAAACCATTATATATGTAATAACAGCGATAGTAATAATATTATAATAATATCTACGGACGCTTCACGTCATGTCAATATGGCCTCATGCTAAGTATCCAAAGAACTTGTGATAGAAGAAACGGAAACATATGTAATACTTTTATACTATACACATGTTTAACCTTTTTGTACACATTCATGACCTAGGAACACAGAAAACTTTTTGTTGAGTTGGCGGGATTCGAGCCAGTGAACTCCGGCTCGAGCACCAATGTGCTCAACCACTGCGCTACGACTGTCGTTTTATTTTTAGCGTTATCGTCTCCTTGGTCTATTGGTTTAGAGCCCAGCTCTCGACTCAGAGGTCGTGGGTTCGATTCCCAATTTTCCCAACAAGATTTCCGTTGGAAAAACAAAAAATGTTTTTTTCAAGTTTGGTTACTCATGCAGGCTTATCATCTGATTGTCTGATAAGAGAGCTGATCCTACCGATTTCGTGACCCTATTTTTGTAGGACTATTGAAATCAATGAAGGGGCTTAGCTCTATAGCTAGGTTTTTTTTATTGAAATCAATGTTCTATTTTACACCTACGAAAAATGGGTCACAGAAAGTACGGCGTGAGACGCCCTTATTATAAATACCTACTGTCCTACTCCTACAAACAAAAGTCCTCTCATTAAGCACGCATCACACGTGCCTGCAAGTCGGCTCCTGTATATGACAAAGCCTGTCGTGTCGCCGTAATTAGTGTGCGAAGTACTAATGAGTTGCCATTGTGTAGTGGACGCTGACCCTAAAGTTTTTCTTTTTTTTTCGTTTATTGTATAGTTTTTTAAACTAAAACAAAAGGGGTGTTATAAGTTTTAAGTATGTCTGTGGGATCGCAGCTTTCGAACGGATAAACCGATCTTGATTCGGTTTTTTTTGGTTGAAAGCTGATGTTCTTAGCTGCATTTCAACATCATCAGCTAACTTCTTGACAATTTGGGGGGGGGGGGGGCTCCAAATCTCCAAAGAGATAATGGTAAAAGCTTCAGCAGCCGTTCTCGAGTTTTAGCGAGACTAGCGAACTGCAATTCATTTTTATATAATATAAGAGAAGATTTAGCCATAAAAAACGTCTCGGCCCAGTTTCACCACGGTTGTCAAAATTGAGCGTTAATTGCCTGTTAATGGGTTGACCCGCGGTCCTCAAGTGTCAAGTAAGATCATTACTCACGCTGATAAAACTGTACGCTGTTATTACAGCTTGAACAAATATTTAACGATCTTTTAAGTTTTAACCGGTTTGATATACTTCAGAGTTCGGGCAGGTTGATGGCAGGAAAATCCAATAATATTTTTTATAGTTATATCGACACAAGTAATAAATCCTTAGTATGTATAATTGAGGGCATGAATGGATGAAAATGCTATGTCGCATATAAAAATTTACACAGGAAATTGAGTTTAAACTGTCACTTCAGAATTTTGCTACATATCACCTTCATCCATTCAAGTATTGTAATATGCTGTATATTATTATGCACTAACGCCTCCGTAGTTAGGCTCAGAGCTTAGATCTTGATCAGAGGTCATGGGGATAGATTCCGTTTGTGGAACAACTAAAATGTTGTAAAAAGAACAAGCTAATTACCTGATTATCCATTTATTTATTTATTGATATTAATATCATCCATGCGTTGAATGGGCATATAAAAAGTCAGTTCAGCGCCAGTTCTCTCGTCAGACGTGTCGGGTCGAAATGGGTTATGAGCGTAAGAGGAAAAGTGTATTTGTGTATTGCGCACACACTTGGGTGTTATAAAAAACAGTTACTGGGTTTCATAGAAGCCAGGCCACCTGGCTCGGTCAACGACAAATATACGCTTACAACTCATCTAGCACTGATGCTGATCTTAAAAAGTTAATCTATGATTAATTAAAAACAGACAAGACATAAATATACATCATGTTTTATTTGTGATCGAATCAATTTCTGATACTCACAGGCGCTGCCATAAAGAATCCTCGCTCATTATAAGCGTAACCCTGACAAGTCTAGTCCTTAATCGCGGATTAAAATTAGCTGTCAGTTAACCGTTGTTTAGCGATTGCCGATTGCGGTGTAATTGTTTTTCACGCTCATTGGCAGCAATTTGAATAAATCTTTAGTTATTTATTTGTTGGGATGATCGTGGTTTATGGTGAGTGTTATGGTTTTGATCAAATGGAATACTGTAAATGGATAAGTTTGAATAAATGGAAAGGGAATACAAAAGATTATAGTTAATTTGGGGGTTTTTCAAGTTAGATTGGGTTAGTTCTTCTTCTTTTTTAACTTAACCTAACCTAACCTAAGAGCTTCGCTCTGGTCAGTGGAGTTTTCTCCATTCCTCTCTGCACTCCGCCCTTCTCTTGACCTCCTGATACGACGCGACCATCAATTTCTCCTTCACCTGGTCCATAAAAGTTCTTCTCGGCCTTCCACGTTTTCTTTTACCTTCTATTTTTCCTTTAATTATTTCTCTAATAAAGTTGTCGTGCCGTTCGTTATTATTCTTATTATAGTTAGTTAGTATATATAATTTTTACATTCTGCCGAGCCTACAGTAGGTACTAAGTAAGTTAGTTACCCAAAGGGTAAAAAGGAACTTAACACTGAGATTTCGCTAACTGTCTGTCTGTCACCGAGCTATATTTCGCGAACCCCGATACAGTTGATATTCTTAATTGATTTTATTGATGACCTCCGTAGCACACTGGTTGAGCGGGAGGTCACAGGTTCGAATCCTGCCGAAGAAACAAAAAGTTTTCTATGTTCCTGGGTCATGGGCGTGTATTAAATTTGTTTAATATAATAAAAGTCTTATATAAGTTTATAGTATAAAAATATTACATATATTTTCGTTGTCTGGTACCTGTAACACAAGTTCAGATACTCATCATGCTCTACTATTACAAAAAAATATAGTAAACATTCAATAAATGTTTCAGTTGGCAATACAATAATCGTTTAAAAGAAAAAAAAATAATTTTATCGTTCGGGTAACAATAACTATAAGTACTAATAGAGGTTACATCGATAATAATACTACTAAAACCTTTGTGCTTAAACTGTACCACTCGCAGTTGGCAGTTTTTTTGTTCAATTTTAGAAGGTACTACATAGTTTTACCTAAAAAAGTAGGCTTTTGCATCCATTATGATTTATTCAGTATTCTCCAAACGAAGTACCCACTCTTTGAATACTCTAGGGCCTGGGACAGGCGGTTTTAAATGCATGGTTGCCCAGCACATACGGCATTCTCACAACACAGTCGGCCTAGCCCAGAGGAATGACAGGTCAATACGTCTGAGGCCAATCATGTGAGTGTTTCTTCACCATTAGAGCGTCCGTATAATGTACTTGACATCTAAAAAAGTCTCATAAGTACATGCCATAACCTGGGAATCGAACCTGCACACTTTCCAGTGCTAATCGGTCTACCCACTATACCACGAACAATCTCTATTTTCCTAATAAAAACTAATATTACATTAAAGTACTTATAATTCCATAACATATAATTGGTAGTCTCGTTAAAATGCCTCTTATCAATGGTTTACCTTCAAACCTTTATGTATTAAAAATGAATGCTTTTAAGGCTTATCTGACCTTATTTGATGATGAGCAGAATCCTTGAGGCGGGATTGGAGAGACATGCTTGTGGTTTTGTGTAGAATTAGTCACAGATTTAAACATCTATACACTGTTTATAAAATAATTGAAAAAAAATATAAATAAAGACTCAAAAGGCAGTTTACAGTTTGTTTATTTTATTTAAAAAAACATCGGACATACGGACCAAATTGTTGATAAAATGTATATTTAAAATAATTGTATTCATATTATGAATAAACTTACTTTTTGGAAATAATAATTGTAAAATTTAAAGTAACATACTTTCATTTACTTCTTTTTCAAACTTAAAAATAGAGAATTATATAATATAAAATATTTTCCTATAATCTACACTATAAATTTAATTTGAAAATAAATAATTAATGTATTACATATACATACTTGTAAAACATGTAAAATAGTTCATTTTAAAAGTGAAACGAAACGTTTTAAGCCGCATTTCCACTAGGCAACAATTGACGCGCAACATGTTGCACAACAATTTACCCAACATGCTGAAAGTCAGCGCGGAACTTTTGTTGAACAACGTTGTCTGTCTACGCATCTACTATTTTACGTCAGTCGTCGATAACATGTCGCCAGAGGAACTTGTGTTGATTTCTGCGGCAGTAGTTATAATTTTATCGAAAAATGCATCAAAAAGAAAGAAACCACGTTGGTGGGTTAGAAAATACCTATAAAATAATGAAAATGTATTCTTCTAGTCTTTAAACAAACAACAAGCCGAGCGTCATGTTGCGCGCCAGCTGGCAACGACGCGCGCTGTTGTGCAGCGTTGCCGTACATATTGAGCGTCACGTGTCGCGCGCCAAATGTTGCCTAGTGGAAACGCGGCTTAAAAAGTGAAACGAAACATTGTTGAAATCTGTCAAATAGGTTCTCAAGTAGAGGTTGCGATCGCAATTCTTGAGACCGAGTTTAAGATTGTTTTACTAATACAGGCCTTAGCCCCGATTTCACCAACGCATGTTAGTGTTAACGGCTTGTTAAATTACCATGCCTACTCATTAATAGATAGGAATCACGTAAGGAACAATATTTAACGATGGATTAACTTTAACATTGCTTGGTGAAACAGGCCCTGAGTCTATGATCTATATAACATATCTTTTGTTGTTAGTTGACTGTAAAGGTTATTTCGAGTTAGTCACAATCTGACGTCTGGATCAATTACATTCAGGTCAAGGTGACGCTAATTGGTCAAATACAGATGCACTTACTTACAAACAGACAAGAAATTGTACCTAAATTTAAACAAAGCCTACTTGTAAAATATAACTCTGGGTTAAAGTGTTAGATTGAATTAACCCCAGAATAAAAAGCCCCAGGGCTCTCGCTAATCAGTCCCACTGGTTTGCAAGAGTTAAGAAAGACTCTATCTGCTCTTGTGTATTGCGCACACAATTGGGCACTATAACGCCGTGGAGTTCGGTTCCATAATAAATACCATGAGAGTACTTCGAAATGATAATATAATCATATTTCATATGATATCGCATGTCATAGAAAATTGAACCGGGAGTCAATTGGATATAGAAAATTGAAATCCCCGCGGGGAAGTGAACCCACGACCCCTATATTTCAACTTCGATATTGGCTGCCGCAGAAGTTCCGGGAGTGTTCGATATGACCCACGTTATTTATGGACAGGACTCGTGAGAAAACAGGCTGATAGAGACACCTGATAGTAATAACCTGCGTGGTCTAGTAGTTCACAGCTTCGCTCTCGATCGTCGTGGGATCGATTCCCGCGTTGGAACAACAAAAATGTTATTTTCAAGTTTGGTTAGGACAATGCAGGCTGATCAGCTGATTGTCTGACAAGAAAGATGATCCTTGCGTCGGATAGGCATGTGAAACTAAAAAGTCGGTCCTGCGCCTGATCTCCCGCTAGTCGTATCGGTTATCCGTCCCACAAGGAAGACAATCTGCTTATTTGTATTGCGCACACACTTGGGCACTATAAAATGACGTAACGTACTTGGTTTCAATGAAACCAGCTACCGTCACCGAAATCGGTGTGTAAGGTATATAGTAGTAATAACCTGACATCTTAATTACCAGACTACATCTGTGGCTTAGTGCTCGCGTCGCTTGAGACGAGGTTGCGGGTTTGAATCCCGCTGAAGGAACAAAAAGTTGCGCGTTCCTGGGCCATGCATGTGTATTATATAAGGAGTGAAATAAATGAGTAGGTATATGCATATATATTAATATTAATATTGCTGTCATGCAGTGCCTACGTAGAGTATACTGTGAAAGTACCAGCGCTGAAATACGTACTTTTGACTATCCTATTTCTATGAAAAATGCCCCAACATCATAAATTTGCCTATTATTTTTTTTTTTAATTAGCCTATGCTATCCCACTGCTGGGCAAAGGCCTCCCCCAAGGTCTTCCACGTATTTCTTTCCTGTGCCAACACTTTTTTTTTTTTATAATAAATTTGTCTATACAATAAGAAAAAAAGTACCTCTTTCAGCTCTGGTCCTTTTTTCGAAACTCTATATACGGGACACATACACACCAGTACTCATTAATATTTCAAGCTATATATCAATTACTAGCTGTTCCCGCGACTTTGTTCGCGTGGTTCTTGAGTACTTAAAACATTTATGCAGCGCAATCCGAAAGTCTCCTCGTTTTTGCAACATTTCTCACTGACGCTTCGCTCCTATTGGTCGCAGCGTAATGTTATATAGCCTAAAGCCTTCCTCTATAAATGGACTATCCAACAAAAAAATAATTTTTCGAATCGGACCAGTGGCTCCTGAGATTAGCGCGTTTAAACAAACAAACAAACTCTTCCGCTTTATAATATTATTATAATATTAGTATAGATAAACGTTAGATATTGAAACTGATCGTAATAACCTATTTTGTACCTGACATGAAATGCGCTATCTTTTCTTATAACCTTCAATGCCACCAACGTATACTAGATCAATATAATAGCTAAAAACAATACACAGTGTCTATGTCGATCATAAATATGTATGAGTGTATGTCCGCCGCCCCATTAATCACATAGTCGTTGTTTAGAGTGGCCTATGTGTTGTATAAAGCCTATGTGTTGCAAGGACAAGGCTATAAATAATAGCGTGGCGAAACTCTGCAATATGTAATCAACACTTACTGCTAAATATTGATGATCGGTGTCGATAGCATTGATTATAATTTTTATCGACAATTTTTTGCTTCTGTCACGTCACTTGAATGAAGATTACTTTGCTAATATTATAATAAAGTCGTAATAACTTTTCTTTATGTTGTATATTCATTATACTCAAATAATCAAGTTATTTAAACGAAATATGGAATAGGAATCAATGGTTTTTCTTAGCTGTGTAAAATATTATAAAAATCTGAAATATAACTAGTATCGACAAATATTGTTTTTCTGGCGGTACCGGTACGGGTACGGGATCACATTGACGTGGTGTGAAAACGCCAGATATTATTATATCTCAGCAGGATAACATATAAGTTTAATAGAGAAGTCTGGTGTATGAAAGATTCAAACAAGTATTAGTTTAAAAAATGTTAATTACTGTTAGGGATGGAACGATACATTGAAAATATATCGTTAGTTTATTTCCTACATTTAGTTCCGATTTTACCAACACTTGTTAGTGTAAACGGCTTGTTAAAAAAAAATCCTTCTCATTTATTGGCAGGAAATATGAAAGGGATAACATGATATTTAATGAAGGATTAACATAATAAAAACCATTGAGAACAGAAGAGGAGAGATGTTAGGACACTTGATACGGCACGACAACTTTTTTAGAGGAATAATCGAAGGAATGATAGAAGGTAGAAGAAAACGTGGAAGGCTGAGAAGAACTTTTATGGACCAGGTGAAGGAGAAAGTGATGGTCGTGTCGTATCAGGAGGTCAAGAGAGAGAGAGTGCAGAGAGGAATGGTGAAAACTCCACCGACAAGAGAGAAGCTCTTAAGTTAGAAGAAAAGAAGAACTTTAACATGTGTTAGTGATATTGGCACTTGAAGCATTCATATTAACTAGTGCAACAGCTCTTTACTGTTTTTTCAATGAAGAAGAACAAGAAGAGGCGATATGTTTATATCAATTATGACTGCTGATTGATGCGTCAGTAACCGCGCAAATCCATTAAGGTGGGCGCATATTAATTGCGTTTCTGCGCCTGTCAGAGTGATAGACAGAATCGAAGTAGATATGTCGATATCCTAATTTTACAATCTAAAAGTTGATAGTAGAATAATTAATACTGACCTTATTATATTATGGCTGCGTAAACTGATTTGTATTCCCATCAAATGTGGTTTGAATTAGCTACTTAAGGCGAGGAATAACCGCAACTAGCGCCACTCTTTTTAAAATAAATTTTACAACGACACAAAGATCTTATTAAAAAAGTAATCGGTTCAAACTTTAAGTAAATAGTTAAACTAATTTATTGGCATTTAATTACAGCTCTAAATCCTATACTGTATTTACTCTCATAAGTAATAACTAAAGCGGCCATTTTAGTTATTACTTACAGACTTATGTCACGTCAAACTTATGTTTTATCCCTATGTATCAGGGTTAAAAATTACGAAAATTAACAAATCCAATCGAACTAAATAATTTAATTGGGTGACAAACTTAGCAGTTGGCCAACTTAAAACCTATTTAAATCTATTTTTATTTTCTCTCTATCTAGTATAGTGTCAACTTTAAAAATAGAATACTTATATTAATAAATAATAATAATATCTATGGACGCTTCACACCACGTCAATCTGGCCCTGTGCTAAGTATCCGAAGACTTGTATTACAGGTACCAGACAACGGCGATAATACTTTAATATATTTAAGATTTTTATTATATTAATACACAAATTTAATACACATCCATGACCCAGGAACATTGAAAACTTTTAGTTGCCTCTGCGGGATTCGAACCCGCGACCTCTCGTTCGAGCATCAACGCGCTCAACCGCTGCGCTATGGAGGTCGTTAATAGAACTGTGATAGATATTATCGACACTAGCGTCTCACTCAAGGTCTGCACAACATCCGGCTTGTACAATATGCTATATTAATTGAACCGATATTAACTTAATTTATTTATTGTTTTATTGCAAGGCCTGTTATGTTTTAAATCGTCCATCGCCTAGTGAATAGAGTTGATTAGCACTCGAAAGGTGGCAGGTTTGATTCCCAGGTTGTGGCATGTAGCAATGCGACTTTTTCAGATCTCAAGTACATATACTTCCTACTCCTCATTTTTTTCTTCTGATTAATTTCGTTGTGGGACCTAAGACAGATTTAGCTTGTCACTCGGGCACCCCTGAGATCATATCAAAGAGTTTGTCGTGGTTGGTTGCCGCTGTTGATCCTGGCGTACAGGAGTTGCAGTGTTGGGAATGTGAGGTGGGCCAATGCTTGTTTAAAAAATCTCAAGTACATTATACGGGCCGGACGTTCTAACGGCGAAGGAAAACATCGTGAGGAAACCCGCACATGGTTGACCCCAGACGTATCGACCAGTCATTCCCCTGGACTATATACTGTACACATATTTAAGATTTTTATTATATTACCTATATACACATATTTTATATACATCCATGATCCAGAAAAGTAGAAAACTTTTTGATCCTTCGGCGGGATTCAAACCCGCGACCTCCGGCGAGTCGAGCACCGACGTGCGCAACCACTGCACTACAGCTGATATCGTCGCGCAGTGATTATACATACAAGTTAGGGTTTCATTAATACACATGAGACCTGGAAACAGATAAATGTTTGTTTCCTAAGCAGGATTCGATTTCCAGGTTTGCGCGTCAGTGTATTAACCACTCTAGCGTAGAGGTCGTCAATTCACTAAAGTATTTGCAATCGTGAAAATCAGTTACGTTTTGTTCCCTTATGTCAAGTATCCATCACAAAAACATGCAAATAAACCTTACAAATAACTTTACAATTAAAATGCAGTAATACCCGCAACATTCCTATGAATAAATTAGTAACAAGAGGATAGTTTACAAATAATTTAATCATATTATCCGCTTCATTAGCATACGCGTCCGAGCGTGTCCACCTGTCATCCCACTGTCACCACATGCCGCGCTGTCACTGTCAACGCTGACAGTTGATACAGACTATCCTCGTCACTTTTTTACTTTTTTTAATATGAGGTTTTAATTATTTATTTTATAGTTAAGTAAAAGTTTCTGTACTTTTTAATATTTGTATTAACTAGTTTCTACAGCCGCAAAGTTAAGTTCATATGGATTTTAAGAGTAAATATTGCAACTTTATGTATTTTTTAACCAATTTATTATTTAAGTAACTGACTGAGTGTGGTCGTTAGATTGATAAGTTAGTGTTTTGATATAATAAGATACAATTAATAAACTAATTTATTTAAAAAAGGAAGAATATTATCGACTAAAAAACCGGTTAAATTTATAATTGATTAAATTTAAAATAAAGGGTCTATTATTAAAATGAATCAATTAAAAATTTTATCTGTTGTTTAGCCGATATATATATATATATATGTATTTTAATAGCTTATTAACAATTAAATATAGATTATAAGTTAACATTACATAACGATCGATCAATCTTGAACAACAAAAGTCCCAAAAACTCTAGAACGCTCTGTATACAAAGCTCGGCTTAAGTCGCGACATCTATTATTTGTAAGTGTAAGATTAATGACCGTCTAGTCAGATTACCATTCCTTTGTATAGGGATTGGGATTATTTTGATACGTGCTTATTGATTTCGTAAGTGTTGACGTGTGTCGATTTGAGGTGAGAATCTAGCGTTGTTTATAACCGACTTCAACAAAAGGAATTCAATTTGAATATCTTCTTCTTTCTTCTATATTTATAAAAATGGATTGCTGTTCGTTAGTCTTGCTAAAACTCGAAAACGGCTGAACCGATTTGGCAATTTTTGGTCTTGAAATGTTCGTGGAAGTCCAGGAAAGGTTTAAAATGTTTGTATGCTCAACGAAGTGGGCACGGGTCAGCTAGTCTTATATATATGAATTGCTGTTCGTTAGTCTCACTAAAACTCGAGAACGGCTAAACCGATTCAGCTATTTTTGGTCTTGAAATATTCGTGTAAGTTTAAGGAAGGTTTAAACGGTTTCTATGCTCAACGAAGTGGGCACGGGTCAGCTAGTCTTATATATAAAAATTATTTTATTGCTGTTCGTTAGTCTCGCTAAAACTCGAGAACGACTGAACCAATTCGGCTATATTTAGTCTTGAAATGTTCGTGGAAGTCCCGGGAAGGTTTAAACGGTTTCTATGCTCAACGAAGTGGGCACGGGTCAGCTACTTTTATTTTTATGTTTGTTACCTCAGGCCCCTGACTTACAAAAAAAAAACATATGGGATTTGACATTTTAAACTTCGCTAAGTGACATACGAATTCGCTTTGATATTTCGCGAACCTTTACAATTATACGGGACTTAGGATGAGACAACCCAACATCCGTATACCTAATAGCTGTCCATAATTTCGGAATGCCTCAGAAAACGTCACAATAAGACCAAGTAATCTGTGGCCTAATATAAATAGCTCGCATCAGGTAAGACGTAAACCTTGTGCACATACAAATATAGATTGTGCTGTTTTTAATAGCAAAGATGTATTTTACAGGCATAAAACTATTTTTTTATCTCCTTTTTTGCTAGTTTGTCTTGTCGATATTGAACAATATAGTGTGAAGAGAAGGACGCGTAGAACATTTTTTGTTCTGGCACCTCATATAAGCTACTTACCGTAACGCGATTAAAGGTTTTTAATCTAATAGAAGTCATAAAACAGATGAGGTTAAGGCCGTGTTTCACCAAGCAATGTTAAAGTTAACGCCATGTTAAAATAACATGCCATCTCATTCATTGACAGGAAATACGAGAGGGATAACTTGATATTTAACATGGCGTTAACTTTAACATTGCTTGGTGAAACACGACCTAAATCCTGGTCAGATGTTAGGTCAACGACTAGTGCGTTCGTGTGTATAGACTAGGGGCCCCAACAACTAGCATAATAAGATTTACTCCTTGGGGTCATTTTAGACCTTTGTATTTTTTTATCGTGCTATGGTAAGTAGATTATATGAGGTGCCATAATAAAAAATGCTCTACGCGTCATTCTCTTCACACTATTCAATAACCATCCTGTAACTTTGATAGGAAATTATTACACATAGTTATTTTGATAGGAACTAAGCATTGTAAAACCTTTAAAACTGTTATATTTATGAAATATCTGGGATAGAGGCCTGGTGACCTGAAATACAGGCCAACGCCTAGCTTAGGCGCCAGTCTCCCACAGTAAATTGTATTTTAGTCTAAGCTTTAGGCTTTAAGCTTTTTAAGAAAATAAATAAAATTTTATTTATTATTTTATTTACTATAATCGGCTCGATATATGAACCGTGAGACACTGTCGAGCGATTTTACGAGACATGGGAAAATTTGTAAACGTACTTTAAATTAAATGTCCATACATACTATATCATTATTAAATATTTCCGTTTTTCAAAGTACTTACTCATAGACATATACTATGAGTATGATAGTCAAAGCCACTAAGAAGTGCCTTATACGCATTTTTACGTACATAACACTCCTTATATGACACTCGTAGGTATGTTGTAATTGGTGAGTATAATATATCTGTATAAGGAGTGCTAAACCTGATGAGTGTGTTAATTACACTTACACCAATGACGACGTAACATCTTAATATGGCAGTGGGAGGGGCTTAGGAGGTGTGTTGTGGCAATTTTTGTGCACATGATGACGATGTCAATCCCATATTTGCAGTAAATAGTAGCCTATGTCCAGAGTATGTGATGCTTATGTGCTCATAAATCAGGTCACGATATTTTGCTATGACTGGCCACTCTTTATGAAACGCGCCGACATGGGCCGACCTCTACGAACGTATAATATATAACATTAAATATTATTTGTTTATAATAATTTCTGATAGTATTAAAATTAGATTTAAAAATCATTATAATTTAAATATGTATATTAGACGATAAATGATGTAGGTAAAAATAAACAGTAAAGATTTAACAACAAGTATCACTTTTCTATGAATCAAATAATCTGAGAAAAGGACTAATGGCCAAATACTGAAACGCTAATTAAAGTTAAGAGTCCTCCTATTTGCAGGCTGTCACTGTCACTTTTTAGGGAAATGTCAAGGATAGCGTGTCTTTTAAGCGTTAATTAATTTAACTATCGTTTCAGTATTCGACCGTTAGTATCCAGCTCGTAATAAATAAAAAAAACAATCAATCCTCTTTTAATCATAATATTATAGTAGCACTGTGTGCTGAAAATCCTAAATTGGAAAAAAGTGAGTCTGTAGACTAGAAGAAACAATTTAGGTCAACCACACATACTAGTGCCGTAACGCGTAACGCGTTACGAAGCGGTATCCTTCTGTAAGAAGTTTTAAACCTCCAACGCAAAAACGACGGGGTGTTATAAGTTTGGCGCGTCTGTGTAAATGTATATGTGTCTGTCTGTGGCATCGTAGCTCCCAAACGGATGATTCGATTTTAATGCGGTTTGTTTGAAAGGTATATCAGTCGTGGGTGTTCTAAGCTATGTTTGGTGGAAATCGGTTCAGATCTTTAAGGTCATAAGGTCGTTTGTTAGGTGTGATCGCAATGTTACACGCTAAGTCGGGGGTTTTTAATGTTTTCACTTCAAAGAAACAAAATAAAAAACAGCATAGCTTTAGCTGTTAATCGCATGCTCTGGAGCCAATCCTAATAGTGTGTAATGGCCCTACGCGCATTACGTTTAGTGAAGAACAAAAAGAGTTGAGTTATGCCCGCGCTCAGACCACTTTGTGTTCAAATATTATGTTCAAATCACTCACAATTTTGTACTTTGTTTATTGATGTGATGAAATTGTTTTTTTTCTTAGTTTAGCTTAACAAGTTACTTTTGGTCACAGAATAAAAACAACGGCTTATCAATAGTGACAAAGTATATTATGGCGTAGCAATCCCTTGTTGGGTTACTAGTTACTACGGTGATTCTAGTTGATTTTTTTTTAATTATTATCTTTCAAAAAAGTCTAAATAATTGAAGAGATGAATGGATAAAACAGATGAGCAGTTTCATATTTTTACATTAATATTATGGTGCTGTAACCAGTTTGTCCCTAACAGGGACCTGTAGGCAGTTATTTAGGAGACGAAACGGTTTTGCTTCAAGTTGGAAAATACATTAGCAACTCCTAATAGCTTGGTGTCACAAATAAGATTGCCATAATAGGAAATTGACAAATTTTAAAAGTACATACTATTATGTAAAGCTGGAATGACACTCAATTTTCAATACAAACCTTTACTATTTTCATAACAGGTGTTCAAATTTCACGCTCTGCCAGCTGTTTCCATGGGTGATAACATAGGAACGCTTATTGACCTATTTACCTTATGATGCTCAATTTAGCGTTGATGACGTCACAAATCAAACATGGCGTCACTTGTTAGCGCGCTCCTAAATACATAACAACCGACAAATTATAATGGCGCTGACGATTTCTGCGCAAATATACAGAATTTGGTTTTGTAATAAATGAAAGTACAATTGATAATAAAAGTAAATAATATGACCGCTTAAATCCGATTTCACCAACGCATGTCAATCGCTTGTTAAAATACCATGCCTTCTTATTCATTGATAGGAATTACGAGAGGAACAACATGATATACAAAGGATTAACTTTAATATTGCTTGATGAAATACGCCCCAAAAGTCGACAATCATCTAGTTTTTAAGTATCTCTAGAGCTTGTAACACACAGTTTTCAAGACATTACACACAGGAATACAGAAACACTTATTTTGACGGAATTCGAACCCGCGATCTCCGCCTTTAGTGCCAGAGGTGGAGGAATACATAGACTTAAAGAAAAAACTATAAGTGCTATTTTCACGAAACATACTCAAGCGCGCGCTTTTACTTTATCCAAAAACGCGCATCAGCAAAGCGTGTCAATAAACGCCTAACGTGTACCAGCTGACCCACCAGAAGTAATTATTGAGTCCTAGTTTTCCTACAGTTTACTTCGTTGTCCTACATACTATTGGTCCTATATGATAATCGCATCAGTAGGAATAGTATCTTAGTTGTTAGTGAATAAAATTTCAATAAATAACGTGATGTCTCTGTAATGGTTTCCTATAGTTTTTCTGTCAGCGCTTGATTGATTTATGTTTCTATCGTGAAGTTCAACTATAATTTAATAATGACAATTAAAATCATTTTATATTGTGCTGTATGCGATGTTTTGGTAACTACTTCACGTGACAAAGTTAACTATTATTTGTATGGCATCGAGACGTCACTAGAAGCACAAATAGCTAACGTATTTGATGCCAAGATACTTTCAACTCTCCGATAATCAAATCAAAATCAAAATATTTCATTTCCAAAATATAATCTTAATGAGCAATTGTCGGAAAGTCAACAAAAAGATTTCCACCGGTTCAACCCTAGCCCGCCGAGAATACGAGTATATAAGCTTTCAAAATCCTGGCATCGATTACGCTAGTGCTGTTTAAGAGCAATGTTCATACTAACGTGTGTTATTTATAATCTCCTATAGTTGCGGATTTAACGAATAATAGCAATTGCTTGCCATCCTGTAGTTGTGATTTTAGCTAATTATAGCAATCGCTAGCAATCCTGTAGTTGCGGGTTTAACGAATTATAGCAATTGCTAGCAATCCTGTAGTTGCAGCTTTAAGGAACTATAGCAATGGCCTAGTAGTCTAGTAGTTGCGGGTTTAACGAATTATAACAATTGCTAACAATCCTATAGTTGAGGGTTTAACGAATTATAGCAATTGCTAGAGTGATGCATCATTTGGCTATGTCTTGGATAAAAATAGAAAAAGAGCCATGTAACGGTCACTGCGACACTCGATCACGACTCGATGACGCTTCAGTCTAATTAAATTCTCACAATTTACAATCGTAGTTCGACTATTTTCAGAGAATTGGACAGTAATGTATTTAGCACTATATTGTGTTATGTTGCATAAGTTGTTATTACGTCAGATATTTAACATATAAATAGAATAGAAAATAATTTCGTGACGCATTTAACACGTGTAGTCGTTGGTATTATGACGCAATTATTTATATGAACATACTCATAGATTATAGAAAATCACATAATACGAGAAACATAAAGCAAATTTTAATGTTTCAAAAAAATAACGCTACACATATAGCAACGGGCACATTTACACCGCACACGTCCAAAAGACATCACTTTCTTTTGACACGAGACAAAGTTACCTAAAAAAATATCTTTTTTTTTTTACCTTACGGTAATAAATAATATGCACGTAATCAGGACCCCGGAATCAAGATACCGTCACTATCATTTACAAAGTTCGAAAACACATTTTTTGGGATCTGACATACGCCTCGCTAGTGAGATACGAATTCACTTGTCATTTAGCGAAACTTATGTCAAATCCTATACATTATTGCTTTCGAAGTTTGTAAGTGCTAATAGCGATAGCATCTAGAATTAAGGCCACGATAATATTAATTTCCCGCTTGGACGTGCGTCAAATCATGCGAGCACGCCTCTGTGGTCTTCTGGTTCGATTCCCGCGTTGGAACTACAAAAAGAATATTTTGTTTTCAAATTGAGTTAGGACAATGCAGGCTGATCACCTGATTGACTGACAAGAAAGATGATCCATGCGTCGGATGGGCATGTAAAAAGTCGGTCCTGCACCTGATCTCCCGCCAGTCGTGTCGGTTGTCCGTCCCACTGGGCTACGAGATTGAAGGAAGAGAGAGTGCTTATGTGTAATGCGTATACATTTAGGCACTATGAAATAACTCCAGCGTAGCTGGCCTGGTTGAAACCGGCCACCGTCACTGAAATTAGTGTTGGAGGCATTAGCATTACACGGGTAAGATAGACGGTCATTCGATACGAACGAATGAGGTACGAGAATCGGGGCCTACGTTATTTAAAGTCCTTTCTACGAAAGAAGTCACCTATAGACTGAATGTTAAATTAATAGGACCCATCCTGCAGCTCAATAGTGATTAATCAAGATTAGATTGAGCTCCACTAAGCCGATACTCTTTTAAAGGTCTCTATAAAAACTATTAATAATATAATAATAATATTATCCATGGTCGCTTCACACCACGTCAATCTGGCCCCGTCCTAAGTATCCAAAGAACTTGTGTTACAGGTTCCAGATAACGCAAATATATTTAATACTTTTATACTATTCACATATTTGAATTTATTTATTGTATTATACACAAATTTAATAGTGCCATGACCCAGGAACATTGAAAACTTTTTGTTTCCTCGGCGGGATCCGAACCCGCGACTCCTCGCTCGAGCACCAACGCGCTCAACCGCTGCGCTACGGAGGTCGTCACTATTATCTTTAGTTATTCCGTTATATACTACGATTTTGATCACGAGTATATGCTATGACGTCACGTGATATTTGTTTTATTATTAGCACTGGAGTTTGTCAAACTCAAACAATTACGGTCAAGATAAATTGATTTCAAATAGATTAGATCAATATTAAAGCTAGGTTTGGCTGTTACGTTCTATAATGTAGCGTCATAGGTATGTTTTTTGAATATATTAAGAGGACACAACTGCTGTTTTTCCATACAGAAATAGGGGTTACGCGACCTCTATTTCGTCCCTGGGTAATGCCGCTAGTAACATTTTTTCCTGAATTTATAATATATAGTATATATTAAGGTAAAACATACAAATATCTATTCATGTGTCAAATCTTAAAAGTCGCTGTAAAGATAATCATGCGTATTTTTGACGCATGCGGTCGTTATAATTCAAAATTGGTGACACTTACTACTAGTTACTAGGCCACAACTGACATGTCCTAAACGCACAGCCACGTATTCACGCTATTAAGAAAGATAGAGCAGTAATACGAAACAGCATTCGTAAATTTTACGCAGACTATCGTTCTAGGGTTGATGTTTATTTTGGCATGAACTTACACAGGGTGTAAAAAGAACAGCCACTATAGCTTTGAGATACGATTATACTACCTATTCTCATACTGGATTTTTTTCCAAGACAAAAAGAATCTTCGTTCATTCGTCTTTCAATTTTATTTTTTAATATATTCTTTGTACTTATTATAGAGATAATCACTGACCTTGTAAACATGGTGGTGTGTGTCTCGCCGCAGTTGTCATCATTAGCGCGCCCGCCGCCCACCGCGCACCCGCTACCTGCAAGTTGCAACACGTCATCGTCATCAATATCATCATCATCATCTAGACAACGGGCGCCGCGCCGATTTTAGACGGCGCCGCCGACGCCGAGGATGCAACTCGGCGCGCCCAACGGTTCTAGTGGCGTTTTTACCTACGAATACTGACAATTCCTACTTCCAGCACGCTAAATGACGGTTCTCAATTCGGCCTGTTTTTTATGTATGTATGTACACTGATTACTCTGAGATTAATGATCCGATTTTTCTATTACGCGTACACGTACACTTACATACGCGCCGAAGATCTAGTGGCGTCGCTGCATAAATTATCTTCGCTGCAAAAAAGTATGGATTTTGCGCCACCGCGCCTGCAGACGATGATTATTTCCACGCCGGCGCGGCGCAATCGCGCCGAGCATGATCTGTCGGCGCGCCGCCGCCGGAAAATTTTGCTAAGCGCCCATGTCTATCATAATCATTATGATTACCAATAATTTTATTTTCAAAAAAAAATAACATTCGATCAAATGATGAAATTTCTAGAATCTGAATGAATAGGCATTTCTTGTTGTCCAAGATGTTAATTGCGTTGACTTAATATGGTGGTGGGAGTCGCCATGTTGTGATCCGTCGGTCATTGGTGTAGCTGCAATTAACACTCATCAGGTGAGTTCTATACACGGCGGATAACTACAGTGGCCAATAGAAAACGATTTGTATAATATCGGCAAAGTTCCGCTTGATCTGCAGGCTTACTAGGCACCAATGAGAATCGAATCCATTCGATCTCAACGGCTTTTGGTATTTTATTTGGTGGATTACTTTGTAACTACAGAAGCGAATCAGTTTGGAATCAGTTACTCTCCAAACCGACTCAAATTCGATCGTGCCGCGTACTTCCGAATTAATTGACGTTTGTTTATTTTCATTCTCAGTCGATTGATATGGGAGTACAAAAATTACGATCTAACGATATTATTCTTTATCATGGTTAGTTTCGAAGTAATCCACCAAATAAACAACCAAAAGCCGTTGAGATCGAACTAATTCGATTGTCGATTGTATCTAGTAAGCCTGGAGTTTCTTAATATTTTCCTATTTACTACGCCTCAAAATGTTTTAAACTGGCTAAAGAAAATCCCGCGGCTACCGTACATTTTCCTGTGAGATAAATTATTGTCCTTCTCTATGTAAAAATTATTGAACAACAATTCATACCGCTTTATATTATAAACAAAGTAAGAGATCGCATCGACTGCAGACATGGTGAGAGATCATAACTGTACATGCACACTGAGCGATTTGATTAAAATATATTTCGTTAAAATATCCCTTTTCGCCTAACTTGTTGTTAAAATACTTTAAATAATCAACAGTGAACTTTCTCTATATGTCAGTGAGAGCTATAAAGTTACTTGAAAACATTACATAAGTTCCCACACATACGATGATTGCATGTTATTATATTAAGAAAAACAATTCATCAAACAAAACAAGAACAATTATATTTCAAAATAGCGGCAAAATTATATACGTGGTAAAGTAATCGGCTCCAAACGAGCTTACCCCAAATTGTCGATCATAACTCTATAATTTGTCGTAACATGACGTAGCCAACAGAAATGCTTGGTAATCGACGTATTACCACTTGCACCAAATAACTCGGGTTAAAGTGTTTTCAACTTTTGGATAAGAGCTAATTTTGGCTTTATTGATTTAACCGAGAATTTCTTAACGTAATTTACTTGGCCAACTTGCATAAAATAACTTTGGGCATGGCCTACTATCCCATACAATCTATATTTAATACAAAAAATTGCTATATTTGTAATTATATTGCAATTTTTTTGTATTAATAATGAATTAAAAAAAAGTGTAATATTTAGTAACTATTATACGTTTGTAAATTATAAAATGTCAATATGCCGAATTAAGTAGGTACAAATATTGACCTTAAAATAAAGATAAGCATATTTTTAAGCACAACATCACATTAAGCTAGATTCAACTCGTTAATTAAGAAGAAGATACGAAACGAAATTAGTAATTAGTATTTTCCAATAGTGGCCCTAGATGGCGGTTTCCGGAATGTGCCTGGACTGCACCCTTTGCCAGTCGTATTGCCAGTATTAGGGTGATAACATTTTCTACTACTAGTCGGGT
This sequence comes from Celastrina argiolus, assembly GCA_905187575.2. NCBI lineage: Eukaryota > Metazoa > Arthropoda > Insecta > Lepidoptera > Lycaenidae > Celastrina > Celastrina argiolus. The sequence goes on from LR994596.1 coordinate 13,028,531, forward strand.
CTCTGTTATATATCTACTTTGTGCTTTGGGTTAAAGTGTTTTAATATATTATTATATTGTATCCAAATCCAGGATAGGGCTTTCCGTGTTTATCACTTTTTTTAATCTTTTTTTTTTAAATGGGGGGTTTGATCACTTAGTGATTAAGTCATTTTAGTGGTTTATCAATTTAACCCAGAACTTTGTAAGTCAGTGTAACATAATTATCAACTGAATACTGAAACGATAATCAAAGAAAGTGGTGCCTAAATCACATGCAGTGACAGTGACGCACATGGGCTACTAAGTTTGATAATCGTTTCATTATTATGCCTCTATTAACTAATAAGTAAGAATCAAAGATAAAATGCCAAATTACACCTATTATATTAGACCATATAAAAATGGATAACGGAACCTAACACCAGGAAATGTCTGTCCTATAGGTAGGCTTAACTCCCTATCACATATGAAATTCGAAAACAAAAATGGGAATTGACATAAGCTTCGTTATGTGACATACCAATTCATATGTCAGTTCGTACGGCACTTAGTGAAGATTGTGTCAAATCCCAAACATTTTTCCCGAACTTCGTAAGTGCTAATATCGAAGGCCCTTAGCCCAGCTTGTAAATAGGTCCCCCCTATTTACAAGCTGGGCTTTTTGTTGTTATTGACAGACTGAATCGTTTCACTATCGGCCTGTGTCTACCTGATTAGTACGAAACAAAATAGGTAGTGAATAAACATTTTATTTCGTACGGTTAATAATGCACACTCCCACACTGATTTTGGTGACGGTAGCCGGTTTAATTGAAACCAGGATAGCTACGCGCGGGTTATTATGTAGTGCTCTAGTGTGTGCACAATACACAGAAGCACTTTTTCTTCCTTCATCCTTGTAGCTCAGTGGGAGGTATAACCGGCACGACTGGCGAGAGAACAGGCGTAGGACCGACTTTTTACATGCCTATCCGACGCATGGATCATCTGTCTTGTTAGATAATCAGGTGATCAGCCTGAATTGTCCTAACCAAACTTGAAAACAACATTTTTGTTGTTCCAACGCGGAAATAAAACCCACGACCTCCGTGACGAGAGCGAAGCTATGAACCACTAGACCACGGAGGCGATAATCATCTTCGTTACGGTTATTACTTATTACTAATCGGTCCAGTTAGCTATCGTTAAGCCCTTAATTCGGGTAAACAATATAATTAATAGAGCTGCTAAGTATCAGACTCCGGGTATAATTTATTGAGTTACACCGCTCCTAATATGGCGCTATCGACTTATTAACCTTTTACGGCGGATACAAGCCAAAATGTATTGTTCAATGCTTTATTTATAACTAGCTTAATTCGTCCCTTTACCTTCTCTCGTATCTAAGGCCCGTATAAATAAAACAATCTCAAACCCAACCTCACCTTGAGAACCTATTTGACAAAAAAAACGTTTCGTTTCACATTTGAAAATGAAGAATTTTGCTTATGTTACATACTTTAATTTTTTTGTTTCTTAAACGTAAAAATAAAGATTATAATAATATAATTTATACTTATTTTATTGTTTCCTGTAATCTATAATATGAATATAACGGTATAAAAAGAAAATAAATTAAAGTATTAACTATGTAACGTTAATAAAGTTGTTCACTTTTAAAAGTGAAACGAAACGTTGTTTTATCTGTCAAATAGGCTCTCATGTGAGGTTAGGTTTGAGATTGTTTTATTTATACGGGCCTAATACATCAATATTTTGTCGATAATATCTAGCTTTTATTAACCTAAAGTATAATGGGTGTAAAAAGAGCAGTCACTATAACTTTGGGATATGATTATACTACCTTGTCTTATCTAGTCATGTATTTTTTTCCATTTTATTTACAAGAAATTTAAAAAAAATATTTTTCTACTTTATTATTTTTGCGACAAAAAAATTAGAAATTGTAAAAAGTAAAAAAAAAATAGTTTTTGATATAAAAAATAATACATTTCCAAAATGAGGCAAGGTAGTATAATCGTATCTCAAAGTTATAGTGACTGCTCTTTTTACACCCTGTATACATAAAACTTATTTTCATATACTTTATTAGGTTAATACAAGCTAGATATTATAATATTTGACTCATCCTAATTTAAATAAAGTCAAAAATTATTAGGTTTTTTTACTCTACTGGAAAGTTGTAGTTTTATATATACGAGGTTGTGAAGGTAAACCGATGTTATGTAAGTGGCTCTGTTAACATGTAGGTAACTAGTTATTGTTTGAATCAAAAAAAAATAGAAAATATTTTATTGTATATAATGTAGTTTTTTGCAAAACATAAGAAAACATTTATAGAATATGTAGTAAATATTTAAGTTTGGTACTTTGTGTTCCCTGTGAGATGTAACTTGTTTAAAACATTGTTTATTATCAAATAAAGTATTATACAAATAACTATAAAGGATATATTATTCAGCGATATTACTTAAGGGTGTGTGAACCAGCGCTGAAAGAGAGACTTTTTAATGATTGTATGGGAAAATGTATGATGTTGGGACATTTCTCATAGAAACATGAGAATCAAAAGTAAGTATTTCAGCGCTGATAATTTATTAAGTAAAATATACTTGATGTGAAAAAAATAAAAAAAATATTGAATCTAATATAGGGGAGACTGGGGTCAATTGAAACACGGGTCAATAGAAACAAGTGCAATAACTCCGAAAGGAGAAGCGACCGCTGGATGGTTCCTGAGGGGGAGAGGATCGGCGTCCATGTCCGAACCTGCAACTCAGTGTTAGCCGCGGCTCCGTGGCCGTCGGAAATTATTATATGTGTGTATTACTTTTCCGGCACCAAAAGTAAGTTTTTTAGATGTTTTTGTTTTGTTTATTAATCAATATTTATTTAATCTATTTTAATACTATTTGAGATTTTTATTTGTATGGTTATTCTAGTTGAATTTATAGTGGTTTATGTGTACCTACTATCAACCGTTATTTTTTTATGATTTTAAATATTCGCTACTATGTTGCTGGGTCAATTGAAACAAAATTTTCGGGGTCAATTGAAACATGTTTCAATTGACCCTTGTATGTAGATTTAATTATTTTTTTGCGCTAATTTTCTTATTTTTTGTCAGATGCCGCGAAATTGCCCAAAAACTACGAACCGAGACCTTTGCTCAACCAAGAAAAATAACTGCAGGAGGTAAGAGAAAGAGGAAGTCGACCATTTACACGGATACTCCCGATAAAGAAGTAATAAGGAAAGAATCAGAAAAGAAAAACAGAATACACAAGTAAATAAAGTAAAAAAGAACCTAAGCAAAAAAAAAAATGGTAAAGGTAAGGGTAAAAAATCCAAGCATACTAAAGAATTGACTTCTTATGAAGATGAATCTGACAACTACTTTTGCCTTGTTTTTTCAAAACGAAAAGTTTTGAGACAAGCATACTAGGAGAAGATTGGGGGCAGTGTTCGGACTGTAAGTTGTGGGCACATGAGGTTTGCACACCCTGAAACCTTAAGTACTTGTGTCATAATTATGACTCTAAATGATTTTACCACGAGTATAATCATTTTTAAGATTTATTTTTTATAATCGTTGCTATATGTTCATTTGTTGTAACTTTTGTAATAGTTGATCGCATTACTTATCAATATTAACATATTCTAAAACAATATGTGCCTTAAGAATGTTGTGTAAAGTTAAAGCAATATTTTTTTTTTGTTTAATTAATGTTTAATTAGTCTTCGACATTACTGATTATAGAAAGAGTTAAGATGAATAAGAATCGTTGCTTTTTGTTTATTACATGCTGATTACATTTATAGTTGAGAATTAGAAGACCTCATCAGAAATAAAACAAATTTTTAAATGAGGCAAGAAGGTGCCTGAAAATATAAGTTTGTTGATAATAATAAATGCTAGGTTTTTTCGTTTAGTCATTGGTAGAAACTACCACTTACAGGCTTTGAATCAAATTTTGTGATTTAATTAAGAAAAAAACTATTATATATGATTATAACAATAAATAAATTATTCATTTATAGGTGTTTCAATCGACCCCATCCACTGTTTCAATTGACCCTGAGTTCGGGTCAATTGAAACAATTTTCGAGGATTTCTAAAACGCTTGCGATTTCGTCTCAGATACATCTGGATACAAATAAACATAATAATTTTAAAGCAAGATAGTCTTGCTATAACTGGATCCTTTACCAACGAATGTTAATAGAAAATGAAGGCACTATGGCCAAATCTTCGGAAAATGTTCCAACTGACCCCAGTCTCCCCTACCATTACAGGTATCCTGTATTAAAATGGTTATGGCTCTATTATTACTTACTATCTATACATATAATAAATCTGTAGAGGGGTCATGTCTGTACAATAAGAATATTTAAGTGAAAATTAAAAAAAGGGGGCCTATAAAAGCCACAGAACCTAAAAATAACATTTTTGAAAAAAATGTCTGTCTGTCTGTCTGTCTGTCTGTCTGTCTGTCTGTCTGTCTGTCTGTCTGTCTGTCCGTATGGGAATGTTTGTCGTCGCATCACGCTAAAACCACTGTATGGAATGAAATGAAATTTGGCAGGCAGGTAGCTTACAACCCGAAGAGCATTATTGGAAATTATTATCCCGAAAAACGAAAGGGTTCCCGTGGGATCTTCAAAAAATTGTAGGTACCTATTTGACGGTGTTTCAGCCAAACTACTCAACGTATTTAAATGAAATTTGGCATGCAGGTAGCTTATGACCTGAAGAGCATTATTGGAAATTATTTTCCCGAAAAACGAAAGAGTTTCCGTGGGATCTTCAAAAAATTGTAGCTACCTATTTGAAGGTATTTCAGCTAAACTACTCAACATATTTAAATGAAATTTGGCAGGCAGGTAGCTTATGACCTGAAGAGCATTATCGGAAATTATTACCCCCAAAAACAAAAGGGTTCCCGTGGGATCTTCAAAAAGTTGTAGCTACCTATTTGACGGTATTTCAGCCAAACTACTTAACGTATTTAAATGATATTTGGCAGGCAGTTAGCTTATGATCTGAAGAGCATTACTAAAAATTATTATCCCGAAAAACGAAAGGGTTCCCGTGGGATCTTCAAAAAGTTGTAGCTACCTATTTGACGGTATTTCAGCCAAACTACTTAACGTATTTAAATGAAATTTGGCAGGCAGTTAGCTTATGATCTGAAGAGCATTACTAAAAATTATTATCCCGAAAAACGAAAGGGTTCCCGTGGGATCTTCAAAAAATTGTAGCTACCTATTTGACGGTATTTCAGCCAAACTACTCAACATATTTAAATTAAATTTGGCAGGCAGGTAGGTTATGATCTGAAGAGCATTACTGGAAATTATTATCCCGAAAAACGAAAGGGTTCCCGTGGGATCTTCAAAAAATTGTAGCTACCTGTTTGAAGGTATTTTAGCCAAACTACTCAACATATTTTAATGAAACTTGGCACAAAGGTAGATTGTAACATGAAATAACCAACATAATACTTTTAACCGACTTCCAAAAAAGGAGGAGGTTTCTCAATTGGTAAATATATGTTTTTTTTTATGTTTTTTCGCGGATATCTTCATCGTTCATGAAACGATTTTAATTTTTTTTTGTGTTGTGTAGGGTATAATTTAAATTTGTTCCCATTGTCACCGATCCGTGAGAAATCGAGGGAAATCCTCAAAATTTATATGGAATAATATATCGATTTTGATTTTGTCTGAAGTAGTCTAAGCATATGTTACCAAACAGTAAGGTTTTGCACTATATCCTGGATCTAAAAGTACTGAACAGAACTTCTGAGTCCTTAGAGATACATGTTTGAAGATTTCAGCGTTGTTTAAAGAAATGCAAGCATATGCCACTACCTACGTCAATTACAGTAGAACTTGGTCTCATAGTTATCAAAGTGGAGACCTGATGATGGCGTCGTGAGGAATCGAGGGAACACCTTGAAATTTATAGGAACACTCATAGTAATTTTGTATTTGTTTCGAGTAACATAAGCATATCCGACTAAAAACATCATTTTGAGTCTTTGAAGATATACGTTTGGAAATTTCGACATCGCTTATACTGCAAGCATATTTCCATCGCTATAGATATAGTGATATCAATTACAATATGATGAAATAGGCTATATTATAGAACTCACAATATTGAGTTTGGCTGGTACCGACTTTAATATTCTGAAAATTTGTATCTCATTTAATAGTCAATCTACTTGATATAATATATATAAACTTTTCTTCTTATATATATGTATATATTTATTAAAAAATTTCGCGCTGCTCGGCAGCGCTAAACTATATTATATATAAAATATATATAAAAATATGTATATATGAAAAATTTCGCGGTAGACATTTTCTCTTCCTACTATTAATTTTATCTAATCGTTTTTGTTTTTCATTTTCCGTCTCAAGTAACCGTCGTCTGATCATTCGAGAATTATCCCTACTCAGTCTACCCATCACTAAAAATCTTAAAATTAAACAATTTTAAACAAAAAACTTATTTACACTTAGGTAAATAAATTTATTCTATTCGTTTCGTCATTTTCAAGTCGGTGCCAAGTAAGTACCTACTTCAAAAACCTTACTACAATATCAAACTATGTACAACAACTAACCATCAAAGTAAAGTTATTATACTATAATATTATGTACCCAAAGTACTGGCTTACAATTAAATGAAAACAAATTACGAAAGAACGCTGAACTTGGCACCGACTTGAAAATTATAGAATAAAATTATTGACCCAAGTGAAAATAAGTATTACTTTGTGCGAAGTAATTTATTTATATTATTGTTATTATTATTATTATACTTAGGTTTTGCAAATACGATAAATAAATTATAGGCGTAGGATGGTTTGTTTTCAAGATATGAGATGTCATAGGTACATTTAAATTAGAAAAGTTATGTCAATATAAGTAAGATTTATGTTTTTCATGATATTTTTATTTATTAGTTTTCATGCTAGGGTACGACTTGGGTTTTTTCTTTCTTTTGGACTTTTGTATTTTGTCTTTTTCTAAAGGAAGTTAGTTACTTTAACCGTCAAGTCCCAAAGTAGACTACATGTTTGTTAGCGTAGGTAATTAATAAATAATAAGTTTTAATTTAATACCTCAAAAATTCATGACAAAACCGGCCATTATTTGACAGTAAACTATTATTATTACTCCATCGGCCTACTTATTTTGCCTGTGGACGTCTAATACAGTGTACAAATAAGCAATACTATAAATTAGTGATTTTAAATATCCAAACGACGTTCATAAACTAAAAATGTATTTAAACTGCTGCCCTAAATCAGTTTTCCACGCGTACGAAGTCGCGGGCACAGCTAGTCATATAATATGATTACTATCATTAAATATTTATTTACCTAATTGGACTGAAATTCAATAACCCCCACAATTAATTTCTGTTATCGGCCATCTTGGGTCACTGACGTAAAACTAAATCTATTGTTACTGCCTACAAAAGTCACGCTGACTCCATATTGGCATATTGCGAACCCTACAAGGTACGGTCTGCAGACTATAGGGTGCTAGACATGGCATTCTTTTAGAAGTTTTTTTTTATTTATGCGAGGTCAGTGGCAAACTTCTATCTACTCAATATCAATAAATCGATCTGAAGGTTGTTTGTGCTAATTGGATTTTATAATAATAAAGTTCTAATGCTGTTTTGATAAGTTGAAACAGCAAAATGGTAGGTATTGACAACGAAACCAACGCCTATCTTAAGAGAACTTTATTTTAATATTACAAAAAGTATTTCATTATATATAAAGACATTTTTGAAAGATAATAATATAGGTTATTAAAGGTTATCAAAATTAACATTTAAATTAAATACGAGAATTGGGGTTCTGAAGCATGAGTGTTTGTTGGGTTTGCTAGGGCGACGAGAGGAAAGAAATTTTAATAAAATTTGGCATAGATAAATAGGAACGATATAGGTATGCTATTTTTGCATGAAAAATAATAATAATAAAAATGTTATATATGGACTTTTAAAATCAAACGGGCCCCTTGCTAAGTATTCGAAGAACTTGTGTAAGATGTACGGAAATTTATTTTATACTTTTTGCAATATACACACATTCAAGATTATTGTTATTATACACAAATTAAATCCACATCCATGACCCAGGAACATTGAAAACTTATTGTTCCCTCGACGGGATTCAAACCCGCTTGAGCACCAACGCGCTAAACCACTGCGCTACAGAGGTCGTCAACGGAAAATGTGAGGAAACTGTGAGATTTTATCAATCTCAATATAGAACACACTGCTTTTTACTTAAATAAGTTTTGTATTATAACAAGTTTTGTTATTGCTAAAAAATAAAATGGCCTCTAACTGGCGTTATTAATTTTTTTTTATTATTAATAGCCGCTACTGTCCCACAGCTGAGCAAAGGCCTTCCCTCTCTCTTTCCACAAGTCACATCTTTTGCTATGACTGGCCACTCTTTATGAAACGCGTCTAGCTCGTCACGCTACCTTTTCTTGGGCCGACCTGTTGATCTGTTTCGCCGACCGAAATTTTCATCTTGCAATCCATTAAAAAAATTATAATTATTAAATTTGTACTCCTTCACTTCTGCTCACTTCCACTATCTATGGCCCGGACCTAATGACCTACGACATTTCTCCGTCCCACTCGCGACCGGTAGGTGGGAAAGGGAAGGAGCATGGAGGTTTTATTCCATTTGTTCGGATTCAGAATCTAATGTTTCATATTGTTTCTTTATTGTTTGTTTTCGCTGTGATAAATTTTCCCAGTGCATTCCAGTAGTTGCTGTGAAATCGTCGTTGCTGTAACTACATAAAATCTACTATGGCTTTTAGTACAAATTTGGTCTGTGGTAATCTAGTGATGTCTTTGATATGATAGTTCACACTAAGATAAACATTGTAGAAAATTTATTGATTACTTTAAAAATGCTTCTTTTTAACCTCGTAAACCACGGTCGTATACCACCTAGGGTAAGCCGACAGTCATTGGACACCGGATAGTTATTGGACAGTCGATTTTGAATCTCAAAATATAAGAAAACAGCAAATAAACAGGGACATCTATAATTATTACTGACAAAACCGTTATATTAATCCACTTTGTTTATATTATCTACTTTGTGACTTTGTTTTAGTTCATAGCTTTTCCTATAGAGGGTAGTAACAAAACGGCAAAAACTTTAATGTAGAAGGTTAAAAAGTTCATTCTATTGATATAATATTTCACGACCTCCGTAGCGCAGTTGGTTGAGCGCGTTGGTGCTCGAACGAAAGGTCGCGGGTACGAATCCCGCCGAGGGAACAAAAAGTTTTCAATGTTCCTGGGTCATGGATGTGTATTAAATTTGTGTATAATATAATAAAAATCTTAAATATGTGTATAGTATAAAAGTATTAAATATATTTCCGTTGTCTGGTACCTGTAACACAAGTTCTTCGGATACTTAGCACAGGGCCAGATTGACGTGGTGTGAAGCGTCCATAGATATTATTATTATTATTAATATTATTTAGACTAACTAGTGTCGTTATTTAAAGTCCCTAATCGTTATAAAACAAAAAAATATTATTTCATTAATATCAATGCTTATTACTTGATTTACTGAGTAGGTGTTAGTCGACAAAAATGTCCGCATCGCTTCAATTCTAGAATCAAAAATTCTAAGCGAAATTAATTTTTTTTTCTGTTTATTTTCGCAACAAACAGTGATATAGGTACAGGAATAATACTTGCAACATATAATATATGATTTTCACAATAAACCTACAGTGCCGAAAAGTAACTTTTACATCCATAATAAGTTTTCTACAACATCATCATAATATGTATAATAATAATTTTAAATTTCCTTTCTGCTCTAGTTAATCAGGTCTTTGACATTTTTAAGAAAAGTAACGTTACTAACAGTATTGCCCAAACGTCAAAACGTCGATGTCAATTATGATAAGGCTGGCATTAGTTCTGCCACAGTAATGACTGCGTTACGAACGGGACATAAATGGATGCGGCATATTTATACTAATATTATAAAGATTTGTTTGTTTGACATAAGTTTAGAAACTGGTTTAACGGTTTTGATGAAATTGGACACAATATTTTACAGGGTGTAAGAAAGTCATTATAACTATGGGATATGATTATACTATCTTTCTAGAAATGTATTTTTTTCATCAAAAAAGAGGTTTTCTCTTTTTACAATGTATGTTGTTTCAGTAACAAAAATAGCAAAAAAAAGGGATTTTGATGAGAAAAAAAAATAAAGGAATAGGTACATTTTTCTAACTACGAGTATTCTCTCTGTTTTAATCTCTTCTATTTTAATTCACAGAAAAGGTAGTATAAAAATATTCTAATGTTATAGTGACTGTTTTTTTACACCATATAGATAAGATAGGTTTTTAAGAACAGAGTAAATGTAATGATTGATTGTGTGTGTAAAAATAACAATTGAAAAAAAGTCGATGCCGTATGTAGCAAGTTTGAATCCCGCCAAAGGATTCCTGGGTCATGGATATGTAATTGTATAATGTAATAAAAATCCTAAATGTTATGATATGACTTATAGTATACATAGTATCTATACTAATATTATAAAGCGGAAGAGTTTGTGTGTTTGTTTGTTTGTTTAAACGCGCTAATCTCAGGAACTACTTGTCCGATTAAAAAAATCTTTTTTGTTGGATAGTCCATTTATAGAGGAAGGCTTTAGCTATAAAACATTACGCTGCGACCAATAATAGCGAAGCGCCAGTGAGAAATGTTGCAAAAACGGGGAAAATTATATTAACATTGGAGGACTTTTGTTGCTATAAATGCTACATACGGTTTAAGTCACTCAAAAACCACGCGAACGAAGTCGCGGGCACATCTTGTCAAATATATTCGCGTTGTCTGGTACCTGTAACACTTCTTCAAAAACTACCACGAGGCTATATTGACTAGAAACAAATAAACTTGAAAAATTAAAGCCACACACACCTACAGATATTATTACTTGGAAACCACTTGAAGTTACGAATGGTCTATTATGATCGCTTGCCATCATTTCGACTGCCCATTATTATCGATCTGTTTCTCTGAAAATCTCGTGGCCTGGCAAAAACAACCTCGAAACCGATTGACAAACATTTACACATCTGTACATTTGTATTTTGTACATTAACACGCGCGAAGGACGGGGTGGTCGTTAGTGCCACTTAGCGGGGTGCTTTGTTTAAGGTTGCCCCAACCTGTTAATGGGCTCTTAACTCCAAAACCAACCTGAACACAACCAGGATATCCTTTGATATGATCCTGATTTTAGAATGCTTAACGTTACTGTTTGGATGTATCTACATTCTACAATTATAATTTAAACGACAAGGATGCTTTGAAGTAAATGTATCTTGCTAAGGTCGTATTTCGCCAAGCAATGTTAAAGTTAACGCCATGTTAAATATCATGTTATCCCTCTCGTATTTCCTGTCAATGAATGAGATGGCATGGTATTTTATCATGGCGTTAACTTTAACATTGCTTGGTGAAACACTGCCTTAGCATAATATATTAGTAAATAATAGATTGTTTAATTATTCTGCTCATGCTCCTTTCATACTGGTTGTCTTATTTATTTGTAAATGGAATTTATAATTATTTAATCTCTTGACATAAACGCTACTAACTTTTTACTTACTTAAATTGTATTGTATTCTAATCTTTAATTGTTTATTGATGTCAAAAAGTGTTTTTGTAAAATCATTTTGAATAAATATTTTTTTAACTTTGACTTTAATTAACTGTCCCGGAGAACTTAATACCTTCTTAGTTTCTTGGCGCACTAACACCAGCGCCATCTATCGGATCCAACTAACACATTAAAACCTTCCTTTCGAACCACTCCATCTATTGGTGAAAACAGGATCAATATCGATGCAGTAGTATTTATGTTAGTCGCATACATACACAACAGAGAACTTTGTTTTATAATAATAATAGCTGACCCGTGCCCATTTCGTTAGGCATAGAAACCGTTTAAACCTTCCAGTGACTTCCACGAATATTTCAAGACTAAAAATAGCCGAATCGGTTAAGCCGTTCTCGAGTTTTAGCGAGACTAACGAACAGCAATTCATTTTTATATGTAAGAAGAGAGAAGATGTAAGGATAATTTATTTCACTCGTGAATTATTTTTAAGTACTTAATTGAGATGCATGTTTTGATGAAATTCCATCTGATAGGTTCAACAAAAGTACACAAAAGTATCGAGATATACCTATAGTCACATAATCAATTCATTTTTAAAAACAAACATTACATTTAAAATACAATACTTTGCAATCGGAAAAGCATTGAATTTCAAAGTGTGAGTCATGCGCTTCGCTATGCCTAAATAGTAACAATAAAATATTAAGATAGCCAACAGTGATTTTAAAACGAGAATACGCGATGAAGTTCGCTCGAGCAAATATTTAAATTTGAACGTCGAATATCAATGGGCAGCCATAAGCCACCGCTGTCTTTTTTTAGTGACCGCACAGAGATAATAAAGAAAAAGGTACTGGCCGAAAAAAAAGAATCTAGATTCGAAACACTGGCTGATCCGAAGTCGAAACAAAAGAAATCGGCTCCCGCCTGACCGAGATCTTGGGTGCGCGCCCGCCATGTTTTTTTTTCTTTTCTTCAGTTTGCATGTGATTTCTTTTCCGATGTATCACAATAAGACATTCTATTGGACGTCAGTAGCTATTTCTGTGATCTTTAATTGTGTTTGTCGATTTATCGACATATTGAATAACGAATTTATAAAGCGATTTTGAATCTATTTGACTTTTTAAGTGACATTAACTCTACTAACTTTAAAAATATTATCTTGGTAGAAATATAAATTAGTATAAAAAGTAAAAACATAATATTATGTACGTAAGTTTATTTATGTATAAGATGACGTAAACTACTAGTTCTATCTGCATTGAGTTGTTAAAACTACGTGGTTTTTTGTAAGTGCCTAGTATGGTACATCTGGTTATTCTAATATACATATTGTTATAATGTAAAAGAAGACGTACTTTTATCTCGATAGAGGTTCAAAAGGAAGCATCCAGCGATTCGTTGTTGGAACAAAATCTTTCATAAAAAAAAAATACAAAAGTGGTCAGAAATTTATTGCAATAAAAATAATTATTATGTTCTGTCTCAGTTGGTCCAGCAAATGGCAAATTAGCAACAATTAAACTTAGGGAGTTTATATTAGCTATTTGACACGAGAACATTATAAATATTTTAACATTTAAATATATTTAATAAAGTAAACGGGATTCAAACCCGCAACCGCATAGTCACAACTTACCATCATCACTCATCAATCAAATCGAACATGATTGATCATCAAATATTTTCACAGTTCGGGAGTTCTGACTCATGTATGACTGTGTGTGTGTGTGTGTGTGTGTGTATTAGGGTTGGCAACTGCGGTACTACGTTACATAATATGGTGGTATATTTAAGTAATTTGCCCAATATTGTATTATAAAAGTTCTAAACTAAATGAGTTATAATACTTAAGGGTTGTGTTACATGTGCCTCTTATGTAGAGTAAACTGTGAAAGTACCAGCGCTGAAAGAATCACTTTTGACTTTCATGTTTGTATGCGAAATGCCCCTACATTCTTACACAACTTCATACATTTTTCCATACAATAACAATTAAAAAGTACCTCTTTTAGCGCTGGTACTTTCACATTAAACTCTGTATACGGGATCTATATGTCGCAGTCATCTGATTGAATCCGCTATTTAATTGAATGACTAGCGCTTTCATTGAATCCTGTTTTTACCAACAAATATTAGAATCCGAGACTAGGACAGCCATTTAATATTTTAGTTTTAAACTTCGAAATTTCCGAATGAGTACTAATAAAACGAACATTAAAGTAAATTAATCAAAAAATATATCAACACATTGCTATCTGTACGAGCTGTTTGACGCCATTATATAACCGCCTAGTGATTCAATTAAATAACCAGATTCAATAAGATGACTGCGACATATACACACCCTAAAGTATTATCACTCATTAATATAACTTCCAACAAATAATCGCCTCCGTGGTCTAGTGGTTCAGAGCTTCGCTCTCGACCCGGAGGTCGTGGGTTCGATTCCCGCGTTGGAACAACAAAAATGTTGTTTTTAAGTTTGGTTAGGACAATGCAGGCTGATCACCTGATTGTCTGACAAGAAAGATGATCCATGCGTCGGATGGGCATGTAAAACGTCGGTCCTGCGCCTGTTCTCTCGCTAGTCGTGTCGGTTTACCGTCCCACTGGGTTATGAGAGTAAAAGGAAGAGAGAGTGCTTCTGTGTATTGCGCACACACTTGGGCACTATAAAATAACTCCTGCGTAGCTGGCCTGGTTTCAATGAAATCGGCTACCGACACCGAAATCGGTGAGAGGAGCTATTATTCCAGTAAAACATAATAGAGTACCAAAAATACTATTTTTTGTTGCTAACCAAAAATTTTTTTTATAACTTACCTTCTTCATGAGGAATTCTATGAAACGTCAATAATAATTTTATAGATATTATAACTAGTAATAAATGTATATTAATTTTATTCTCTGAATCTCCTAATACTACTATATTTTTTTGGTAGAAGATACTATTTTTATTCAAAAAGATAGTGGCGACCCTAGCGTGAATACCATAATAATATAATATGTATGTGTGAATGAAACTAGTTTCTTAATTGATCCCACCTATTTCCTCATTGGTGTGCATTTGTAAAACTAACATCGTACTTTTTTGCACTAATAATATGTTAAAGGAAATGTGATAAATAATAACTAGCCATCGCAGTATGCCTGACAAACTTGAAAAATTTATAAATATTGGACTTATTTTGAAATAAAATTACAAAGTGACATGTTACTTCGCCACTAAGCTACAGCCATATTATCACTTACGAAGTTTGAAAACAAAATGTATGAGATTTGACATAAGCTTAGCAAGTCATACGAATTTGCTTGTCACTTGTAACTGCTATGCAGTTTGGTGGGCTGCATGACTTAAAATGTAACTTAAAAAAAATTTGCCAACCTTATGTTATCAGGGCCCTGGTTCAAGATGCTATTTATCACTTACAAAGTTCGGAAACAAAATGTATAAGATTTGACAGAAGCTTCGCTAGACAACCTAATCCGTATACCATTTAACGAAGCTTATGTCAAACTTCGTACATTTTGTTTTCGAACTTCAAAAGCGATAATAGCGATGGCAACTTCAATCAGAGTCCATCACAATAGAATGATTGATTTTAATTCAAACCTGATATTATGGTGTTATCCTTTTTTTGATTCTCTACAAATATAAACATATTGCTAGTGAACGTAATTGGTGATCCTGCAGGAACCATAAATCTTGCTGCAATAAAAACTTGCCTAGGGTTATACTTGTGGCTTTCATCAAATGAGTCCTAGTTTTGGAGCATATTCAATGAAAATAAACTAACATTTCTTCTTTGTAATATTAGAGATTAAGTAATGGCTTGTTAGCTTGAAATTCTGCAGTTTTATATCTCATTTGTTTTTCTATCATACTTTTAAGTATAACCGCCTCCTATGTCATTAAGGTCATGAAGGTAAAGCATTTAAGTAGACTACTACATTAGTAGTATTAATATAAATATTTAGGACCGAGCCCTTATTTAAGATGCCATCGCTATTATCACTCGTAAAGTTCGAAAACAAAATGTATGGTATTTAACTTCTCTAAGTGACACACGAATGTATATGTCACTTAGCGAATCTTTTGTCAAATCATCACCATTAAAAAACATTTAGTCATCGAACTTAGTAAGTGATAATAGCGATGGCACTTAAATAAGGGCCCCGTTTCACGATCTTCATATAAGTGTTCGTGTTTTTTTCAATCGTCAACATAATGTAAGAACGTGACAAAACATGTGATGTTCCTTTTAGAACATTTGAAAACAGGCTCATCACTACATAGTATAAAACAAAGTCGCCTTTTCTGTCCCTATATCCCTATGAGCGCTTAAATCTTTAAAACTACGCAACGGATTTTGATGCGGTTTTTTCCAATAGATAGAGTGATTCAAGAGGAAGGTTTATATGTATAATACATGCATAATATACTAAGGCAACATTGCTAATTTTAGAGGTTTCTAACGTGATGTCGTAAATTAACCTATTTTAGCAAAAACGCTGCCTAAACCCTACGAGTTAGATCAAATTAATGTACTACAGTATTGTACACCATAAAAAGGTCTACAAAAAAGTCCGTGATGGTATATGTTTATCTTTTAGGGATAACCCACATTAACCATTTTTATTGTTTACTTTTTACGTGAAAAAATGGCTTATTTACGAAGCTACTTTAAGCAATACGGCATTAATCCTTATCGAATTAAGTACCTTAAATACAGTGTGCAATTAATATATCAATATGGTTCCTTACAGCATGCATTAAACAAATATTTTCGGAGATATAACAAATTTAAAATTTGCGTTTGCGACGTATCAGTTATAGTTTTTCTGTAGTGTATTTAATTTAGTATCAGCATTGCACCCGTGCGAAGCCGGGGCAGGTCTCTAGTGTTCTAATAAAATAAATTAAGGTAGTGGCGATTTACTTCCGATTACAACATAATTTCTTCGGGTACACCACAGTTCCATCTTTAAGTGATGGTGATTTCCACTTAATACACCCATTTGTTTACAAATGCCAGGTGCATTAGGAACATGTGTTAGTCTTGTGTCGGTAATTGCGTATAATTACAGTTCGTTTCATATATTAGCGCCATTACTACAGTAAACACTACACAACTATCAAGATTGCTTAGTTGAATACGGAATATGAATAAAGCTATTGGTAGAGACTCTAGAGGAAGGAAAAGTATTAAAATTGTTTACGCTTGTGAATAATAGTTATCAAGTCAAACAGGAACGATTCATTAATTCTGCTAATATAATAATACTATTGTCTTTTAGCCGGATTTAAACTACTGGACCAGGAAAGCGTTAAATGGCTCTTATACACGTGTATCATAGAAGCCTCTGTGATCTAGTGATTTAGCCTAGCTCTCCTCTAATCAAAAAATGTTCTTTTCAAGTTTGGTTAGCACAGTGCAAGCTGATCACAGGCCACAGAGAGGTTGGAAGAGTTGTAATTCTTTGTGGGCCGGCTCTGCAAGGATCCGACTCTACTCGGAAGGTGGCCCGGCAGCCTACGTACTAAATTACTCCTTTCATAACCTGATGCTTTCAAAATGTAACACTCTTTTAATACTGTCATAATTTTCTTTACCTTACTTTATTCGATTCAACTACTCGTATTTTATGCTAGCTGACCATTGGTTTGACAGTAAAGATGATCGTGCGTCGGATGGGCATGAAAAAAGTCGGTCCTGCGCCAATTATCTCGCCAGTCGTAGAACTATCCCACTGGGTTTTTAGATAAAAATAAAGAGAGAGTGTGTAGTAGGCACACACTATGGCACATTAAAGATGACTCCGTACTTGATGATAGATGGTCTGGTTTCAACGAAACTAGCCATCAGCTACTATAATTATTATGTAGACGCAAAAACTTTTCGAATAAAAAGTTTTAGTCCATGCCAGAATACAGGCCATCTAGAAGTACGCTTACGCCATTTTAAAATGTAACACTCGAGCTTGGTGTCTATTCTCCTACAACTATTTTGCAACTTTACTAGTAGACATGTTCTTAGTAAAACGATCTCAAGTATAAGTAAAATTTGTGTCTACTGTAAAAGACATAAAGAGAAAACAGTATCCGAGAGGTCTAACATATTGAATGCTATAATATAATATAATATTAACCTCCGTGGTCTAGTGGTTCAAAGGTTTGATTCCCGCGTTGGAACGAAAAAATGTTACTTTCAAGTTTGGTTAGCACAACGCAGGCTGATCACCTGGGGACCTACTCAAGATGCCATCGCTAATTATCGCTTACAAAGTTCGATAACAAAATGTATGGGATTTGACATAAGATACGCTAAATGACATACCAAATCGCGATCATTTAGCGTAGCTTATGTCCATGCCAGAATACAGGCCATCTAGAAGTACGCTTACGCCATTTTAAAATGTAACACTCGAGCTTGGTGTCTATTCTCCTACAACTATTTTGCAACTTTACTAGTAGACATGTTCTTAGTAAAACGATCTCAAGTATAAGTAAAATTTGTGTCTACTGTAAAAGACATAAAGAGAAAACAGTATCCGAGAGGTCTAACATATTGAATGCTATAATATAATATAATATTAACCTCCGTGGTCTAGTGGTTCAAAGGTTTGATTCCCGCGTTGGAACGAAAAAATGTTACTTTCAAGTTTGGTTAGCACAACGCAGGCTGATCACCTGGGGACCTACTCAAGATGCCATCGCTAATTATCGCTTACAAAGTTCGATAACAAAATGTATGGGATTTGACATAAGATACGCTAAATGACATACCAAATCGCGATCATTTAGCGTAGCTTATGTCAAATCCCATACATTTTGTTATCGAACTTTGTAAGCGATAATTAGCGATGGCATCTTGAGTAGGCCCCCTGATTGTCTAACAAGAAAAGTCCTGCGCCTGATCTCCCGCCAGTCGTGTTATCCGTCCCACTGGGTTACGAGAGTGAAGGAAGAGAGGGAACTTAAAATAACTCCTGCGTAGCTGGGCTTGATTCCAATGAAACCGGCCACCGTCACCGAAATCGTTGAGGGAGACATTACTACATTATCATTATTAATAATAATAATAATAATATCTATGGACGCTACACACCACGTCAATCTGGCCCCATGCTAAGTATCCGAAGAACTTGTGTTACAGGTACCAGACAACGGAAATATATTTAATACTTTAATACTATACACATATTTAAGATTTTTATTATATTAATACACAAATTTAATACACATCCATGACTCAGGAACATTTAAAGCTTTTTGTTCCATCGGCGGGATACGAACCCGCGACCTCCGAGTCAAGAGCCAAGCTCAGAACCACTAGACCACGGAGGCGTCTAGTGGTTCTGAGCTTGGCTCTTGTCTATTGAAGGTTATTATTATTAATAATAACCTTCAATAGACAAGCTTAAACTAATATAACTAAACTAGCTGTTACCGCGACTTCGTTCGCGTGGTTTTTGAGGACTTAAGCCGTATATCTAGCGCATGCAATGAAAGTCCCTAATTTTTCCCGTTTTTGCAATATTTCTCACTGACGCTTCGCTCCTATTGGTCGCAGCATAATGTTATATAGTCTAAAGTCTATCTCTATAAATGGACTATACTACAAAAAAAGAATTTTTCAAATCGGACCAGTAGTTCCTGAGATTAGCGCGTTTAAACAAACAAACACTTCCGCTTTATAATATTAGTATAGATAATTTCTACTCCTCATTTTTTTTTCTTTTGATCAATTTCGTTGTGGGTCCCAAGACAGATTTAGCTTGTCCCTCGGGCACCCCTGAGATCATATCAAAGGGTTTGTCGTGGTTAGTTTCCGCTGTCAATCCTGGCTTACATGAGTTGCAGTGGTAGGAATGTGAGGTGGGCCCGTTAAAAAAAGACAAGCTTAAAGGAGAAGAGACCGAAAACGCTGCAGCACAGTGGAGTAAAGTGCCAAGATCTGCGTTTGTGGTTGTAAAACATGTCAAATACTTTACTTACACGTTATAACCAATTACGGCAACTTTGGGTTAACATACTGACAGATTTCAAATTCTATTTTTAGTACAAAATTACGCACGAAACCGATGTTATTCGATGAGAAATTAAATATAATTAGTTATAATATCACCCATCTTTAGCAATCGGGTAATGGGTTTGTATTCCGTAGATTTGTCGCGATTCTGTCGCGTGCGATATGACTTTACTGGACTGATTTTGATGATCTTTGTCACTTATAGTGGACTATGGGAAAGAATACAGTTTAGTTTTTATGCTGCAAAATGTACGGTTATCGCCGGATTTCCCTTTTCCAATACTTGCGGCAACTTATATTTTATATTATCATTTACAAGACATATTTTATTGTTACAAAATTACCTTTCGAATTAGATTTTTAGCAATAATATTACCTGGAACTGTAATTATTTATTATTTTAAAAAAATAGTAGAGTTTGGACATGGTCATCTCTATAATACAACTTTACTAATATTATTTGATAAAACATATACCTAGATAGATTGACCATATTTAAATTAAAACCATATTTAAATTAAGTGGCGCTCAATTCACTCGCCGTACTAGTTATCCGCCAAGCAGTGATAGTGGCAGCCTGTGTATAGCTCCTAACTATAATAGAGTAATAGTATGTTTGTATAATTTATGTTAAAAATCCAATACTACTCAACTCAAAACTTAACAACAATCAACATGATAAATCCCCAGAAAATTATTTACACTATAATATAAGGATTTTTTTTTCAGTGAAAAATAAAAATGAAAGATTATTATACATCATCACTTCAGCAGCGGTAATGATAGATTTTTATATCTGGTGCATTATTAGACTAAAATAAGCATGGTACAGCCGTGCTCAACTTGCTGAGGGCACTATCGTGCCCCCAAATATAATAGGCAAATGTTTCTATTATAATAATCTCCTAAGATTCTATCGTGAGTGTTAGCTTTATAGTTTGCATTCACGATAAAGTCCTAGTTAGTAGAAAATGTCGGTAAAAATTTAAATATAAAACAGTGAATGATAATATAAGATTTTTAACTTCAATTGCAGTACAAAAATACAATAATAAAATTCGTGATACAAAATAAGCAATGCACTTATTATTGCATTTTTAAATATTTTTTTTAAATAAGACAAAGTGGTCTTACCGGCTATTTTCGAAAATCCTTTGCAACCGGTGACAATAAAATACTACAAACACGATTTCAGTTCACACATTAACGAGTCAAAACCTTGCAATAGACCTTATAATCGTTTAGCACTACACTGGCACAAATGTCACTTCAATCCACTGAAAAAAATTTAAGTGAGGTCGAAATTGAAAAAAAAACAAATCATT
The DNA here is from genome assembly GCA_905187575.2 of Celastrina argiolus. Classification (NCBI taxonomy): domain Eukaryota; kingdom Metazoa; phylum Arthropoda; class Insecta; order Lepidoptera; family Lycaenidae; genus Celastrina; species Celastrina argiolus. The sequence goes on from LR994596.1 coordinate 13,049,603, forward strand.
TTGAATTGCGAACGTTGCGAGCTGTCAGTTTGACAGTTGTTCGTACCGCGCGTGCGTGGCGCGCGGGCTTCGGCGCTGCACTGCATTCGCGCGCTTTTGGTCGAAGCCTTCGCCTCTCTATGTGATATACGTCAAGTCTACTTTTGTTTTACGGATTAAGCGTGTATAAAGCTTTACGGAGCGTGTAATCGCCTTTGTCGTTGGTACTTTACTCTGTTTTAGTAGGCTCAAAAGATTTTTTCGTAACATTGTAATTCGGAAACAAGAAAAACTCTTTTTTTTTTTGCTGCAATAAAGTTAAAATTGTATCGTATTTTATATTTTTTATTTAACATTTTTTTTCGTCGAAAAATGTTTAATCAATTGTACTAATGTAATTCATACAAACAATACCATTTAAGACCAAAATCAAGAAAGAATGTTATACATATTAACTTCTATTTCGTGACCCCTACAACTTGCGACACACAAAAGACATCAACGCGCGGAGCTTTCTGGCAGACGTCACAGTAAAAGCTAAATCTTTTATCATCCATTTTAAAATGAATAAAATAAAAGTTTAAATTTGTTTATTAACATTATATAATAATAGTTCTGAAATAAGTCAAGGTCAAGTATATAATTTATTTGTTTAAATTTATTTTTCTATAGCAATTTATAATCAGGTTTGACTATGCCAACGCAGGATGATCTTGATGGACAACCGACAAACAGTTGATCCATACGTGTGAAAAATCGGTCCTGTGCCTATTCTATCACCAGTTGTGTCGGTCACTCGTTCTACTGGAATACGGGAGTAAACAATAGATAATGTTCTAGTGTTATGCTCACACACTTAGGCACTTTAAAACTCAAGCAACTCATTCGGAGCCGGACTGGTTTTAACGACACCAGCCACTGCCTCTAATATCAGAGCTATTGTTGTTGTCCATGTTGAAAATTAAGTATTTTTTTGTCTGTGTTAGATTATCTACATAGATAATTACATTGAACTAATTATGTGTATGAACTCAAACTATTGAAATAAGAAATTAATGTTTCGCACAAGTACGTATTAAGGTACGTAGGTACGTCAATTTACTGATAAATATGCCATCATATTTGCATGTTTTGCTATGAAGTAACAGGCTTCTCACGAACGATACAGTCAAAAAAAATTCCAAAGTTCCGAATTAGCTTCGACACTTATAACATATAGACAATATTATATAGACTGAAACATCTGAAGCAAGTGATATAAATTTATTAAATATTTTGAAATTCACGTCGAGGTTACATCAATTATAATACAATAAAATATTGAGGAAGATCTTACATTTGACGTTAAGACAGTTGCCTAATGTTTTTGAATGTACTGTAGGTTCCTGATGGAAATTCATGTTATACAGTAATAATACACAAACTGTTTGCAGGTATTTTAAACTGCAAGTAGTTTTTATATAATTACTGTATGATTGAACTGTTAAAGCCTATTATTTTAGGCATTCTTATCAATTGGACTACAACTTTCGTGTAACTTTTATATATTATGTATTAAGTAGTGAGTTTTTTTATTTAATAAATGTAAAAAAAAATCTCTCATTTTATTTATTTCAATTTACATTTCGAAAAGTAGGTATTTTTATAGGTTATTACAAAATATATATTTCGTAAACTATTATTATCTTACTGTTAATCAATCGCAAATAAAACTCACTAAAATAGTTTCATAATGCAAGTAAATAGATTTATATTAAGCACTAAATCTTTATTAGCAACCAGTTACTAAATTGATTCAAAACTGCAATAATTTACATCTTGTTTACTCAATGATGTAATAATCGTCACAAGGTAATGAAAAAATAGAGCAGGACGACACTATGTCACTCAGCGCTCGCGCTAGCCGCTTGAAAGGGTGTGACGTCATGCGTCACTGCTAGAGACTGCCCACTACGAAAAGAGCGACGGAACGTAGCTGTCTCTCTCCTATCTACGCGTAAAAACGCGCGCGAAAGGGACAGAGATGTTTGTAAGATTTTGTGAAATATAGATCAAGTCTGAAATAATGAGTCGTTGAACTTTTGGATTCGGTCGCATTTTTTGCGATTTACGCATTTGTGTTTGGATTTCTCGGAAGTTCTATTTCACCTTGAATTGCGGTCAGGAAATACTATTTATAGCTTATTTCTGTTGCAAGTTTTTTCGGTTTATTTTGGTTTGTTAGTTTATTTTGGACCCAACGGAACTTATTATGTGCGTTATTCAATAGTGACCAAATTAACTTTACGACTTCTGTGTCAATTTATTTTTATTATACGTGCAACTAAGTAATTTATCACTAAAAAAAGCGTAAAAATCCGTTAAATAGAGGTCGCTGTAGTCAAAATTCGTTCAAAATAATATCTATGGACGCTTCACACCACGTCAATCTGACTCCGTGCAAGTATCAAACGAACTTGTGTTACGGGGACCAGACAACGGAAATATATTTAATACTTTTATACTATACATATATTTAAGATTTTTATTATATTATACAATATTAATACACATTCATAACCCAGGAACACCGAAAACTTTTTGTTTCTTCGGTGGGATTCGAACCCGCGACCTCTGACTCGAGCACCAATAAGCTCAACCACGACGATACGGAGGTCGTCGAATAAAAAATAATTAGGTAATATAAGTTTTAACTTTTTAAAGTTTCTTTTGCCTGTTAGATAAATAAAATTACAAAATATAAAGTACCTCACAAACTTGACAAAAATATCATCGTGGAATTGAATAAAACACACTCTAGTGTAAGTTATGAATTTACTTTGTGAGTGATATTATTACTAACTAGATGTTTACCGCATCTTCGTGCGTGCAAAATAAGATAGCGCTGGAACTATTAAATTTGCTACTGTAAAAAGCATCAATCAGAATTTACTCAAAATCCATTCAGTAGCTTTTGCGTGAAAGACTAACAAACATCCATCCATCCCTACTTACAAACTTGTGCATTTATATTAGTGGGATTTTAAGTATTTCCTAGCATTAGCATTTAAAAAACAATAGCTCCAACAGACTGACTGTGATATAGAGTACAAGGGCTATTTTTGATGACAGCAATGTACAGTTCACAATATTTTTTATTTACAATTTTTTAATTTTTATTGCGTTTTTATAAGTTTTTTACAAAATAACACTACCGGTTTCGATGAAATCATCATCAGGTGTCCGAATCTATCAAATCCGAATTTAATCGAAACCGGTAGTGTTATTTTGTAAAAACTTATAAGAACGTAATAAACGTGGAAAAGTGTAAATAAAAAGTTGTGTGTTATTATTGTGAACATGCATTTACATCAAGAACCAATAGTATATTCAATCAGTTATATAATTTACAGTTCCTATAGGATTATCAATTGCGCGTAGATCATGGTTAACTTTATGTTGAAGTCAGTTAAATAGAATGTATGTGTAAACAGCTTTAAAAACCAAATCTATAGATACTAATATTATTATTAAGCTGAAAAGTTTCTTTATTTGAACGTACTTATCACAGAAACTACAACTCCGATGGTCGGATTCAAAAAATTCTCTCAGTATTAGATAGCCCATTTATCGTAATACTAGCTGTGCTCGCGACTTCGTTCGCGTGGTTGTCGGAAACACCATCGCAGTTTTATTTCGATTGCTTACGTTGTTTTTTGTTATTGTGATTTTGAAAAAAGGAATCATTCTTTCATACATATTTTTTGAGTAACTTAAACCGTTTATGCAGTGCACGCAACGAAAGTCCGCAAATGTGAATAATTTGCCCCGTTCTTGCAACATTTCTCACTGACGCTTCGCTCCTATTGGTCGCAGTATGATGTTATATAGCCCAAAGCCTTCATCTATAAATGTACTATCCAAAAAAAATTTAAATATTTTTAGTAGTTCCCGAGATTAGCGCGTTTAAACAAAGAAACAAACTCTTCCGCTTTATAATATTAGTATAGATTAAGGCTATAAGCCTATCAACAGGCTAAGACCAATAGGAGTGCACCAATGATATTTTTAATCAGGGGTTTTCACGCTGACGATGTCGCGAGCACACCTAACGAGCCATATTAAATGTGTCATTAATTGACTATCATAGCTTCAATGCATAATATTAAGATTATATTTATTTTGGGAAATTAATAAGCATCCTGCTATAAACTGTAACTGTAGAAATTTCATACACCTCCGTCCTCGCGATTTCTGTAAAAAGTAGTAGGTACACAGTTTTTGCTTCATGTAATAGAAATAAAGTTATAGAAAATGCGTTACTAAAATTGTAGTGTTAAAAACCAGAAATTAAAAACAGATTTTGTTATTTGGGTATTGAAAACTTAAAAAATCTACAATTTGATACAAGATATCAACAATTGCATACTATTTAATAGATAGCGAATATATTTTATGTAGGTATGTATGTATATAAAGAGATAAATCCAGTAAATCATGTTGGCGGTCCTTCATTTATTAAGTAAAGTATATTAAAGAAATACAGTAATATTTTTGTGTTAATCAAGAATTACTTTAAGAAGTCTACAATTAGGTACCTACAAGCTAATAGATAGCGTATATTTTTTAATTACATACTTAAAGAGATAAACCCAGTAAATCCCGGTCCAGATTTATATTGATTTATTAAGTAAAGTATAATACATTATTACAGTAATACTTTTTGTGTTAATCAAGAATTATTTTGGTTTCAAAAACTTTAAGAAATCTACAATTAGATACAAGCTAATAGAGAGCGAATATATTTTAAATACATACTTAAAGAGATAAACCCAGTAAATCGCAGTCCAGATTTATATTTATTTATTGAGTAAAGTATATTAAAGTAATACAGTAATATTTTTTGTTTGTCAAGAATTATTTTAGGTTAAAAAACTTTAAGAAATCTATAATTAGATACAAGCTAATAGATAGCGGATATATTTTAAATACATACTTAAAGAGATAAACCCAGTAAATCGCAGTCCAGATTTATATTGATTTATTAAGTAAAGTATATTAAAGTAATACAGTAATATTTTTTGTGTTAGTCAAGAATTATTTTAGGTTAAAAAACTTTAAGAAATCTACAATTAGATACAAGCTAATAGATAGCGAATATATTTTAAATACATACCTAAAGAGATAAACCCAGTAAATCGCAGTCCAGATTTATATTGATTTATTAAGTAAATTATATTAAAGTAATACAGTAATATTTTTTGTGTTAGTCACGAATTATTTTGGATTCAAAAACTTAAAGAAATCTGCAATTAGATACAAGCTAATAGATAGCGAATATATTTTAAATACATACTTAAAGAGATAAACCCAGTAAATCGCAGTCCAGATTTATATTGGCGGGGTTTAATTTATGAAGTAGAGTTCGTTCGCTGCCCGCGCGCCGAGGCTACAAATTACGCTATCTATGCCGTGAGAATCGTGGTTATATTTTTATACTAATGCTCTTAGTATTAACGCCACTAGATCTTTACTAGTAAACTAATGCTCTTACTATTTCCTACTACTTACTAGTAAGTAGTTATAGCAACTTTGTACCTTTTTATATTTATTTAACAAACTTATTTCCTCTTCGCTTAACAACGTTTTATTCTTCTTAAATCTATATAACAAAGTCAATGAACAAAAGCAATTAACAAATATTGCGATGCATCATTAATGCAAATTCTAAACAAATTAACGTCAGGGGGTCATAGGGGTGGATTGACGTGGTGACTTCTATAAATATTACCTATATAATATATTATATATATTATCTTATACATAAAAATGAATTGCTGTTCGTTAGTCTAGCTAAAACTCGAGAACGGCCGAAAATTCGGCTATATTTAGTCTTGAAATATTCGTGGAAGTCCAGGGAAGGTTTAAACGGTTTGTATGCTCAACGAATTGGGCGCGGGTCAACTAGAGTTACCTATATTATATTTAATCTGGCAAAAGTACAGTATTTACGCGGTCAGAGCCGCCGGCTAGTCCATAAGTAAACAATCACCTCTATAAAGCAATAAACCAATAATTAAACAATTACTATTAAACTGAATTAGATAGTCGGAGGAATTTCCATCAAAAAGTAGCGTGAAATGCATTAGGCGGTAAAAAGTAACATTTCTGTCCGCCAGCCGGCTGTGACATCATGTCTGGTATTCAGTACGGGACCCCACAGGAGTAGGTATGTTATAGAAGTGGCATTTTTTTAACGTTAAAATGATCCATTACATATACTTAAGTATCGTTTCCTACCGGGTGTAGGCGTAACAATCACAAAAGTAGGTATCTCTTTAATATATATTTATTTTTATTTAGTAGGCTTAATGCACGAATTGTACAATGGCGGACATTGGGTAGGTTACATTGGTACATTGGTAATTTCACATTGAATATATTATGATTGATAAACGGTTAGGAACCAGATAGAATATAAAATAAAGGTAAAAAAGCCATTTATTTCTTACTGTTACAATGATTCAGATAAATTTTATGTAGTTATTACAATATAATTTTTTTTAAATATAAATGTTACTATCTAATATTAAGAAAAAAATATAAATATTGTTAATATTATTGTAAGAACCCCGGATCGGGTATAGGCCTCCTCCAAAGATGCCCATTTTTCTCTATCTCGTGCTGCGTCTGTCCAGTTTGAGCCGGCTGTTCGCTTAAGGTCATCATCAGATAGAATATAAAATATTTTCACAAGATGATGATGAAGTGATGTGAAAACTGCGCTCGCCGATGTGCCTGCCAAGCGTGACAAGGCAACTAGAAATGATAATGATACTTAATATTTAGAATATTTAGGGCATGTTACACCAAGCAATGTTAAAGTTATTACTTCGTTCATGCTGTTCCTCTCGTAATTCCTATCAATGAATGAGAAAGCATGGTATTTTAACAAGCCGTTAACGCTAACATGCGTTGGTTAAATCGGGACTTAGTTTGTCCTTTGGCTTCGGTCTTATCTAATCTGCTTATATCTATAGCTCCGACAGATTAGTGACGCGCACAGCAATTATCAGAAATTGTGGAATTTTCGGAATCCCAGTTTTTACCAATTAACGACCCTGACAGTTTAGAATGCTTTGTTTTTTATCATCTCATCATCATCAATAACTAATCGAAAGATTTAATTAAATCATAAGGGTGATGAACGAAAAATAAGACGCCATTGCTGCATTGAGCAAAGCTTAGACTAAACTAAGACAGGGATGTGAATTTAAAGCTTTTTTAACCCTAGACGAAAAAAGAGGAGTATTATAAGTTTGACGTGTCTTTGTGTCAATGTAGGGTAAACAAAGTGATATTACAACCGGTTGGTCCCTTCTGGTTCACACATTATATTTAATAGTTTAATATCTTCATTATTTTAAATGGTACTTAAATGATTTTAGTTTTACATTATTTGTTTACCAGGAGGCTATAATAATAATAATGGTGTCACATTACATTTAAATTAAAATTGTGTAACGGGGCCTCTGCGTGTTGGCTTCGGCCCCACGCATGCCTTCCAAAGGTCCGGGATTTAATTGCCCGTGAGCAAGGAAGCTATACACAAACATAATAATAATAATAATTCTTTTATTTCAACCATCAACATAGGTTATATAAATTAATATAATATAATAACGGTAATTAAAAAATATTCAAAAGACCAAATACAGTCCCACAAATTCATAGAAAATTCCTGAAATACTTCAACTCTCATGCTCCACTGATTCCTCCAAATGCGAAGCACAAGTCTTCATTAAACGCTCAGGAATTTCAACAAAAACTGTGTAGCCCTAATCATCGAATAAGAAGAAAGAATTTTAAATAAAGAAAAAATAATCTTGAATAAAGTTGTGATAAAAGAACAATGGAGATTATTGCGGAATTATTTTTGATTTACTAAATAATAATTGAAGACATGAATGGATGAAGGTGATATAATAATAATAATAACCTTTATTTCGGGCGGCATAGGCCCATATTATAAATACCTTACAGACTAACATACATATTATAATTATATCTAAGCTCTATCACGTATTATGATCGGCGACGTGATGTGCGCCTCGCTCCGGAGTCTCCCCCGGAACCTTCGGTAAACTACACCCATCGGCCAGAACTCCTCCACCTCGAAGGTCGATAAGCGATCTGTCGGTACTCTCACCACAAAAGAACTAAAGCTAACTTTATGGCGAGACTCCAGACGCTCGACCCTCAAGTTGAAGGACGTCTTCTTCAAGATGTAGCCCACGACATCCTCGACCTTCGTGGACCAGTGCAGGCGGGACACGTACAGCGGCGTGGTCGGTATTTCACACCGCAGGCGCTGCTCGGGTCCGCAGGGTGCGGTGCCGCGGTGGTTGCGGACGGCGGGCTTCCTCTTCTTTCTTCTCTCCACCAATGTGAAGCCCTCTTCATCGCACCTCCTGCTCTCGCCCTCGCTAGATCGAGAAGGTTCTGCCTTACGGCTTTCCTTAGCCTTGCGGCTCTCTTTCACCCCTTTCGTCTTTACCCCCTGGGGAGGTGCGGGGGAGCGGGCAGTGACACCCGCAAAACTTTTCTTCTGCTGAGTCGCTGGTTGACTCAGCTTCGGCTCGACCTCGAGGGGAAGGCGGGCGGGAGCGGCGACGGTCGCTGAAACATCGGATTCCGCTGTATCAAAATTCTGGTTTCGAGAAAATTGAGTTCTAACTGTCACTTAAACATTTTAGAACACGTCGTAAAGTATTAAGTACATTCATCTAATCTTCTCTGGAATCAATGTACTTAACATAATTATTGTCCTAAAATGTTTAAGTGACATTTACTCAATTTTGTGGGTAAAATTTTTTTGCGAGATTTCATGAATTCATGTCTTGAATCACAAGTTCATATCGTCAACATTTACATTAGTATTTTATACCCAGGTTATGATGTTGTAAATGCCATTTTAATTCGGATAATCGTTGATTACGATATTATTTTTCTGAGAATAAAATATCCCACCAAAAACATTTTCATATAAAAATGTTGTCAAGACTCTGTAGTGTGTGTGACTGTAGACTCGCTACATAGCTTACCCTGTGAAAAAGTTATCAGATACCGTATAAAGCTAAGCAAGACGCGCTAAACCTACAAGGTCTATACTAAACCTTAATTAAAATCTATCAAAAAGTGGTCTGATCTCATGTAGAACCAAAATTCTTGATCTATGCGCCCTTACTTTACTAGGTTTAGCTTCATTTACTCTACATTTCAGTTAATATTGTTACAAACGTGTTAACAAAAGTTATTTTTTTTTAAATACATTTCTAGAACAAGAAAATGTAGTACAATCATATTCCAAAGATATAGTGACTGTTCTTAGATCCGTCATAATATCATCCTTTATAGTGTAAATCAAGTCTAATTTTCAATAGCTATATAAAATTCAGCGCCACGTCAGTGTTCAGCGTTAGCTGATATTAATTTATAACACCGGCAGAAACTGAGTAGTGAAATCACCTGATGAAGTGTTACCCTCTTTCCTATAGGCCTTGAACTCTAGACTTCTAGACCCCTTGAGCCTAATGATGATGATACCTCTCAGTACAAGGTCTCTCGGAATCACGGCCTGATAAAAATCATTAATTAATTATGATGCACGTGCAATTTATCACCGTGCTTGATGCTTATAAAGATAAATAAATGATAGGGTACTTCGATGGTTTTCATTGGTTGCAATGAGTTAGGTTTAACAGCGATTGCTTCAAGTCAAGCCATACTTATTGCATAGTTTTTCATTATGCTTCGCTCTCGACCCGGAGGTCGTGGGTTCGATTCCCGCGTTGGAACAACAATAAATGTTGTTTTCAAGTTTAGTTAGGATAATGCAGGCTGATCACCTGATTGTCTGACAAGAAAGATGATCCATGCGTCGAATGTGCATGTAAAAAGTCGGCCCGGCGCCGGATCGCCCGCCAGTCATGTCGGTTATCCGTCCAACTGGGCTACGAGAGTGAAGGAAGGGAGAGTGCTTCTGTGTATTGCGCACACACTTAGGCACTATAAAATAACTCATGCGTAGTTGGCCTGGTTTCAATGAAATCGGCTACCGACACCGAAATCGGTGAGGGGAGCTATTGTAGTTTTACATGTCTGCAATAGACTGTGGCAGGGCGTGGTTTGATAATTGGTGACCGATTTTTTTAGGAGCCCAATAAACATACTGATTGCAATACTGCTCTGATTACCGGTCTCATAGAAAGTAGGAAGCGGTGGGTACAATTAATAAAACCTTCACTAGACCACGGAGGAAGCAAATTATTCAAAAGTTAGAGCATAAGACGCCCTTTACAATTGATTCTGAATTTGACGACTCCATACATTTTCTGTGACATTTTCAGTACTAGGTCCTCCCTTGACTGCTGCTGTGGCCACTAATAACTGTTAATCAGCACCAAGGCAGTCGCGTTCAGAAACTACGCCTTGTAAGGCAATCTTTCATGATCTATTTTAAGCTCCCGACGAAAACAGTATAAGTGTGTGGCATCATAGTTACCAAAAGGATGAACCGATTTTGATCTACATTTTTGTTTAAAATTGGACATAATATAGAGTGTTCTACATTTCTTAGCATCGTCAGTTTGCTCACTGCTTGACAGTTCGGGGGTTACCTCAAAATGTAATTATGGATTTTCGTTACTTGCACAATATGCAGTGCGTCGCTTTAGCCTACATGCGTAAGTTACCAGCAATTTTGTTGAACTAGATTTGGTAGTTTAATCAGCAGGCTTACTCACGACACAATCGAGAATCGAATCAGTTCGAAATCGACGAGTTTAATAATAATGATAATAATAATATCTATTGACGCTTCACACCACGTCAATCTGGTCATGTTCTAAGTATCCGAAGTACTTGTGTTACAGGTACCAGACAACGGAAATATATTTAGTACTTTAATACTATCTATACACATATTATTTAAGATTTTTATTATTTTGTACACAAATTTGAAACATATCCATGACCCAGGAACATTGAAAACTATTTTTTTTTGTTCCCTCGGCGGGATTCGAACCCTCGCTCGAGCGCCAACGCGCTCAACCACTGCGCTACGGAAGTCGTCAATTTTTGGTATTTTATTTGGTGGATTACTTTGAAACTAACCAGGATAATGAAAATTGTTAGATTGCAACTTTTTGTACTCCTGACCATATCAATCGACTGAGAATCAAAATAAACAAACGTCAATTTATTCGGGAGTACGCTGCATCGTCGTCGTCGTATATGAATCAAAATCGAATCAGTTTGGAGAGTAAGACCCAAGGACATAATTAGATATTTCCCTCGAATAAAATAAATTACTATACTATCCTAGTTTTCTACTCGAATCCAATAAATAAATCCGATGAAAAATTGACTTCAATAACAAAAGGATGCATCCACAATAGGTATTACCACAAAGTTATCGTAATGAGCACGTAATAGGTATTATTGAAGTCTCGATCACACTTGGTCATATTAGAGTAACATCCTTAACATAAAATACCCAATCGAAATTCGACCTTATTACGTTATTTTAGGTTTATTATTGCAGGTACTTTTGTTCAGCAACATAGTTTTTTTTATAATTAAAATGAATTGCAAATTAGAACCTTATTACTCTGTGATGTAGTTTAATTTCACTTGGGTTATATTCTAAGGATGATAGTTAAATCTCTGCCGAAGTGATGTGCAGGAATCCGCGGTAAGGGCACGTGCACACTCAATTGTTTTATACCGCATAAAAGTATTCAACGCACACGCACGACCAAATAAAAAATGAGATGCGCTAGTGTTGGGATGAGTTTATCGAAAAAATTTCGAGGTTAATAATTCTACTCTACTATTAAGAGTGGCTGGAATATTTAGAAGAAAAAGGTATTACATTTTAGCTGTAATTACATCGACTTTAGTTAAAAAGCTTAATAAAAACAAGTCATTTAGAATTTCCTAGCACTACAAGAACATATAAAATGTCAACATTTTGCCGGTTGTATGTAGGTACATAGATAAATTAAATTAACTTAAAATACGTAAAATAATTTTCCAGAAACCACTTAAAACATTTTTAACTACAATAACTACCCAGCTATGATAAGGTACAAAAATATGCTTGTAATTTTTGAACCTGCCAATGAACTTATTATTAAACTATTAAATTTGTATTCAAATGTGTTTGGCCAATTTACAATAAAAATATGAAATGTAAAGCGTTTTAATGTCACTTTTTGTAATATTTTATTTGAACTTTTATCGCCTGCTGACTAATATCAAAATAATATCCTTTATTGGTAGGTAGGGCACGGGTCAGCTAGTTTAAAATGATTATTAAATTATATTAAACTAGCTAGTGCCCATTTCGTTGAGCATACAAACCGTTTAAACCTTCCCTGGACTTCCACCAATATTTCAAAACTAAATATAACCGAATCGTTTCAGCCGTTCCCGAATCTTACCGAGACTAATGAACAGCAATTGATTTTTGTATATAAGACTAGCTGACCCGTGCCCACTTCGTTGAGCATACAAACGGTTTAAACGTTCCCTGGACTTCCGCGAACATTTTAAGACTAAAAATAGCCGAATCGTTTCAGCCGTTCCCGAATCTTTTCGAGACTAATGAACAACAATTCATATTTATAGAAGATAGCTATAGATAATGATAATATTAAGAGAAGATATCGATATATAATGAGATGCCCATCACTAGCGCACCAAATCGCGGCGCATAGCGGCGCGTACGAGGGAATCTCGCGTTACGCGTGCACTTTCCGTTTCCTCACAATGGGTTTTTGTGAAAGGATGGGTCCGACAATGATAAGGAATTTTATTGGTATCTCGATATCGATAACATTTATCAATCGGAATTTCTTACATCGCCCTTTTTTGAATTCGATTCAGCTCTCATATTCGATTCAGTTTCTTTGTATTGTGAATTGAGATTTAAACTCAAAATTTTTGTCGCAATTTATAAAAGTACGCAAAATAAGTTTTAATACTTTAGATAACATATTTACATTAATATGTATAGCTATTAGGTACTACTATATTATATTTTATTGTTTTTATTTATATATATATATCTGGAGGCACGGGCGTGCCCCCGTCAAGACGAGCCAAGCGAAGCGCAAGGGCACTACCTACCTTTTCTCGAACTTTTTTTTTGAACTCCCATAACTTTGCTTCGGATGATGCTAAATAGTTGAAAATTTCAACATATAATGAGACCAGTAAATACCTACATGAATTATACAAAGTTTGAATGTCGTAGCTATTATACTTTAGATTTTATCGATGTCTTAAAACCCCTGATTTTGTCAATGACTCATTTATAGATCATCAAAATTCTTAGGTTACTTCCGGAAATCTTAGAAAGCTGAAGTTATGTATGTAAGCTGTTATTGCTACAAAACCAACAAAAAAATTATTAAAATGTAAATGCTGCCATTTTGGTGGTCCACCATATTGGATTCAAAAGGATGTTTATTATAAGGATCTGATGATCTTTATTTTTAAAAGGAATATAATATACAAGTACATAAAAAACCTACTTTTTGTAGGACCAATAATCGTTCAGAGTTTTGCTTCATATAATTTATGTCCGACTTTATGTATGTTGAGTGCATTGCACTACTGCAATCAGTATATTCTATTATTCATCTACAAAAAGTCGGTCACCAATTATTAATCGGTGACCGACTTTTACCGAAGATGAAAAATATATTATTTATGAGAGGAAAATTTGTTTTTTATCCACTTATTTAAAATTAGCGCGAATATGCAGGTGTCAGATTTGATTATTAATATGGCAATTTGTAACAAATTTAAATTATAACTAACTATGAATCTATTATTTTGTGAATAATTTAATAAACACAAATAATTATGTAATTCTTAACAAAGTAGTTTTTAAGTCACTTTGAAATTTATGTCAGTATAATATTATTTCCGGTTCTAGAATTTTATAATTTGATGTTTAATAAAAATGTAATTATTAAGGTTAAATTCTGAAATAATGTGAAAATAATTGAACATTCATTGTAAACATTTTTGTATGTCAATTTCAGTATTTCATAATATTGTAAATTACTCTACGAACTTCCGCTTTAAAATAATATTGTCATTGTGTTATATCTTCCGGTGTAAATGGCGCCAATTTATTCTTATAAAAGAATATGTCCGCTATATTGGCTTCAGTTCTGAACGAGATATTGAGTGAACACATTTAAGATAAGTACCATATTTTCTGAAAGCCTCTATATTATGTTGTAGCTAAGTAATATTATTATGTCTCGTTTTATCGTTTTATTATAGTGTTTTAGTAGTAAATAATTTATTAATATTTAATACTTGGAAATATATTTTGATGATAAATTATTGATATATTGTAAAAATATTCTAATTTGCTAAAGTATCATGTCATTGGTACTTTAAAATAAAAAGTAAATTACCAGGTTGTTAAATACAACTATTATATTTTATTCCATAGTTTATTATTTATTGTTTAAATTCTATTCCTAGTACAGTAAAAATATTACAAAGCTGTTTAAGTTGCCAATTGTCTTAATTTCTTGTAATTAAAATATAAGTAGTGTGATACAATAAAACTTATAAATACATTGGTTTAGCGTTTTACTTTGAATTTTGATTTTAGTAAATCTACACTTTAATATATTTTTACAGTTAACTTTTGGCCATTCTACTTTATCATATTTTAGCTTTCTTTAATTTTATTATATTTTCTTTCCCCTTTTGACATCAGAAGTGGGATCCTCTCCATCCCGCGATTTCTATTTCATTTGTCTAATCACATTTTTGTTTTCAGATACCTACCGCAACAATAGTTGGGAATATATTTTTTCGATGACAATGGCCTTTCACCACCCATGGTATCAACTATCAACACTACTTGTTGGACAATAGAATATTAGAAGAGAACTGGATATTGTGGCTGCAGGATGCCAAGTTATCTAGGCCCAAAAAGAAAAGTAAATTGACCAGTGTATTTCAATGATGGTACTCCACATAAGGTACAAGTTATTATTTATGAACAAATTGACTTTAATGATAAGACAAGCATTGTGTTTAGAAATTTTGTAATTGTTATATTTTAACAAAACTTCTAATTTAATTTAAAAAAAAAAAACGTTAGTCAGAAAACGCCGTATGGCTGTAGGTATATAAAATATACAACACAATAAACATAATAATTATGTAAAAATAGATAATATACATTATTATTTTAGTTCATTTTTACTCTGCTTATATTTGAAGCCGATTGAGCATAAATATAGGGAAATCGTTAAAAGGTTATATGAAAGTGATACATAATAAACAAAGCTTGCTTTGGATTATTATGTAATTAATGTTGGTAGTTATTGTTGGTAAGAATTTAGAATAGGTACGTCAAAATGTATCAATATTTTAACATAAACGACAATACCATATTTTATTTTAAACCAATAGCGGTTTTTCTTTCTACCCGCAATTTCGGATTACTTTTTATTATTATGTTTTTAAGTCAAATACTGTTGTAGTGTTTTGTGAGAAATGTTATATCGTTTGTGTACAATGCCTACTTTAAAGATTCTATTAACGATGACACACCCCGGGAGTGAAGTGGTAATATTAAGTTTTAGTGTTGAAATTGTTATAAACTTTTTCTATCGCTTTGGTGAAGATGGCCCCTAGCTGAATAAAGATGATTTGGTTTTATCAACAATATTGAGACGAATTATTACTATGGATAACGGTATAACGGTATGTTTCTATTTTATACAATATCACTAATTTTGGGGCTCACCAAAAGTAATTCGTAAAGAAACCCTTTTTTTAAAGTTAACATTGAGAATGTGGATAAGGGATGATCGTGTACAAATAAAACTGGATAGATTAGAAACGTTAAATAAAGAGTATTAGTGATAAAAGCATTTGTGTGAATCCGTTTAATACAAAAGAGTATTTGTAATGTCTGATACTTATAATATAATTGTTTTTTTTGTGTGGCCTATTGGGTCAAGAAACATTATGGGTTTTTAAATTAAATTCATTGCAACGTTTTACTTAATGTTTTTTTTAGTCTACAAAATATGTCGGTGTTTGTATTTTAATGTATATACAGTTATTTATCGAACACTAAAGAATGAGCAAAATGTTGACTAAACTAGATAGTGCTTTAGCAACTGAGAATCTATATTATACAACTAACTATAGTATCATGAACAAATATTGAATAGTATAATATTTATTTGTATGGTAGTAGTTGCTTTACAAAAGCTTTCGCTAAACCAACTAAATCTAGTTATTAACTAATTATATGGCTTAATAATTCATTAAAGTTGTAAGTTATAGAAATAAGTAATTTTTTGTTTTTTGTATAATAATTATACCAGAAAATGGGTATGATACTAACATTTATTGCTTTTTCATCCCACATTCTTATATATATAGTTTACATAGTACGAGACCATAATGAAAAATATTTAGAACATAATGAAATTAAGAGCGAATTGTGTTGTGACCTGTTGGAGGAGGCTCAGAAATTACAACTAAATATAGCCACTTCTACATAAAATAAAATTTCATCTTATATTTTTATTTAAAAAAAATCTTGGGTTAGGTTAGGTTAGGTTTGGGTTAGGTTTGATTTAGGTTAGGTTTAGGTTAGGTTTGGGTTAGGTTAGGTTTAGGTTAGGTTTGGGTTAGGTTAGATTCGATAGATATTAATATGAATCTAAAAATATATATGAAAATATATTTAAAAAAAATGTGAAAGTCGGATTGGCCGAACGGGGTTATGTTTTTATGGTATAGTGGGCCCGACAGACGTTGTTCTGTCAAAACTATGAATTGTATAAATAAATAATTATAAATACACCTAAGTACAAACATATACCCACCAACCTACTGGGGAAATAACAAAGTCTGCCTCTTCTCACTCTAAACGGAATATTACTATTACCTACAATAAGAAGTTTTGTTCGCAGTCCAATATTTTATGATATTTGAACTATCTAACCTAACTAGAACTTGATTTGATATAAATAATGGCATGGCCTACCATCCCATACAATCTATCTTTAATACAAAAAAAAATGCAATAGATGTCACTACTATTAACGTTTGTAAATTATAAAATGTAAATATGCCGAACCAAGTACAAAACATATGAATCACATTAAAATAAAGATAAGAATATTTTTTAAGCATAACATCACATTAAGCTAAATTCAACTCCTCAATTAAGAAGAAGATACGAAACGAAATTAGTGATTAGTATTTTCTAATAGTGGCGCTAGATGGCGGTTTCCGGAATTTCTAAGGACTTCAGCCTTTGCCAGTCGCATTGCCAGTATTGGGGTGATGCCATTTTCTAGTATTAGGTCATGTCTCTGTTATATATCTACTTTGTGATAATGGTAAACCAAATTAGTTCTTATGGAAATTTTGTTTATTGTTCCAAAAGTATTACAATCGAAATTCTGAGGTATAATACTTTTTACTCATTTTTCAGTTATTAGTTTCGTGGTATTTATAGTTAGACTCGTTTTTGAAAATTGGAAATAAATAATTGTATTAAAAACAAATTTATTGAATCGTGATAATGGCGTCTGCTGTCGAGTTTATATGGATCAAAGAGTTTTAATTAGCAAAAAAAAAAATATGTATTTAATTTTGTACATTAAATAAGCTCACAACCAAACTGTTATCATCAAGTAGACCGTTTAAGTTATGTGCCTCTAGCTTATGTAATTTGTTTACTGTGGCAGCTGAAAACACATTAAGCCTGACCACTAATACTCTTCCTATATTATGATTTATTTGGTAGAAATTAAATTTAGGATCAATCAATCAATCGATCAATCTCTTATTTCATCACAAGAATGTAGTTACAACATGATGGAAAAAGTATTATTATGTGGCTGACATTCTGCCATACAATAGCTTGTGATATTTAAAAAAAAACATTATAATAAATATTATACTAGTTACAAACTAAGCCATTATTTTTGGCCAGTAAAGTAAATTTATATCAACTATTAAAAATTACAATTTAATAAATTACTATTTCATAGAAATAATACAATGTCATATAAATAAAAAAAATGAATAACAAGATTTGGTACAAAATGATGTATGATGGAAATAAAACTAAATCCGCAGTGCACAAAAGTGAAATAAAGTACATTATACATGTGTTGGAACTTGGAACACATTTAAAATTGTTTTGTTCCTCGTCACCTTAGCAAGTAGGTAAGTTGCCTAAAATGTAGCTGTGTAAAATTATCATAAAATGTAATTCTATACAATTTATACTCTACTACGTTAGTAGTAGTTACATAATGTTTTCATTGCTCTTTGTCAAAAATAATTACCCAATTTTGACAAAGTACTTAATTGTAAACGTGTTGGTGTAACAAGCCTTTAATAACGTACATTAATTTATTCATCTTCAAAACGAATAGTACATTGTCCTCCAAATGTGATAGATAATATAGTATGTTGTCGTACATTACTTTATTACTGTATTTGATAACTTATTTACCGAACATTTCCGGTGTTCGCCGACGTATTAGATTGTAACTATAATAATAAAAAAAACAACTGTTTTACAAAGCTTTAAGTATTGCTTAATCACAAAAGAAAAGTTACTGAGTATACTCGTTAATCATTGCTAGCTGTAGTAGCCGTAAGTGATAAACATTAAGATTGGAGTTAAGGTTTAAACAAACTGCTGAAAGTTAGTGCTCTACTTAAGGCTCAACTTATGTGCAGCAGGTAAGGAGCCAAGGAATTAAAGGGAGGTCACTAACCGTTGCTATGATTTATAGTAGCAATGAAAATTGTAAATGAAAATAAGTGTTTTCTCTGTGAACTGCTAAGTCAGTGTTTTTGAGATCACTACTGACTTAGCAGTACAGTGGTGATGAAAAGTGTAAAATTAATTAAAGGCTATAGAAATAATAATAAAAAATATACAAACACGATGTATGATCTGTACATATATAATAATTGTAAATGTTAATAATTAATGCCTATTTTTTTTGGTTATGTCTTTATTGAATTGTGTAGTTTTCGTAGTGTACATTGTGTAGTACTTCAGAGAGCGAAGTACATGTCAGTATGGCCGTGTCAGATTTGATTATTAATATGGCAATTTGTAACAAATTTAAATTATAACTAACTATGAATCTATTATTTTGTGAATAATTTAATAAACACAAATAATTATGTAATTCTTAACAAAGTAGTTTTTAAGTCACTTTGACATTTATGTCAGTATAATATTATTTCCGGTTCTAGAATTTTATAATTTGATGTTTAATAAAAATGTAATTATTAAGGTTAAATTCTGAAATAATGTGAAAATAATTGAACATTCATTGTAAACATTTTTGTATGTCAATTTCAGTATTTCATAATATTGTAAATTACTCTACGAACTTCCGCTTTAAAATAATATTATCATTGTGTTATATCTTCCGGTGTAAATGGCGCCAATTTATTATTATAAAAGAATATGTCCGCTATATTGGCTTCAGTTCTGAACGAGATATTGAGTGAACACATTTAAGATAAGTACCATATTTTCTGAAAGCCTCTATATTATGTTGTAGCTAAGTAATATTATTATGTCTCGTTTTATCGTTTTATTATAGTGTTTTAGTAGTAAATAATTTATTAATATTTAATACTTGGAAATATATTTTGATGATAAATTATTGGTATATTGTAAAAATATTCTAATTTGCTAAAGTATCATGTCATTGGTACTTTAAAATAAAAAGTAAATTACCAGGTTGTTAAATACAACTATTATATTTTATTCCATAGTTTATTATTTATTGTTTAAATTCTATTCCTAGTACAGTAAAAATATTACAAAGCTGTTTAAGTTGCCAATTGTCTTAATTTCTTGTAATTAAAATATAAGTAAGTAGTGTGATACAATAAAACTTATAAATACATTGGTTTAGCGTTTTACTTTGAATTTTGATTTTAGTAAATCTACACTTTAATATATTTTTACAGTTAACTTTTGGCCATTCTACTTTATCATATTTTAGCTTTCTTTAATTTTATTATATTTTCTTTCCCCTTTTGACACAGGCATCTAATAGTTGTAAATTGCTGTCGGTCACAAAGGCGATAATATAACTGTTGGTGTATGGAACAGGTCCGGCACAAGCTCCATCTGTTGTTAAATTTCTTTTCTGTAAAGTTCTTTGTATGCTTAGCATTATTATAATGTGATTTGTAAGAAACTAGCTTGTCAGTGACTCAAAATATTCTATAGAATTCCTTGTGCTAGTTACCATCATCACTACTACTATTAGGTATAAGGTACTGTTGAAAATACTAGCTGGTATTAGCTAATATTAGCACGAGGCGTCGCGGCGCTCGGCGTTGCGACGCTGGGCGTCGGCAGGCGTCGCGGCGCTGGGCATCATGGGGCTGGGCGTAAGCAGGCGTCGCGGCGCTTAGCGTCGTGGCGCTGGGCGTCGGCAGGCGTCGCGGCACTGGGCATCGTGGCGCTGGGCGTCGGCAGGCGTCGCGACGCTGGGCGTCGGCAGGCGTCGCGGCGCTTGGCGTCGCGGCGCTTGGCGTCGCGGCGCTGGGCATCGGCAGGCGTCACGACGCTGGCGTCGGCAGGCGTCGCGGCGCTGGGCGTCGTAGCACTGCGCATCGCGGCGCTGGGTGTCGTGGCGCTGGGCGTCTGTAAGCGTCGCGGCGCTCGGCGTCGCGACGCTGGGCGTCCGCAGGCGTCGCGGCGCTGGGCATCGTGGCGCTCGGCGTCCCGGCGCTGGGGGTCGTGGCGCTGGGCGTCGGTAGGCGTCGCGGCGCTGGGCGTCGTGGCGCTGGGCGTCGCGGCGCTTGGCGTCGTGGCGCTGGGCGTCGCGGCGCTCGGCGTTCCGACGCTGGGCGTCGGTAGGCGTCGCGGCGCTCGGCGTCCCGACGCTGGGCGTCGGCAGGCGTCGCGGCGCTTGGCGTCGGCAGGCGTCGCGGTGCTTGGCGTCGGCAGGCGTCGCGACGCTGGGCGCCGCGACGCTTACAGACGCCCAGCGCCACGACACCCAGCGCCGCGATGCGCAGCGCTACGACGCCCAGCGCCGTGACGCCTGCCGACGCCAGCGTCGCGACGCCTGCCGATGCCCAGCGCCGCGACGCCAAGCGCCGTGACGCCTGCCGACGCCCAGCGCCACGATGCCCAGTGCCGCGACGCCTGCCGACGCTCAGCGCCACGACGCGTCGCGGTGCTGGGCGTCGGCAGGCGTCGCGGCGCTGGGAGTCGGCAGGCGTCGCGGCGCTGGGCGTCGGCAGGCGTCGCGACGCTGGGCGTCGCGGTGCTGGGCGTCGGCGTTGCGGCGTTGGGCGTCGCGGCGCTGGGCTTTTGATCAAAATGTGTAATCCAATATGGTGGTCCACCATATTGGATTACACATTTCGGTTAAAACGTGATACTTGGCCGTTTTGCTACCGTTACGAAGTTTTTATAGGCATTCATTTATCGTGTGTGAAATAAAACGGCCAAGCCAGGCCAAGAAATGTAGAGGAAGTGAAGCTAAGCCTAGTAAAGTAAGGGCGCATAGATCAAGAACTTTGGTTCTACATGAGATTTGTCCACTTTTTGATAGATTTTGATCAAGGTGCTTGTAGATTTAGGGCGAGTAGTCTTTAGAGCTTGGCTTTATATGGATATCTGATAACTTTTTCACAGGGTAAGCTATGTAGACTCGTCTTGGCAACATTTTTACATGAAAATGTTTTTGGTTTTGGTTTATATATATTTTTAGGATCGGAAGTAGAATTTATTTAAAGAAAACAACACTGAACAAGAACACCGTTTTATTCATACGAAACAATTATTAATTTACTTTCCTAAACTTTAATAAACTAACAAGAAATAAATGAAATTACGATTGCACACTTTTAACAATTTAAACAAAGAAAAATAGCTCACGTGACCATTAAACCAACCGACAGAGATTCGTGTAAACGTCTATCCGATGTTGGCGCCAAGGAAAAAGAGGCGCGCCGGCGCTTGAGTCACGCCTTATATAGCTAGCTCGACAAAATGTTGTGGTGGGGAATCGCTGGCTCCTCACAATATATACATTTTTTTCTACGAATGTTTGCTAAACTTGTTATGACATAAAAAGAGTAAGAAAAAAAACGTTCACATCTGCAATATGCTACAAATATTATTCTGATTGTTTAAAACGATTTCACTCCACATCATACTTAATCCACAACTTTTTTTTATGTTACAAAAAAAATATTATCAAGTTTGCCATATGACATAAAAAGAGGAAGAAGAAGGTAAACAAAAATTCAAAAAAGGAACGTTCTTTTGGAATTCCATCGGCATTATGATACAAGTATTGTTCGTATTGTTTATTGAAGCGATGTGAACGCGGTAGAACAATATACATGTCCATTCCGGAATGGTATATATCAGGAATACAATACCGCTCCTCGACTTCAATAACGTGTATTAATTTCAGAAAGATTTCGCATTTGCGTTTAACTTTTCTACGTAGATACCTTTACGTTTTTTAAATCGTTCTCAAATAGACTTTCTTCTGCTCAAAATACTAGCTGTTTCAGAATTAACTGAAGACGCAAAACGCATTTAAATCAGAAAATTGAGTTCAAACAGTCACTTAAAGGATAAGTAGTAACGTAGGATAAGTAGTAACGTATATTATAGTAAGTACGTAGTAAGTAGTAACGTACATCAGTTTTGTATATAATCACTATTATATCTTTGTCGTGAAGTTTCCCTTATCGTCAGGTACTTTTAAACACAGTCGCTTAGTATTTTAAAAATAAATTAAATACACTTTTATGACCTCTGCTCTGCGTGGAAACCACGCGCAATGTGCTGTCTGCTCTGCGCCCGCGCCTGCCTGCTTATCAGATCATCAGCCAGTCGAGAGTCGACGTCGTTGCGGTGACGAATGACGAATGAGGTCAAGGTCACGCGTCTTTGTGTCCCTGGGACCGGGTTTAATCCGTTTATATGTAATAATATGTATCCTATTTTCTATTTCTTACTATTTATGTATTTTATTCAATTAGTTTGCTAATCCATTCACATATAGTATGCATGGGCGTATGTTATATATATATATAATATTTTATCTCTTCATATTTCTTAGATATTATATTTATACTTTTGTGTTGTACTCGTAACGCTGCTGGTGTGCATCTGTCGTTCGACAGACAACTGGATCCACAGAATACCAGGGATCGTGGTATCGGTATTGTACTAAGCTGCGATCGTATACCTGAGTGGACTCCAATTCATCAGCTATTTTGCATTGCACACCCATCCATATAGAGTTATTTATTGTAGGTATATTGATGTTAAGTGTTCTATTTTGCCGATAATTTGTGATGTGAGTGTAATGTAAAATGTGTTTGTTGAATAAATGTTTTTATTATTATTATTATTATTATATTATAGTAAGTACGTAGTAAGTAGTAACGTAAATATTAAGTACGTTGTAGTAATGGATGAAGGTGGTAGAGACAGGTGGTACATTGGTTCTAGAGACGGATCTTAAGATTTACGTACTTACTACGTTACGATGTATTCTAAAATATTTAAGTGACAGTTTGAACTCAATTTTCTCCCAATCTGAATTTTGCTACATATCACCTTCATCCATTTATTTATTCAATTATCTTAATCCCGGGACCCTATTCCTGAAAATTCACTATACATCTGCCCGTACGTCTGTATCTCAAGAACGGTGATAGCTAGACAAATAAAGTTTCGCAGATGATCTACTTCTATTGACGCTATAACAACACATACTAAAACATACAGTCAAATAAATAATTAAGAACACTCCTATACAAAACATATTATTTTTATCTCGTTATGTACAGAATATAATATATTTTGCGTTGAAGCGCTGGTCTGACTCGCACTTGACCGTAAATATTCGTTTTTTTATAATTACTTACTATAAAGTGCTATACATGTGTGGAGTATGCACTTAGTTATTACCTTGAAATACTCGTACTAATATTATTAAAACCCAAACATTTCGAACACAGTAGCAGTGAATGCTAAACCGATACGGAATCCGATCAGCAGTTGACAATTGGAACAGTTTTTGCCGGGACTCGAACCTGTTATAATGAGTACACTTCATTACAGCTCAAACGCCGCCGACATGCATCTTGTATGAGACGCTCGAGACACCCGGGGAGCAGGCCTATTCTGCAACGATAAACTTTAAAATGTATTTTAATATGAAAGTCTTTAAAACGCAAAAAATATACAAGGCTTAAAAAAAGGGTGTATAAGTATGTGATGACCCTATGTAGAGTTCACTGTGAGAGTAACAGCGCTGAAAGACTTACTTTTATTTCAATGAGCATTTCTCATCCCCAATATCATAAATTTACTCGTACGATAATTAAAAAAAAGTAAATGTGTCAGTGCTGCTACTTTCACAGTAAACTCTATATACCCATACACACCCTAAAGTATTATCACTCATTAATATTACAGCATGTATAGTATTGGCATAACATATTTCGCTTAGTTAGTACTGTACTGAATTTCACACTTTTTTTACAATTTTATTGCTAATTAACACTACGAATCTATTGATATCTCATTAATTCACTGGTGTCTGCTTTGACTCCTCCTTGTCTTGGGCACCTCACATAACTGAAATTAGCCGGAAGGTTTACGCTGCATCTGGGTCACTCAGGAGACTAAAAAATGTACTCCCAATAAAAACAAAGATCGAGCTTGCGCAGTCACTACTCCTGCCGATCCTTGACTACGCGGACGTCTGTCTTATTGATCTAAACGAGAATCTGATCGATAAACTTCAACGTATCCAAAACCTCTGCGTTAGATTCATTTACGGCTTACGCAAGTATGACAGAGTATCTGAGTTCAGGCGACAACTTAAGTGGCTGCCCATCAAGCTACGTCGCGAGGAGCATACTTTAACTCTCCTTTACAAAACTCTGTACGACCCTCGTGCACCAGTGTACCTCAAAGAGCGTTTCAAATTCCTTGGCGCAAGCCACAACCTTTGTCTTCGATCTGATGGGGATAATACTTTGGAAACACCTCTTGCTCGGTCTGGTTATTATTATAATTCCTTTACAATAAAGGCCACAATTCTGTGGAACTCACTGCCAGCCGACATCCGGCACTCCAAATCACTCGGGATTTTTAAGTCAAAACTGCATAAGTATCTTCTACAAAATGACAAATAGTTGACTTATCTATTTATTATGCACTATTAGTATGTATGTATCTGTGTATTTATTATATGTATATATATATATATTTATTATATAAAGATATTGTATCTACTTAGATTATGTACACATGTACAGCTTGTAGGTATGGTACTTGTATTTTATGTTTAGTATCCTATTAAACTACTCCCGCTTACAAATCAAGCTATCCTTTGACACAAAGGTTGTCTGGAAGAGATCGCTTTTAGCGATAAGACCGCCTTTGCCCACGTTTTGTAATATCGTTTTTATTGTCATGTTGTTTAGTTACTGTGTTATATGTGAGCAATAAAGTGTTTTAATAATAATAATAATAATTCAAACGAGATTACTAGTTTTACTCGGATCGCTCGTATCATATTTATATAATTTTTATCATATTCTCCTCCATTTCTATTCGACCTACTATTGTTTTCTTTCACTTCACCATTTTCAAAGGCACTGGTCTATTTAGGCGTTACATGAACGACACCTATATAGAATCATTACTTTTTTTTTCGCCGAGAAAATGCTTTTGAGCATCCCACAGGGAATGGAGCTCCTACCTGTGGTTATCTGAGTCCGCGCCCTAATAGATGATGAATAGACGCAGCCCCTACTTACTAAAAACTCGACGGTACTCTGTGTTCCAGCCTTGCGGGCCACGGGATCGCGTGATCACACACCGCGACTCACATAGGACCATTCCTTTTTTTTTACGCTGATAAATGCACTTCCGCATGCCGCAGTGGATGGGATACTCCGAACGCGGATATAGGACTCACAATAACCGAAGAGATCCTTACGGCGAACAAAAGTAAGAGAATAACCCTCCCTCGCTAGTTATCTCCTGTGTATTGTGCGAACAAATTGCGCCGTGTGCGTCGCGCCCGTCAGCGTCACACCATAAAAGTACCAGCAATTTTAACACCATGCCACCCAAGCGAAATTAAACCTTATATAATGGTAAGAGGGTTAATTATGGAAATCCGTATGGCAATCAAAGGTTAGTTGGCTTGCAATTTTTCTAGTTTGAAACGTAAAAAGTTGTTCTGTAACTTGAAAGTTCTGATAATTTGAAAGTTCTGTAAAGTAAAGTAATCGAATGTCAATTGTATGAAAATAATAATAATACACACTAATTGAAGACATGAATGAATGAATGAAGATGAAATAAAAAAAATACACACTAATTGAAGACATGAATGAATGAATGAAGGTGATATGTCCCAAAAAAAATACCCAGAAATATGAGTTTAAAAAGTCACTTAAACATTTTAGGATATGTAGTAACGTATTAATTACATTGATTCTAGAGACGGATCTTTAGATTAATGTACTTACGTTACGACATATTCCAAAATGTTTAAGTGACAGTTTGAACTCAATTTTCTCAAAATCAAAATTTTGCTACATATCACCTTCATCCTTCAATTATTATTTACATTTTTCCAGTTTATAACGTTTTTAATAAGATTTTACAAAATAACACGAGCAGTTTCGATTAAACCATCATTAGGTGTTTTGTTATTTAATAGAAACCGGTTGTGTCAGTGAATTTCCATCAAGAACTAACAATATATTCAATCACTTATTTGTATAAAAAGCATGACATAATTCAATTTCACTTTCGTTTACTTTACGGTGCTTCCGAATTTTATATCTTAGAAAACCCTTTTCTTGTACATACATATACAAAATAATTTTGTATGTTTTTTCGCGCTAGTCTCAGATAATCTCTCAAGATTCTCTGGTCCGATTTGATAAATTCTTTCAGTGTTTGATAGCCAATTTATCGGAGAAAGAAATATTAAATCTAAGACAAATAGAAGCAGAACACCAATAGAGTATTTTTTTATAAAATAATTTTTATATTATATTATATTATATAACATTATATAATTTATGATTATTATTAAATTTTTATTATTATAAAAAAATCAAATCAGTGGGTTTTTTTCACTACACTACGAAGTCACAGCTAGTAACACAGTGTTGCCAGTATAATTTCCCAAAAAAGTACACATTCGGAAAAGGTACGGGTTTTAACTTAAAAGTACGGTTTTGCCAAATCATTTAAAATTCCCATACTAACACTTTTGAAGTTTGTATTAAAAAATAATTACCAGTACCTATAAGTTACGAAAAATTAATTGAAACCAGGCCAGCTACGCAGGAATTATTTTATAGTGCCCAAATGTGTGCGCAATACACAAATACACTCTCTCTTCCTTTTACTCTCATAACTCAGTAGGACGGTAAACCGACACGACTGGCGAGAGAACAGAGAACAGAACTAGACCACGGAGGCGATTGGTCCACAGTCCACACTGAGGTACTGTAGTTATACGGTTGAGTGATAAAACGGAAAACCGTACTTTTGGTACGTTCTCGCAACGCTGGTAATATCTATATTCTATACTTATATTATAAAGCGGAAGAGTTTGTTTGTTTGTTAAAACGCGATAATTTCAGGAACTACTGGTCCGATTTCGAAAATTATTTTTTTGTTGGTTAGTCCATTTATAGAGGAAGGCTTAGGTATAACATAACAATACGGCCAATATGAGCAAAACGTCAATGTTGCAAAAACGGGGAAAATTATTCACATTTGGGAACTTTCGTTGCATAAACGGTTTATGTTACTCAAAAACCACGCCAACGAACTCTCGGGCACAGCTAGTAAATACATTACATTATTTTCATTGGAATAATAATACAAACACGAAACAGTCAATTTCTATACCGCAGTAGAGCCATGGACAAACATTTAACATTATATGCTTGGGCCCTTTATTATGGTACAAAAGAATTTTCCTAAGCCATTAGATTAAATGTGTACATCGTGACATGCGGACGGTAGGACACAGGAATACCGATATCGCCGGGAATATTTACGACGGAATCGAACCCGGGACTACTGTATGTCGATGAAATACAATACAGAAGGGTAATAACTGATATTCCATTCGAGTCAATGTTTGTATTATTTTTGTATTTTGCGAGCATACGAAATAGAGACATTAATGGAGCTACTATATAACGTAAGTATTTTGTGTTTCGAACTTCGTAAGATACAATAGCGATCTTAAATTTGAGCCCTGGGCCCTGATTCTCAGGCCTCGAACTTAGTTTTTACTATCGGTCTGTCCCGCTCATGCAAATGAGATATAGCGCGCGTGCGAGCGGGATATAGTAATATTCGGAACTAAGTTCGAGGCCTGAGAATCGCCGCCCTGGGCCTCAATTCTCGTTGCACAAACTTCGTTTCGAACGACAGTCCGCTCGTACGCACGTCTAATCATGCGCATGCGAGCGGGACAGACTGACAATAGTATGAGTTATGAGAAATAGGTCCCAGGGCCCTGATTCAAGATGTCATCGCTATTTCGCTTACGAAGTTCGAAAAAAAATATATGGGAGACATAAGATTCGCTAAATGACAAGCGAATTTATGTGTCACTTAGCGAAGCTTATGTCAAATTCCACGATCGATCGATACGATTTTCGTAAGCGATAGCGATAGGCTTTACAACCTACAGAAACGTAGATCAAATACCCCCAGTTTCCCGAACGCTATTCAAATAATTCGATGATCAACTAACATGGCATTCAAATTAACGACCCATATTGAACGCTGATTGGTGGAACATTGTCAGAGAGAAAGGAACGGACAGATATTTTATAATTACATCACGCTCGTTCGCTGATTCAAATCGTATGTCAACTAATCGGTGTCTTTGGTGAATTAACCTTATCTGTGGAATTTTAACAAATCTTGCAAATGCGAGTGTGATGTAGTTACATAAAATATCTGTCCGTTCCTTTAGTTCTGTCTGATAATGTTCAATCATCGTTCAATATGGGTCGTTGATTTGAGCACAAGCTCGATATACCTATTATCAGGCTTAGCGAAGTAAGTAAATCTTTTAAAGGGCAATGTATACGCTTATACAATAAAATCCCAGAAAACGTAAATTTTTTTTCCAATTAAAAAAGTAGTTAAAGAACGTTTGTGTGCTTAAGGGCGTGTTTCACCAAGCAATGTTAAAGTTAACGCCATGTTAAATATAATGTTATCCCTCTCTTTCCTGTCAATGAATGAGATGGCATGGTATTTTAACATGGCGTTAACTTTAACATTGCTTGGTGAAACATGGCCTAAGCTTATTATAAGATAACTGATTTCGTTAATGAACCCTGGGAATAAGGTGGCCAACCATAATGGCTGCTTATATTTATTTAATACTAGCTGTGCCCGCGACTTCGTACGCGTGGAAAAGTGATTTAGGGCAGCAGTTCAAATACATTTTTAGTTTATGAATACTGTCGTTTGGATATTTAAAATCACTAATTTATAGTAATGCTTCTTTATACACGGTATTAGACGTGCATAGGCAAAAGAAGTAGGCCGATGGAGTAATAATAATAGTTTACTGTCAAATAATGGCCGTTTTTGTCGTGAATATTTTGAGGTATTTTTTCTATGAAAATGCTAACAATTCCTACTACCAGTTCGAAAAATGACCGTGTATTATTAACCGACTTCAAAAAAAGGAGGAGGTTCTCAATTCGTCTGTATGTATAATATTTTTTTTTCTTTTATGCGAACGGGACTACTTGATAGTACGCTCATATACGCGACGAAGATCTCTGTAATGAGATTTGTATGGAGTTTACGCCGCAGCGACTGCAGACGATGATCGCTTTCACACCGACGCGACGTTGCGCTGCTGGCGCCGAGCGCCAAATTTTTTAAAAGTCTACTCTCGGTGCGCAATTCCAACTCGGACTTGCCCGGTTTTTTATTTATTAATTACCTACGCTAACAAACATGTAGCCTACTTTGGGACTTTACGGTTAAAGTACTAACTTCCTTTAGACGACAAAATAACAAAAGTCCAAAAGAAAGAAAAAACCCAAGCCGTACCTAGCATGAAAACTAATAAATAAAAATATCATGAAAAACATAAATCTTACTTATATTGACATAACTTTTCTAATTTAAATGTACCTATGACATCTCATTCATATCTTGAAAACAAACTATCCTACGCCTATACTTTATTAATCGTATTTGCAAAACCTAAGTATAATAATAAATTACTTCGCACAAAGTAATAATTATTTTCACTTGTACTGGAAAATAAGTATTACATTGTGCGAAGTAAATTTAATTGTTCCTTTTAGTTTACCTTTTGAAGTCGTTTTTTTTTGTTTAAAATTATTTAATTTTCAGATTTTTAGTGATGGGTATAGACTGAGTAGGGATAATTCTCGAATGATCAGACGACGATTATTTGAGGACGGAAAATGAAAAACAAAAACGATTAGATAAAAAAAAAATAGTAGAAAGAGAAAAAGTCTACCTAGCCTAGCCTGGCGTAAGCCAGAGCGGCGCAATTTTTTTTAATATATATATATATATATATATATATAGCGGTAAACTATATATATATATATATATATATTATGTATATTGTATATATAGTTTACCGCTGCTCTGGCGTAAGCCAGAGCAGCGCGAAATTTTTCAATATATATATATATCTATAGTTTACTGAAACGCGAAATTTTTTGATATTATAGATCCAGGATATGTTGCAAAACCTTACTGTTTGGTAACATATGCTTAGACTACTTCAGAAAAAATCTAAATCAATATATTATTCCACATAAATTTTGAGGATTTCCTTCGATTCCTCACGGATCCCATCAGCAGGTCACCATTTTGGTGACAGTGGGACCAAATTTAAATTATACCCTACACAACATAAAAAAAAATTAAAATCGTTTCAGAAACGATGAAGATATCCGCGAAGAAACATAAAAAACAAACATATATTTACGAATTGAGAAACCTCCTCTTTTTTTGTAAGTCGGTTAAAAATATTATGTTGGTTATTTCATGTTACAATCTACCTTTGTGCCAAGTTTCATTTAAATACGTTGAGTAGTTTGGCTGAAATACCGTCAAATAGGTAGCTACAATTTTTTGAAGATCCCACGGGAACCCTTACGTTTTTCGGGATAACAATTTCCAATAATGCTCTTCAGGTCATAAGCTACCTGCCTACCGAATTTCATTTAAATACGTTGAGTAGTTTGGCTGAAATACCGTCAAATAGGTAGCTACAATTTTTTGAAGATCCCACGGGAACCCTTACGTTTTTCGGGATAATAATTTTAAATAATGCTCTTCAAGTCATAAGCTACCTGCCTGCCGAATTTCATTTAAATACGTTGAGTAGTTTGGCTGTAATACCGTCAAATAGGTAGCTACAATTTTTTGAAAATCCCACGGGAACCCTTTCGTTTTTCGGGATAACAATTTTCAATAATGCTCTTCAAGTCATAAGCTACCTGCCTGCCGAATTTCATTTAAATACGTTGAGTAGTTTGGCTGAAATACCGTCAAATAGGTAGCTACAATTTTTTGAAGATCCCACGGGAATCCTTACGTTTTTCGGGATAACAATATTCAATAATGCTCTTCAAGTCATAAGCTACCTGCCTGCCGAATTTCATTTAAATACGTTGAGTAGTTTGGCTGTAATACCGTCAAATAGGTAGCTACAATTTTTTGAAGATCCCACGGGAACCCTTTCGTTTTTCGGGATAACAATTTCCAATAATGCTCTTTAGATTATAAACTACCTGCCTGCCAAATTGCATTTAAATACGTTGAGTAGTATGGCTGAAATACCGTCAAATAGGTAGCTACAATTTTTTGAAGATCCTACGGGGACCCTTTCGTTTTTCGGGATAACAATTTCCAATAATGCTCTTCAGATCATAAGCTACCTACCTGCCAAATTTCATTTAAATACGTTGAGTAGTTTGGCTGAAATACCGTCAAATAGGTAGCTACAATTTTTTGAAGATCCCACGGGAACCCTTTCGTTTTTCGGGATAATAATTTCCAATAATGCTCTTCAGGTCATAAGCTACCTGCCTGCCAAATTGCATTTAAATACGTTGAGTAGTTTGGCTGAAATACCTTCAAATAGGTAGCTACAATTTTTTGAAGATCCCACGGGAACCCTTTCGTTTTTCGGGATAATAATTTTCTAGTAATGCTTTTCAGATTATAAGCTACCAGCCTGCCAAATTTCATTTAAATACGTTGGGTAGTTTGGCTGAAATACCGCCAAATAGGTAGCTACAATTTTTTGAAGATCCCACGGGAACCCTTTCGTTTTTCGGGATAACAATTTCCAATAATGCTCTTCAGATTATAAACTACCTGCCTGCCAAATTGCATTTAAATACGTTGAGTAGTATGGCTGAAATACCGTCAAATAGGTAGCTACAATTTTTTGAAGATCCTACGGGAACCCTTTCGTTTTTCGGGATAACAATTTCCAATAATGCTCTTCAGATCATAAGCTACCTACCTGCCAAATTTCATTTAAATACGTTGAGTAGTTTGGCTGAAATACCGTCAAATAGGTAGCTACAATTTTTGAAGATCCCACGGGAACCCTTTCGTTTTTCGGGATAATAATTTCCAATAATGCTCTTCAGGTCATAAGCTACCTGCCTGCCAAATTGCATTTAAATACGTTGAGTAGTTTGGCTGAAATACCTTCAAATAGGTAGCTACAATTTTTTGAAGATCCCACGGGAACCCTTTCGTTTTTCGGGATAATAATTTTCTAGTAATGCTTTTCAGATTATAAGCTACCAGCCTGCCAAATTTCATTTAAATACGTTGGGTAGTTTGGCTGAAATACCGTCAAATAAGTAGCTACAATTTTTTGAAGATCCCACGGGAACCCTTTCGTTTTTCGGGATAATAATTTCCAATAATGCTCTTCAGGTCGTAAGCTACCTGCCTGCCAAATTTCATTTCATTCCATACAGTGGTTTTAGCGTGATGCGACGACAAACATTCCCATATGGACAGACAGACAGACATTTTTTTCAAAAATGTTATTTTTAGGTTCTGTGGCTTATATAGACCCCCTTTTTTTAATTTTCACTTAAATATTCTTAATGTACAGACATGACCCCTCTACAGATTTATTATATGTATAGATATGTATCCTAACTTTTATAATATTAATATGTATAGATTAAGTTACATTGTAAAAAATATATACTTTTAAAAAAATATCAATTTTCCATCTTTTTAAAGATGGCCCCGTGCGAGCTTCTTACGCCGGTTCTTCTCAGCTGGTTTGGGTTGAACCGGTGGTAGCTTGTTTTTCTTGTTGACGGTCCGAAAATAGCTTTTTAATTTCATTTGGAAATAAAACGATTTTTATTTTATAGAATGCCATGTAAGTTGATCATTCATTTGAATTGCGTTCGGGAAACCGTAGGATACTTGCTAAATTCCACTTTATTGCTATAACACCTTGTATAATGTTATTTACTGTTTAAGTTAAATGAATGATTAATATCATAAATTACAATAGAGACATATGTTGCAGATTAATTCAGAAAACCAACGCGATTGTATCATGTTTGACGTAAACGGTTTTCACACGCCCATCATATCATTACGTCATTACGAATCCTGCTTCAGCAGAAACCCTTATTCAAGATGCCATCGCTATTATCACATACGAAGTTCATAAACAAAAATGTATGGTAATTGACAAGCTTCGCTAAGTGACTGAAACACGAATCGTATGTAATTTATTTAAAATCTCATATATAGTCAGGGTTCCCCCACACATTGTTTTCTTTTTTTCATTGCAGAGTTAGCAAGAGTTATAGAGGAAGGCTTTAGGTTATATAACTTTACGCTGGGACTAATAGAAGCGAAGCGTCAGTGAGAAATATTGCTAATACGGGGAAAATTATTCACATTTGGGGACTTTCGTTGCGTGCGCTGCATAAACGGTTTAAGTCACTCAAAAACCACGCGAACGAAGTCGCGCGGGCACAGCTAGTGTTTCATGTTTTGTATACCCTTTTTAAAAAGAACAATTTTCCATCTTTTTGCTAAAAGATGGCCCCGTCCGAGTTTCTTACGCCGGCTCTTCTCGGCGGGCTAGGGTTGAACCGGTGGTAGCCTTTTTGTTGACTTTCCGAAAATAGCTTGTTAAGTTTCATTTGGAAATGAAATATTTTGATTCGAGTTGATTTGATATTCATCCGCACCCAAGAACCCACCATAGTATATTCAGCTGATTGAACTTCTAGCATTAAAAGAGCCTATAACACCAATAAGTCATGATTCTACCATCAACAAGCATTGTCGTGAGGTCTGCGGGGTTATCTGAATATGAGCCGCTAAAAGGTGTATTGTGTTACATAATTTATTGCTATCGGCATATTGTGTATTGGCTTTAATTAATTTTAAATTGTTCTTATCTGACAATTGAGGATATAATTAATATAATATATTTTTAACGGTTCCAGTTAATAAAATCGAATTTAACATTACTTTTATTTAATAATCTTAAATCTTAAAATATATATATAAAAATGAATTGCTGTTCGTTAGTCTCGCTTAAACTCGAGATTTGGCTATTTTTTGGTCTTGAAATATTCGTGGAAGTCCAGGGAATGTTTATATATATTTTTTATGCTCAACGAAGTGGGCACGGGTCACTAGTCTTAAAAAGGAATTGTTGTTCGTTAGTCTCGCTAAAACTCGAGAACGGCTGAACCGATTCCTCTATTTTTGGTCTTGAAATGTTCGTGGAAGTCCAGGGAAGGTTTAAACGGTTTGTGTGCTCAATGAAGTGGGCACGGGCAGCTAGTTTAATAATAATAATATAACAATATCTATGGACGCTTCACTCCAAGTCAATCTGGCCCCGTGCTAAGTAACCTTGTGTTTACTTAACGGGGACCAGACAACGGAAATATTACCTCCTCGGCGGGAATCGAAACCACGACCTCCATCTTGAGCACCAACGCGCTACACCACTGCGCTACGGAGGTCGTCAAATTTGTAGGGTTGAAGATAGATTAAGTAAAACACAACTTCACTTATATGATATAGCGAGAGAGAACAGCGAACTTAGCACGAACAATTTACAATAACGTATTCGAAATATTGTAAAAAAATCGCCTCCGTGGGTTCGATTACCGCGATGGAACAATAAAAAAATGTTGTTTCCAAGTTTGGTTAGGACAATGCAGGCTGATCACCTGATTATCTGAACAGAAAGATGATCCATGCGTCGGATTGGCATATAAAAAGTCGATCCTGCGCCTGTTCTCTCGCCAGTCGTGTTTACCGTCCCACCGGGTTATGAGAGTAAAAGGAAGAGTGTCTTCGTGTATTGCGCACACACTTGGGCACTATAAACGTCTCCTGCGTAGCTGGCCTGGTTTCAATGAAATCGGCTACCGATACCGAAATCGGTGAGGAGAGCTATTAATATTAATATGTGGCCCAATATTTGAAGTCGATTCATTTATGCCTAACACATCAAAATCCACATCTAATTTAGAAATACCAGCTGCATCACCCTATCTTCTAGATAAGCAACAATCGGAGGGCTGCCGGCTACTAATAACTTGCTGTATATTTATCGGGTGGGTCCGATTAGATAATGCGTATCGCACGTACATCCCTGTAGGGCGCGCGGATCCGCATAAATTACGCGCGTAATGATTTTTATTTGTTCCCGGAATGTTACATTCGATTGCTATCGTTATATTCCACTGTGTCATTCAACTGTTCCCGGCTGGAACCAGTTCCGTAATCAGTAGATTTTAATGAAATTTTGGCAATGAATCGGGGATTAGATTTGCAACATCGTTGTGATAAGAAGGTTAATTATTATCAGGGATGAAATGGATATGAAATTTCGGATACGGATATGGATATTAAATTATTTCGGACTATCCGTTTGTTTCGGATAATTTCGGTTACGGATATTACAGTTTTACAGTACCAATACTTTAATTTCGGTTTCAGTTACGGTTATGGATATTTTTAATACCGAATATCCGAACCATCAAATATCCGATAGTAATAAAATATACAATAATATAAATATTATCCGTAACCGTAACCGAAACTATTCGGTTATGGTCAATACGAGGATAAAACCTGCAGATTTCCAAGGTATAACACACAGAATTTCCTACAATTAATATTCTTGAAACATTACCTAAGCATTATAAACAGGAAAATTGGACCTAGTTATTTAGATTTACCTGCACCAATTCCATAAAATCTAATCTAAAATCATAATTATTTTTTCCTATACGTCTTTACGTATAATTACGTATAATATAATAGGACTTTGTCCTATACCTATCTATACTGCTTATATAATAAGGAAAGATTACAATTGTTCGTTTGTTTGCAAAGAATATACAGATTGTAAAAAGAGCAGTCACTATAACTTTGAGATACAATTTAAATACCTTCTACATAACTTCATTTTGGAAATGTATTTTTTTGGTCAAAAACTAAAAAAAAAAATCACTCTTCACCATTTCTTATTTTTTTGTCGCAAAAATAACAGTAAAGCAAAAAAAATATATTTTTTATTTTTTGTAAAAAAATTTTTTTTTTTTAGAATAGACGATGAGTAGAAAGAAATTGTGTTACGAGTACTAGATACGGAAATATATTTAATACTTTTATACTATACACATAATTATTTAATTTTTATTAAATTAATACACAATTTTAATACACACCCGTGACCCAGGAAAACAGAAAATTTGTTCCTTGCGCGGGATTCGAACCCGGGTCGACCACACTCGGTTAGGGTTGAACCGGTGGAAGCTTTTTTTTGTTGTCTTTCCGAAAAAAGCTTGTTGAGTTTCTTTTGGAAATAAAACGTTTTTTTATTAACTACTGGACTACAGAGGTCTTCACTCGTCAGAAGCATAAATCTGGATATGTTATAACATAGGCTACTCTATGGAGGCAAATGTACGATTCCTGTAAGTTTTCCTTTTGCGTAGACAAAGTCGTGCGCTACATTATAATATTATAATTTTGATGTCATATTTTCCATACCTTGATCTTAATTGCTATAGGGAAATAAGATGTAACTTGTTCGTAGAAGGCTTATCTTGAATTCGTTATTACTAAACTTGTGACTCATTATAATACCAATAGTAATTGTTGCTTCCAATGATATAGCTGATTACTAATCCATTACTTATTATATCCTTGTTTGTCGTGTCTAAATAATTGATTACTATATATACTCCTTTCGGATTTAATATGATCTAAAAATAAACAAAATAAATAATAGTTATAAAAAATAAAAAAACACGCTTTTTACACAAAGTTCAACTAAAAATCTATACTAATATTATAAAGCGGAAGAGTTTGTTTGTTTAAACGCCCTCTCAGGAACTACTGGTCCAACAAAAAAAAAACTTTTTTTGTTAAGAATGCCCCAAGATCATTAATTTTCCCATACAATAATTTAAAAAAAATACCTCTTTTAGCGCTGGTACCTACTTGCTCAGTAAACTCTATAAATGGGACCCATACAAACCCGAAAGTTTTATCACTCATTAATATTACAGTAGTAGGTAAGCGTTAATATATCTCTGTGTCTTGCCCCGTGTTCCAGATGCAGCTGTCAGCTGTCAAAAACTGTTCAAAACCATAGAAATAGGATATACATAGAAGGAGTGTAAAAAGTAGAGCTAAAAACAGCGATCTATCTAACAAATTTCAAATGCAAAGATTCATGAGAGTAAAAGAGACAGTAACTTCATGATTTTTCGCGTTGTCACCAGGTCAGAGGTCGATTTGGTGGTCTGTCAAATTTTGGTGGTCTGTCAAACGTATCAAACCAACTAAATAAAAACGTCTCTGAATTTTTATAGCTCTTTAGAAATTAGCGATAACTTCAATTGGTAGCATTATATGCCATCCTATTATTGTGTCAACAATAAAACATTAAGAAAACATTTTCTTTTAGATTTTATTATTATAATGTAAAAGATAATAATTCTCATCTGATTTATTACAGTTTTCGCAATTTACAACATAACTGTTTCGGAAAAAGCCTTGCTTAGTGAATGCGTGTAAAAGTTATACTTACATCTCGAAAAGAAAACTGTGACGGAACAATATCTTTTCATAAGAATGTTTTAAATGTTATAGGCTTAGTAAATTTATCCAAATAGGCTAGAACTAATTTATTTTAATAGATGTATGTGTATATTATTATAGTTTCTACTAGTAAGCGGTGTTTGCATTATATTAAAAAATATTTGTTTACATAACAAAGAGGTTAAGTTTCTCATAGTGATGTACATTTCTATATCGATAACCATTCGAAATAATCACTTTATGTTTGAATAGATATATTCGGTACTTTTAACTTTTATTATTTTTAACCATACCATGTAACCATACCAAGTTAAATATAATAAATCTGCTATTTCGTATTTACAGGTTTTTTACAAAATCATACTCCAAAAATAAAATGGTTCGAGTTCATAGGAAAACCAGAAGCTACATAGAGTCATGTTTGCTCTAAACCCCCAATTATTTTATTGCAAACGAGAATATTGTATCACCTTGATGTTGATGCACACGGGTTTCCTGTGAATCCGGTCCTGTCGGTCCATTTGTATCGTCAAATTCATGGCTCTCCTACGTAACTGGAGTGCATGCTGCGTTGATAGACTGAGAGAGCTTTTTTGTATTTTTGGTGCAGTTTTTTGTATGTTTATAAGCGTTGTTTACCATTGTTAATTTAATATTATTATACGTAATAAATATATTTTTGAATACATTTTTTTTACTTATCCCAATCCAAATGCTAGAAATGTCAAATGTCTGTGTGTGTCTGTGTTGTTACACCATTAAATATTACTTGCACTGTACGATTTCCATACACCAGCAGTACAGTAAAATGGGATAATAAGAATGTCTTGGATGATAATATTATACTTTATATACCTAATAGTTTTTTTAAAATAGTATTATGGAAATAGAAAGGAATAAAAAAATCTTTTTTTGAACATAAAATACAATCAATTGTATAGTAGATAAGTGCAATAAGAGGAATTGTACATAAAGGCGGTATTACTGCTTACAGCAATCTCTTCCTGACTTTTGATTATGGTGTAAGTAAATATGACTTTACTTTTTATTCATATCCTCTATCTCAACATTCTTAAATTTGTCAAATTGATTTTACACGTAACGTTGTTTTGAATAGATAGCATTACGTCCATTACAAACGCTAAATATGCTGTTGTTTTTCTAGTTTCTTTTATGTAGTTAAATAGTGTTTTAGTAGATTAGATTCCTCCAGAATATTGAACGGCATCACAATGTTACAATCTTTATATTTTAGCAATAGTAGTACCGAGGTACGAGAATCTAAGAATATAAGATAATAAAATACTTCTTAGATTAGATGCTTATTGACTTAGGTTTTTTAAATCATTAAAAACTTACGCGGAAGCAATGTATCCTATTCATAATATTAGAAAACTTCCTCAAGAAGAAATCTTGAATATTTTTTGGGGCAAACTAAAATCCCTTAAGCTTAATAGACAAAGATGGAGATTAAGAGGAAAGTAATTTATACTGGGTGGTAGATAGTATAAACATTATATCTTCTTCTTTATTTTCATTTTTATCGACATATTGTGATGTCGACTATGGACGTCCCTTGAATAAAGACATCAAATTAGCTCAAACTAGCTGACATGCAACTTGTGAGCGACGTCGTACAGAGGTGATCGCCCAAAGTGGTGACAAGCCTAAAAAAATAAAGTAACGGACAGCTAGACTTCCCTTTCCTTCGCATTAGCATGTGTCGTATAGTGAGACAAGAACAGAAATACGTCTCTGCTCTTGCTTTTTACCCGGTATCTATGCTTTAGTTATTAATCTGAGTTCAAAACGCTCAGAATGATCACGCCATTTTGCATATTTTTACCCATCTTGTTTTTGACGTTTACTTAGATTTCAGAGATTTCACTGATCTCGATGTTATTTTTAAATAAAATTATGGACCGAGCAAATTTATTCTAGATTCTTTTTTAATGTAGTTATTATTGTTAATTTAAAATATAAATAGAATTTATGGGTTATAAAGGAAATGTAAAATTTTGACATCTGTCAGTCGTTCCACTAGCATTATGAATGATCTGAGCGTTGAGAGTAAAAAGAGCGCCTAAAGGAATACGCCCCTGGTATCTCTCTTAGCTAAACCACTTATACCCTAGTGTATCTCTCTCTCTCTTTCGCAAGGCCTACGGTTTCAAAATTAATAAAATGCATAATGCTAACTCATATGAACCCATACCACGTGCCGCTCACATCGCCGAAGGCGTTCCAGCAAAATAAACACCAATAAAACACACACAAAAAACCCGAACATAATGACTAACAAAATGTAAACATAAATTTGACATAAAGAGGTGTTATAATTGATGTGGGGAACATAAAAGGACCGTGAAGGCTTGATTTTTATTTTACGATATTGTTTTCTTTTATTTTTATTATGCACTTCGTAAGTATAAAATTCAAAGGCGGATTGATGTGGATATTTTATAACAACGAGAGCCACACTTTCCTACCACTTCAACTCCTGTGAGCAAGGATCAACGGTAACCAACTACGACAAACCCTTTGATATGATCTCAGGGGTGCCCGAGGGACAAGCTAAATGTCTTAGGACCCACAAGTTAATCAGATGAAAAAATGAGGAGTAGGAAGTATTCCAGTTTCCCTCCCTAAGCAAAGTGGGAGACAGTACAAAATTGTAGTGCTCCAAATGTCCAAAAATTAAGGGATGCGTGGTGCTTACGGGAATAATTATAGATTATTATGTTATTATAAGCTAAATGTGAGTTTATGTCAGGATTTTAGTACAGCCGACGATATCAACATAATAATTTTAATGTTTTACATATTTTCTCAAAAATACATCTGGAGCATTGCTTTGTATGGATGCGAAACATGGACCTTAACTAAGAGAGATAAGGAAATGCTAGAGGCGTTTGAGATGTTGTGTTGGAGAAGAATGGAAGGCATAAATTGGACGGAAAGAAAAACAAATAAAGAGGTGCTTAAAATAGTGAAAGAAAACAGACATATAATGAAAACAATTGAAAACAGAAGGGGAAAGATAGTTGGGAACTTGATACGACACAACGAGTTTCTTAAGAATATTATGGAAGGAAAAGTAGAGGAGTGAAGAGGAAGAGGAAGACCTAGGAGAAGTTATATAGAACAAATAAAGGAGAAGATAAACGTTGGGTCGTATCAAGAGGTCAAAAGTAAAGCACAGGACAGAGAAACATGGCGATTACTCCACCGACAAGAGCCTAGCTTTTAAGATTTGAATGAATGAACATAATTTGGTTGACATGGTCACATGGTCCTGGATATCAAACTCTCAATAGCACTCTCCATGCCTCCACACCCACG
Organism: Celastrina argiolus; assembly: GCA_905187575.2. NCBI lineage: Eukaryota > Metazoa > Arthropoda > Insecta > Lepidoptera > Lycaenidae > Celastrina > Celastrina argiolus. The sequence goes on from LR994596.1 coordinate 13,091,214, forward strand.
GTACTGCGATCTGACCGTGCATTTGAGACTTCGTTCCAAACCGCTAAATTGGTGGTTTGAACTGTGGATAATTCTGTTTCTGTTACGCAACACTACATAACATACGCATGTTATGTAGTAATTGGACACTGAAAATGTTTTATTTTGAGTTCACACAAAATTTGCGCCCAAAAGTTTGAAAGTAGAGCTATTTAGCAATGCTCATATCAAATACATTCTCCAGAATCAAATCAGTAGGATCTCAACGGCTTTTGGTATTTTATTTGGTGAACTTCTTTGAAACTAACCAGGTAACTTTTTGTACTCCCGACCATATCAATCGACTGAGAATCAAAATAAGCAATCGTCAATTTATTGGGAATTAACGGCACGATCGAATCTAAATCAAAATCGAATCAGTTTCGAGAGTAAGGCCCCAAGCTCTGCGTTCGAAAGCTAGGATTGAAATTTGGTAGATTACTTTTCATACTAATAAAAATATTTTCACACTAAGCTAATGCTTTCTTCTTGTCTGATACGTTACAAAAGTCACTTGAAAGACAAAGACGAAACATCGTCAGCAAGTGTGTAAATAATTTTATTGGTAAAGATAGATCCGAAAACAAAACTTGTAAAAAGTGCCAAGTCTCGCTACTTAGTTCTTTTGTCGTAAAAAGTTGTGAGATCCATGTGATGCTAAGCTGAGGTATGTCGGTCAGTCTAACAAAATCTTATAGTGACCATATCAATATTATTAAAAATATTTTATGTTGTAAATAAAAATTAAATTGACTTGACATTAAAATATACACAATAGAGATAGTTCTCACAAGTGATACATAATATTAAATTCAGATTGTTCAGTGCGATTTAAATATACAATGCTTACTTAGTAACTAAAAATGCAGGTTTCTAGTTTTCTCCACAACGAAGATAAAGAGGGTCGAAAATGGCCTGAACTGCTTCAAGAAAAGGCCATCCTTTTCTTGGTACGGCCGTGCTCAACTTGTCGGGGGAACTCCCGTGCCCCCAGATGTCCACATTAATTTGCTTACTTTTATTAAATCATTCATCATAATATTATCGTCCTTATTATCCCAACAGAAAAAAGGATGCAGGGTCAAAATTATTGTAAACAATACTTCAACGCCTCATAATGATGAATGTAACATCGAGGCGCATAAAATGTAGAATGTAATCGATATTTTTGTTCACATGTGTTCAGGTGTAGTTTATAGTGCCCAGAAGATGTGATTTACGCGCGTTACATTACACATGTTTCTTACAAAGCGTTCGTGCACGAATTGTTTGACGCGCGTTTGGAGAAATTGGAGAATCGGGGACCAGGCGTAGGACCAACTTTGACATGGATCAATCTAGTCAAACAATTTTGATTATCTTGATAGTTCCAAAGCGGGGATCGAGCCCACGATCTCCAGAGAGCCACGCTCTAAACCAATGGGCCTCGGAGGTGAAAAACCTATGGGGATAGGGATATGAAAAAATAATAGACTTTTTTCAATCCTTTTTTTTTTGTAATAATCGATTATTATTTATCGATTTTTGAAATCGATTATTTTATAACACAGCCACGCCCCTTTCTTTGAGTTTGTCGTTTAATCATAAACTCACAGTTCTATTTAGATTTCGTTGATGTAGATTTTTATATTATGTAAATCTTTTTCATCGACTTTGTCTCATTCTTACTCAATAACAATGAAAAATAAGTTTAAAATATACTTACTTTTAACTATTTAAAATAAAGTTCTAATGTAAAAATTGATTATAAAAAAATTGATTCTTCTTTCACAAAAATCGATTACTAATTAATCGATTTTTTTTATCAATTACACATCCCTAATAGCCTGTTTATAACGCGCGTGTATCACATCATCTGGACCCCTTACCAGTGTATCGGTGTGTAATAAAGACTGAGCGCGCGTCCCATAAAGCGTCATGTCCGAACATCTTAGTTAACTATATTTATGTCTACACTATGGTTGATGCTAGTGTTCGATACCCATTTTATACCCAAAGTCTAACGCCTAATGGTCTAGTGGTTCTGAGCTAGGAACAGGGGCCTTACTCTCCAAACTGATCTGATTTTGATTCAGATACGATCATGCCGCGTACTTCCTAATAAATTGACATTTTTTGATTTTTGACGACCTCCGTAGCGCAGTTGGTTGAGCGCGTTGGCGCTCGAACGAAAGGTCGCGGGTTCGAATCCCGCCGAGGGAACAAAAAGTTTTCAATGTTCCTGGGTCATGGATGTGTATTAAATTGTGTATAATATAATAAAAATCTTAAATATGTGTATAGTATAAAAGTATTAAATATATTTCCGTTGTCTGGTACCTGTAACACAAGTTCTTCGGATACTTAGCACAGGGCCAGATTGACGTGGTGTGAAGCGTCCATAGATATTATATTATATTATTATTATATTATATTATATTATATTATTATTATATTATATTATTTGTTTATTTTGATTCTCAGTCGATTGATAATTATGGTCGGGAGTAGAAAATGTTACGATCTAACAATTTTCTTTATACTGATTAGTTTCAAAGTAATTCACCAAATAAAATACGAAAAACCACTCATATCGAACGGATTCGGTTCTCGATTGTGTCGGGAGTAAGCCCGCTGGACAATGCAGGCTGATCACCTGATTGTCGGATGGACATGTAAAAAGGCGGTCCTCCGCCTGTTCTCTCGCCAGTCGTGACGGTTTACTGTCCCACTGGGTTATGAGAGTAAAAGGAAGAGAGAGTGTATTTTTGTATTGCGCACACACTTGGGCACTATAAAATAACTCCCGCGTAGCTGGCCTGGTTTCAATGAAATCGGCTACCGACACCGAAATCGGTGAGGGGAGCTATTAATAACCAAAGTCGCATACTGTAGCACTCGTATACACATTCTAACTTTTTTAAAGCATAGACATAACCATCCCCCAAAGTATAGGGGGTTAGTTGTCTATACTCGCCACGCTTGACAGGCAGGTTGGCGAGCGCATTCGGATGATAATAATAATAAAAATATTAATTTGACTCGTTAACAACATTACATATACCTACGCATTATACAAAGAATTACAAAAAAACATAACAAGAGTTTTAACGTAAAATGTGTGAAATTATACAATAAAGAAACACAGAATTAAAAACTATAACCCAACTTCGAAAAGTTGGCTGATATGGGGAGCTGTTCTTTCTCCGGAACAACGAAGAAGGGTTTTTATGGAAAAATTAAGGGTTTGGACAGTAAGCTTAGGTACATTTAAATGGATGTACTAGCTACGTGACGACCGACACCTACTCGTAAAAATCTCTCAGGCATTTTTCTTTTTTTTTTTAATTCCGAGCATAATACATTTTTTATTCAAGAAATGGGTTTTTGTGGATTTAGCTTACCATTTTAGCTACTTTTAAAAAAGTACAGTGCAAGTAGGTAAATAAACAGAAAAAATGTCAGTACATAATTCCCCCCTCCCCCTCTCTTTTTCTAGCAGCTAGCGAGCTGATAAAATAATAGCAAAGAACATTGGTAATCGCGTCAGCTTTAAAAGAAACTAGATCAAAATCAGTTCATTCGTTTGAAAGCCACACATACAAACACAAAGAGTCACGTCAAACTATAACTCCCCATATTTTTGACTGGGGGTAAAAAAATAGTGCCTCAATCGACTATTTCGCCACCGTAATAAGCAACACGATTGTTTTTATCTTAGTGTCGAACAAATCGATACCGACCGGGCCGTTGATTAATTGCACCAGGTGTAGTAATTAATTCGTACATTGCACTGCCCTTAGTCATAAATACCACACGGAATAAGAAAGGTGTCAAAGGGCGGTTGATTAGGCAATGTCACTAAATAATTATAATAATAATAGCTCCCCTCACCGATTTCGATGTCGGTAGCCGATTTCATTGAAACCAGGCCCCAGCTACACGGGAGTTATTTTATAGTGCCCAAGTGTGTGCGCAATACACAAATACACTCTTTCTTCCTATTACTCTCATAATCCAGTGGGACGGTAAACCGACTGGCGAGAGAACAGGCGCAGGACCGACTTTTTACATGCCCATCCGACGCATGGATCATTTTTCTTGTCAGAACATTTTTTGTTGATCCAACGCGGGAATCGAACCCACGACTTCCGGGGCGTGAGCGAAGCTCTGAACCACTAGACCACGGAGGTGCTTATTATATAATAATAATAAGCCCCCAGGGCAGCTTGTGGCGAGCTGTTGGGGAGTAGCTACCCCACGTACCTGAGTGCTCCCAGGGGAGGACCCTGTTCTCCGTCTCCGGCTTGCCTTCACTGACTGGCCGGAGTGATTACTGAAGAAGAACAGCCCCTATCTCTGACTTGCCTTAACCGGTCGTTCAGAGTGGAGTCGCGAGATCTTCGTGCTCGGACGGAGGATGTGAAGCGTAAGTGGCGAGTGTTCGTCATGATAAGACCATCTGAGGGTGCAAATGATCGGCGTATAAAGTCCACATCCAAGACACCTCACCTGCCTCAAGCCGCTCTGTAAATGTTGCCTTGGTGCACCGAGCGTGCGACCATTTTAAGGGGCCCACTACAATGAGTTGGCGAGTCACCGTCTGCTAACTTTCAGATACATGTAACCACGTCGTATCTGGCACACGTCATAGTGCTTCCATAGTCCTAGATACCCAGTCCACTAGAACCTCAACCCTATAGCCCAGTGTCATTTCTATTAACCATTCCCTGCAATTATAGTCCTACACAAACTCTTGGTTCTCCGTGGTGCGTACATAAAGAGTCGCCTGCTGGTGTCACAGTATATTCCAATTAAAATTGTGTGTTGGGGCCTCTGCGTGTTGGTTTCGGCCCCGCGCATGCCTTCCAAAGGTCCACATTGCCCGTGCGCAAGGAAAGCTATACAATATAAATATTGTAATAATAATAAATACTTAACATACATCACCTTACACAAAGCTGTCATTCTTAACACGTGCCGGATCGTCCGGTTTTTATCTAAGTTAATAAACATCGTACCTGAAGTTACTTGGCCACAAACCCGTCACTTTAGTTAGGACCCATAAAGGAGAAAAAGAAATTTAAAAATCTAAATAATAATAATATCTATGGACGCTTCTCACCGCGTCAATCTGGCCCTGAGTTAAGTATCCATAAAACTTGTGTTACAGGTACCAGACAACGGAAATGTATTTAATACTTTTATGCCTACTATACAGTAGTCAAGACTTTTTTATATTATACACAAATTTCATACATATCCGTGACCCAGGAACATTGAAAACTTTTTGTTCCCTCGGCGGGATTCGAACCCGCGACCTCTCGCTCGAGAAAAACTACGAAGTAAGTTCTTTTTAACAATTTGCTAACAGTTTTAAAGCAATGAAATAGACAATAGAACATGTCTACGGTAAACACGTAAGAAAGGTATCCAGCTCAATATATATCTGCGGCAGTCGCACCCAGCTTACGTCACCGCGGTGGTCCTTAATTAAGACATAAGCTCATAGGCCCAAACGTGACCCGCCACCCCGCTAACAACGCCTGCGATGTGCGAACACTGGATACGCCATGGATATTTTGTTTCTGAATGGATATTTTTCGATATATACCATACACGGTAAAAAAAGAGTCGCTATAAGTTTGGGATATGATTAATAATAATATAACGCTTGTCACCACGTCAATCTGGCCTCGTGCTATCCGAAGAGCTTGTGGTACCAGACAACGGAAATATATTTAATACTTTTAACATATTTAAGATTTTTGTTATATTAATACACATATTTAATACAGATCCATGACCCAGGAACACAGAAAACTTTTTGTTCCTTTAGGCAGGATTCGAATTTGCGACCTCCCGCTCGAGCACCAACGCGCTCGACCACTGCGCTACGGAGGTCGATTATACTACCTTTTTTCATCCTAGAAATGTATGTGTGTGAAAGATGAAATATGTAGAAATGTATGAAAATTTTGTTAAAAACTGAAAAATAAAATTGTATGAATTAAAATAAAATACATTTTTTGGATTAGAAAAGATAGTAATAATATTATCCCTCTGACTGCTCTTTTTACATTCTGTATATGTTATTTTTTTTAATGAACTCGCGAATTGATGCTTTTCATAACCGAACTGTGCTTAGTGCGAATTTTTGTCACTGTGGGGAAGTTAATGGGGTTGAGAGAATTTGTTATTGAATTAGTTCCCATAGTTTGCGTCTACTGTTTCGATGTCACATGTTTTAGTTAACTTCCTTTAAAAGTGAGCAATCATTAAAATTGACACTAAGTACAATGATGTCATCAGTGCTCAGAATAGTAAACTTAAAGAAAAAACTAGATCAAAATACGTTTATTCGTTTGAGATCTCATACCTCTAAGGTTTTATGTGTGAAATATCTGAAATGATTAATAGGTTATGGAAAATGTTTTTACTTTGTGACAAATTCGTATTTTGTAATCAATGGAATGCGTTATTTGTAACAAATGCTAGTTTATTACTAAGGTTTCATGTAGCCAGAAAATCGACCGTGAAAAATCCAATTAAAAGCGTTGAAAAAGAAATAAACTTACTTCTTTTATTATTATTTTTTTATTTTATTATACTACATTTGGAAAACTTACGGCTACATACAAAAGTAGATAGAATTACACAAATGAGAAGGCCAATTAAAAGTTTTCAGATAAACAGAAAGATAAAGAAATAAAGATGAAGTCGATGGTTAGGATCAAGTGAAAATAGAAAAAAAACATAATACTCGTATACAAGCATAGAGACATAGTTTAGGATGTAAAGAATTTTCTTGTAAGATAATTTTTCATTTGAGAGACGCTGGTATTAAATAAGTCCAAGTCCTCTTCACACGAAATATCATTAAAACTTCTGCAGGCACGTATGAGTAAACTATTCTGTCTTTAAGTTGTTTTGACGGAGTATGAAGCAATTTGGGTCTACGCATCAGCACGGATCGGGCTACCAAACCTATTTGTATAGACAGATTATACTGTATAACCAGGATTTATATACCAATATACAAACTTATAATCTGATGGAAGATCTTATGAGTCTCATTTAACAGAAACAATTTGAAACCTTTTTCACATACTTAGAAGTCATTAGGTGGATAATGCGCTAACATAACCTAAGCTGATAATCATATTGGGTCTGATGTTTTCCTGGACCTCAGGGAATTAATTTAATGCCTTCTAATACCACACTACAATACACTTATAAAGTTGTAAAATATATCTATATGGGTCAATTTCTCAAATGGCTTTTTTTTTGTCTTCGTTGAAATTACTATTAAAAAAAGGGAACATTTTTGTAAATTATTTGTTTTAGTATTCAATAGGTAGCTATAGGATTGTGGCAAAAATATAATATGCCTAGGACTATTACAAAGGTAGAAAAAAAAACTTAAAGCTCTATTTTTATCAAATCGGTGCTGTCTCTCTACTTTTTTTACAAACAAATATGCTCGTATACCATCAAATATGAAGAAGTTAGGGATATAACTTATATTATTTCATAGAATATTAGTTTATCTGTTATTCTACACCATATTTTATTACATAATTAACGATTATAGTGACTTAGAGGCATAAATGTACTTGTCCTGAGAATTTTTGTCATATCGCTGGATAAAAGTAATTTAAGCCTTACTTTTCATCGACAAGTCGGACAGTCTCCCCACCCCAATTTTAATTTACTTCTTAGTATGTACTTCCACGCAGTCAAGACGGAGGTGTGTCAAAGAGCTGCATATTCCCACAAACAACGTAAGTACGCCATTAAATATGCTCTCGGACAATAATTTTATACTATCGGTGGTTGAATTTTTTTAATGTTATGAATAGTTTTAAAATTGGTGTGATATAGAATGAATGTGGTAAGTGATTTAGCTTCATTATCTGCTTTCAAATTTATCTTAGGTATAATGCTTTTCTTCTAATTTCCTAAAAAGTGTGACTTTTCTCACGTCGCTGCTCTCATATCGGTGTAATCGGTGGTCATTTTAACCACCGATATGATAATTTACACCGAAATTATAAGATCGGTGTCTTAAATCTAATATCGGTGTTTCGAATCATGACCAATGCATAGTTTTGTCACATCGGTGGATTGCTTTATCATATCGGTTGTTAATTTTATCATATCGGTGAATTTAATAACTTTATTTCGTTTTAGAAGGCCAAAAAAATGAGGAGGAGAAAAAAAGAGAAAATGTTTGCTGGAAAGAATAAGAAAAGCAAAAATTAAAAGCGACCCTGTGTTAAAAATAAAAAAAAATAAAAAAATGACGGCACATGCACGACGCATTGCACGAAAAAAAAAATATTATCAGAGGAAAAAAGCTAAAGAAAATGTTGCTCAAAAAAGAAAAACTAATTATTAAATTTGTGATTATATTGAAGTTCTGCTGTGATTAATGTTAAACTTTAAAATAAATAAAATAAAATAAAAAAGCCTTTTATTTCTTGCAAAAAACACACAACTTTTTTACACTTTTCAACTTTTTATTACGTTTTAATAAGGTTTTACTAAAACACCGGTTACGATTAAATACACCTGATAATGATTTAATCGAAACCGGTCGTGTTGTTGTAAAAACCTTATTTAATAAAAATTGGAAAAGTGTAAAAAAGTTGTAGGTATGTTATTATTGAATATTGAATTACCATCAAGAACCAACAGTACATTCAATCAGTTACATTTGGTACATAACAGTTTTTTTTAAATTAAATACGTTTAACTTTAAAGGCTGATAAATGTTCCTATCTTATAATAAACTAGAAGGATGTATGTTTAAAGTGTAGAAACGGCTAAATATTGTTTATATGTCTTAACAATAAGCTGGATGTTTGGTCTGTATTCGGCAATTTTAAGTTTTTACCTATATGAGATTTTTTTCACGTCTAGTTTATTTTAATGAAGACAAAGATGATACATTTTTTTTAGTCTTTACATAAAATATTGTATCACATTTAAAATATATTTTAATGTAATTTTAAGAAATCTGTTCTTGATCAATATAAATACATACTTAAATATAATATTTTGAAGATAATATTATTATCATATCGCTGGATTAGTATGTCATTTCGGTGGTTAAACTTATCACATCGGTGCACAGAAATAAAAATCGGTGCCGGTTTATCATTTCGGTGGAAACCAGAATTCAAACTGAATTTTCTCCATAGCCTTAAATGATACATTAATGATATTAAATTTTGGGACATTTTGTGTCCTAAGGAATACATAAAACCTGAAAAGTATATAAAATATATATAAATAAAAAAGTTCACCGATATGATAAAAATATGGGCATTTGTTGAAATTGACCCATATAATGATTTAATTATGATAAGCCTCTGTGGTCAATTCGCTTATAAAAATTCATATGATTTTGAATTTTAATTTATGAATATTTTGTCCCTCAGATAGAAAACACGCGTAATGGCCGTTTACTGAACACCTGACTTGAAAAAATGATCAAAAATATCATATTGATTTTTATCTCGTCAGATCTTCTCAATGAATGAATACCTATTGATTTAGTAAGCTAAACCATTTTATACATTGATAATATTTTTTACGCCTTAGGGCGTGTTAAAGTTAATCCTTCGTTAAAATATATCATGTTGTTCCCCTCGTAATTCCTATCAATTAATGAGAAAGCATGGTATTTTAACAAGCTTTAACTTTAACATTGCTTGGTGAAACGTTTATTTAAAAATAATTTTTGAATGGTTTTCTTTTTCGAAGTTCGTAACATTTTATTGACTACGATGTTTCTTGCTTGTAAAAGCTTGACAAAAGTAGAGTTTGTCTCGTAATTTCTCTCGCCTCGGCACCTTTTTAATATTTAAAGTGGATATTAAAACACTAACGCCCTATTTTACTACCCTGTCCACCTAAGTTTCACAACATTATAAAGGTATTTACTGGATTTTTTACTTTAGCTCATACTTAAATACTAACTCTATTCTAGTGTTCTATATCCTTGTGCGCACTAGGCATTGCCCGCTCCGTCTCGATTGAGTTTTATGTCACTCCGACCGTATCGAATGCTCATTACGAAGTTTTATTTTGTACGAATGAAAAATTACCAGAAAAATAATCAAAAGTGTCATGTTGATATTTTTTCTAGTCAGATGTTCTCTATTATTACTACATATTTAAAACCTATCTAGTAATATTCAGTGAGCTAAACCATTTTACACGTTGTAATATTTTGTACACTATGTTTATTTATAAATAATTTTTAATTTGTTTTTTATGTTTGTAAAATTTTATTGATAACGATACTTTCGACTCTTGTAAAAGCTTGATAAAAGTAGAATTTGTCTCGTAATTTCTCTCACCTCGGCACCTTTTTAATATTTAAATTTTATTTTTTTTAAGAAGAACAATTTTCCATCTTTTTGCTAAAAGATGGCCCCGTCCGATTTTCTTACGCCGGTTCTTCTCGGCGGGCTAGGGTTGAACCGGTGGTAGCCTTTTTGTTGACTTTCCGAAAATAGCTTATTAAGTTTTATTTGGAAATAAAATATTTTGAATTTGAATAAAGTGGATAAAGCACTAACGCCCCGTTTTACTGACTAGCCTAAACTAACCTACTGAGAATTCCTAAGATTCGTAACATTATAATATATATCAGGGATGTTAGGGAGCTCCGTAACCGTAACCGAAACTATCGGATATCCGATATAACAATTATCCGTAACCGAAACCGAATCCGAAATGAAAGTTTTGCTACTGTAAAAAGGATAGGTACCAAAATTTAATATCCGTAACCGACATTATCAGAAATAAACGGATAATCAGAAATAATTTAATATCCGTATCCGAAATTCCATATCCGTTTCATCCCTGATATATACTAGACTAGCTGACCCGAGCCCACTTCGTTGAGCATGGAAACCGTGTAAACCTTCCCGGTACTTCCACGAATATTTCAAGATCAAAAAGCCGAATCAGTTCAGCTGATCTCAAGTTTTAGCGAGACTAACGAACAGCAATTGATTTTTATATTTGTTACTCAGTGATGAGTGATAATGCAGCTTTCTAATGAAAAAAGAATTATTAAAATCGGTCCAGTACTTTTTGAGTTTAGTCGTTACATACAAAAATAAAAATCTTTCCTCTTTATAATAGTGTAGATCTATAGCTAACTTTAGCTTAAATACTAATTCTATTCTAGTGTTCTATATCCGTGTGTGCGCTAGGCATTGCCCGTTCGTCTCGGTACAGTTTTATGTCACTCCGATGGTATCGGCCGCTCATTACCCTGTCCGTTCTCTACCCTGCCACATTCACATTTAAATATTGACAATAGAGATATACAGTCTACGGCTTTATAAAGTGTATATTTTAAGTTGCTTGGCGCTTCGCCACTACATTCACGGGGTAGGACGAAAAAATATTATAATATGTGTTTAAAAAGAACAGTACATTACTTTGAGATACACTTATACTACCTTTCCTCATTTTAGAAATGATTTTTTTTAAATATTTTACTGTCAAAAAAATTTTTTTTTCTATTTCTTATTTTCACATTTGTCACAAAAATTACGATATACCTATCAAAGTTATAGTCACTGTTATTTTTAGACCCGCTATTTACTGTTCATTACTATTTTGTTATATTGCAGTAATAAAGCGACCAAGCCACTAAGACTGAAATGTGGAATATTATAGTCAGAAGCTTGACTCTAATTGAAATATGACAACTTTATGACAGTGCTAGTAATTGTAAGCTAAACCATCATAGTAGTCAATCAGGCAAAAATCTAGAAACCCTTAGCATTTTTTGTTATTTTTCACAATCGCTGACGCTACTTAGAAACTTTGTTTTTTAGTTAAAATCCAAGGCTTTCCAAGTCAACACAGTAGTAAGATTTTATTGCAAGGACCACTTACCCAGCAAAATGTATCCCACTTAGTTACAATAGTTCAGCCATTATAGTAAACTAGCTGAGCGTCTGTGGCTTAGTGGGTAGACCGATTAGCACTCGAAATGGTGCAGGTTCAATTCCCAGGTTGTGGCATGTACCAATGAGACTTTTTCAGATCTCAAGTACATTTTTCTGATGCTCTAACGGCGAAGGAAAACATCGTGAGGAAACCCGCACATGGTTGTCCCCAGATGTATTGACACGTCATTCCTCTGGACTAGGCCGACTGTGTTGTGACTATGCCGTATATGCTGGGCAACCATGTAACATTTAAAACCGCTTGTCCCAGGCACTACAGTATTTAGTAGCGGCTACAGTATTTCAGAGCGGTTACTTCACTTGGATAATCTTAAATATAAAAATGAATTGCCGTTCGTTATTCTCGCTAAAACTCGAAATCAGCTGAACTGATTCGGCTATTTTTGGTCTTGAAATATTCGTGGAAGTCCCGGGAAGGCTTACACGGTTTCCATGCTCAACGAAGTGGGTACGGGTCAGCTAGTTTATTATAAGGACGGTAGAATAGTATGATGAGGCTTTAATATTTTCTAGCACGTATAATAGAAAACCAATTTACACTACCTCAAATGGGTTGAATTTACATCTAATAGAACCGAACTAACTCGAATTAACAATAATCATATTCGAATCGATTAAATTACTTGATTGTAATCGATTAATTGCCAACTTATCAGTTACAGATACGACCTACGGAAGCCAGGGTTATCGGTGGATTCTGCAATTAATTCCAACATGCAGAAGGTGTAAGGAAGGTAGCTAACACGAACATGAATAATCGATTTTGTGTAATACCGACTTCGATTAAAATCGATTTCGGAGGTATTTGTTTTGTTACATAATCTGTTAGCTTTAAGTATTAAATATTAATGACAATTATAAATTTTTGTTACATAATTTGTTAGCTTAAAGGTACGATTCCACCAAAGTAGTGTTCAGAACATTTGTTAGCCAACATTTTTTTCAGAATTCCAGCTGTGCCAATTTTGTATGTGTTCCAGTTTGTTAATGTTGCGTTAGCGAGTCCACCGGAATCTGTTACGCACAATGTTCGCAACAGTTCAGAGCACCGGTGGAATCGAACCTTTAAGTATTAAAATATATATATTATGACAATTATAAATGTTAACGCTGACAACATTTACTGACAACATACAACTTATCTAATGTTTGCTATTGGATAACATATAACTAAAATATAATTTATTTCTGTTAAACTGTATAAGGGCGTGTTTCACCAACGCATGTTAGTGTTAACGGCTTGTTAAAATACCATGCCTTCTCATTTATTGATAATAATTACAAGAGGAACAGCATGATATTTAACGAAGGATTAAATTTAACATTTCTTGGTGAAACACGTCCTAAATCCATCAGTTTTGAACAAAATAGACATTTTCGATCATCAAATGAATTCCACTTAAAGTAACCTGAGTGTATTACAAGTTATTTAACCAGAGTACAATAACCGCAGTGCAATCGCGGCGGCCTTAGAAGAACCACATTAGATCCAGTACTGGTAATAGATTTTTCTTCAAGTGCACAATTGCTGCTCATATCATTCTGTGATTGGGTATTATGGTACGGAAATAATACCAATATTGTTCAGCATTACCGATCTTGAATTGTTTTACTTAAATCTAGACAGGGGGCCTATTACAAGCTCTTAATTCCAGCCAGTTTACGCCATACAACATGGCCTGGAATTTTCGTATTACGATCACATAATAACTGCGTGATGACAGCTAGTTAGCGGAGACGTGACACTTGACTTGCTTCCGAATATCACTTTCAGACAACCAGACCACGGTGGATCAATTCAGAATAACATGTCGCTGTAATATGAAAAAGAACAAGGCAGTCAAAGACCGTATTATTGAATTGCCTGGAACCAGGCTGGTATTGTAAAAGATCATAATACGGCCCCTGGTCTAAAATGGTCCAAGTGAAACATCAATAAAATAATAGACTAATTTAATTTAAATCATCAATGAAACATTTATAACCCTATTATTATTATCATCTAAAATACTTTTTACCCGCAGGCTTATTACGGATATCTTGGAAAAGCAAAACCATTGCAGAAATTGCGTTATTTTGAACGTTATCAACGGTTAAATGGTATCAAAATAAAGTGCCAAAAACCAAATTAAACAGGAGAGCAGTTTATAGTTCTAAAATTCAGACTCATCTGCCTGCGTCTGGATCTTGATTACTGGCTTAGCTGAACACAACGCAAACATCATTTCACGCCAGTGTTATTCAAATCCCTGGTATTTCTAATCGAATATGGCTTATCTAACACTTTTGTACTTACTAAAACACATGGTCTGTCTATTTTGACTGGCAGATATTGAAGTATTAACAAAATTCTGAGTAAAACCTCGAATGGGGTATAACAAGTACTTCGCGGCTTGGAAATTATAGGGCTCCAGAAACACCTTGTTAGGGCTTTACATAATAACCCTCCAGCCTCACAGGCCACACATAATCTGAGGCGGGGATGCCAGGTCGAAAACAAAAGTGCCAAGAAATAAAAATAAACTTTTATGAAGTGCCAAGTTATTATAATTATATACTAAGTAAAAACCACCGGTTTCTGAAAGGCAAACCGTAGCTTAAATAAACTAATCAGTGTTTAAATCTCTTCTTAAGTTTAAGCTCGGTAATGAAATTGGTTAATTAAAACCCAGGGTTACACATTTATCTTTTTACTAGCCGGTGCCCGTAGCTTCGTCCGCGTAAAAGAGTATTCTACAAGAAGACTGTAGTTTTTCGGGATAAAGAATAGCTTGTGTGTCAGATGTAGATATCTTCTAGCTAGCTATATCTATATCTAGTAATATATATATAGCTTCCTGCATACCAAATGTTATCAAAATCAGTCCAGCCATTTGCGCTTGAAAAAGTAACAAACACACAAACATTCGCCTAACTAATATTAGTGTGAATTTCAGAATGATAATTCGTTTACAATTTTTATTATACTGACTTTAAATTAAATTTCTTGAATTGTTTTGCGTCTACCCGCATTTACTACAAAGTATAAAATTCCGTGTTGTGTATTGTTCATGTTAACCAACGTTTCACTTTTTTTGGGAGAATTTAAAATCTAGTAACATCAGGATAACACAAACATGAAGCATGACAAAAGATGTACAAGATTTTAGGTTCTAGTGTTACCTTATTTTGGGGAGAATAGAATAACTGGCAACATCTCTAGAGGTTAGGCCTGGCAACCCAGTTTTGTTGCCAGTTTATAACCAACAGTTAGGGGGTTCGCGCCGCACACCCGACATTACCGGGCAAATCAATTTTCATAAACATCATTCTTGTTACATTTTACACTTACGAGTAGGTACTAAACATTTTACATTTACTAAGCAATTTGGTGTAAGCTAGCTTAGCTCTGTGTTTCACTCACATGTACACAGGTTGGTTTATATCAAAGAACAAATAGCAAGAACAAGTACATTATTTTTTCTTCTATTAGTGGAAACGAAAGCTCCATTTCAAAATATCAAATAGCAGACGTCAGCGAACGTGGACAGAACATGAATAAAGATCACGCTACGACTGTTTACACGTGGTTTACACAATTTTATTTTTTAGTTTAGTTTTTCAGTTTTGAATTTAATAGAGCGGACATAAACTGAGTATTTGCTCGTTCGATATAAACACATCTTGACTTGAATGTACGATTTACTAAAAACATCTTCTGAAAATGCTGTTACTAAGTCAGCTGACAGCCACATACTGACGTTACAATATTATATGGCCGCCAGGTGACTTAGTAGCATTATTTTTCAGAAGATGTTGTAAGTACATTGAAGGCAAGGTGTATAATTAGCACACAAAAAAAGATATAGCTATTTAATTTAAATATCGCTATATTTAATTTAAATGGCGCTAACTTTATTTGTGTGCTAATTAAATGCGCAACGCTAGGCACATTCTATCCTTGTTTCACTTGTTTTTCGCTGAACAGTGACGGTGACAGCCTCTGAATGGGAATGGGAAGGAGGGTTAGTAACTTAATGAAATGCCAATCTCTTAATATATCTAACTAATATATTAGACGCGTCCTTACTAATTTTATCTATAGGTATATTAGCAATTGCTGTCAAACGTTAACTTTTTTAGTTATGTATAGATTATTGAAACCGGATATTAATTTATTTACGTATTTAATACCCGGGTCGCAGGGTCATTCATGAGAATCATCAGCTAAAGATCAGGGAGAACTCACAGCGAAATAAACGAGACCCCTCAACACCTGACAGCCTCATTACCGCATCTCCCGTGCGAATATTTGCATTCAACGTTTGAATATTTAAAAATATAGTATTCGAATTTTAAATATGTTTTTTTTTAAGTGTACCTAACTCGTGTCGACAAAAGGCTTGAACTGGTTGGTAAAATTGGCCTGAAGTAATCGTCGTTCGTCGTTTCAGCTACTGGTATGACGTCTACTGCTAAGCACAAGCCAAAGTAAACAAAGTATTTCATTGGGGTAACTACCGCAATGAAAGGCAGGCAATTGCTATACTCGCCACGCTTGGCAAGCAGGTTGATAAGCGTAGCGTTAAAATTTTTCGCCTACAAGCTTAGTTAGCAGCTACTTACATTATTGTAATTACTTTTGACTTTGTTAATTTGTGTTAAATAAATAAATTTTTATCTCATCAAAAAGATATTTAAAAAGTGATAATCGACTCTACTGAACTACCCTTTTAATTGCGATTGTGCAACCGAATCAAAAAAATCATAAAGCAACATGACCCACAAGTCCTCGCTAGTCTTATCTCAAGATACGAAGCCATAATATAAAACGTTAAAAGTAAACAGTATCACCTCTCACCCGCTGACAGGGCGAGAGCAACAGAGCAACGGCAACAGCCGGCAACAGCTGGCAACTCGTCGACGTGCAATTAAATAATGCCCAGAGTGTTCACACTAAATTCAATATCTCCCAGCCACAGATCTAGCTCCTGCCCCTACCGTGGACAACTCGAACTCGATTTCTGTATTTAACAATATGCATTCGAGTTTGAAAGATATTTTTGTTTTATTGACCTAGATAAGTAATAAATTAGTTTAGTTAACCTGTACTTATAAACACATTATAACCATATATTTAAAATTTTATTTGTCTGTTCACTTACTTTTTCTATTAACATGGGATGACTTGTTAATAGAAAATTGAAATAAAAATGATAATGAATGAATTTATGAATGAAAACAATATTGTGTAAGTAATTTTAATTAATAACTTTCTATTTGCTGATATGATTAATAGTATTATTAATGAATACACATAATTAAATTTTGAATGAAAACAAAAACGTGATATTCCGTCGAGTTGAAATACGAAATGAAAGCGAAAGTCGATAGTAAGTGACTCCGCGTTCGAGATCACTTGTAACTCAACACGCTTTGTTTTCTTGGACGGTTCCCACAGCAAAATAATTGACTGTCTGTGTAACGAAATATCGTATTCGCACCTTTTTGTAGCACTCCGCGTTAAACACACCATAGACAACGATGACAGCTGTCAACAACTTGGCGCGCAAATAAATATTAAATTTGGTTTTGAGAGACATTAAATAATATATAAAAGGAAAGTTTGTTATTTAAGATTGATATAATATATATTGAGTTATAATCGTTTTTTAATTTCGATATCGAATCGACGAGGGAATTAAACGCATCATAGACAATATGACAGCTGTCAAAAATTTCAACATGGCGGCGAGTGTGAAGCCGCTCTCGTTCCGCAGCGGTCGATCATCAATCCTTTTAATTGAACCCTACATTAACAGAACTCACCGACATTACTTAGGAGCAGTGACATGACCGCATAATTCACGTCATACAAACCATTACTGTAAGTCAAAAAGGCGGCTATCAAAGAGAAAGCTCGCGAGCTCTCACATCATTCTCCATGGTCTACGTAGGGCCCGCTGAATTTAGCATACGCTGCTGCCACACGTCAAAATCTACTCTATTATTATTCGCATAGAGTTTTTAACAGAACAGCAGGGTAACCGCGAGTGTGACAGGACTAAACTTATCAATTTACGAAGATTGTTCTTTGTGTAACATTATTAACACGTAGGTTCGTGTCGACAGGTTCAGTCGTTACTAAATATTAAATTATAGTTTCGCTTCTACGGCGCATTACTTTATCGCTGCTCGTGGAGATATTTTATGATAATGCTGAAATCGGTTTTAACAGACTCCATAGGAAGGAAATATCTGCTTCTTAATTTTAGATCCGTTTTAATAAAGAGGTCTCAAACCCACTTGAGAACCTATTTGACAGATAAAACAACGTTTCGTTTCACTTTTAAAAATGAATTACTTTACTTATGTTACACACTTTATTTTTTTTTCTTTTTTAAAACTTAAAAAAAGATTATAACTACCTAAGTATACAGAATATTATTATTTAATTTATTTTCTTTGTATACCGTAATACTCATATTTTAGATTACAGAAAAGCAATAAAATAATAATATTCTATATACTTAGGTAACTAGTTATAAACTTTTTTTCGTTTAAAAAAGAAAAAAAATAAAGTATGTAACATAAGTAAAGTTCTTCACTTTTAAAAGTGAAACGAAACGTTTTATCTGTCAAATAGGTTCTCAAGTGAGGTTGGGTTTGAGAGTTCTTTATTAATACGGACCTTAGGGTTTTACAACTGAACTTTTTACAATATTAGGAATGTTACTTTACTTCGTCTTATTAAATTCGAAGTAAAGTAACATACTCTCTTGTTTATTATAAAAATATTTATTCTTTGGACTAATTAACGTTTTTTCTTTACATGTCAGGTGACTTTTCTCACGTATCAGAGAAGGAAAAACTGTACAAATATTTTGTATAGTAAGGGGAATATTAAATTTTAATAAATGAGTGATAATAGGGTGTGTATGTGCCTCCTATGTAGAGTACGAGTATACTGTAAAAGTACCAGCGCTGAAAGACTTACTTTTGACTTTCATGTTTGTATGAGAAATGCCCCAACATCATAAATTTTCCATGATCCATCATCATTGGCATTGGCATCAGGGGCATTTCACTCATTAAAATTATATCATATATATCATGTAGACTAACTGTTTTCTTTAAATGTTCTCCAAATGATACGTGCCTTAGGCCTACCTTCAGTTCATACACCATCATGACTGTGTGAGAATTCAAAGTTTTAAGAGGTAAAATGAAACCATGCTTATAATACGGTATTTTATTAACATTTCAAAGTCATAACACATTGAAGAAAATAATGATCACAACACTAATATTTATAGAACTTTTAAAGTTTAAATTATGAAGGTTCTTACATTGCATACGTAAAGTAAGTCATACTACTACCGGCGAAACCTGTACAGGTTTGCCTGTATCAGGTGAACGGTAAATTGCGCAGGGTTCCGATTCTCGTTACTCGAACTTCGGTTCGATTGTCAGTCTATCCCGCAGGATTTGATGCGCAAGTAAGCGGGACACACTGACTATTGAATACGAGATTCGGGGCCCCAGATTCTCGTGCTTCTTCGTTTCGAATCTCAATCTATTTCGCTCACGTGTGCTAGCGGGATAGACTTACGATAGAATCGAAATTCTAGTGACGAGAATCGGGACCCTGGTCTATACCACACACGTAGCTGTCTACCTAACGTGACCGTTCCAATAGTGGTACAGTCCTGTATGAGGCTGGCTATCCTACTGCCCCCAGACAGACACTCTCTAGATCCTTGACTGTCCAGCTCTCTCCAGCCAGACAGAGTTCCTTTCCTCTTTAAAATCTAGACTTTTGAAACTGATTTTAATGCAGTATAGAGCTTGCAGTCTAATCCAATTTTGATAATATTGTTAGAACTTGGTATAATAGGTTTGTTACTAAAATCAACTTTCCAAAAATTACCGGTCAAGTTAGGTATACTTGCAGTACCTTTTGGGTATACCGTACAGGAATCGCCTATATTACAAGATTGTCTTCACACGAGGTCTCTTAAAGTATTCACAATATTTACTATATAAGTTTTAACTAAGTTAAAAGAAAATATATGTAACTGCAACTATTTTTGTTACTGTAATCGAATCGTATGACACTCATATTGATTTTCATACAAGTTGACATCTAAAGCATTGTATTTAAATAGCATTTTCTGTATTATTGGAGATTTGAAAGTATATTTACATAAATACAAGGTGTTACGTTTAGATAGATGGAGATTAGACTTATGTAGGTATTGGATTGGTGTAAGTACCTACTAACATAATGTTGCATTTTGCATAAAATTGCATTTGAGTAATAACATAATGTTGCATTTTACATTAAATTGCATTTGAGTAATAACATAATGTTGCATTTTGCATAACATTGCATTTGAGTAATCACTTAATTTTTATATATTTTTTTATTTCAGATCTATAATTATATTCGCAAAGGATCTATGAATTAATTAATCATCGTTATGTAGTATTTACAGGATTTTATCGACAGGTGTTACAATAACACACAGAAAAAGTTTTTTTTTTAATAAATTAAACCTATTTAAGTGAATTTTATTGACTTTATTCCATTACTCGTTGCATTTAAAATAATAAATCTACGTTGAAGTAGTATATAATTCGTATATTTTTAATCTTATTCTATCTAATTTAAGTAATGGATGAGTTACAATTTCTATCTAATTTCTTCTAAATCTTTTTAAGTAGTGCCGCAAAATCTAGAGAGTAAATTATATTTTTAAGAGACAACTTATTTTACGAAAAAATCGTTCTGTATTTTTATCGATGCTTTTGATTTTTTTCATAAACCAGACATTTTATCGGACATTTTATGATTAAATTTTTAATTGATTTTTATAGTTCTTCATATTAAAATTATTAACAAGGAACTGAAAAATCACAATATGGAAAGCACCTTTTCAATAGATAAAATTTCATTAATTTAAGTAAAAAAATAAATTATATTATATTGAGTTTTTTTAATGTTTTAGCGCCGTTACATATACACGCGACGCAGATGTATTTTTAGTTTTTGAAAATTAAATATAATATTAACGAAAATATATTTTATTTTGAAATAAAAATAATTTGAATGTTGTACTTATTATTAAATAAGTTTTAACAATAAGCAACGCCTAAAATGTTTATGAGAGTATTATAATATTTAAAGCGAAAATATTAAAGCAAAAATTACTTCATTTTGGCATCACAATTTTATGTCTACCTAATGAGTCAATGTCGCCATGGCATAAAGCTTCGATTTTAGTAATTTTAAGCTTGCACCGATGACGATTAAATATACAATTATTTTCATAATCATCTTAACATAATCCTTAAGTAGTTTCCATTTTAAACTAAGGTTGAGAGTAAAGTTTTTGTAATTATAAAAAACTAATATTGTCAATGGCACCATGTTTTCGTAGGTACATTTAATTTGTAAACTTAATTTATACACTAATACAACTTTAAGCCGTCAAAATCAACTTGCAACCAAAAAAGTCTAACAATATTTTGGAATAAATAAAATATAAATTAATTGACCCTTAACTAGAAACTAATTTTAATTTTGTCCTTGAATAATGAAATAAACATTATTTAAAAATTGACGATTAAATTAAAAAAGAAAAGATGAAAAGTTTACATTCCACAAAAAAAATATTAGATTCCAATTACTAGGGGCAGGGCAGACTTTTAATGCGGTCGAGTTAGTGGCGCACAACACTGAAACATACAGAAAGCCATGTGGCTTTGTGTGTAAGATATTTTTCACATACTAAAAAGTATGTCACGGATAGTCCACCCTACCCCTTATTACTTAATTAACTAGTACACATATTAACATCTAAGCACATAGTATACATGAGTGAAACTCGTTTTACTGCCTTAAGAACATAGGTATATTCAGAAATATGAAAATATGATCCTAAATTAGCAATGGTAAGTAATCGTCATTTTTTTTTAATATTTTACACGTGTTTTTTTTATACATGCGTATTTAAAATTTTATGCGCCTTGTCGGTAAGTAACATACAGTTATTTTATAAATATCGCATTCATTGTCACATTTTGGAATACACCTCTATAATCTATTGTCATATCTAGGCTCCACTTAGCTGGTTAATTGAGTACCTAAACTACTTCATATAAATTACACCCGTTTTATCGAACTTTTAACGTTAAATACAATTATAAATACTCCAATTGACATTACAATTAAAAAATCTAGCCAATTTTATTGTTAATTAATGACAAAATGTAAATCAATAATGTCAGATTTTAAGCGTTCAAATTTTCGAATGTCGTTAAATCTGAATTATTTTACATTTTTATTGTTATTGATCAAAATACAGAACTATCTAAAAGCGATTACGTCTTAGACTAATTGACAGTATTCTGATTATTTTAAACAACTGTGATAGACAATTTTTGTCTGCTAAAAGCATTTTGTCTAATTCTATAAGAACTTAATTTAATTCAATTCCATTGAAACTATGCCTATTTGTTAAGTTTTATAATAAAACAGTTTTATGGAGAGTGACTTTAAAGTCTCGCATTTTGCTTCGCTCGTTTTTTATGAAACTTTGATCGAGAAGAGAGAAAACTCTGAACTCGAGAAGAGAGAAAAATGGTTAACAAGTAATGAAATGTTTATATTTAGTGCAGAATAAAAATGTTTTATTGCAAAACATTATTTACTTGGCTATGGGAAATAATTATCTTAGAAAACTATGTTAAGGGACAATTACATGCATTTTATTTGCAAAATTTCGATTTAAAATAACGAAAGTCTAGCGTCTACTGGGCCAAAATTTAAGATGCCATCGCTATGTATCGCTTACGAAGTTTGAAAACAAAATATATAGAATTTGACATAAGCTTCGCTAAATGACATACAATGTCTCTCGTCCTTTAGCGAAGTTTTTGTCAAATTCCATACATTTTGTTTTCGAACTTCGTAAACGATAACTTGCGATGTCATCTTAAATCAGGTCCCAGGTTTTTGCTCTCGAGCTATTAGGCCCGTATCAATAAAACAATCTCAAAGCCAACCTCACCTTGAGAACCTATTTGACAGATAAAACAACGTTCACTTTTAAAAGTGAACAACTTTATTAATGTTACAAAGTTCTTTAATTTATTTTCTTTTTATACCGGTATATTTATATTATAGACTTACAGGAAACAATAAAATAAGTATAATGTATATTTTTATAATCTTTATTTTTACGGTTTTAAGAAAGAAAAATTAAAGTGTGTAACATAAGTAAAATTCTTCATTTTTAAAAGTGAAACGCAACGTTTTTTATCTGTCAAATAGGTTCTCAAGCTGAGGTTGGGTTTGAGATTGTTTTATTTATACGGGCCTTAGACAATTTGTTTAGTGGCCTTTTCGCAGAGAATCAATTGCATGTAATTGACATAATATTTCGTTAACAGCACATTCATTAATCTTATTTAGACTATCTACAGTTTATCTACACTAACGTTTGTAGGCCGTTTTTGAAACATGCTTTTAAGATTTACAATATTCGAAGCTTAATCTTAACAAATTAAAATTATATTACACGTAGATTTGAGAAGGCACGCAAACAAATTAATTTTAGCTTTCAGTCAAGAGCGTAGCTTACATAAATAAAGTATTATAATATAATACGAGTGTTATAAGTATTTAATACTACAACAATAATTAAAGACATTTATTTTATTTTGTATAATATGCTATGCGATAATATTCATAAATCGGAGTAAATAAAATAATTTGTAAATGTATTACTTTTACTTACACAAAAAAGTCAACAAAAACTTCGTTGTAAAAGTTTTTTTTATAATACATGTTATTGTACAAGTAAGGACGGTAAATAAAATATTGTCAATCATAGTAACTTCCTTGAAAGTGCTACGCTCGTGCTTAAAACAAAATTGAGCCATTTAAAATAAGCAATACAACGATTAATGCTTAAATTTATAAATGAGTATAATTCTAATAATTATCTATACTTCTTTTTGAATATAACTAAATCGATGTACTTTTACATACATATTAGAATACTAGTAAAATACGTAGACACATTTTAGTATAAATGTACAACATTAAAGCAAACTTGCACCACTTTTCACAATTTTTTTTACAAAATAATTGAGACTATATCCATGTTTTTTTTATCTACAACTTTATAAAATAAGTTTTATTATTTAGTATCGATTTTTTTTAACATAATGGCGGATGTAGCGTTTTAGGACCATTTTTAGGTGCTACTTGTCGCTAAGGTACTTTTAAAAAGTAGTTCCGCACCTATCTATACGACAGGCTGGCTATGAACTCGTATCTCGCTACAGCAATTCGACAGGCGTAAATTGTACAATTGTGTGGCTGCCAAGTGTATGACGTTTGACAGCGATATTGTACACAATTGTAGGCTAATTGCCTACCGTTGTGTAGGTACGTAATTTATGTAATTTAAGCCTTCTGCGACAAACTTTTTGAAAAAAAAAATACTCTGTGGTACAAATAGGCCTCAAGGAAAATGAGTTACTTCTTAATAAAATTTGGAATTACTTATAAGTTGTATATACATTCTTATGACGATTACGTAATGATTCATATTGTAGTCTTATTATTGTACAATCAGAAGACATTTTTACCCAAAACCTAGTAAGTAAAACTAAGTAAGTAATAATTGCAATTATGTTATTGTCAGAAAAATAATTGAGACACTTTTATTAAAAATAATTAAAAATATAAATTCATTTTTGATGGCTTATGTCCAATGTTTTATAATGTTACTAAGTTTTGAAATGTGTGTCGGTTTCTGTATAATATGAACTTTAGAAATTTAAATTTATCAATTTTTGACATAAGCAGCAATTTAGTTTCATCAAAACAGTTCATATACAACTATGGCTGCTTATTAGTATGCCTAGGCCATTCAGAAATATGTAAAGAGACCTAAGAGTGTAAATTTCATTTTTTTATATTATTAAATTTTGATTATACTTTTGCTCTATTAAAGTGTTGTTTGAAAGAACAGGTTATTTTATAACATTAATGAAAAATCACGCTTAGTCCTTTCGCATTAAGTACTGTAATAATTTTCTTATGGTATAGTCTCTATTTTTAGTTGATAGTGTATATAGTAAATGCATCTTCTACTTGAAGATAGTTGTGGCATAGATTACATGTATTTTCCTGAAAATAGAATCAAATATTAGAACACATCTTTATGTATAATAAATCTAGCAAAATCACGCTTCAAAAAGTAACAAGATGTAATGTGTTTTGTGCAACTAGTGTGTCTGCAAAAAATTATAAACATACGAATATTTTTGACCGATGTAGGTTAAAATGTAGTGAGTAGGTATTTTATAAAAAAGTACCAGTAAATAATCTTCAAAAGTACTCGCATGTAAAATAAGTGTAAAAAATTCAATGTTTTTGACTTACCTACGTTTTGTCTGAATATTGTTACGTTAGGTAAAGATAAAATTGTAAAAGTGTAAAAAGCCATGAACTTGGTAAATATTATTAAAATGTTATGTAAACTAATTAATAAATGTCTTAATGTGAGTATTTGGCTTATATATATAAAAATGCCTTAAAACCTCTTACTAAAAACTAGTTTTCAATTTAAAAAAGGTATGATTTTCCTAAATGTAGTTAAAAAATATAAATACTCATATTTTTTCTGATATGAAATTATAATATAGTTTTACTATGTAACATTTTTTTTTAACTTACCTGTATTTTTTTGACTATAAAATAATGTGTCAATTGTTGATTTGAGGGTAATATTTTTAGTGGTAAAATTATATCAATCTTATTTTGTATAGAACAATACTAATACCTAGCGCGACAAAAGCACTATAAATTATATCTATAATATAGTCATGCAAAAGCGAAAAATAGGAAAAACACACAATGATTTTAGGAATTGAACACCCCAATATTATACAGACAATTTCGTACTAAATAATATCGGTCCCAATGATCAATATTTTCAATATTTATATCCAATATAAATATCCGTAGATTCAATATCCTATCCCAATAAAAACATAATTTAAGTGGGTATATTCACAATTTATCCTTGTTGAGATTCAATTCAGTATTCATTAATCAATCTAACAAAATATTAATTTTGCAATCTAATATCGGATAGTTATAATATTATGCAAGCAGATACAAAATGTGTGTTGCACCCAACATTGCAATAAAATGACCCGTGCTACGGCACATTTGTACCATATAAATGAAAGTGACTTAAACTCAGGCACGTTTTGCACCCAATAAATAAAGTGACTCATACCCAGGATACTTACAATTATGGGTGATAACCTGAGTGGCATTGGTATTGGTTGCGACAACCGTCCCGACGGCGCTCGCGTCGGGCGCGCCTCGGTACCGAACTAACCAAACATTTGTTTTATGTTATCACCTGCAAACAGCGGTAAGCCGAACATATGCCACAAGCCTCTACTCTACGCAACCAGAGGCAGGGAGCGGGAAATTAATTAAATCACACTTTTAATTATAAAAAATTAGCTTAATTAAACTCTAGGATCTATAATAATAGAACAGAAAGTCATGTGATCCCTGAAATGATTTATAGTATTCTGCTATATTAATGTAGCAATTATAATATTATCAAATTATATTTCGTAATTGAAATAAAGTAATTTTATTTTGGTTTCCGATTCTGTACTCGAAAATTTTAATTTCGCGCTCATTGAAACATTAGACACATCCCTAAAGCTAGAAACATCTAGAAGGATCAAGCAGACGGAAGAGCGGGCAGCTAACACTGCAGACCTAAAATGCTCAAGTCACATTCTGTAAAACAACATTTAGTTATTTGCAATTTTGTTTTAATCCACTAGAACATTGCAATTTTTGGGCCAATCTTGACAATATGTGACATTTCTCATGCTCTTCATGTTTACATCTACTAATTATTATTTATCTATTACTTTGAGACTTTGTTCAAAAAGGCGAATACTCCTACTAGTATCTATACTAATATTATAAAGCGGAAGAGTTTGTTTGTTTGTTTAAACGCGCTAATCTCAGGAACTACTGGTCCGATTTGAAAAAGTCTTTTTTTGTTGGATAGTCGATTTATAGAGGAAGGCTTTAGGCTATATAACATTGCTCTGCGACTAATAGGAGCGAAGCGTCAGTGAGAAATGTTGCAAAAACGGGGAAAATAAATTACATTTGGGGACTTTCATTGCCTGCGCTGCATAAACGGCTTCAGTCACTCGAAAACCACGTGAACTAAGTCGCGAAAACAGCTAGTTTATTATAAATGTGACAATTTGTAAGAATGTATTGATCTATGTATGTTTGTTACTCTTTCAATAACTACTGACTACTTTTCATGAAATTTTGTATGGTAGTAGTTTATATTCTTGATTAACACAAAGGCTCCTTTTATATAAAATGTATAATACATATTGTAGCGGTAAAATCGTGCACGGTTCCTGTGGGATTTCATTTTGCGAGTAGGAAGTAGCAGAATATCTTGTGTGTAAAATATAGCATCGACGTAAGATTGCAGCCTCGTAAGACACGCGCATTAGTAAAATGCCGTGTGGCACAAAAACTTAATACATCACGACGTATTCTAAAATGTTTAAGTTACAGTTTGAACTCAATTTTCTCGAAATTAGAATTTTGCTATAAATCACCTCCATCCATTCGTGTCTTATTTTTTTTTTAATTGCGACCGTATGAAAGCAAAAACAATAACCTTGAAATACGCTTTTTCTGGACAAAGTCTTATCGGTACGGATAAAATTATCCTAAAAAATATAAAAATATGTATCCAAAGTCCAAAGTATTAGGATACTCATGAATATCGGCTGCGATATCCAGGAAAAGCATGGCAAATGTCACTTCGACTAACATACACTAACATCAAAGGCATCGCTATACAAACAAGAATACTCACCGAACAGTAATCCTATAATCACTATACCAATGACTCCCATTATTATCATCATCTGAAATAATAAAAAGTTTAAATATTATGAAAATAAGAACCCAAAAAAGTATATTTGTTAAAAAATATTTAATTAACCAAAAAGTATAAGTAATATAATTTTTAGGTGATGCATAGTTTATTTTTCGAAATTAATCTTTTATGTTTAATTCTTCGGTTGTCATATTAATATTGATAATATTATGCCGTGTTACGATAGCTGAAAATTATTGTCATTTTAATTATTTACCTTTAAATTCTGTAACCAGAATTTATTTTTCAAACTCTTCGCCTGCTGTTCAAACTGTGATGCGCCTTGCTGCAGAGCATCTGTTACAACCACAATACAACAATTTAGCTAGTGCTAACAAAACATATAAGGAATTGCTCCAGTATTTTAAGTGAACACTTCTTCGGGGCGTTGTGCCCTTTTTGTGTTCTCGCTCTTTAGGACACGTGACCTGATCGAAAATTCGTAAGACGGAGGGAAAAAAAGACCGCCGTCGTGGCGCAGGAAAGGGAGTTATATCCCCCTCTCATTCTACCGCACTGATTAAATATTTGCCTGCTCCTGCTGTTTTGTTTTTCATTCTTCCGGCACTCCCGGAGTGAAATCGTTTCGTTAGATAGAAGACTTCATTCAACGTTCTATTACGGCCGCTATATCACGGGGACGCCATCCAAGGAAACCATAGATTTAATAAAGCAGGATTTTTAAATAATAATAATAAAATACCTGCTCTATCATCCAACTCCGATAGCTTGGCGTCTCTGTCTAACACCTTCTCCACATTGGCTTTCATGATGTCCACCACCTGGAATGTCAAAAATATGAAAAATAATAGGCCTTAAATCGTGGGAAACTCCCTAGGTAACTCTCAGTACTTATAAGAAATCATTATTAGCCTGTTCATAGAGAAAGGGCATACCATTCGTTACTTTGAGCATGATTAAACAGGAAATTTGGACATAAATGTATGTTACCATGTTACTTAGAATTCAAAACATTAGACCGATGGTAATTAATACTAGTTCAAAATAAGCTAATTAATTGGTACTCTGTCAGTTTTGTAGGTCCCGCTTAAGTTAAGGGCTACTACTTTTTCATTGATGTCTTGTTTGATTGATTGATTGATAGACCATACTTTGTCAACATGTGCCTGTTTCTGCTGCGGGACGTGCGGCTTCAGATTATCTTCCCAATTGATTGATTGATAGACCATACCTCATCAACATGTGCCTGTTTTTGCTGCGGGACGTGGGGCTTCAGATTATATTCCCAATTGATTGATTGATAGACCATACCTCGTCTACATGTGCCCGTGTCTGCTGCAGGGCGTGTGGCTTCAGATTATCTTCCCAATTGATTGATTGATAGACCATACCTCGTCTACATGTGCCCGTGTCTGCTGTGGGGCGTGGGGCTTCAGATTATCTTTCCATTTGATTTATTGATAGACCTTACCTCATCAACCTGCGCCTGTTGCTGCTGCAGGCGGCGCTGAGCGGCGATCTGCTGCGGGGTGCGAGGTCCACCGATGATCTCGCCATCTGGCCCCGTCTGCGGCTCCGGCGCCGCCAGCTGGTTGGGGTCTCCACCTTCCGCGGCCCTGCACCATCATTTATTTATTGTGAAAACCAACAGCTTAATATATATACGATTTTAGAAGTTAATACTGTACAAATAATATAGCCAATAACAGGTTTCCCATAAGTAACAACACAATGTGAACCAAAAATGTAATATTTGGCTTCTATGATATCCGGTTGAAAATAATAATAGTTTTATATATTACGATGAGATTAACAAATAAAGAAACTGAAATGATATAAGAATCTAAAGTTTGTGCTGCTATCTTATGCGTAGTGACAAGTTAGGTACCCAGGATGTATTATGTAATACCTGTATGATTAATTATCATAATATGCCCATATGATGATCATTACAAATGTCGTCCAAAAATAGATATAGGAGAAACTGCCAGAGTAAGCATAGCACCTCCCCATAAACCTTTCGTGTGGTTATCAGAATAGGCAACAGAAGAATATAATATACCCCGAAATTAGCAGCGCTTCAGTAGACTTTGTAATTATCTTACAACTGCCTTCACTGATTCGCCTGCAAAGCGTTTCAAATGTGGTTATTAATCTGTTGGTGCAACTCAAAATCAGCTACAATTTGATACCCAATCAATTTTAATTAAAGACAAAAGAAGAAAGTATAGGTTAGTTAGGTTAAGTAAATTATGGGTTAGTTTAAGTTTATACCTACTGGAGTATTATAAACGAAGAGTTGTTAACAATTACCGGATAAAAATAGTATGTATAATATGAAGACAGCAACCTATACTAATTTCATTATTCATATTTATTTTGTTAATGATAGCACACCCTGGGAATAAGGTGGCCACTTTCGAGGCTACTTCTATTTTATAAAGTATACTTTTGTAAATTGTAATTTATGTTAAGTTATAACATTGTTCTATATATATTTTTTAAAAAGAACAATTTTCCCATCTTTTTGCTAAAAGGTGGCCCCGAGCGAGCTTCTTACGCCGGTTCTTCTCGCCGGGTTAGTCCCCGAACCGGTGGTAGGTCATCATGTAGGACAATTCTAAAAACTCTAGTGTTAGTTACTAACCTATTTGAAAATAAAAGATTTTTCATTTTTATTTTCATTACATTATTACGAATATTTGTTATCAATTATTGTTGATGCTTGGGCTACTAGAGTCTAATTATAAGGCTTCATTATGACGTAATTTGAACCCTCATTTGTACTGATTGAATGTAAATTGTAGTATGGTATCAGATAGTTAATCTATGAATACTGTATCATTAAATGTAAAATGTATAGATCTCATAATTGATAACATAATATTAACAAGTGCATAGTATATAATCAATACACTATGTTGGCGATTTGCCATGTACATGTAGGTCATAGTTGCATAGAAGATAAGATTTTTTACCATGAATGACACAAGTTTTACCATGTAAGCTTAGAATTTTTTGATTCAATATTTTATTTTATTTTTCTACAACATAATAAAATATCCTTACAACAGATTTTTTATCTAACAACTAGATATTAACAAATCATATTGATTAATTAAATTATTAACTAGATATGTTATTGAATGTATTGGTTCTTGGTGGAAATTCATGTCGGACAGTCGAAACTAGTCGTGCATTTTATTAATTTGAATCTACACTAATATTATAAAGCGGAAAGATTTGTATTTTTGTATGTAACGACTTAACTCAAAAAGTACTGGACTCATTAGAAAGCTACATTATCACTGAGTAACAAAGGCTATATAAAAATCAATTGCTGTTCGTTAGTCTCGCTAAAACTCGAGATCAGCTGAACTGATTCGGCTATTTTTGGTCTTGAAATATTCGTGGAAGACCCAGGAAGGTTTACACGGTTTCCATGCTCAACGAAGTGGGTACGGCTCAGCTAGTATCTAATAAAATAGAAAAAGTACAAGTAATCTGTCTATTAACTAAATGTTTTCCGCGACTTATTGAATTCAAACAAAGTTATAAACATTTTCTAATATCTTATAGCGTTGTTTCATTAAATTAAAACATGTGGCTCGCGAGTTCGTTAATACAGTATGATTCATCGCTAATTACGACAACGACGTTCGAAAACCAAATGGAATTTGACATAAGCTTCGCTAAGTGACATACAAGTTCGCTGGACATGTATTAGAGTTATAGCAAACATACATAAAATGACAATTGTCAGCAATATTTAAAAAAATAGAATTTACTTACATTTCCTTCTCTATAACTTTTTTAAATTACTTAACAATCAAGGGACGACGTTCATCGGAATTAGATATTAATTTCTTATCGATCTATCCAAGATTAATTCTCATGTATTGAAGTCATTTTCGGACGATTCTATGTTGCCCCTGAGGAGTATCATTTTCGGCAATATCGGCATTACACTATAATAATAATAATATCTATGAACGCTTCACAGCACGTCAATCTGGAGCCGAGCTAAGTATCCGAAAAAGTTGTGTTACCGGGATAACGGAAATATATTTAATACTTTTATATTATACACATATTTAAGATTTTATTTATTTCTATTTTATACACAAATTTTATACAAATCCATGATTGAATAATAAAACTTTTTGTTTCCTCGGCGGTATTCGAATCCGCGACCTCTCGCTCGAGCACCAACGCACTCAACCACTGCGCTACGGAGGTACACTGGTACCTTCCATCCCGTACGCATTCTAAATTATTTTTTATCTTTGTTTTTTTAATTGTGTAAACTGTTATTAATATTAATATTAATCTTATTTTATATTTTAAATCTCATTTTTTTTTATTTGCTTCTACTGTTTTTTAAAGTGTATGTAATGTGATGTCTAAAGTCTAATAAGTGTTTTTCAATTAATTTAATTTTATTATTACTACTATTATGTATTACAGACATTACGTTCACATTTAATTTTACTACGTAAACTCATCTATTGAACCCTCTTTAATTGAACTCAGCTTAATTAAGCTGTTTTATGTTTTTTCTTTTCTACCGTAACGCTTATACTATAACTGATCAATTGATCAGTTATAGTATAAGCGTTACGGTAGAAAAGAAAAAACATAAAAAATATACTCTGCTAAACTCCTTACCCTTCATTGGCTACATCATAGTCGGATAAATCAAGAAAATAGTGCATATCATTTGGCAAACGTAATCTAGGTTCCTCCCAGATTTTGGCAGACTGCCAGGTCTTTGGCAGTTTAGGTCATCCGATGTTTTTACTGGTTTTCATATTATTCTTATTTCAAATAAATATTTAAAAATATTTAATATCTTAAGTCAATACTTAAGAAATAATAATTTAGTAATTATAATCTAGTAACTATAATCTAGTAACTAGTAATTATCACAGAGGGCGATCAATTTTAAGTATCAACTAATAAAACTTATTACAAGAACGCAAACTAAGTTATACAATTTTCAATGTTCCTGTGTCATGGGATGTGTATTAAATTTGTGTACAATTTAATAAAAATCTTAAATATGTGTATAGTATAAAAGTATTAAATATATTTCCGTTGTCTGGTACCTCTATCACAAGTTCTTCGGATACTTAGCACCTGGCCAGATTGACGTGGTGTGGAGCGTCCATAGATATTATTATTATAATATAAACTACATTAAACAGCGGAGCTAGCAGGAATTGCCTGCTATATATTATGCCTTGCCTGAGTATAGTATGAAAATTATGTCAGTCTACATCCAATTGAGATTCGAAGGAAACTGGAAGACTTCCCACTTCTCCTTCATTCTTCTGATTAATTTCGTTGCGGGTCCCAAGACAGATCTAGCGTATCCCTCAGACACCCCTGACATCATATCAAAGGGCTTTACTAAAGCTAACTGCTAACTGGTTGAAAAATATGGTATACTTATGAAACGTTTTATCTATAAATATAATAAATCTGTAGAGGGGTCATGTCTGTACATTAAGAATATTTAAGTGAAAATTAAAAAAAGGGGGTCTATATAAGCCACAGAACCTAAAAATAGCATTTTTGAAAAAAATGTCTGTCTGTCTGTCTGTCTGTCTGTCTGTCTGTCTGTCTGTCTGTCTGTCCATATGGGAATGTTTGTCGTCGCATCACGCTAAAACCACTGTATGGAATATAAATGAAATTTGGCAGGCAGGTACCTTACGACCTGAAGAGCATTATTGGAAACTATTATTCCGAAAAACGAAAGGGTTCCCGTGGGATCTTCAAAATATTGTAGCTACCTATTTGACGGTATTTCAGCCAAACTACTCAACGTATTTAAATGAAATTTGGCAAGCAGGTAGCTTATGATCTGAAGAGCATTATTGGAAATTGTTATCCCGAAAAACGAAAGGGTTCCCGTAGGATCTTCAAAAAATTGTAGCTACCTATTTGACGGTATTTCAGCCATACTACTCTACGTATTTAAATGCTATTTGGCAGGTAGGTAGCTTATAATCTGAAGAGCATTATTGGAAATTGTTATACCGAAAAACGACAGGGTTCCCGTGGGATCTTCAAAAAATTGTAGCTACCTATTTGACGGTATTTCAGCCAAACTACTCAACGTATTTAAATGAAATTCGGCAGGCAGGTAGCTTATGACTTGAAAAGCATTATTGAAAATTATTATTCCGAAAAATGAAAGGGTTCCCGTGGGATCTTCAAAAAATTGTAGCTACCTATTTGACGGTATTTCAGCCAAACTACTCAACGTATTTAAATGAAATTTGGCAGGCAGGTAGCTTATGATCTGAAGAGCATTATTGGAAATTGTTATCCCGAAAAACGAAAGGGTTCCCGTAGGATCTTCAAAAAATTGTAGCTACCTATTTGACGGTATTTCAGCCATACTACTCAACGTATTTAAATGCTATTTGGCAGGCAGGTAGCTTATAATCTGAAGAGCATTATTGGAAATTGTTATCCCGAAAAACGAAAGGGTTCCCGTGGGATCTTCAAAAAATTGTAGCTACCTATTTGACGGTATTTCAGCCAAACTACTCAACGTATGTAAATGAAATTCGGCAAGCAGGTAGCTTATGACTTGAAGAGCATTATTGAAAATTGTTATCCCGAAAAACGACAGGGTTCCTGTGGGATCTTCAAAAAATTGTAGCTACCTATTTGACGGTATTTCAGCCAAACTACTCAACGTCTTTAAATGAAATTCGGCAGACAGGTAGCTTATGACTTGAAGAGCATTATTGAAAATTGTTATCCCGAAAAACGACAGGGTTCCCGTGGGATCTTCAAAAAATTGTAGCTACCTATTTGACGGTATTTCAGCCATACTACTCAACGTATTTAAATGCTATTTGGCAGGCAGGTAGCTTATAATCTGAAGAGCATTATTGGAAATTGTTATACCGAAAAACGACAGGGTTCCCGTGGGATCTTCAAAAAATTGTAGCTACCTATTTGACGGTATTTCAGCCAAACTACTCAACGTATTTAAATGAAATTCGGCAGGCAGGTAGCTTATGACCTGAAGAGCATTATTGGAAATTGTTATCCCGAAAAACGTAAGGGTTCCCGTGGGATCTTCAAAAAATTGTAGCTACCTATTTGACGGTATTTCAGCCAAACTACTCAACGTATTTAAATGAAATTTGGCAGGCAGATAGCTTATGATCTGAAGATCATTATTGGAAATTGTTATCCCGAAATACGAAAGGGTTCCCGTAGGATCTTCAAAAAATTGTAGCTACCTATTTGACGGTATTTCAGCCATAACTACTCAACGTATTTAAATGTAATTTGGCAGGCAGGTAGCTTATAATCTGAAGAGCATTATTGGAAATTGTTATCCCGAAAAACGAAAGGGTTCCCGTGGGATCTTCAAAAAATTGTAGCTACCTATTTGACGGTATTTCAGCCAAACTACTCAACGTATGTAAATGAAATTCGGCAGGCAGGTAGCTTATGACTTGAAGAGCATTATTGAAAATTGTTATCCCGAAAAACGACAGGGTTCCTGTGGGATCTTCAAAAAATTGTAGCTACCTATTTGACGGTATTTCAGCCAAACTACTCAACGTCTTTAAATGAAATTCGGCAGGCAGGTAGCTTATGACTTGAAGAGCATTATTGAAAATTGTTATCCCGAAAAACGACAGGGTTCCCGTGGGATCTTCAAAAAATTGTACCTACCTATTTGACGGTATTTCAGCCAAACTACTCAACGTATTTAAATGAAACTTGGCACAAAGGTAGATTGTAACATGAAATAACCAACATAATATTTTTAACTGACTTACAAAAAAGGAGGAGGTTTCTCAATTCGTAAATATATGTTTGTTTTTTTTTGTTTCTTCGCGGATATCTTCATCGTTTCTGAAACGATTTTAATTTTTTTTAATGTTGTGTAGGGTATAATTTAAATTTGATCCCATTGTCACCAAATGGTGACCTGATGATGGGATCCGTGAGGAATCGAAGGAAATCCTCAAAATTTATGTGGAATAATATATTGATTTTGATTTTTTCTGAAGTAGTCTAAGCATATATTACCAAACAGTTAGGTTTTGCACCATATCCTGGATCTATAATATCAAAAAATTTCACGTTTCAGTAAGCTATATATATATATATATATATATATATGTGTTGAAAAATTTCGCGCTGCTCTGGCTACCGCCAGAGCAGCGGTAGACTTTTTCTCTTTCTACAATTTTTTTTTATCTAATCGTTTTTGTTTTTCATTTTCCGTCCTCAAATAATCGTCGTCCCTACTCAGTCTATACCCATCACTAAAAATCTGAAAATTAAATAATTTTAAACAAAAAAAAACGACTTCAAAAGGTAAACTAAAAGGAACAATTAAATTTACTTCGCACAAAGTAATACTTATTTTCCAGTACAAGTGAAAATAATTATTACTTTGTGCGAAGTAATTTATTATTATACTTAGGTTTTGCAAATACGATTAATAAAGTATAAGCGTAGGATAGTTTTTTTTCAAGATATGAATGAGATGTCATAGGTACATTTAAATTAGAAAAGTTATGTCAATATAAGTAAGATTTTATGTTTTTCATGATATTTTTATTTATTAGTTTTTATGCTAGGTACGGCTTGGGTTTTTTCTTTCTTTTTGTTATTTTGTCGTCTAAAGCAAGTTAGTACTTTAACCGTAAAGTCCCAAAGTAGGCTACATGTTTGTTAGCGTAGGTAATTAATAAATAAAAAACCGGGCAAGTCCGAGTTGGAATTGCGCACCGAGAGTAGACTTTTAAAAAATTTGGCGCTCGGCGCCAGCAGCGCAGCGTCGGTGTGAAAACGATCATCGTCTGCAGTCGCTGCGGCGTAAAGTCCATACAAATCTCAGTACAGAGATGTTCGTCGCGTATATGAGTGTACTATCAAGTAGTCCCGTTCGCATAAAAGAAAAAAAATACTATACATACAGACGAATTGAGAACCTCCTCCTTTTTTTGAAGTCGGTTAATAATACACGGTCATTTTTCGAGCTGGTAGTAATAGGAATCGTTAGCATTTTCATAGAAAAAAACGGCCATTATTTGACAATAAATTATTATCATTACTCCATCGGCCTACTTCTTTTGCTTATGCACGTCTAATACCGTGTATAAAGAAGCATTAACTACTATAAATTAGTGATTTTAAATATCCAAACGACAGTGTTCATAAACTAAAAATGTATTTGAACTGCTGCCCTAAATCACTTTTCCACGCGTACGAAGTCGCGGGCACAGCTAGTTACTATATATTATTGTGTAGTATGTGTATCACATACTACACAATAATATACTTTTTGCCCTTTGTACCGTCTGTGCTTATCATACAATGCTATCAATACGGCCTTCGATATTTTTGTTGGTTCTGTAGTCTCTTCTAAAAATAATCTCAAACTAATTCTAGGGTCTAAATCTATAAGTTAATAATGTATTAAGCTTTTGGTAAAGATTTAAAATTATA
Source organism: Celastrina argiolus (assembly GCA_905187575.2). NCBI lineage: Eukaryota > Metazoa > Arthropoda > Insecta > Lepidoptera > Lycaenidae > Celastrina > Celastrina argiolus. The sequence goes on from LR994596.1 coordinate 13,128,682, forward strand.
TGCTATGTTTAGTAGTAAGATAACTCAACTTTAGTATTTAGTGCATGCTGTGTTCACATCCTAGAGGGATACATTCCCTAGTTTATTTTTTATAGATATAAGAAGCTTACATGTAATTGTGAATTGTATCCTGTTTTGTGAACCAAATTAACAAAAAAATATTATGTTTGGACTCCGTAAATAGAGTTTACTTACGTTTTTTTAATTATTATAGGAAAATTTGTGATGTTGGGGCACTTCTCATACAAATACGTAGATAGAGAAATAAATACAAATATATGCACAATGCAATTGTGACAATATAGTTAGTCTCATAATAATGTTTATTTATTAATCCACTGTCTATGTCACGGGAAGAAATAATTTTCGAGATAAAGGACCCTCCTCACTTACCGATCGGGAAAACTTTATTGTGTGATTGTTTTTAAAGAATGACAATATACTTATAAAATCCTTACAAAGTAATCAGTACTAAAAAGGCTGTAATCCCTAGAACATCTACAAAAATGTGCACAAAATATCTGTGTTACGTATTAAATTTTTTAACAATTAAAAATGTACGGCGAAATAAAAAAATCCGTAAAAATTATCACCGTCGTAATAATGACCACGACTTACTAATGAAAATGGCAGTAAAAAATCAATAAATCAAAAGAAAATAAAAAAATATTTAAATGCCAATGAAACTAAACTTGATTTTCATAATTTCGAAATATGGATGTTTCTTGATATTGGGCAATCATATTTGCTAATAATACAATTAAAAGCTAAAAAATATACCTCGACAAGGCCAATTAATAGCCTATGTTACGTAGACCATTATTACGATTCCATTGACACTTCAATGATTAAAATTAGATCAGTGGTTTAGGAGCGATCAATCACACATACATTCAAGCATAGATTGCCAAATCATTGCCTTTCCTTTTGGCAGCATAGTAGGGTAAAGGCTTTTTTTCCGAATATTCCCACAAAAAAGAAAGTTTTACAGTGTAGAAAGTAATCAGCAGTTTAGATTACGATAACGCGTTAAGGCAATAATTTACATAAAAATAATTTTGATAATTTAGAAAAACAATAATTTTCGCCTTTGTACAAGTACGTAAAACGCAACAAGCGCCTCGCTTTATTCATGAAAGCCCACAATATTTGGACATAGAAAATACAAAAAAAAACTATCTAACGAAAAAAACATGGGTTTACTTACATTTTTATGCTTTTCCTGCTTATTAACACTAAGAAAAAGCTCCAAACTAAGCTCCGGTACAGTGAGCTTGAGAAGTGCGCTTGGCGCAAAGCGAACTGAAGCCGGCCGCAGTAACGTCGCGCACACAAGCGCTTCGGGCTTGCGTCGTCGATGTAGGTCACTTTTTGTCCCATAACAATATATCTCCATGGTCCTACATATTTAATGTGTTGCAGGTTTTATGTGGCATGCTAGTTAATTATAATAGTCGACAAAGAAAGAATTGTGCATAATGTAAAGAGAGAAACTGTCACTTAAATATTTTTGGATATTATGTCGTAACGTATTAATTTTATATTGATTCTAAATACGGCTATTTAGATTAATACATTACGACGTGTTCTAAAATGTTTAAGTAAATAGTTAATGGAATCAGGCGTTACTTTGCGAAAATCCATAGCATAAAATTGAAATATGTTATGTGTTTCGCGGGATATTGCTAGATATAATATTTTTAAACTTTATGTTTAAGTAACAGTTTGAATTAAATTTTCTCAAAATTAGGATTTTGCTACATTTCACCTTCATCCATTCATGTCTTCAATTGTTCGTTAAAGTCTGGTAGGAATAAAATGAGGTATAGTTGGATATTATTAATCAATAAATGGATATTAGAAAATAATGTAAGTTACAGCGTTCAGGATAGTTAATTGTACAGTTTAGATAAAATAAACGTATGAGAATTGATTTGGATGATAGACGTATGATCAGGTCAAATCACATAATATTATTAACGTAATTTATAACTTGCAATTTACTGCGTTTCAGAGACTTTCAGACGTTTATTCATATTACAAAAATTATACAACAATGTTATTACTTTTTTCCCAGACAATAGACAGTTATTGTGTAGTCTTAACTTTACAAATTTATACAATTCCACAAAAATATTTATATTAAGATTAAAAAAAAGAGATGGTTCTCAATTTGGCTTGTTTTTTTTTGTATGTACACCGATTACTCTGAGGGTAGAGATCGGATTTGCGTGATTCTTTTTTTAATCGACGCATAATAGCTGCCATTTGGTCCCTTAAAAATTTCACATGCTTTGGCCCGGTAGCTTTTTATTTTATGAACATATTTCACCAATTTCCAGAGGTAATACATATTTGTCTGTAGCATCGTAGCTAACAAATGGATTTACCCTACTGTAGTTTACTTTAAAATAGAGACACTAAAATAGAATCTACGTTTAAAAAACCGACATTTATTGTAAAAATACACTAAAAAAGTATTATTTTATGTTTTTTAGTTGTTGAAGTTGGTTTTTTAAACGTAGTTTCTTTTTATCTATAAACAGTTGTGCACTCGACAGTACAGCAGCACGGTACTGCGCAGGCTCCGCGCTGCGTCGGCATCGATCGCCCCACTCGTGGGGTAGGTCCGGGCCGCCGCGCACGTGTGCCCGACATCAATGAACCAAGTCCAACTCGAACGGTATGGCTAAGTCAAAGGATTTAACAACTTAGCAGCTATTAGGACATGGCGACTTAGTAGGACATGGCGACTTAGTAGGATATGGCGACTTAGTAGGATATGGCGACTTAGTAGGACATGGTGACTTAGTAGGATATGGCGACTTAGTCATACGATATGGTGATTAATGGCCGGTACTGAAGTCTAAAAAAACTTCATAGTTCGTTCACAGTAGACATAATTACTACAGTATATACATTTTAAATACCGATCAATGAACTAAGTCTAAGTCTAGTAAATTGCAGTCAAAGGTAATGGCGACTTAGCCAAAGGATACACGGAACCTAATCTAATAGTCCCCTTCACCGATTTCGGTGTCGGTAGCCGATTTCATTGAAACCCACCTACGCAGGAGTTATTTTATAGTGTCCAAGTATGTGCACAATACACAAGACACTCTCTCTTCCTTTTACTCTCATAGCCCAGTAAGACGGTAAACCGACACGACAGGCGGGATAGGCAGGACCGACTTTTTACATGCCCATCCGACTCATGGATCATCTTTCTTATCAGACAATCAGGTGATCAGCCTGCATTGTCCTAAAGAAACTTGAAAACGACAGTTTTTTTGTTCCAACGCGGGAATCGAACCCACGACTTCCGGGTCGAGAGCGAAGCTCTGAACCACTAGACCACGGAGGCGTTAACTAAATATGAATCCGACGGTCGCAGTATACACCGTGCAGCCGCTAATGTAACTTCTAGTATTATGAAGTTTCATAAGGTGTTAACCGTGTTCCATTATCTACTTTGTGGCCAAGACACTTATATGTACATGTGTGTAATCCCTCCGTTTTTGAGAGCTTGGCTCTCAACTTTGATTCCAGGGTCGGAGAAACAAAAAAATGGTTTTATTTTGGTCACCAGACAGTCTGACAAGTCATATTGGGCATGTAAAACGGCGGTTCTGCATTTCTCCCACCAAACATGATCTCCCACCAGTCAATATATAATCAAAATATTTTATTTCCAAATGAGTCAAAGTCAACAAAGCCTTTTTGTTCCACCGATTCAAACCACCGGTTCAAACATCGCGCCCAGAAGAACCGGCGTAAGAAACTCGGAGTGTAGTGTAGGTTATCCTTTCCATTGGACTACAAGAGAAGAAAGAGAGTGTCCTTCTTCGCACACATATAGGCAATATAAAAGTAACTTCTGCGTAACTTGGTTTCAATGAAACCGTTACTGAAAACGGTGTGGGAGGCATATCGAGTTTTCGTCAAAAGCTTTATTGGGATTATTCTCTCGAATTAATTTTTCAACCGGATATGGTATCCCCTCTAGGGTATAACCTTTAATGGCCAAGACAAATTACTTAATTGTAATCTCAGCTTGATACTGCACAGGATATGTAGTCATCATAAAAGGACACAGGAAGTCAGGAATCGGGGACCCAATTTGGCATTGAAAAAGCTCATGGTGCAATCGAAGTTATGAATGGATGAAGGTGATATGTATCAAAATTCAGATTTCGAGAAAATAGAGTTCAAACTGTCACTCAAACATTTTAGAATTAAATGTAATATGTACATTAATCTAAAGATCCGTCTCTAGAACGAATGTACTTAATACGTTACATCATAACCTAAAATGTTTAAGTGACAGTTTATTAATTTTTTGGGTAAAATTTTTTGTGACATATCACCTTTATCCGTTCATGTCTTCTATTATTTTAGATCCTATGTTGCATTCGAAGAATCTTTTCACCCGACTACACAATTTTGCATTGTGTAGTGGAAGTGCAAGCCTATGTTATGTTTTTTAGCACTATTTAATCCCTGTGATAAAAATTTGGCCACAGGATCTAATTAGTTTTAAGGTTATTTCATGAAGGATCAAAAGTCTAACGTCGAAATAATGCATCCTGATTGTTAGAATCAAAACTTGGTTTTTAATTCTCTATGAAAACAGAGGAGTATTAAAAGTTTGACGAGTTTGTCTTATGGTACAGCTATGTATAATAATAAGCTCCCCTCACCGATTTCGGTGTCGGGAGCCGATTTCATTGAAACCAGGCCAGAGTTATTTTATAGTGTCCAAGTGTGTGCGCAATGCACAGAAGCACTCTCTCTTGCTTTTACTCTCATAACCCAGTGGGACGGTAAACCGACACGACTGGCGAGAGAACAGGCGCAGGACCGACTTTTTACATGCCCATCCGACGCATGATTCATGTTTCTTGTCAGACAATCAGGTGATTAGCCTGCATTGTCCTAACTAAACTTGAAAACAACATTTTTTGTTGTTCCAACGCGGGAATCGAACCTACGACCTCCGAGTTGAGAGCGAAAAAAGCTCTGAACCACTAGACCACGGAGGCGTTTTATTTTATGTATGTATGTGTGTAACATCGTAGGTTTGACACAGATATAATTGATGAGGTACTTTTTTTTAATTATTGTATGTGAAAATTTATGATGTTGGGGCATTTCTCATACAAACATAAAAATCAAAAGTAAGTCTTTCAGCGCTGGTACTTTCACAATATACTCTACATAGGAGGCACATACACACCCTAAAGTATTATCACTCATTTATTTTACACCTTGTATATAACTACACCTACACCTTTTACAACACCCCCGGATAAGTTTGACTGTATCCTTAAGTTCTTGTTGTTCAGTATGAAAAATTTATCCCAAAAATACTTAACACCCACTTACACACCATATAATTTGATAATTAATCACTTACAGATAACGAACTTCGTTATCTATACCAGCATTTTTACATCTTGAAGGAGTTTCTTTAATTAAGACATAGCTTTGTAAAATATCGATTGTTTGATAACTATCCATAAATATTTTTTGGTATTATTTTTAACCCTTTCAAATTTTAACTTGTCAATAACTTTTTACCCATATCTTATACAGGGTGTAAAAAGAGCAGTCACTATAACTTTGGTATAGGATTGTAGGGCCTTGACTGATTCTAGAAATGAATTTTTGTCATTATTTATTTTTTGAAAAAAAAATTTTTTTTTGCAATTTATTATTTTAGTCGCCAGGCTCAACTATTTGGAACAACGTTCTGCATTAAATTCTTAAATTTTATAATTTTTGCCCTAGTACGTAATGAACGTCTTACGCGTGCTATTGACCTCTCAGCGTAATCAGCTGATCGCTGTGTTGTGCACGTTGTACATTGACTATTTAAATTTTTTAAATTTTTAAAACAGTGGATTAAAAGCAAATGACTAGTACCAAAGGATATATCTCTTGCTGGCTGGTTATTACGCCACGAATTTATAGTGACTGCTCTTTTTACACCCTGTATATAAAATGAATTTATGTTCATTAGTCTCGCTTAAGCTCGCGATTTGGCTATTTTTAGTCTTGAAATGTTCGTGGAAGTCCCGGGAAGGTTTAAACGGTTTGTATGCTCAACAAGGTGGGCACGGGTCAGCTTAGTCTTATATATAAAAATGAATTGCTGTTCGTTAGTCTCGCTAAAACTCGAGAACGGCTAAACCGATTTGGCTATTAGAAATAGAAATATTCGTGGAAGTCCAGAGAATGTTTAAACGGTTTCTTTTTTTTAATGCTCAGCGAAGTGGGCGAGTTGTACTCAAACGATAGCTACGTTTGGACCGGCTGGACCAAATAGGCACTAAGGCCTTTGAGAAAATCGTAGTTACGGTTGCATTGTATTTTCTCCAAGATGTGAAGGATTGACGAGCGTTTGGCTTTAAGAGGAAACACAGTGGCTATTTATATACATCCATACACCTCCGTTCAAATATCAAAAAAAATTACCACACTTTTCGCTGTGGTTAAACATCCAGGAAATAAATTTTACTGCATTATACAATAAAATCTAAACATAGGAACCTAGCTCAAGCCTAGTTTTTGATGAAAAAAATATATAGTTTTGGAGGAGGAAACAGGGGTGTTTCCTCGTCCAAAACTGATGAGTCTTACTTAAAAAACTCCTCCATACAGTGGAGTTTCCTCTCAAGGCCGGAGATCGCAGGTACGACTCCCGCCGAATGAATATTTGATAGGTTTGTGTTCCTGAGTCCTGGATGTATGTTAAATATAATAAAAATCTTAAATACGCATAGTATTAAATATACAAAGGTATATCTGTTATCTGCTACCCGTAACACAAACTCTTCGAGAACATAGTACGAACCAGATTGACGTGGAGAGGGCAATGCTCGGTATTTCTCTACGTGATCGAATCAGAAATGAGGAGATCCGTAGAAAAACTAAGGTTGCTGACATTGCCCGTAGGATCAGTCAGCTGAAGTGGCAATGGGCCGGCCACATAGCATGAAGATTGGACGGTCGATGGGGCAAAAAGATCCTAGAGTGGAGGCCACGTACTGGCAAGCGCAGTGTGGGACGGCCACCTACCAGATGGACCGACGACCTGGTGAAAACTGCCGGGTCACGTTGGATGCAGGTGGCAATGGACCGGTAGCACTGGAAATGTATAGGAGAGGCCTATGTCCAGCAGTGGACGATAAAAGGCTGAAACGACGACGACGACGACGAGATTGACGTGGTGTGAAGCGTTTATACATATTATTATTTTGCATACTCCCTTCAATCGGGAACCGTAGACAGATGTTATGGATCATTATGGTCCATAACAGGTCCTATAAACAATCACAAGACCAAAGTGACATAAGTGAAAGAACGGCTAAAATAAAAAGGACGCGTTCACCGCGTAGTTCACATAGTTAAGGAAAAAGTACAGTCATCGACAGTGATGTAATGTTTAAGTACCAGTTAAGTGACCTGTGTGGTCCTCTGTACTCGGCCGTAAGGCGTACAAGTAAAAATAAACAATCATACTTAATAATACACAAGGCGTAACGTGGATAAGACAAATAAATAACTTTTAACCAAACATAAAAATTACACGTAAATTTGGATTTGGAAACTGGTCGATCAAGAGCTTTGATACGCAAAATTACCTTTGATTTATAGTAAATGTCTTTGTTGCTTATGTTCTAGGTGTCTAGTTGGTCAAGTTACATACTATAAATGTAAAATTCTTCTGTCACCAATAGATACACCATAACATTTAAAACCATAAAATATTCCCGAATTGTTGAGCAGTGCGCATTTCCTCATGATGAGTTTGCGATAAAAATACTCTCGATCACATAAATTTCCAAAAAAACAAAATCAAAATCGGTTCAACCGCGATGGGAGCTACGATATCACAGGACACACGTCTTACTTACAAACCTATTTTATTTTTTATGTATAGTTTTATTGCATTCAGTCATGGCCTACCATCCCATACAATCTATCTTTAATACAAAAAAAAAATGCAATAGATGTGACTGCTATTAACGTTTATAAATTATGAAATGTAAATATGCCGAATCAAGTACAAATATTGACATTAAAATAAAGATAAGCATATTTTTATCATCACATTGTGCTTCTGTCAAGTCTGTTTGAGCTTTTTTTCTTCACCGATGACAGGTGTATCCATGTTATACCACCTCATGATAAATACATTAAGTATAAATTTTATAAGCCCATTAAAATTAGGGCGGTCGGGCCCCGAGCAAATTGTTGAGAGCGTCGGCGAGCCAACAAAGGCCGCCGACTAATCAATTGCCCTGCGAGGTCCGGGCCCTAGAGCCCAACAGAAAGGCCCTAACCGCAGTTCAGTTTGTTTATTGTTTAGGTATCGCCTAACTGTTTGACTGAAGAGATTTTTTGTTTGCAGTTTTGTTTCTATAAATAAATTTTAAAAATTAGTTAGAGAACGTTTGTGTGCTCAAGGTTAATGATTTCATTAATGATTACACACCCTAAGAATAAAGTACATAGAGGCACCTTATTCCCAGGGTTAGAGCCAGGTTAAAACATTGTAAACTTTATTTTTAAAATGTTACTTTTAAGCCTTATCGTTGTTATGTAAATTATTTATTAAAAAAAAAGAAAGATAACAATTTTCCAATCTTTTTGCTAAAAGATGGCCCCGCGCAAGTTTCTTACGCCAGTTCTTGTCGCCGGGATACTTTTCGAACCCGTAGTAGGCATGTAGGACAATTCTATAAGAGTTTTTTACTAACCTATATGGAAATAAAAAGTTTTGAATTTTTTTTTTTGTTGTTTGTGCACTCTGTAAATAATGGTCTAAAGGAATTACTAATAATTGGGAAATTGGTGTAGGGAGAATGATTTGATATTATCACCCTTATTTATTGAATATTAATTCGAATACTAATACACTGGTAGTATGTTAGTATTCAAATTAATATTTAAAGTTAAAAAAGTTACTTGACCGACATGGTCAAAACATTGTATAAGTACAGAGCTTTTTAAGTATATAATATTTTTATTAGTGAGGCGTAGTAAGTATTTAGTTGTTTTTTAACATTAGTTTTATTTTTTATGTTAATTAAATGCGTTGAATTTCTATTTTATTAACGTTTAACGTAAATACATTAAATTTGAAGAATTAAGATTAACAGCATTTAATATGAAAACAAATTTCATGTTGGTTAAAATATGTAAAATACGACTTACATCACTTTGCCTCGATGACTGTGTATTAGACACCGACTCTTCATTATTTTATTAGCAAGCCTCCATACATAACTCAAACATCTAATACATTTATTAATTTCTACAATACTTTAATTACTATTATGCACCACTCAAATGTTGGTATTACGACAGCCGTATTAATTAATTATTATTTGTAATTATTCCAGAGTTATTAATAATATGCAGACGTTTTATATTGTGGCAATGTTTTGTTGTTTCCTTTCTAAATATTGCTAATGACCATGATATATTCACTTTGTACTTTTTATGTGAAGCAACAACTTTGTGTTCGAGAACGATGAAATTTGGCACAGTTTTAGTTTGTTTGACGGAAGATGTATAAAAGCTAACGTTTATATTATAAACTAACTGACCCGTGCCCACTTCGTTGAGCATGGAAACCGTGTAAACCTTCCCGGGACGTCCACGAATATTTCAAGACCAAAAATAGCCGAATCAGTTCAGCTGATCTCGAGTTTTAGCGAGACTAACGAACAGCAATAGATTTTTATATGGCCTATGTTACTCAGAGATAATGTAGCTTTCTAATGAAAAAAGAATTATTAAAATCGGTTCAGTACTTTTCGAGTTTAGTCGTTACATACAAAAATAGAAATCTTTCCTCTTTATAATATTAGTAGATGATGCTTAGATAGAGACAATCTTAATATTATTATATATATTTCTTGTGTGCACATACCACACGTATGTGACTGAACTCCTCCTAAACGACTGGACCAATTTTGATGAAATTTTTTGTGTGTGTTCGTGGAGATTCGAGAATGGTTTAGATTTACAATTGGAACCGATAGGTGGCGCTGCAGTCAGTATGTCAAGCAATTAATTAATAAGGCAATACGAAGTTTGCCGGGACAGCTAGTAGTCATATAAATTCATAAAATAATTTTTATTTTATGAATTAATTTTAATTTCACTCGACTGCGTAAATAAAGTATTCAGGGTGATTCATACTTATATTAAAAGCCAAATATAGGTAGAAATTCTCATTCTGGAAATGTATTTTCCTAAATCTTTTTTTATAAACTGTACTACATGTATACTCGGGCTATTAACTATATAATGAATCTATTCACTTCTTGTTTATTATAATAGATCCACCCCTGATCTGTATCTACAAACTGTAACATAAATTAGTGATAAAAAATTATTGACGTATTTCTTGAGTTATGTTTTATACGAAAAGATTTAAAGAAAAAAAAACTATTTTGAAGAAAACCAAATTTAACATAACATTTAAACACTCCTATGTAATGTGATCCCACACGTGGATTTTCATTAACATTAACAACTAGTTTATAGCCAATAATAGCTCAAATATATTTTTCTGACTGGAGAGGTAAATCATATTAAGCTTTATTGATTAATTAAAAAATATTTGGATGGAACAATTAATAATCGATCGATTGGATGGCGGCATGTCTCGTATTGTTCTTCGACATGCTTTCTTTCAGTTTTGCTATTTTAACAGTACAAGAGCATGATTAAATATTATCACTGTTTTATATTACACGTTGCAACATTTCATAGTTAACAACTAGTTCATAGCCAATAATGGCTCAAATATATTTTTCTGACTGGAGCGGTAAATCATATTAAGCTTTATTGATTAATTAAAAAATATTTGGATGGAACAATTAATAATCGATCGATTGGATGGCGGCATGTCTCGTATTGTTCTTCGACATGCTTTCTTTCAGTTTTGCTATTTTAACAGTACAAGAGCATGATTAAATATTATCACTGTTTTATATTACACGTTGCAACATTTGCATTAAGTAACAATAACAAAACTGAGCCCATTTTTGTTTAGTCCAATTCCCCCAGAGGTATCGAACCCACATCCCCAGAGGTATCTAACACGGTTCAGTTCCACTTACTCTTTGTCCAGGTAGTTAACATGCGATGGCTAAGTGCTCGCCGATCTGCTAACAGACAGGACTAACAGGCGCTGTTGACAATACTCATACTGCGGCTCGCAGGACCAAGCCATGAGCTGAAGCGGAAGGAACTAGATGCAATATAACAGGAGTAAAAATAAATGAGTGATAATACTTTAGGTTGTGTATTTGCCTCCTATGTAGAGTTTACTATGAGAGTACCCGCGCTGAAAGACTTACTTTTGACTTTGTTTCTATAAGAAATGCCCCAACGTCATAAATTTGCCCAGTAATTAAAAAAAAGTAACTCTTTTAGCGCCTTCAGAGTAAACTCTATATACGGGACCCATACACACCCTAAAGTATTATCACTCATTTATTTTACACCTTGTATAGCTAAACTATTGTCACTGATGACGATTGACACATACTGCAGTTTACAGCAACAAGGCTTGAGTTGAAGTTGACATAGGCATAAGCTGAAGCGATTTAACGAAGAACAAGATTAATTACCGGACACATAATTTTGGGCCAAAATATGATGCGAGCAAGTGATGAACTAATGCAATTAAATATGTATAACCCATTTCATACTTCAATTTTCAATATAGCTCTAGTTCATTTTGTCGCATATTTTGATATCACGGCACAGCATGCACTGACACTGAAACCATACATATATAATATGTAGGAGCTGGATATGAATATGAACACAAAACGAGACGGAAGCGCATGTTTCGTTTTGTGTCAGTACTTGTAAAGCAAAGTAAATTTATAAAGTGTAATGAAAAGTAAATTTATAAAGAAATTGTGATTACGAATAAACGAGTGATATTGTAACTCTATTTACTTTCACGATTTACCCACGAAAGCCCATAGTATCCGAAGGAATGATCTTAAATCATGAGAGCCCATCCATAGAGAGACATATAAATAGTAAATACGTGAATGGGGCTTGAAAATGCGTTTCTGATTTTTCAAAAAAAAATTATATGATCTTAAAAATTTTAGCATCGTATTTATAAGTAGATTATTGTAATGAAAAGTCAATCACAACTCTATGGACTTCAAAAAATAACTTTAGTATAAGTACATAAAGCTTGTGTCTTGTACCAATAAAACTTTTATTCATTGAAATCGCACTAATCCTGTAACTTGGACCAACGTTGCTGTTATTTAAATCATATCTTGTTTATAAGATACAAAGTGATATAAGTAACATATAATATGTTTTGTCGCGTGTATGTGAAATGCCGGTCTGTCGCTACCTGTCGCTACTGTTTTTTGACGTGGCCCGTCACTGTTGACAGGTTAATATTTGAACACTCCGGCACTTTGACGTTTCATATTGACAGTGACAAAATTCCACATGTGGATTTTGCGTTATCACTTATAATGAGCATTAGGCTGCGTTTCCAATGCGGAGCGGGCGGGACAGGAGCTTGCGGTGCCCGAATTGACCAATCACTAGGTATGCTCGTAATCCCCGCTCTGTTACCACGGAAACTGGACGAGCATAGTGATTGGTCAATTTGGGCACCGCTAAGCTTCTCTCCGTGTCGCTCTGCGTCAGTGGAAACGCAGCTTTATGATTATCAGCTTGTTTTGTAATATTTGATGCGTAGGATCCTTTCGTGGTCGGTGGAGTCATAGTGGGCTCGCGATCCTGTTGCCAACCTGAAGTGTAATTATACTGGGAAGTGTACCGGTTGAGTGTTGGCGTTGCGCCCATTCTCCATCTTTCCGGGCTCAGCAGAGCTCATCAGGCAGTGCGTATGTGTACGCAAGTGGAGTCGTAGATAAGTATAACCGCTGATCGTACACTTCACTAACGATATAAATTGTGTAAGAAAAATAATAACTTTAATGGCAATAAACGATTTTCACGAGTCCTCCCTTCGATTTTCCTTTCCTTCCTTAAGTTCAATACATTTTGGGCTAAAGAACATCCAGCATCACCATCAACATATATGTAGGGTTCTCTACAGTATACGAGTATGAGAACATACCCAAAGATAGGATCATGGGGATACTAAAAAGCATTTTCTCGATACCCAATAATAATATAATTATTCACATTGAGAAGAGTATGTTTGTAATAGTCCTTATTTCACCAATCATCTTTAAACGCGCTTAACAAAGTTACACTGATCGAAAACCGTACGTCAGCGCTAAGCGTCGCTTTATAACGTTGATGAAACAGGCGCTTAATAATTGTTGGGAACTCTCAGTCATGAGTTCCAAACGAGGATTTCACTTGCTAGGTAATTGTTGAAAAAATCCGCGCTCCAGATACCAAGAAAGTCTGTTCCTGGAATCTAGTAGCTTCAACCATATACGTATAACTGAGTCTCCGCTGTTGGATCAGCAATTAGCGACAGCAGGACAACATTGTCTTAAACCCACGTCAGGTTCGCAGCCATTGCAAATAATTAACGAGTGACTGGGAACAGAATAGACTGATTAACTGAAAAGCGTTAGTTCACACTAAGACGAGATGGATTTTTAATGCAGCGATTCAGAATTGAACTTTATAAGCTACACAAGAAGATATATTTTTCAGTAGTTCGAATTTCGATCACCGGCGGATGCTTTTTCGTTATTGTTGCGACAAAAAAATGAAAAATGGTAACATGTAAAAAAAATAGATTTTGACAAAAAAAATACATACCCAAAATGAAGAAAGGTAGTATAATTATTGTATCTCAAAGTTATAGTGACTTTTCTTTTTACACCCTGTATATTCATATTTACAGAAGCAAGATGGGAGACTAACAGTCATAGTGAAATATCCAATCTAATAACATCATTAGATTATTAAAATCCCTCTCACAGACGATATAAATAAATAATAACTTGAATTTAACATACATATAACTTTTACGTTGCATAGATTAATTTAACATCATTGATGTAAAGTCGATGGTCAGGTTTCCATACAAAACAAGCATGTTCTTCCATACTGAATAATATGTTAGATGAACCTGTAATAATTCTGATTCTGGAGATTAATATTAAGAAAACTCTGATGAGACGCTCATCATACCACATATTCTAAGTGATGAATGTGGCATCCTCTCCAAAAAATCGGGAAGTTATTCAGTATACCTGTTACCTATAGATCGATTCTGCTAATTAAATCCTTCAAAAGATTGTTTAAATATAAAGAGTAACTATAATATTTACTGAGATATCGTGTTTTTATTTAAGGGTCACTCCTACAAATAGTTAAATACGGCCAGCATCGAATGTATTCAATATTTCTAGATAAGATTTTCCACTAATTGCCCCGGGAATTTATGGAATGGGGTTTGTCGATCGATACGTATTGTAACGAGAGTTCCCATCTTTAAACATATCGATGTTTGCAACAGCAAAATGTATAAACGTCATATACTCGTAATTGATGGAAAAAAATCTAACTTTAAATCAAACAAGTTTTGATTGGTTCAGACAAACATGAGTTACTTACTAGACGATTAATTTACAAATAAAATTAAAATAAAACTAGTTAAGGTTAATTCGTATCAATCGATATTTCTGTTGCAATCCTCGTGAATTGCAACGGAAATATCGATTAAAATATATTAGGTGCAACCTTGAACTGAAGTTCAAATAATGAAGTCTAATAACATCGTTTATAAATATAATAACGCTTTTATTAGTAAAATAAACGAAGAGTAAAAATATGTATTAAACTAGTTAGAAGCGTTGTCGTCATGTAAAGTAAATATTTGAGATGTTTTGAACGAAGTAGGGCTAGTGTTGACCTTTAAGACTTAGGGTGTGTTTCACCAAGCAATGTTAAAGTTAATCATTCATGTTAGGCAAATATCCTTAGTCTTGATTTCACCAACGCATGTTAGTGTTAGCGGCTTGTTAAAATACCATGCATTCTCATTCATTGATAGGAATTACGAGAGGAACACCATGATATTTAACGAAGGATTAACTTTGACATTGCTTGGTGAAACACGCCCTTAGTTTATCAATTAATGTTGAGTTAAAGAAGAAAATAATATGTTCCACATCTGGGCGGTCCTTGCCATATATTTGTATTACCTATATCCTAATTTATGATGCCATCGCGATACATTCGTTATTATTAATAACAATAATAATAGCTTCCCTCACCGATTTCGGTGTCGGTAGCCGATTTCATTGAAACCAGGCCAGCTACGCAGAAGTTATTTTCTAGTGCCCAAGTGTGTGCGCAATACACATAGACCCTTTACTCTCATGACCCAGTAAGACGGTAAACCGCCACGACTGTCGAGAGAACAGGCGCAGGACCGACTTTTTACATGCCCATCCGACGAATAGGTAATCTTTCTTGTCAGACAAACGGGTGATCAGCCTGCATTGTCCTAACCAAACTTAAAAACAACAGTTTTTGTTGTTCCAACGCGTGAATCGAACCCACGACCGGTCGAGAGCGAAGCTAAGAACCACTAGACCACAGAGGCGTTACGATGAGGCTGATATAGCCTGTAGGTTACAAGCCTATATAAAATCAATAAATTTAAAAAAATCTATTTCTTTAGTCTATGGACATTTCTCGGCGTTTCTAGTCTATAACATTACAAATCCAATTGCAGCCATAACTAGACCATTTAGCGTGTGCCCGTAAAGAGCGGTGTCACCCAAACTCTGGATGAAAAGAAAAAAATATTTCGGCGTTTCCAACATTATGACTTACATGGTAATAGGGCTGGCGGGTGCCACTGCATCTGTTCTACAAACTGTTGGTACAGGGTGCTTTGATGTGTTGTTGATTCGTTTTTTTTTTTTTTTTGAAAAATAGTAAGTATAGTAACAAAAAATATGAACAGTGTAACAATATTAGACGGTATTTAAAGTATTTTCATGATAACTATATTATGTTATAAAAATAGTTAACCTATATACAGTGTGTACTACGGTTCATATACAAGGCCGAATATAGTGTGAAAAGAATGACGCGTTGAGCATTTTTTGTTTTGGCACCTTATATATAAATAAGCTACCACAACGCGACACAAAAAAATACAAAGTTCTTAAATGACTATAAGGAGTTATTACGTAACAATAATAATATCACACACTAATTGGTGTTGTTGCATTGAAAATTTTTACTTTTTTGCCACAGTTGTTTAAAAGACAAGGAGTCCACTATACATGAGCAAGTGTATAATATCAAACAGTGTCAATGTTCTCCCTTTTTTTTCTTTTTATCGACGATCGAATATGACGATATATGACGATCCGGGTGACGTATTAACAATCATAAACTCACAATTTTTCATATTAATGTGACTCTTCTAAATAATTGGGATTAAGATAAGATATTGTTGAGAAAAAAGTAACACCATGTATACACTATTTTGGTAGCCGGCGCGGGCAGTGGCGTGTGTACACACAGCCTTCTCGCGCTCGTGGCACTTCCGTTGAAGCCTGCAGAATGTGCGATTTTAGCCTATTTGTGACATATAGGCATTTATAAATGGGAAACAAACAGACATATAGGCAAACAATTGGCTTAATCATAGTCGCTCGGGGACGTCGTGATAGGCTATGGAAAAGCTACTGCTGGTTTTATTTTTTTAAACAGAAGCAGTAGTATCTGAACCGGGGAAAATATATTTTGGTCTGCAGCTAAATGTATGTAGATATAATGCCTCCCACACCGATTTCGGTGACGGTGGCTGGTTTCATTGAAACCAGGCCAGCTACGCAGGAGTTATTTTATAGTGCCCAAGTGTGTGCGCAATACACAGAAGCACTCCCTCTTCCTTCACTCTCGTAGCCCAGTGGGACGGATAACCAACACGACTGGCGGGAGACAGGCGCAGGATCGACTTTTTACATGCCCATCCGACGCATTGATCATCTTTCTTCAATCAAGTGATCAGCCTGCATTGTACTAACCAAACATGAAAACAACATTTTTGTGGTCCCTACGCGGGAATCGAACTCACGATCTCTGGGTCGAGAGCGAAGCTCTGAACCACTAGACCATGGAGTACTGTTATATCAGAATTAAAACTCAATAGCATGCAATTTCTTTATTATCTAAGACTCATCTTCAGCTAATTCCTCCTCTGCCGCTATCCTCTGCGCCGCTGCAAACTCGTAGTGGCACACGTCCATCTTCACGTGGTGGTATTCTGAAAATTAGTCACAGTATCATCAGTGTATCTGTTTTTGCAAAGATGAATGGACCAAACCGCTAATTAACATAACAAAGCAGCTTTTAGCATTTAGGCAGCTCATAAAGTCACTTGCACTGGTCCACCAGCTTGCAATACGTCATCACCTACGAGGATTATTGACTTCATGACTTACGTTTTACTTAACAAAGCAGTATTTGGCACTTAGGCAGCTCATGAAGTCGCTTGCACTGGTCCACCAGCGAGTTTCATCATCTACGAGGATTATTGACTTCATTACTTACGTTTTACTTAACTAAGCAGCATTTGGCACTTACGCAGCTCATGAAGTCGCTTGCACTGGTCCACCAGCTTGCAATACTTCATCACCTATGAGGGTTATTGACTTCATGACTTACGTTTCACTTAGCAAAGCAGCTTTTGGAACTTAGACAGCTCATGAAGTCGCTTGCACTGGTCCACCAGCTGGCTTCATCATCTACGAGGATTAGTGACTTACGTTTCTTCTCATCACAGTTGTACTCGTACATGTCGCATATGTCGAGGAACGTGCGGGAGATACCCAGCGTGTCCTGGCCGCAGCTGATCACGAAGTTGTGCTGGCACTGGTCCACCTACTTGTACTTCATCACCTACCAGGATTAGTGACTTACGTTTCTTCTCATCACAGTTGTACTCGTACATGTCGCATATGTCGAGGAACATACGGGAGATACCCAGCGTGTCCTGGCCGCAGCTGATCACGAAGTCGTGCTGGCACTGGTCCGCCAGCTTGCAGTAGTTTATTACCTGCGAACAATTTATTCCCTGTTGTTTCATGGATGGAAATCAAACAATCCGAGGAGCGTTTTCAGAATTCTGAACCTAGAGGAGGATCAAAATTCTGATCCTATATATAGCCTCAGTTATAAATATGCCAATAACGCCGGGTTCCAATAACTCAATTCCTAACTTTCACTTGCCCCTCACCTTATGAAGATCTTCAGCGAATTTGCATGGTGTAAGGGTCTGAGAAGTACGAGAGTGGGTTTTCTAATCTCATTTATCTTTTGGCCATCTGACTTAAAGGAACAACACATTGCATGCATTCTATTGAGATTAAAAAATCCTAGAAATAATTGTTAACTAATAATTCGTTTATGGATATCAACGATTAAAGGAACGTTGGCCTTTGGCATCAGTCATCTGATTTGAAGAGACAACATATGGCATGGGTTATTATAGAACCAACATTCCTAAGACAAAATATGTATGCTGTCAGAATTACAAACCTGTTTCAAATTGGGGTTTATATGAGTATTATATCTAATATTCACTTACAGGCTCTAAAGGAAAGAAGTAATCTTCTGCTTCCATCTCGATGTGTGTCCGTACATCTCTAATCAACTCCAGTAGTAGTATACCTGTTCAATAAAACATTGTTTTGAACTTTAAAATAATCTGTTAGTAAATAAAATCGCCTGAAAGATGAACATTTTCATGTCTTTTGTTTGAACGTTTCTCCGTCTATTTGATAAAATATGGATAAAGTTTTGTACATGAGATTTTGCCCATTTTCTAATCTCCCGATAATTTTTTTTAATTAGAAGACGTTTAAAATATTGCATAGTCGCCAAAGAAAACCTATTAGATTTTTAACGTTATTCTATTCGTCCAATGCATTGAATCGTAAAAACATAGTTTACCAAAACCAGTTGTCACAAAACTTTTGTTTAAGACAGTGTTTATTCAACTAAAGTTGTAGTTAGTATCACTTTGTACTCACTTGTAAAAAGGGTTTTAACTATCATAATTTGAGCACGTGTCCTCCGATCAGGTTTCGAACGTCATATGTCAGCTAGATGTTTACAGAACGAAGGCAAAACTGTGGCTCTAGAACAGGAAGTTAATGTAAAACAATATTTTATGGTATGTAGATCACTGCACTATCGGGGGCTGTCAACCTTGATTTCGAAATGAAAAATAACAGTAATTAAAAAAAAAATCTGCACTCCTCCGTATAAACTGCGTAGATATGAAATTTCATATGAGGAGCATTCCGCATACATACTCGTACTATATAGTTCGCGCAGTTATTAAATTTATACCATTTTTATACTGGTAAAAAGACTACATAATATCATTAAATTTTTATTGCTTGCTTGTTATTTTTGCGACAGAAGAAAGATAAATAGAAAAATTAAAAAAAAATTAACAAAGAAAATACATCATATCCAGAATGCGAAATGCCACTTATATCCCAAAGATATACGTGGCATTTTTACATTCTGTATAAGATTACAGAGTTGGGGAAAATTTTGAAGGTTATGTTTCTATTAATATAAGGTACGTTTAAAACCAATGCAGGACTCAATTACGATAACAATATTGGCAGTACCACAAAGTAGAGCAGTAGGCATACTTTTAAAGAGTTGCAAACCCGCGATGAAATTACTTAATAAACTTTATTTTAATGTAATGAAGTGCCCATTTTTTCTATATAAATAAAAGCTAAAAAAGAAAAGGAGTTATTTTAAACGGGCTAAAGAAAAGGTTGCGTACTCCTGGTGATCCACAGACACCACGACACCACTTGCGGACTGCGAAGTGTACACATCGGATGTGATCCTCACAACATGTGGCGCGTCATCGTGGCCGGTGAGTAAACAGCGCCGAGGCTGAGTGCGAGTGTCACTGCTCGCTGCGAGCTGAAGAAGTTAAATAGCACTTCGCTCGTAAAGAAGTTAAATAGCACTTCGCTAGTGAAGAAGTTGAATAGCACTTAGGTAGTGAAGAAGTTGAATAGCACCTGATGTCGCAAGGGAAATGCGTTACACATCCCCTAGGGGTATGTGGGACTCCCGGCTCGTTCCGGCCGGGTTACCCACTAGAACCATTTGCGTATTGCCATCAGCCATTAATAGGGAAGGGGTGCCCTGGGTCTTCCCCTGCCCCCCCCCCCCCCCTGACCTGCTGGTCCACCTCATAAGGGACCAGACTTCCATCTAAATAATATGGCTCTCCGTCAAACTGAAGCGCTCCAGTCGGCGCTGAGACTGACACTGACAAAAGTCTGACACTGACAAATGGAGGTTACCCATCCCTCTCCCCTCCGGGAGTACGGGGTTCCCCCCGTACTAGACGTTTGGGACCGTTACCTGATCCAGCTGATGACTGACGGTGTGATGAAAAAAAATTGAGTTTTAGTATGACAACATTTTTGTGTCAAAATCTTAATGTGGTTCACCGAATCATTTACTTATCAAGTTTCATTGAACAGTATAGTTCTTATAGTTTTGACAAAAAGTGGCTGTGACATACGAACGGACATGACGAATCCATAAGGGTTCCGTTTTTGCCATTTGACTACGGAAACCTAAAAACTAACATATAGTTATTCAATATTATAACGGGTGTAAAAAGATCGGTCACTATTACTTATGTATATGATTATTTTCTCATTCTAGAAATGTATTTTTTTTTTACAAAAAAAAAACTAGATTTATTGTTATTCTTTTGACAAAAACATATGAAATGGTAAATAGTAAAAAAAATTTTTTTTTTGTTTTATTCAATAAAAAAATACGTTTCCAAATTGAGGAAAGGTAGTATAGTATAATCATATCTCAAAGTTGTAGTGACTGTTCTTTTTACTCTGTATAAGTACAATATATAATTTGCAATATTCTTCCATATAAAAAAAAACATTTCTATGGTATAAAATATTCATGAGTTTACAGGCTATCATATTAATCACTGATAATCCCTAACCCTAAAGGGTGTGTATGGGTTACGTATATAGAGTTTACTAAGAAAGTACCACCGCTAAAAGAGGTACTTTTTTCTAAGTTATTGTATGGGAAAAATTATGATGTTGGGGCGTTTCTCATAAAAACAGTCTTTCAGCGCTGGTAATTTCACAGTACACTCTTTTTAGTGCCCTACATACACATCCGAAAGTATTATCCTCATTTATTTTACACCTTGTGTTGTTAATAAGCATTTGACTACAGTTTCCGTTTCCATATGTGTTTTAATAGCAACTTAGTGTGTTTGAGAATAACAATATTCCAATATACTCATTAAAATATACAATTAGTGTACATTTTGATAGACATCCAAGTACGTTCTATAAATAAGTCTAATGTAATGCGAAAACCTGTTTGCAAGGGACTTCGTTGGAGCTAATAAAACAATATTATTTCCTAGACCTAGAATATAATATTATGTACTAGTAAATGAGGAAACTAATAAATCAGATATCGAAATAATATAAACTAGCTTTTAATTTTATAATCAAGTTGTAAAATTAAAAGCTAGTTTATAATACCGCATTCCAGAGCAATAGTACACTTTTGCGGGGTAAAAATTAGCCTATCCTTAAATTTTATCAAAATTGGTAGAGCCGCTTTTTGTATGATGAATTTCGGCACAGTTTAAGTTTATGAGGATAGTGAAGAATGCAAATCTTATTAAAAATAATACTAACACACCCTGCCTCATATCGCAGCGGATTAAATGCGATTTTTTGCATTTTTTTACATAATCCTAAAATACTAAAATTTTAATGTGCCATATTGAAATATTACAGGTATACTATGTTTGAAAATAGCACCCGTCGTTAGCCATGTTCCTGACCCACCAAAGAGGGTTGTAAGTAGCCTTATAATAATTGTATGATGCGCAATACATAGGATAACTGTCTCTTAATTTACTTTCATAACCGATAGGACTGGCGAGAGATCAGGCGCCGGACAAACTTTGCACATGCCCATCCGACGCATGGATCATCTTTCTTGTTAGACGACAGACAATTTTTTTGTTGTTCTGCCGGCACAAAAACTTTCAATTAAAAATTCAAAGTATTTTGAAGCTTATTGTACGAGTACAAGGACGCTCTTAACTCTTCCAACGTCTCTTCTTGTAAGGTTCTAACTTCTGATTCTGCTGTCACAGAGTAAAGCGGACGAGCTGTGTGAACAGGCGGACACGTGCATGCACGACACCGTCCCCGTGTGCGGGCAGATGGGGGCCGTGAGGAGAACCTTTCTGGACCTCTGCGACCTGATCGAGTACGGCTGCGACACCAACCAGAGTGAGTATGGCCCAGCCAAGACAGCAGGAGAGTTAATCGAGTACGGCTGCAACACTAATCCGAGTGAGAACAGTAGAGTGGGAAGGTGCGAGAAGGACACAAGGACACGTGCATGCACGACGCCGTCCCCGTATGCAGGCAAATGGGGGCCGTGCGGAGAACCTTGTGATTACCAAACCAAACCAAATCCAGAGTGATTATGGCCCAGCAAGTCAGCAATAGAGTTGATCGAGTACAGCTGGTCACAGCTTACTATCGTTGGTATCGCCAACCAGAATGAGTATGACCCAGCAAGACACCAAGAGAGCAGGAGAGTTGGTCAAGTATGGCTGCAACATCAACCAGAGTGAGTATGACCCAGCCAGACACCAAGACAGCAGGAAAGTTGATCAAGTACAGCTGCGATACCAACCAGAGTGAGTATGACCCAGCAAGACGCTAAGACAGCAGGAAAGTTGATCGAATACGGCTGCAACATCAACCAGAGTGAGTATGACCCAGCAAGACGCTAAGACAGCAGGAAAGTTGATCGAATACGGCTGCAACATCAACCAGAGTGAGTATGACCCAGCAAGACGCTAAGACAGCAGGAAAGTTGATCGAATACGGCTGCAAAATCAACCAGAGTGAGTATGACCCAGCAAGATACCAAGATAGCAGGAGAGTTGATCAAGTACGGCTTCAGTACCAGTTAGAGTGAGTATCACCCAGATAGACACCATCATAGCAGGAGAGTTCATCAAGTACAGCTGCGACACTAACCAGAGTGAGTACAGAAGGTGGCAAAGTGCGAGCAGGGCACGTGGATGCAAGATACCGTCTCCGTGTGCGGGTAGATGGGGGCCGAGCAAAGAACGGTTATCCGTTCACTCTGGTTGGTGTCACAGCCGTACTAATGGCTGTGACACCAACGAGAGTGAATATGACCCAGCAAGACAGCAACACTCTGGTTGAGAGTTGATCGAGTACACCAAGACAGCAGGAGATAATCAAGTACGGCTGCGACACCAACCAGAGAGTATGGCCCAGCAAGATAGCAGGAGACCCATCAAGTGTCTGCATATTACGTATGCGGCAGTATACCTGTAACTTGGTAGACCCCACCCATAGGTTATAATATTTAGAGTATAAAAACCGCCTCCGTGGTCTAGGATGCCCATATTGTATTCAAGTTTGGTTAGGACAATGCAGGCTGATCACCGGTTGTCTGACAAGAAAGATGATCCATGTGTCGGATGGGCATATAAATAGTCGGTCCTGCACCTAATCTCCCGCCTGTCATGTCGGTTATCCGTCCCACTGGGCTACTGAGTGAAGGAAGAGAGAGTGCTTACTGGCCACTATAAAATAACATCTGCGGAGCTGGCCTGGTTTCAATGAAACCGCCATCACCGACATCGGTGTGGGAGGCATTAAAATTATTATAATAAATAAAAAACGGAGATACTAAAATATTAATTTTGACTTTTTTTTCAGTTTTCGCCCACATCGAGGGCAATGCAGAGTGTCCTGACCCTGAACACGTCAGACCCAAGCCTAAGGTCAAAATCTCAAGAAAGGGAAGTCGCCGGAAACAAAACCATTGAAGTTATATTACATGAATATTCATAAATTTCTGGTGACTTGGCAATCGCAACTTCTAGTTACATTACGGAGTCCATCTACTATTTATTAAAAACATAAAATATCTATTTAAAAAAATGAATTGCTCTTAGTTAGTCTCGCAAAAACTCGAGAACGGCTGAACCGATTCGGCTATTGGTCTTGAAATATTCGTAGAAGTCCAGGGAAGGTTTAAACGGTGAGAAAATATGCTGTTTGTATGCTCAACGAATTACGGGTCATCTACTTTTTAACTATATTTATATGGTCATTACAAGATGTTGTTAGATCGACCGGCTTGCCCCGGCTTGGCATCACATGGATCTCCCAGCTTTTTACAGCAAAGGAACTAAGTAGCGAGACTTGGTATTTTTACATGTTATGTTTTTGATGGGATCTCGTTGTTTTTTAGTAACTTAAACTAGTGTTTTTGTCTGAAAGTGCAAATATTATAATGTAATCCTATATGTATGGCCGTGCTCAACTTGGCGGGGGTACTGCCGTGCCCCCAGATAAATAAAAATATATTTTGTTAGAAGCTATATTATAACTAATTCTCTCCAATAACCTAGTTTATTTATGTTTAACTTTAAATTATACTGTGTAGTTAAACCTAGTTTAACTGGACCTCGCTAATTCGTTTTAACCGCGTTGGTTTAACTCTTCGTTTTTTAAACCTTACTTAAATATGTGTACCTTTACGGTAATATGGTAGTCTGACCTGGGCCAGCAGAGTGAGATGGACTTATTGGAGACGACTAGTGTGTAACAGGGACAGCGACACGAAAGGTTGCCCGGGCAACAGGTTGGAGCAGACAGAATAAGTATAGCAAACGTTATAAAGTACAGTCGAGGAGATATTTTTTTATTAAAGATTTTTTTTTCTTATTAATGTCACAAAAATTAAACAATGGTGAGAAAAACAGAACAGGACTCCGATTCATGATGTCATCGCTATTTATCACTTACGAAGTCCGAAAAATTTGACATAAGCTTCGCTAAATGAATAGCTAAAATCTTGAATCAGGGCCCTGATGATAACATTTTATTTTTATGTTCTCTTAGCCTATGCCATCGCTAATTACGATGATGAAGTTAGAAATCATTTATGCAGCGTATGCAACGAAAGTCTCCCCGTTTTTGCAACATTTATCACTGACTCTTCGCTCCTATTGGTCGCAGCGTAATGTTATATAACCTGAAGCCTTCCTCAATAAATGAACTGTACAACAAAAAAAGAATTTATCAAATTGGACCAGTAGTTCCTGAGATAAGCGCGTTTAAACAAACAAACTCTTCCGCTTTATAATATTAGTATAGATTCGGTCTAGGTTAAGTTGCCAATACTCGCTAGGCTTGACAGGCGAGTTGACGAGTGCAATTTCAGATAATAAAAGCTCCCTTCACCGATTTCAATGTCGGTAGCCGATTTCATTGAAACCAGGCCAGCTACGCAGGAGTTATTTTATAGTGCCCAAGTGTGCGCACTACACAAAGACACTCCCTCTTCTTTTTACTCTCGTAACCCAGTGGGACGGTAAACCGACACGACTGGCGAGAGACCAGGCGCAAGACCGACTTTTTACATGCCCATCCGACGCATGGATCATCTTTCTTATCAGACAATCAGGTGATCGGCCTGCATTGTCGTAACTTAACTTGAAAACAACATTTTTTGTTGTTCCAACGCGGGAATCGAACCCACGACCGGGTCGAGAGCGAAGCTCAGAACCACTAGACCACGGAGGCGCTTTCAGTTAATATCCGCTGTGTGTGATCGAGAGGAGCTGTTCTGACTCCGACACCCCAAGGATATTTTTTACGTCAAGTTAAATAATTATGGGGTGCATAGAAGATTATTTATCTGACTGTACCAACAATTTGCCGCGCTACATTTTGCATAGTTCACGGAATCTCGAAATATTGTTTACTTAATTTTAAGTCCTCTTTTTAAGTTTAGATTTTGATACGTTTTATTATATTACAGTGCGTATTGTAGACAGAATATCGATAGGTGCTTAGATTGAATAAAATATATTTGAATTTATATCACTATATTTCTCTGACATCTGGGATTTACTTATATACTCAGAATATAAATATTCATGAAGAGGATGTGGAATAACTGGAAGAAGCCACTAAAGCAGATACTAAATCAGAATCGAATACATTTGCACAATAAACACGACGACTCCGAATAAACATTAAAAAGATTTAAAATATAAAGAGAATACAGTAAAGGGTTACATTTTTAATATATTTTTGAAATCTCGCGGAATCCATTATATTTTGCTGAAAAAAAAATTAATATTATGTCCCTTCCCGTAGCTATACCTGTGCCAAACATTATCAAAATCGGCAAAGTAGTTTCGGAGTATATCTATTATCTATACTTATCTATACTATAATATTATAAAGGGGAAGAGTTAGTTTGTTTGTCTGTTTAAACGCGCTAATGTCAGGAACTACTAGTCCGATTTGAAAAAATCTTTTTTTGTTGGATAGTCCATTTATAAAGGAAGGCTTTAGGCTATATAACATTATGCTGCGACCAATAAGAGCAAAGCGTCAGCGAGAAATGTTGCAAAAACGTGGAAAATTTATTACACTTGAGGACTTTCATTGCGTGCGTTGCATAAACGGCACTCAAAAACCACGCGAACGTAGTCGCGGGAACAGCTAGCGATGCAACCAATGTTGTTTTAATTTATCAAATTGTTGTACAAATTTTAAGCGTAAAACAACGCTCTGCATACCATCCTCTACTATGCCAAATTTTAAATCATACTGAAAAAGGTTTTTTTTTAATTTAAACATTTTACAAGCTTGAGCAATCCTCGACAAAGTCTACTCAAAGTTTATCCTCTAATTAAAATAATAACTCTCACCCATAATCTGAGTACAGTTGCATTCTTATTCCAATTACATTGTTCGGATGGTTTCTGAGTCACTTAAACCGTTTATGTAGCGCACGCAACGAAAGTCCCCAAATGTGAATGATTTTCCCCGTTTTTGCAATATTTCTCACTGACGCTTCGCTCCTATTGGTCGCAGCGTAATGCTATATAGCCAAAGGAAGGCTTAAAAAATAAAAGGAAGGCTTTAGCCTTCCTTTTATAAATGGACTATCCAACGAAAAAAGAATTTCACAAATCGGATGAGTAGTTCCTGAGATAAGCACGTTTAAACAATCAAACAAACTCTTCCACTTTATAACATTAGAGTATAGATAGTCAAAACTTCATATTTTCATAACCTGTAAATACGAGTGTTGTCCCAAAGCACAAAGTAGATATATAACAGAGACACGACCTAGTACTAGAAAATGGTATCACCCAATGGTATCATCTTATACTGGCCATTTGACTGGATATTTTGTATTCTTCGATTTCCAGGCACATTCCGCCTAGCTCACCTAGCGCCACTATTGGAAAACACTTATTACTAATTTAGTTTCGTATCTTCTTCTTAATTAAGGAGTTGAATTTAGCTTAATGTGATGCTTGCATATATGCTTATCTTTATTTTAATGTCAATATTTGTGCTTACTTTGGCATATTTACGTTTTTTAATTTACAAACGTTAATAGTAGTGACGTCTATTGCAATTTTTTTGTATTAAATACTTTTTCGTATGGGATGGTAGGCCATGCCCAAAGTAACGTATCCGATAACCTCACGTTCGCGCGACCCTGACCCGTCCACCTGTCCTAATCACCGAATCGCTGGTCACTCCCATACCGTATACCCCATAATTACCGCTCGAGAGATCCATGGATATGGGCTTAGGTAAATTATGGTGTATTGGGTGATAGGAATTGCTTGAAAATCCAAATAATGAAAAAGGATTAAGCGTTGCGTAAATAAAAATAAAAGTAATATCTATAGACATTTCACTCCCCGTCAATATAGCGACAGACCGAGGTCGGCAGGATTTCGTAATGTAATATTTTCCATGTATTTATTGTCCGCGTTGTAAGGTACAGGGGGTAGATTAATTATTTCAACTTGGATAGAGGTTCGATTGCAAATACCAACGAAAGGCTACAATGTACATGTTTATAAACATAAACACAGAATTTGCTAGCCTTTTAACAATCTCTGGTTATTTTTCTGTAAGCCATTACAGTAATATACTATAATAATATATAGGTATAGGTTGTAAAAAGAACAGTGACTATAACTTTGGGATATGATTATACTACCTTGTCTCATTCTATAAATGTATTTTTTTATTTAATTTTTACAAAAATTTGAAGTGATAAAAAGTAAAAAAAAAATTTTAGTTTTTGAAAAAAAAAATACATTTCGAAAATGAGGAAAAGTTAGTATTATCGTATCTCAAAGTTATAGTGACTGTTTTTTTTACACCATGTATAGTTATCATTTTATTTACACAAAAAAAATCTTTATCGAAACATGTATTTAAACGTATTACAAGAATACACCTTCGGCACTAAGGTACATCAAACACTACGTGCTGAGAGAACACCCTCTGCGATGCTATCGGGCTATTTAGGCCAAATTTGACCAAATCTGACTTCCCAGTATCAGATAGAGCGCGATAACCCTAATAACCCGTCGGTGGCTTTGTCTATTGTTTACATACGTGACCGCCAGGCCGGTCTGTGGGACCCCCCTGCTAAATACGTCGTCATTATGACTGGCGTATAAAGGATGATTAAAACTTGATTGGCTTTTTGTCAACTCAATTCGGTATTTGATGAGCTCGATAATAATGATAAATTAACTTATTAAATTCCGCTTGAGTTAATAGTTTTTATTATTTTGTTTTGTTATAGAAAATGTTATACTCAAACTATTTGCACTTTTTCCAGTTTATTGGTTATATTAAATTGATTATTTTTAAATTATTCAATAAATTGGAAAAAATAATTAAAAAAAAGAAATATAAGAATTAACCATACGGTTCTCTTGTACCTAAAGGTTGCTTTTTGGAATCACTTGTTGAGCGTAGCTATAAGGCAATATTGATAGAAATGGTGCGAAAAGCTGTTTGCTCTATAGCTCTATATACCTAGGATTGAATTGATCTACAGAGATCTAGACAGATCTACAAGTCCACTTGGTGTTTTCATCACTTAGCTAGGATAGGTTATGACTTCTTTACAAAAAATCCAGCTCTAAGGATCATATTTTTTCATGCAATAAATAAACGTGTTTTTTTCTTTCGCAGGTTTATTTTCATTATAATATACTGTATTCTATTAATAAATAGTTACTATAAACATCACAAAGCTCAGGTATCCTCTCTACACACAACTACACCTGACCTCGTCAACACACCCTGTACAAACAGAAAGGGGTGCGCACGTGGCGCAGTTTGGGTGCGCGTGAGCAGCGCGCTAATGATCGCCGCTAGGGGTGTCATTTTTTACTTTTGTATAATGTATAGTTCAACATTAAATTTGGTCAGTTTATTTTACTAACGCAGAAACATGTACAAACAATAAATGCATTTAATGATTCGATTGATATACCATATTATGTCATTTAGATGGAAATTAATACGCTGAAAACGTTATAGTTTTATTATATTTTTAACAAACGAAATTATAACGATATGTTTATAATTCCGTTCGTAATAGAGTGGTGCTTTGTTTTTCATAATTTTAATTCGATTGTAAATAATGATTTGTTTTCAATCGAATTAAAATTATGCAAAACTTAATATTTTTCACATAATGAGAACAATTACTTAAAATATCACCTGTCTAAAACAGTCAGTTGACAACCCTAGACATCACTGGCGTATCAGCCGCGCCCGGTTTAGACGAAGTCCAGTCCTTCTTCAAAGCCACCGAACCTCTGGGAGACCAACATAAGAACTTCCTTCCTGCCTTTCTTCTAATCTATCGGTATACCACCCTGATACAAAAAAGCCGATTCCTTTGACGGTAATTTTTCGTTTGATACCGGCAATAGCGGACAGTAACAAAAAGAGTCAACAATGGCTTGATTTACATAATTTTAATTTTTTATTGTTAAGACACGATATTACTCATACCTACGTTATTAAACATCTGTAGTTTTCCATAAGTCACTTTTTTGGACTGCGATCAATTTTCCAGAAAAACGTAGGAAAAAACCTTCAATATTATCTTTAAAGTGTTAGTCATAGTGATGTTTACGATCAGGGGCCGTATTATGATCTTTTACAATACCAGCCTGGTTCCAGGCAATTCAATAATACGGTCTTAAACTGCCTTGTTCTTTTTGTGTTATTCTGAATGGATCCAATCTAGTTTGGTTGTCTGAAAGTGACATTCGGAAGCAAGTCAAGTGTCACGTGTCCACTGACTAGCTGTCATCACGCAGTTATTATGTGATCGTAATACGAAAATTCCAGGCAGCCATGTTGTATGGCGTAAACTGGATGGAATTAAGAGCTTGTAATAGGCCCCCAGGTACATAATGTCACTGTGGCAATCTAAATATACAGGCTGACTGGTGAGACATGTGCAATACTTACGGAGAGTACTCGGTACTCGATTCCCATTATAAATATGTAATAAAATTAGGTACTTAATTTTTTACCAAATTTTCCTTTAAATAATTGCATCATGGATACTATGAAAATTACGCGGCTAGGCAAGTAGGCATACTTATGTATCCGGCGCGGCACGGTGCGGCGGCGTGCGACATCAACGTAGGTAGTACGGGCGCGTTCCTACCCGCGGTGTCCATGCGTTGGGTAAAGAATTATTCAAGTTTATGATAAATTATTTACTCAGTGATTACTTGATATTATTTTTTTTTTTTATCTCATTTATAATATCCAAATATCACGTCCTCAAGTATTGCTCATGTCTCACCAGTCACACTGTACATATACTACTTACTTAAAGTATTATTTACGAAAATTTATATTTTTTCTTTTCCACGCTGAAAGATGTGCAGAATACCTATTTTTCTTAAAATCACTAAAAAAATACATTAATTTGATAAAAGTAACAACAACATATACTATGTCAATCACGCTTACGTTGTATAACTACAGTTTTGACTACATAGAACCCTAGGATCGTCCTGGCTTCCGTCGCGCGCGCACGTCTTTACGCTGCCCGATCGTCGCGTCTCGTTCGTGACGCGTCCGTGCCGACCACCTTCTTGGAGCAGTTTCAGCACCTCCTGATGGCGTCCGGCAATCCGTGCTTGGTTCATTCGAACCGAGTGCGGATTGTCACCTTGCCGGAGAGTCGAACTGCCCGCCCGCCCCGCTGCACACCGTAGCGTTGTGGTCACGTGAGGCCAGCTGCATCAAGCTTTCCTGCTGCTTGATGTCACACCGCCGTGCCGTCGCCTCGACCATGGCCTGCCGTGTCCCGTTGCCGCCCTGCTGCCACCTGAGACACCACCGTGCCTGTACCGTGCCTAGCTGTGATGGAGTGGACACCGTTCGCGCCGGGCCCCCGTCGGCATTCTCGTGGGGGGGTTGTGGTAGCCCCCCACCCCAATGTCCGGCCGAGACCTGCGACGCGTCCTGGATCCCGCTCATCCAGCCGTGGAGTGCACGGACTCGCCGCAGCGCACACAGCGCTGCCTCGAGGCTTGCGCCTTTGCCGCAGCCACCCACCACCGCCCTCAGGCACCCCGCCTGAGCCCACCCAACATCCGGCAGACTTACCTGCCGCACCTGCCGCCGAGGAACAATTTCCCGGCCACCGGTGAGCGCCCAGCCGCCGCCGTCAACACCGCAGACCATCCGGCCTGCACCGCTGCACACCGCAGCCTCACCATCACATCACCACCACTGCCAACACGGCACCACCGCTGCTGCCCGGCCCCGCTTCGCCGCTGGGACGGCCGAGCCCTCCGCGTGCCCGCCTGACGTCTGGGTATCGCCTCGTCATTGGGTTGAGCCGCGTCCGCCGGCCTCGCCGCGCCGGCTTACTCGCCCCCGGGGGGGGGGGGGGGGGCTAGAGTTCCCGGCCCCGCCACGCTGGTGGACAACACTCCCCTTGCCTGGGTTTGACTCCCGGTCACGCCGCCGCGCGTGGACCCGCGAAGCCACCTCGCCGCGTCGCGCAACCGTCCAGCAGCCTCGCAACCACACCGCTCATTTTGCCGCTCTCTCTGCCTAGCGAAGGAGCATTGCGACGGAGCCCCACGCCAGCTTGTGGATATCCCTGCCATCCGAAGGTTCCTTGAAGGGAAGGAGCCTGTGAGACTGGCGGGGATCCTATGGCGGCCCCGGACGACGTCGCACACACCGCACGGTCGAGCCCACCTGCCGCCCGCCGCCCGGCCCTTGGGTAAGGCTGCACGGCGCGCGAGGGCGCACCCGGCGCTCCCAGCAACGCCTCACGCCGTATACCATTTGGCATCCTTATGCCCCCTCCCCCTTTCATTTCTCCCGGAGCCCCCCCCCCCCACACTCCCTGGATCGGCTGGGTCCGCGAGTCGGTTAAAGACCGACTCGTCAAAGTCTAGCCCTTCAGGCAGTCGCATACTTAATAAAGTGTATTTTCGAAGGTTTTTCCCTGCGCCCTGACGCGGGGGTTTTGCCTTCAAAAAAACGTCTTGTCGTGTCATTTATTTTGCCCCCACCTTGATAGGGCTTTGGTCCGCGAGACGATGCGCGGCGTTGGAGGAGTGGAACCACACACGCTCCTCGGTCCCAGGACCGGGGCCTCCATAAGTCGCATGTCGGCTCGCCTCTCAGGAATAAGTCTTTTAAGGCTTTTTTCCCTTAGAGTCATGGTTTTCCCCTGCGTTCTGCCGCGGGGGGTTTTCCCTAGAAAAACATAAAGTATAATACGGCTCGGTATCCTCAATACCGGGTCCTTCGACCCCACGTAGAGGGGCTCATTAGCCCCTGGTCGTGGTTCCCCCGCCCCCGGCCACTCTGGCCAGGTGAGCGTGTGAAAAGCATAGGTAGAAGAACCCTAATGAGTTAAAAACTCAAATACTAAACTTCGAACACAGGCGACCTCTAGTTTTCATAAGTATAAACTATTTTTTAATCGCCCCCGGATAATAGCTCCCGTCATCGATTTCGGTGTCGGTAGCCGATTTCATTGAAACCAGTCCAGCTATGCAGGAGTTATTTTATAGTGCCCAAGTGTGTGCGCAATATACAAAACACTCTCTTCCTTTAACTCTCATAACCCGGTGGGATGGTAAACCGACACGACTGGCGAGAGAACAGGCGCAGGACCCACTTTTTTTACATGCATCCGACGCATGGATCATCTTTCTTGTTAGACAATCAGGTGATCAGCCTGCATAGTCCTAACCAAACTTGAAAACAACATTTTTTGTTGTTCCAAGGCGGGAATCGAACCCACGCTCTGAACCACTAGACCACAGAGGAGTTAAACGCCCCGGATAGTCAAGCAATAAGCGAAGTGCTGAATTAAAGCTTAGAATACTTTTTATTTGTATAAACTTGATCAAAGTCGTTTGGCTACGATGACAGACATATACACGTCAAACGTATAAATACCCCTCTGTTTTGATCGTCGGTTAATAAAACATAAAATTTCATTTACAACATTAAAGATTCACTCACAAATTTATCAGCAACTTCGCTCCTGACATCAATTTACACTAAATCATTCAATCCTTTGCACCGTCAGGAATTTAATAAAAAAAAAACAAAAACGTTCTAAAAATAAAATTGGAGGTTCAAAATGACCGTATCGCCCGCGGCTGGCTCCCGTGCTACACACCTAATGTGGGAACCCGATGGGCACCCGATGGAACCGGGTATCTTTACATCGCGGATGTATTTGCGGATAAGCGGATATCCGCCAGATGAGTCATGATCTGCAAGATGAATTGATTGTAAATCGGTTTTTACACATTGCAAGTCGCAAAAAGGCCACTTAACCTCTGATTTTTGCCCGACTACGGCGAAAGTCAAAAGGGTAATGATTTTGATAGTTAACTACTGCACTTGTAACATTAGAGTAGAAATCGCCTTTTTGTCGAAATTTATAATAAGGGCTATTTTTACTCGTAGATAGAAAAGACAAAATGTGGCGACAGAGAGACATCTACGCGCAATTAATTTGTATTAAAAATTTATTATACAAGCGTATTAAAAAAAGTATTTTTATTGTATTCTTTTTTCTAAGCATTATTTTAGAAAACCTCCTACCTACACACTTTCCTTCACATTAACTTAAACTCGGTTAAATTTCATAGTTCTCGTAATACTTCACATGTTACATAATATATAAAATTACAAACATTGTTATTGGTAAATTTTGATAATCTTTTCTGGTATAAGGTTTACTGAGCCTTAAAACTACCTAACCTTTTCTAAATCATACAAAATGTAACCTGTAATTCAAACACATTTGAGTCCATATATTATATTTTACAACTCCTCACAAATACTTTAATAACTACCTATAATAATAAAATATCCCATAAAAAATATACGCTCTACATTTTGTTATTAACACTCCTAAAGATAACAGCTTACAGACATAAAAGAAAAAAATGTTGAAGTAAAAATGCTCATAAGGCACCGTAGCAAAACGACCTAAAGCGAAGTATCATTTTAAACGAAGGCCCCACTTATCTTAGAGTTTCAGGTTTTAAATCTCACAGCTCTTATTAAAATGTAATTAACAATATCAAGATGCGTACAATCGCAAATAAGAGGAAAACAACTCGAGTTCACTGTCACCCCGATGCCGTCTCGCTTCCCCCAGAGCACGGTAATTACAAAATTACCTGCGTCTCTTTCGAACTCATTAAAATTAAGTGCGGTTCCCACAGCGAGCTCTCCATCTATTCCGCTCGCGCAAAAACGTACGGAAAACCTGCTACGGCCGTCTCCCTCCCGCACGAGAGACAGTTTCTAAGATTTTCTCTAATAAAGCTGCCTCGGTGAGATGACAAGTCGAAAAAACGTTTAGGAAATTAGACGGCCCTCGTCAGAAGTCGGGCGCGTTTTTTTGGGGAAAAAACGGAAAGGGTTAGAAAGAGAGGCTCGATGGAGGCATAGTCGCGTTTGGGCTGCGCGCGCGCAAGGTGGTATAGGAGCTTAAGGAGTTTATCATTCTTATGAAAAGCTTGCGATCCTTCGAACGTACCGGCATACGTAATGTTTCGCACGAGTTCCTTATCTTTATTATTCGACATTAATTGTGTGGTTTTATTGATTTTGTTATATTAGCACCGACTGTATAGTGAACTGACATTAGTGATATTGAGTTGTGATTACAGTGAAGATGTTTCTAAGGTAATTTTCTAATTATTTTATTTTAATAGCTTAAAAAATATTCGCTGTTAAATTTTTTCCGAAAATATTTTTTTTCCTATTTTTACTTTTTTAACTACTCATAATCGAGTAAACTCCATGTTTTAACTATATTTATAAACATGACGTCTCAATAATAATATATGTAGTATTTTTTTTTCTAGTTACAAATTAGCGCATTGCACAAATTACATTCACGATTGTGTAGTTTTTCTCGGAAACTACTAATACATGTCTTAAAAATTAGTTCGTTGCTTACTAGAAAACGTTATTATTAGTGAAAAAATATTATATTAAAATTATGACTAAAAGTAAATAAGCAAATAAAATAAAGATGACTGCGTAAGAAATTAATAATCTTGATGATTACCAGCATTTGTTTCACTTAGCTCGCATTAAAAGTTCTCTTTTTCTGATCTCTTAAATCTTATTTATAATTTAGAAAACTAGGCTATGTTTTTATTTCATTATAAGTATTGATTATCAGTAATAATGTAATATTAAAATGAAGAAAAAATTTTAATCAGCATTTTTTTGAGTTTATTCGTAAAACACAGAAATATTTTCTTTATATAATATTTATAAGCTTTTGTACTATATGAGTAATATCGAATTAAAACTAAAGCGTTTAACATCATCAATGATAACGAATACAAACCATTAAAACAGATTTGATATCTAATGCTACACATCAGATAACATTCAAAGTATTTGTAAGTTCGAAATCAAAGTATAATTTGATATAATAACATCAGTATACTTGAGATATCAGAGATTTAGAATGCCGTCTAGTAAAAAAAATACTACAATTAGGAATAGGAAGGTTTTAATACATGTTTGTGATTTCTACTTGCAAAATTTAGAAAATGTTTCATGCAATTTAGTGTCTTGAGTTTACAATTATAGTTCAATTAACAAAAATTCTACTTTAATTATACATATTGGATGGATGGATCATTTGTATGTCTACATATTATACAGCGTATTTTCATGAAATTTAATAAGGTAGTTGCAGTCGAAATACTTAAGTAACAGACAGAAACTTATACAAAGGCCTTTGTATCGTTTTCTGTCTGTTAATATGTTGCAGTCTAAATGCTTAACAGAAAAAAAATTACTAATTCAGTCAAAACTTCTTTTGACTAGTTAAGAGTTTACTTAAACAAATTATATACAAAATTCATCTTTCGCTTTATCGTTTATGTGTAGAATAAGCTGTTAAATAAAGGACTTTGCATTAACACATTTTATACTATGTAAGTACTACCCAAACACCGAAATAGAAAACCCTAAAGTGTTCTTATAGAATACTGTAATTAAGTGGGAGGAGTCACAAAAGCTAGTAATTCATTTATTTGCATTTATAATTACAATATTAGTATTTATTATACAATCCGTATATTATGTAAATTGCAGTCCTTAATATTATTAGAAATACCTAAAATGTAGAGCTACAGAGTAAGAAATGCTTATAATGCTAAGAATTTCTTAGCTGAGCCACACTTATTACAAAATATATTATCATAGAGTTCCATTTTCGATGAAAAGATAGAGTTTACAATATATTAATCATAGTTGTGAAAACTAAAAAATATTAAATACTAGCTGATGATGTATTTGGTTAATCTTTTTGTAATTTATAACACAAATAACGTGACCACTGGTTGTGATTCTATTAGTAAAAGAATTAAATCAACTTCGACCCTTGAAGCTCACAAATTATAATACGTATTATTAAGTAAAGTATAGATAAAACTTTTTGCACAACTGATTAAATAATCATTGCTTCTGAACAAGGACACTTAATAAGTAATCAATGGCTTATATTTCTATTAAATACGATAATAATAGGGTTAGGTTAAAACAATAAAACAAATAGCGACAAACTTCCGAATAAGGCATCCTGTATAATTAGTAAAAAGTAGAGTTCATGGCGTACTTATGCTAAATATTTAAGAATAATTCAAATTTTAAATTTAACCCCAACTTTTATAGGGATCTATTGCCTATTAGATACATAATAAAATATTGCCTATAAATTGTGAATTTATCATTTTTGAAAACAAAACACGGTACCTTAAATGTAATCATGGGCAAATGTATTTTAATGTGTTTAAATACAACATTTATAGGGGATATTTTTTACTTATAGCCTTTTGAGTTATTGTATTCGTTAGTTTTAGTAACTAGTTATATTATTCCAATTACCGTGTTTTGTTTTAAAAAATTATAAATTTTAAAAACTTTAAAAATGTTTTGTTCACTAAGCGAATTTTTTATTTCATTTTCTTCTCTGACTTACACTTAAGTTGCCAAAAATTATTTTACATAGTCTTACTAACTGACCCGTGCCCACTTCGTTGAGCATAGAAACAGTTCGTGATGAAACCGTTTAAACCTTTCTGGGACTTCCAGGAATATTTTATGACTACAAATAGCCGAATCGATCGAGAACAGCAATTCATTTTTTATATATAAGATTAGGTACAAGACATTCTTATTATTAGCTAAGTCATGCATTATTTTGTATGTGAATTACCTCTATTAACTATAAAATAAAGGGTTATCTCAGGAACTACTGGTTCGATTTGAAATAATGTTTTCAGTGGAGAACACATTTATTGATGAAAGGTATTTTTTAACGGGCATTGGCCCACCTCACATTCCACTACTGCAACTCCTGTGAGCCAGGATCGACAGCGGTAACCAAACACGACAAATCCTTTGATACGATCTCAGGGGTGCCCGAGGGACAAGCTAAATCTGTCTTGGGACCCACAACGAAATTAATTAGAAGAAAAAAGGAGTAGGAAGTATTCCAGTTTCCCTCCCCAAGCTGATGAAAGATACATACAGTGTGTAAAAAGAGCAGTCACTATAACTTTGAGATACGATTATACTACCTTTCCTCATTTCAGAAATGTATTTTTTTTTGTCAAAAACTAAAAAAAAAATTCTTTTCACCATTCTCATTCATTTCTTTTTACCATTTCTTATTTTTTCGTCGCAAAAATAATAATAAAGCCAAAAAAAATATAAATTTTTTAATAAAAAAAAAGGTAGTATAATCATATCCCAAAGTTATAGTGACTGCTCTTTCTACACCCGTTATATCACGGTAAGACCTGTAAAGTGGTGTGGTGCTTCCCCTTTTCATTTGTGACTTTTTGTCATAACGATTTTGCTGTCTCCCGCATTGCTTGGGGAGGAAAACTGGAACACTTCCTACTTCTCCATCATTCTTCTGATTAGTTTCCCAAGTCCCAAGACATGGACGATTCACACCTCGTCAATCTGGGCCCGTGCTGAGTATCAGAATAACTTGTATTACGGTACAACGGAAAGATATGTAATACTGTACATTCATTCATTCAAATCTTAAGAGCTAGGCTTGTCGGTGGAGTAATCGCCATGTTTCTCTGTCCTGTGCTTTGCTTTTTTACCTCTTGATACGACCCAACGTTTATCTTCTCCTTTATTCGTTCTATATAACTTCTCCTAGGTCTTCCTCTTCCTCTTCTCCCCTCTACTTTTCCTTCCATAATATTCTTAGGAAATTCGTTGTGTCATATCAAATGCCTAACCATCTTTCTCCTTCTGTTTTTAATTGTTTTAATTATATGTCTGTTCTCTTCCACAATTTTAATACTGTACATATATTTAAGATTTGTATTACATTATATTCCTTCTGTCACCTTATGTACTCAGGCATCCCAAGGATAATATGCGTATTACTATAGATCAATAGCATACGTATTAGCATTGACAAACTATAATATCTATAATTTGTCTATGGTATTACTTAGTAAAAAACACGTAACGCAACACCTGGCACTATGTAATATTTAGCTCATATATTTGTCTCCATACAAGGTTATAAACATTTACACAGCCTTACAAGGTATAATAACTATTATTTGCTCCATAATAGAGGTTAGTTTTGTGTAACAATTACGTGTGTTTTTCACATCGACTGTTTAGCACATCAGTGACAATGTTACTGAATTTCAGTTTACGACCATTTAAAAAGATGTCAGATTCCATTTTCAACGGTTTTCAAGCTATTTTTACATTAATAATAATAATATAATAATATATATGGACGCTACACATCACGTCAATCTGGACCCGTGCTTAGTATCCGAAGAACTTGTGTGACCAGACAACGGATATATTAAATAACTTTTATATTAAACGCATACACAAATTTTATATACATCCATGATCCAGGAACATTGAAATTTTTTTGTTCCCTAGGCGGGATTCGAACCCGCTCTCAACCACTGCGCCACGGAGGTCGTCAGTTAGGAGAGCAACTGCTTTAACCATTCAATAACTTGTTTATACAGTTTTATAATAATTTACCTAAAAGTTGGAACCTGATAAACTTTTTCATAAATGAAAATAACGACATTTTATTCAAAAAAAAAAAAATCTATAATGTTTTTTGAAACTCGTGTCTCTGAAACTCAAAAAGTCTCGTGTCTATGTCGTGCCTACCTTACTTCAAACGTGTATATAAATGTATGTGTGGATGTAAACCTCGCTTTATCTTCACAACTTCGTATCTAAAAAACTATAACATTTCAGTAGAGTAAAAATTTTTTATAATTTTAGATTTTATTACGACATGGATTTTTATTTACATGAGGATCAGTTAAGTATTATATTTAGCTTTTATTAACCTAAAGTACATATAAAAAATTAGTTTTATGTACTTTAGGTTAATACAAGCTAGATATTATAGAGAAAGCATTGATTTTTTTAGATACGAGGTTGAAAAGGTAAAGCGACGGTATTCGAATCTCTACTGTAATTAAACAACTAAAGCACCTTAAATACTAAAATATATGCCCGATACCCCTTCAAGAATTAACAGCTTAAGCGATTTTGATGATATTTGGCATAGAAATATACTTTGAGTTCTAGAAAAGTAAATAGTTTTCATTCGAAAGTACAGTGTTGCCGTATTATATTTATAAAGAGCCGTGGGCAAAATATCGCTAATATATTATATGGCAGATTGAAATATTACTAATATAATATTATACTAATATACTAGAAGTAATATATTTTAATTCTTAAGATATTCGTGGAAGTGCCGGGAAGGTTTAAACGGTTCATCGCAAACTGTTTCTATGCTCAACGAAATGACCACGGGTCAGCTAGACCTTCTAGCTAAAATCTTATATATAAAAATGAATTGCTATTCGTTAGTCTCGCTAAAACTTGAGAACGGCTGAACCGATTCGGCCATTTTTGGTCTTGAAATGTTCATGGAAGTCCAGAGAAGGTTTAAACGGTTTCTATGCTCAACGAAGTGGGCACGGGTCAGGTGGTCTTCTTCTTATATATAAAAATGAATTGCTGTTCGTTATTTGCTGTTAGTGTATTTTTTGTCTTGAAATGTTCGTGAACGTCTAGGGAGGGTTTAAACGGTTTCTATGCTCAACGAAGTGGGCACGGCTCAGCTAGTAACTATATAAAAATGTAGATACAAAATATACAAAAATCAACAGGTAAAATAAAAGATGTACGATACGAATTGAAGTACTTTTCGGTTGTCCAGTTGACAGTACCGCTAGATTACTATAAGTTGTAATTGACGAGATCGCTCAGATCCTGTCAGGCGCGGCGGGTGCTCGACATAGTGACGTGCTTTATCGTACGTATCGATGTTTCAGATCGACGTATCAATAGTGATGTCACAGATATCGATCATACGATTCGGTGTTCTTTTCATTTTATCTATTTGATTTTTAGTTCAAGTACGTCTTGAATTTAGTTTTTATGAAAAATCGATAATTTCTCGACTGCTGCTTTGTTGCAATGCTTGTAAGTTCAAAAATGTAGTTTCAAAATCTGCCACAAATATTTTTTTTTTAATTCTTAAAAGTATGTTATATAAAATTTGTAATGCTTAAATATTTCATTTATTTGAACGTTTTGTTGGTATATTTCATTTTAAACGTATTATTCCATACGCGAAAATATTGGAGACGCGAAATAATTATAACCACAAACCACTTATCTGCTAATACAAGTTATTAAATTATATTACATAAATGAACCGGGGACCGTACAGTTTGTTACAATAAAAAGTAATCTGTGCAATTAGTATAAGTACCTATGTGCAAAAAATTGTTTGTGTAGTTTCAAAACCTGTTCAATGCAAACGTTTTTTTTTTGACATCGCTAATATCGATAAATAGATTACGAAGCGGTCCTAATTGGATAGTCACAAAATACAACTAAAATTGCATATTTATTATCATCATAATATCAATGTGGTTCCGGGTTCTTACATTACCAAACAAATAGTGGTTCCCGATGGGTTCAATCAGGGAAGAATTTACACGCTTGAGCGGTTGTAGCGTGAAACCGCGTCAATGTGTGGAATGCCTGTCACGCTCGCGGGCATTCTAACACGCGTCAGAATTGGGCGACCATTTATACAGTGGAGTTAGATAGATGAGTTATATTCAATTTAGCGAAGATATCTTTTTTTATTTTTTATTTATGCTTTATTATTTTAAGGCCGTGTTTCACCAAGCCACGCCAGGTTAAAAAACCATGCCATCTCATTCATTGACAGGAAATATGAGAAGGATAACATGATAATTAACATGGCGTTAACATACACATAACAACAGCAATGTTAAAATTGCTTGGTGAAACACGCCCTAAGTCACTCTTCATATTATGCTGTCATGTATTATGCCAAACTGATCTAGCAGTTTGTAGGCGCTCCGCTCATATTACATAAGTACTTAAATGCTATATAGGTATAATGACATTGTACATTAATAATAACATAATACTGCCATGCCAATTACACTTATATCAAATATAATTCAAATCCCCCCCATTACAACATTTCTATGGTAATGAATATCTATACATTCATTCAAATTTTAAGAGGTTCTTGTCGGAGGAAAAGTCGCATTTTTTGGTCTGCTTTACTTTTGACCTCTTGATTTGACACAACGTTAATAATTTTCTTTACTTGTTCTATATATTTTCTCATAGGCTCTATTCTTTTCTCTTCACAATAAAATGAATGAGTTTATACATTTCTCTCATCCAGCATCATAACCACTAAACGCCGACGGTGTATCAAGTGAAAATGAAAAATCATCGCATAATGTGTTTAAGCATTAAAACTCTCTCATATTAATAACAATTACGTATGAAACAATAAATAACATCAGTCAGTAAGTTACACAAACAAAAGAAACCGACAGGCAAGAACATTAGTAATGCCACGTAATGCTCCCGAAAGATCAAACGCGCGCCGACACATGCCATCATCATCATCACCAATAGGCAAAAAATAAAATTAAATAAATGCATCAACAACAGTGAAGACAGGCTAAAAATTCAATTAAATAAATAAATATTATCTATTTTAACAAAATTGCATACATTCGGAAATTAAAAGAAAGACAAATTTTCAAACTGGCGTCCTTAATACTGGAATCTACACTTATTATATGTTCAGTCGGATATAAGCTAGCATAGAATAGAATAGTTTTTTTACTGTCATAAAATAGTATCTACTATTTTATGAATCTATACAAAAAAATATTATTAGACCCTTTACAGCCTTAAATTATAAGCATCAAATAGAAACAACGTTCAGAAAACTTTTTGTAAAATTATTCTCAAAATTTTTGACTTTTACTTTTATCATGCAAACTATAGATTATGTTATATTCTATTGCATTACACCATTTTTACCTTAGAAATATGTTTCTAAGTTTAGCTACCATGAAACAGATATTGCAATAATAACTTGCAATTATAGTCCATATGAGAAACATACTTAATTTTATAAGTTCACTATGCTAGGCTACTAAGGGTTGACAAAGTTTAATCATCATAATAAACCTTAATAAACTCCCGAAATCTCAAACAAATTTTGCTCAAAAAAGCTATTTTTGATTAACCTGCCAGCTTTAAAAAAATTGTTTCATCCGTTTAATAGCTGAGTCCACAGATATATACATCAAATACATCACAAATACACACATATACATCAAACTTATAACAGCCTCTGTTTTAATTGTAAATAAAAAAAATGCTTTCGAAAGCTATCTATAACTTTTTGGTAAACGCGTTGATGTCTTTTATTAGAGAGGTTTTTATAATCCTTAGTAATAATATAATCATCAAATAGAATCAAAACCAATTTATTTTAGCATATTGGTTTATCACTTATAACCCTAAGTTAATAAGTGATATAATAAAACAATATACATATGTAAAATTTTGTAAAATAATATACTAAATGTAATACCTAATACCACCCTAAATATTAGCTACCAAAATTCAGTACCCAATGAAGTAGGTACTGAACTGAAATTGATTATAATAATATACAACTCAAACGAAATTAATTATTGCAAACTCATCTAATTAACTTCGTGCTAAACTCATTAAATAACAATACAATAGCTTGACACTATTAATAATTGAATAAATCGATACAATAATTATTATTCACGCGACGTTTTGCGATTTTATCGAGAACTTATGAGTTTATAATAATAAAGTTAATAATTGTT
The DNA here is from genome assembly GCA_905187575.2 of Celastrina argiolus. Taxonomy (NCBI): domain Eukaryota; kingdom Metazoa; phylum Arthropoda; class Insecta; order Lepidoptera; family Lycaenidae; genus Celastrina; species Celastrina argiolus. Next base: position 13,172,453 of record LR994596.1, read on the forward strand.
ATTCCCATTGTGAGTATAGGAAAAGAAATAGCGTGCATATAAATATGAAAAATTTGCATCACAATATACCTTAAGGCGCGAATGTAGAGCTTGGAACACGACGGATATGGCAAAGGAAAATATTAACTAAGAAATAGACAGGACCTGTTGTATCTAAGGACTCAAATAGTTTAGTCTGTTTTTTACATTATTTGATAGTAATAGTTCTATAATAATTAATTATTAATGATTATTGTCAATTTGTGTAGAATTTATGAAACGAAAATATAGAGTGTCTTTGAAATAGAATAGTTAATAGTCCTTATAAAATTATGATTAATATAGGCTCATTTTTGATGCAAACCACAATTACTACAACATTTATTTGATGACCTCCGTAGCGCAATGGTTCAGCGCGTTGGTGCTCGACCGAGAGGTTGCGGGTTCAAATCCCGCCGAGGGAACAAAAAATTTTTAATGTTCCTGGGTCATGGATGTGTATTAAATTTGTGTATTATTATCATAAAAATCTTAAATATGTGTATAGTATAAAAGTATTAAATATATAATATTTCCGTTTTCTGGTACATGTAACACAAGTTCTTCAGATAATTAGCACAGGTCCAGATTGACGTGGTGTGAAGTGGCTATAGATATTATATTATATTATTTATATAACATTATTATATTTATAAAAATAACCATAAATAATGTTAATACAGATCCTCGTATACCAAACTTGATCAAAATTGGTGCAGCCGATTTCACAAACATTCATATGAAAGAAGAAGTGTATAAATTTAATAGTCATTTTGATTATTGTTTTAAATGTTTCTAAAATGCAGAAAAATAAATTATTGACTTTTCAAATAGCACACATAAGGCTCCTAATAACATCATTTTTCATGAATCGTTTAATTTAAATTAAAACTAATATATTCTGCGTCCTGTCTATAAAATCCTTAGCTCTGCGAACTCGATGTAATAAATCCACATTTCCTTCCCAAGCGGCGCTCTTGCAGTTCGCGAGGTACACACACACACATACACACACGTCACCTGTCCCGGAACACAATATCCGCGCATTGTCCGTAATCCTAGAAAAAACACTTTCCCAGGACAATATTAGAATATCACTAAACGTTTTGAATTGTCAACTATTTCCACCAAAGTGGATATACGTTTACAAATTAATGGCAGTTATTGAGGATGGACCAGCTCACTATAACTTTGAGTTATGATTACACTACATTTCTCATTCTAGAAACTATTTTTTTTTTTTTCATTTTTTTTTGCAAAAATTTCTATATTTTTTTTTACTTTATTTTAATAATATAATATATTTTTCGACAAAAAAATAATAAAAGGTGAAAAGTAAAAATTTTTTTTTTCGTAGTTTTTAACAAAAACCCAAAATGAGGAAAGGTAGTATAATCGTATCTCATAGTTATAGTGACTGCTATTTTTACACACTGTATATAATATTATTAATATTAGAGATATTTTGATAAATCTGGCCCCCGATTCAAGATGCCGATAGAAGTTCGAATTGAAAATGTATGGGATTTGACATATAAGCTTTTAAGCACTTTTAAAACAATTTTTTTAATAATACATAGTACTTTAATTTATTTTCTTTTTGAATCGTAATATTCATATTTTAGATTATAGAAAAACATTAAAATAAGTGTAACCTATATTTATATAATATTTATTTTTACGTTTCAAAAAAGAACTAACTAATTTAAATTATGTAACATAAGTAAAGTTCTTCATTTTTAAAAATGAAACGAAACCGTTTTTTATCTAGTTAATGGAATCAGGCGTTACTTTGCGGAAATCCATAGCATAAAATTTAAATATATTATATCTACATCTGCTTGCATGTTGTGGTTTTAATTGTTACGCAGGATGTTGCTAGATACAATATATTTAAAGTTTTTTTAATTTGCCAAATAAGTTCTCAAGTAGATGTTTAATTGAGATTGTTTTAATTATACGGACCTAAGACTCTGAAACTAAAAACTAAACGATGTTAGACCATTGTAAAGTAGGATAAAGTGAACATAAATCTTCCATGTTTTATGTTCACGAATTAAAACAATTCACTTATGTACATCACTCATAGATTTATTGATCCACTCAATCAATAATTATAATAATACACAATCAATCTGTATTTGGGCATAAGTTACCCTTACAACACAAAGTACACGATTCATCCTCGTCCCGAAACGGAGCTGAATTTATACACTGCTTCCTACCACCCTCTACGAGGAAGTAGGGGTTTGGTAGGGATTACAGCCACGTGATCCGGTGATGATAACATTACCGGGACTAATATTAACTTATTATTGTTACACCATAGACCCTGAATCCTCAAATGCTTCCAGATTCGAACCCACAAAGTCAACTAAAGGCGCCAGTAAGATGCGGCGCGACCTGATCAACGCGGAGATTTCCAACCTCCGCGACCTGCTGCCGCTACCGCCGTCCACGCGACAGCGGCTGTCGCAGCTGCAACTGATGGCGCTCGTCTGCGTCTACGTGAGGAAGATGAACTACTTCCAGCAAGGTAAGAGGAACCTTTAACTTGTCCTGGTAAAGTCGCTATGGAAAGGGAAGGAGAATTTAGTAGGAACAATCTGAAAAGTTAATTTGCGCAGTTGAAACTGCACGTGTATGAGGCGCTGTAGAATATAATATAATATATTATATTAAAATACGTAAACGCGTGATTGAAACTGTGAAAAATGTACTAACATTGATATATCAGTTGACTGATTCGGAGCGTGGGTTGAAGCAGATTACGCTGATTCCTGTGACCCTAACAGTATTGTGTAGGGCACCAATGTCACGTAGGCAGTCCAAACTATAAATGACCGTGTAATAATTGAAGATATGAATGAAAGTGGTATGTCGCAAAAAAAGTTACCCAGAAAATTGAATTTAAACCGTCACTTCAGCATTTAAGGATATGTAGTAACGTATTAAGTACAATGATTCTAGAGACGGATTTTTAGATTAATGTACAATTATTAATGCTTTACGTCTTATACTAAAATGTTTAAGTGACAGTTTGAACTCAATTTTCTCATATTTTCAATTATCATGACAGTTTGTTCCGCTGTCCAACTGCCGTCACAAATCCCGTCGCGGTTTGGGACGCTGTCTGATGCGGGGTCTGATCTGTACTTGTGCAACCATCATCAAGTTACAACTATCCGGGGGATGTCTAGCTACGCTATATACTCGTATACGATATTGCTTATAGCGCACGATAATAGAGACAGCTTTTTTTTTGTCATACATATACCTGTTTTTGCCATTTATATTTGTAAAATATCAGCGCTTTATCGCTACTTCTCCTTAAGGTTATCTTTAAGTGAAAACATTTAAATAGTGTTCGTTATGAACAAAGCATGTAATGCAGTTATCACAATTTGATATCCAAATAAAAAAATCTGAACAAATCAATGTAAAAACGTCTTAAATAGACTGCGTAAGATTCAGTTGCCTCTCACGATATCGCAGCGTCTGAAATCCTCTTCAGTCGTGATAGGCGAAACTCCCCAAATCCCATGCTCCAAATCTTTGGGTACACTCATCACGTATTTATCCAGATGCAGCAGATACCGTCTCCCAAACTCCGTCACGACAACATATTAAGACGTTTAACATTTACTTTGCTATCTTATCTATGCCACCCATTATTCCGTCTTTCTTTCTGTTTTAGTGTTTAAAAGTCACGACGCGAGCTATCAGTACCAAGAACAATCACCTACGCCTAATATCGGATTTTCAAAGGTATGTTCGACTTAACGATGTTACGCGTTTAGTGATACTAAAGTTTATTTCGAAAGTAAGGATGAGCGAGCCCCTATGATGTTTTGTAAAATCTTTAGAACTAATATTCTTTATAATTTCATGTCCTATTTCAATATGTTACATATTATTGTTTTACACATAGATAAGTTTATACCTAAACATATTTTAATTTGTTTATATTCCCTGTTTGGTTCTACTGCCAAAATTACGCCGTTTTATATTTATTTATGTAAGGAAAATTTCTTGTTTTAGTCTAGTTCTAGTAAACATTACAATAAAAAAATGGTAATGCGCCGGACGCATATTTTTATTAGATCACAAGTCGCGTTGGTTCCGATGATATAAATACAATAGAGGCTAACTAAGATAGAGCCTTTTCTTATTATGTAGTAATAAGGGTTAGGGTTGAACCGGTGGTAGCTTGTTTTTATTGTCGACTTTCCGAAAATAGCTTGTTAAAAAGTTTAATTTGGAAATAAAACGTTTTTATTTTTTTTATTAGTCAATAGATACTAAGGACCGTTATGTTTTCAGGCGCTCTCCGGGTTTATGATGATGATGACGCAGAACGGCAAGTTGCTGTATATTTCGGAAAATGCCGCTGAATACTTGGGGCACTCTATGGTTTGTTTTTTTTTTAATTTATAGTATAGTAGGTATAAAAGTATTAAATATACTTTCCGTTGTCTTGTACCTCTAACAAAAGTTCTTTTAAGTTTTGGATATGTACATATCTTATATTACTATTATATTAGAACATTAACTCATTTTAAATCAATCGCTTTAATATATACACTAAGCAAATTACCAAAAAAAAACCAGAGAAATTATTTTTCGTATGTTTGTGCTGAAAAGTTTAAACCTACTGGACCGATTTTGAGGAAATTTGGCACAAGTATAGAGTAGAGTTTAAGGAAGAGTATACTCTACTTTATACACGGTGTGAAAAGAACAGTCACTATAACTTTGAGATACAATTATACTACCTATCCTCATTTTGGAAATGTATTTTTTTTTTGTCGAAAATTAAAAATAATTTTTACTGAACAAAAAAATAAGAATAACAAAAAAGCGAAAAAACTTTTTTTTTTTATTTTTGTAAAAAAGAGAAAAGTTCCTTATCCCATCCTCATCATATCGCAAAGTAAAAGTGACTGTTCTTTTTACACCCGTTACGCCCCGTGAGAGAATTACCTATTGCAAGATTATATTGCAAGATAGTAACTAATAAAGTTAATTATTTTAGGAGGACCTGCTAATTCACGGGGACAGTGTGTATGACATAGTAGATAGACAAGACCATCAGATGGTGCAGCTAGAACTAAATAGAACTAACGAAGAGACTGACAATTTACCAAAGACTAGACATTTCTTCTGCAGAATGAACGTTTCGAGAAATGCTAGAAGACAGATGAGATTTGGCGACCAAAAAGTAAGTATTATTTTTAATTTAATGTAGAATTAACTTACAAAACAGAAAGATAAAATATATTTCTTTTTTAATTTGAAAATAAGCATTTTGACGACCACCGTAGCGCAGTTGGTTGAGCGCGTTGGTGCTCGAACGAAAAGTCGGAACAAAAGTTCCCTCGGCGGGATTCGAACCCGCAACCCAAATCCATGACCCAGGAACATTGAAAACTAAAAAGTTTTCAATGTTCCTGGGTCATGGATTTGTATTAAATTTGTGTATAATATAATAAAAATCTTAAATATGTGTAAAGTATAAAATTAAATATATTTCCGTTGTCTGGTACCTTAAACACAATATCTTCGGATACTTAGCACAGGGCCAGATTGACGTGGTGTGAAGCGTCCATAAATATTATTATTATTATTTTACATCTTGTATAGTTATGCAACATACTCCACCACATTTTCTTATCATTCACGACAGTATAAACCTTCTAGGTAGTTCTAGTTCGAGGGCACTACGTGTCGTACCTGCCGCTCTGCAGTCGGAACGAGCCGGTCTTCCTGGCAACCTGCACGCCGCTGGCCATGCCGGAGACCAGGGAGTGTGTGGTGAACGGAGCCACCAACGTCTTCACCACGATACACTCGATGGACATGAAGATATTGCACATCGATGCCAAGTAAGTAAAAAGAGAGCAGACGATGCTAAACCATTACTGACGGAACGCCAGTTTTTTTTTCGAATGGGTGCTTACTAATGGTATTTAAGCCGATTTAGCTGTGTCGGACTATAACTAGCCGGGTGGCTAGTTGTTTGGCTGGGAGTATGTGGAGGTTTGACCCCCTAACATCACTCATGTCCTCCCTGCTGAGGGGCCCGAACCCCATCCTCACTCTCTGACTCTCAGACTCTGAGGTAGCTCGCGCGCGGTAGCAAAAAAAACTATACACGAACGAGTTATCGCGTTAGAGAAGCTCCTTTGTAGTAGTGACTTGGCTAGATATAAGGAGGGCTGAAAATCAAAATTTTAAGATTATGGACAATGGGATCCTTTAAGTTCCATGTATGTTAAGGGCGTATTTCACCAAGCAATGTTAAAGTTAATCCTTCGTTAAATATCATGCATTTCCTCTCGTAATTCCTATCAATGAATAAGAAGGCCTGGTAATTTAACAAGCTGTTATAACTAACATGCGTTGGTGAAACGAAATGCGGACTAAACATGACAGTTAATTAAGTAATAATTCGATGAGAAATATTTAATATTAAGGACTTTAACAGGTTATCTGTTTCTAATAGTAGTCTTTTTTTTGACTTTCCGAAAATAGCTTGTTAAGAAATATTTGGAAATGAAATATTTTGAATTTTGAATTTGAATTTTTTGAATTTCTAATGACTTCAAACTCCCTAAATGTGAAACGCTTTTTGCAGTGGTGAGTGGTACCTTGGCTGGAAGAAATCGGAGCTGGTGGACGTGTCCTGGTACCAGATCATGCACGTAGACAGCTTGAGGGAAGCGCAAACCAAACATAGATTAAGTAAGTTCAATTCTCTATTCTGGTATCAACTTGAAAAAGATTTATATTTATTTGTTACAAAATTATAAAACAAAATGTGGCAACTTAATAATAGGATTAAAATAATTAAAATAAAAATATATACAAATAATACTAAAATAATACTAAAATAAACAAAAGTTAACTAACCTAACCTACCTCTAGACCTACCTACTCTATAGTAGTCGATATTCATGAGGAAATTACTGCAATAATGACAAGGCGCATAAGCTGAATTTTAGAAAAAACATGGATTATATTTCCGATTTTCGCGAAGTTAATTGAGCGATCATCATGATGCAGCAGATAGGAATAAAGTGATAGGAATCGCTACTATATTTGTAGTAAATGTAAAATAAATAAATGATAATACTGTAGGGTGTGTATCAATGTGCCTCCTAAGTAGAGTATACTGTGAAAGTACCAGCGCTGAAAGACTTACTTTTGACTTTCATGTTTGTATGAGAAATGTTCAAACATCATAAATTTTCCCTACAATAATTTTAAAAAAGTAACTCTTTCAGTGCTGGTACATACACAGTTAACTCTATATACGGGACAAATGCACACCATAAAGTATTATCACTAATTAATACTATAGGCTGTATAACAATGATGAACAAGAATCCTCTCTATACCTACCAATTGCATTCTTGTGGTAAAATATTTACGATGGAATTACTCCCCAGTAACGCAACTAGACCAGGACAAATGCTGCATACTCCTGGTGAAACTCCAGCAGCGGAGCGGGCAGTTCATCTGGGTGCACCTCGTGCTGCAGGTGAAGGATGCCACAGACACCCCGAGACAGTTCATCGTGGGCACCAACCAGGTGTTGAGGTACGTAGTCACCAGAGACCAAGGCATTCGTAGATTCAAGGTTAAGGAAGTAAAGCCCAACTTTAGGACCTTACAGTACACACCAATCTATATTTATAAAAATGAATTGCTGTTCGTTAGTCTCGCTAAAACTTGAGAATGGCTGAACTGATTCGGATATTTTTAGTCTTGAAATATTCGTGGAAGTCCAGGGATGGTTTAAACGGTTTGTATGATCAACGAAGTGGGCACTTTCCGATTCCGATTTCGAGAAAATTTAGTTCAAACCGTCGCTTAAACATTTTAGACGTCGTAACGTATTAAGTACATTAATCTAAAGAACCGTCTCTAGAATTACTTTAATTAATACGTTACGACACAATACAATGTTTAAGTAACAGTTTAAATCCCGATTTCATCAACGCATGTTAGTGTTAACGGCTTGTTAAACGGCCTTCTCATTAATTGACAGGAAATACGAGAGGGATAACATGATATTTAATTAAGGATTAACTTTAACTTGCGTTAGTGAAATTGGCACAAAACTCAATATTCTCGATTAAAATTTTTGCGACATATCACTTTCATCCATTTATGTCTTCAATTAAATCTTCTATTTCTTTACAGTGAAGAGGAAGCGGCAATAATGCTGGCAAACTCGTGGATCTACCAGTACTATGGGTACCAGAACCAGCCCTGCGGCATGCTAGATCCCCGCTGCCAGAAGTTCTTCAGGCGGGAGCAGTGTTACCAGGAATACCAGGAATATCCATACGTGGAGGAAGTAGACTACACCGGGTACCAGATCCCATACCAGAAGCCTGAGGAATATGGATGTGAGAGGGTCTTCACGGATCGAGGACCTGTGGACTATTCGACCCATTCACCCCAGTCTACGATCAGCGAAGAGAGGTGGGTTATGTACAGTAGATGACGTCTAATGTCCTATGTGGCTTAGTGGTTGCGCGGTGCTCAAGTCGTGGGTTCGAATCCCGCCAAAACAACAAAGAAGTTTTCTATGTTTCGGTGTGTTTATGTTTTGGATAAGTACCTATAGATTTTGTAAGAAATAATATAATCAAAGAAAACTAAGACAAATAAAACAGTAATTACAATAAAATTACTAGCTAGAAACTAAACATAAAAGAAACATAAATAAAAAAAACTTAAAAAAAATACAAATAACCCTAAACTCTATGTTCCTATGTCGTTGATATGTATTCATTAATGGAACCCTTACTAATCAAAATACATACGAAACGGATAAGCTAGGTATACAATATTTTGTCCTTGTCGGTCAAGTGACTTTTCTAACATGTGAGACAAGGAGAAAAAACCTTATACAGTATGTAAATATTTTTACTAAGGGATGTATGTTAAATTTTTTCTTGCTAATTTGTATTGAACTATAATTAACTTCAACAAAACGAACATTATAATAAACTATTTGTATACGTCGCACGGCTTTAGGATTATAAATAAGAAAATCATCAGTCTGTCAGTCTGTCTGTCCGCGTAATTTGACACCTTTCATTACCATATTTATTATAAACCACCAACAAATCGGAAATGTACTTCAGTTCATTAGCTCTAAGATCCATTTTTCAACAAACCATTATAAAATTCCAAAATTAGTAGACACCCCACAAATTACTAATTTATTACCAGGGAACAAGGTTCAATTTTCAATGAACACGGAAACGAAACGACTTCCATATAGGTTTGAAAAGGGCCTATGAAAAAGGTTGGACTGTCAGTTTAAATGTCGCTTATAAAAACCTCTTCGGTTACAAATATGGAGTACAATCAACTAACAAAACGTTTGTAACTCGAAAACATCTTTAAAAATCACGATATAACTTTTTAAATGTTACTTTCTTTACTTCTAAAAATATTTAAAGAAAATAACGATTATAATATTGTGTACTATATAATATCTAGATTTTTAAATTTTTTTATAATATATAAGAGAAGGAATTACTGAATTGTACTAGCGAGACCACCCATCGCCATAACTCATTTTACTAAAGCGTAGTTTAATTGAAGACATGAATGGATGAAGGTGATATGCAAAAAACATTACCCAGAAAATAAACTTTAAACTGTGACTTAAACATTTTAGAATACGTCGTAACGTATTAAGTACATTTATTTTAGAGACGAACGAATGTTTAAGTGACAGTTTGAACTCAGTTTGAAATCAGAATTTTGATACATGTCACCTTCATCCATTAATTATTATTTTTCCATTATTACATGTGTATAATATAGTCTTGATGCATTCACCTTTCTTAACACAACCAGTGCTTCCGATTCTTACTCTTTTCATTTCCAAACTAATTCATCTTCTCTCCAGGTCTCCCCACTACGACACGCCCGATGTGGTCGTCAACAGCAGCCTGCTGATGTTCCCTGCACACAGCAAGTACTACGAGCAGTACCCGCGGCCCTACACGCAGGACCCTTGTAGCAGCACTAGCTTGGATGGTAAGTTATAATCGAAAACTTCCGGGTCGAAGACGAAGGTTTCGTCCAAGTTTTTTGGTCGTTTGTGGCCGAAGCCGAAACTTCGGTCGTACACTAGTATGAGGAAACATCACCGTTGAGGGAAATATAAAATAGGTATTTAGCAAAAAATGAAATGAAAATATACTTTTGCAATAAAATATACTTGTGCACAAGCACAGTCAGAAGTTACACATATACAGTAAGATAAACAACACAAAATAAAACAAGATAGTACACAAAGGCGGCCTTATTACTACAATAGCAATTTCTTCCAGACAACCTTTGAAAGAAAGGATCTAATTACTGGAGTAGTAGGTATTGTGAAAAAAAATCTTCTTTGTATACGATACCAAATAACCTGTCTTCTTCTCCAGGTCTCGAGTACCCAGCAGCCAAAAGGATGCGAGTCACCGACGGTACTGACGGCATGGACCGGTGGAACCCCAGCCCACCCTGGTCTGATACCAAGATGTCGGACTACGCGCAGAGGTTCAGCTACAACATGCACTCACAAGAGAGAGCTATGGTCACATAATACTTAGCTTGAGATATATATGGATGTTCCGTGCAGACCGGCTACTCGATGACGCCCGCGGCCACCACAGATTATTAATTAAGCAATAAACATATTATATATACAATAATATATATTATTAACTAAGCAATAAACTGCGTCATTTATTATGTGTACTGTGATAGGTTCACAGTACACATGCTTAAGGTACGGTAAAGCAAAAATCAGGGACCTCTTTACATATGCAGGGTCACACACGGTGTAAAAGAACAGCTGTTACTCTAACTTTGAGACACGATTATACTACCTTTCTGAATTTTAATTTTGCACTAAAAATTATATTTTTTACGTTTACCCTTTATAATTTTTTTGTCGTAAGATTTTTTTTTTTATTTTAGAAAAAAAAATATAAAAATATGTAAGTGACTGTTCTTTTTACACCCTTTTTATCTTGAGTTGAACTAAATAATCACACAATTTGCATAGAATAAATATCAGACTACTCGTTTGATTAGAATAACTATTACTGTGTTGTATTTTCTGAGATTATAAAAAAGAATTTGTCATTAATGCATTTTATTTGCGTTTTATGCCAACGCTTTTTTCATGAATCGACAAGGCAATCGTCAGTAGCTCGTCTGCGGGTTATATTTTAGGTAATTTATATTATATTCAACAAAAGTTTAACCCAAAGGATAGTCTGTTTTTTGAATTTCATAAGAATCCTAAGGTAAATTTATTTTGTATTTTATAATATTCGGACACTGTTATTCAACTGTTACACATTTTCGTATGTATGTTACTATTACCCATGTATTATAATTGAACCATGAAAGGAATATTGTAAAATTATTAATCATAAATATTTATGAATTAACATTGTCTAATTGTGCAATACTATGATCTGAACTTATTTATTTGTCACGGCTCTAAAAACGCAATATTTTCATTTCATTTATTTTATAATTGAAGACATGAATGGATGAAGGTGATATGTTGCAACATTCCGATTTCAGGAAAATTGAGTTCAAACTGTTACTTATACATTTTGGATTACGTCGTAAGTCGTAACGTATTAAGTTTATTAATCTAAAGATCCGTCTCTACAATTAACTTCCATATTTTAATACATTACTACATATCTTGGATATTTAAGTGACAGTTTCAACAAAATTTTCTCGAAATCGGAACTTTGCGAACACCTTCATCCATTCATGTTTTCAATTGTCTATAGTGATCTCAGTATAATAAAAGTGAAATTTGTTTACATTGTAATGTAATTATATAATGAGCATAGATTATATTCATAGAATTTTTGCGTATTCATAGCATACCGCTCATACCTGTGTCATGAATATCAATTGGAAATAATTAATATTTTCTGGCATAGCACAGACTCAGCGCAGACTTAACACCTCTGCGACTATTCTCGTTAAAAACTAAAAATTTTGAATTGCCGCGACCGAGTGTATTTTTTGAAAATAAACCTTCTTCACTAGCAATAAAATAATAAATTAACAAATCTTTACTAATTATGGAATTTTATAATTGTTAGTTGTATAACGGGTGCAAAAAGAACAGTCAATATAACTTTTGGATATTTTTTACAAAAATATATATATATTTTTTGCTTTTTCGTTATTCTTACGACCAAACAAATAAGAAATGTTAAAAAGTTAAAAAAAAAATTTACTTTAAAAAAAAATACATATGAGGAAAGGCAGCATAATCGTATCTCAAAGTTATAGTAACTATTCTTTTTACACGCTGTATATAATGAGAAATTTAATTTTAAAAAATGTTAAGAGACTGTTGTGTCGCTATCCATTGTCACTCGTCTGCGCTGACCTGAACTATAATAATTAAGTTTATTTTTTTAAATGTTCGTTTACGAAACTGCATTTTTTGAGAACTATTCGAATGTAGAATAATGTAGAATATTTTGTATTTTTTAAATGTATAATTATTCCTTTATGTATCAGTATTATTTAAGTATTGTAAGTATAATGATTCCGTCCAAAAACTTGTTGTGTTCCAAAGGAATATTAGTGTTATTAAAGTTATTAAGTTGTAAATACTATTTAAATGTACATATAGAATAATATCTTTAAATATTTGTGAATAAAATAAAATGTGAATAATAGAAATTTGTTTTAATTTCAACTGAATATCTAAAAAAACTGCACAATCCCCAGTACCTAAGTCTACAGCAGTAGAGTCCTTTCCATAAAAGAGTTTCCGCGGCCATTTTTTATTTCATCTATTTTATTAAGGTACCAAATAGCCATTAAGTACATAAATATGTTTAGATAGTAAGTTAACAATCAAGCACTATTACTAAATACATAAGACATGAATGCAGGTATAGCAAAATTCTGATTTCGATAAAATTGAGTTAAAACTGTCACTTAAACATTTTAGAACACGTCGTAAAGCAATAAGTTTATTAATCTAAAGATCCGTCTCTAGAATCAATTAGTACGTTATTACATTTACTGAAATGTTTAATAAAAGTTACTTAACTTAAACTTAATTTTCTAAGCAAATTCTTTTTGCGACAATTCCCCCTCATCCATTCATGTCTTCATAAGTAAATTAAGTAAGTTAAGTTGAATTCGTAGCGCATAGTCAATATACATTACATACTAGGCCACGATAGTGCTATATAAAGTACACTACAGAGATAAACAAAAAAAGAGACAAAAATACAAGAAAAAATACTTAAAATATTATGCAAACAATTATATATAAATAAAATCACGCACTTTATATGATGATCGTTTGTTACAAAATATATTAACTGTGTTCAAATTTTTACTGTAGTGGTTACATGCACGAGTTTTTATAATAATACAAGTTTTGGAATAATTTATTAGTTTTTGGAACTAAATCTTATATTATTGTTGGACAGTATTTAACAATCTGTAAAAGTATAATATAAAACTCTCATTACAAACATTAGTTTTTACCGTTCTTTTCTTTAGGAATATTATATAGGTTACTATAATATATTCTTAAAGATCCTCTTCTTCTTGGACAACTCTTCTGAAAGAACTTTCCAGGACCTTACCCGGAGGTCTTAACAGTATTACTTTAACATTACTTATGAATATCTTATACGCTGAGTGACTTACTTTTGACTTACATGTTTGTATGAGAAATACCCCAACATCATAAATTAAAATTATTATTAAAATTAAAATAAAGTTGATTGCAGTCTCTCACATAAAGCCATCCAACGCGGTCAAACATTTGCATGTGTTTTGCGAATTACTTTGAATTACAATTAATGTTTGTAAGCAGTCGAACTTAGTGGTAACTCGGTGTCCATTTTAAGAAGACCCCTTCAGATACTTGCAGATTTAAATTTATAACCAATACTTATGGGTTGTGGAGGGAGCGCAGATCATACTATACTGGTGTGGCGCTTTAGCCGTAATGTTTACAAACTGAACCGCTTTTTTGTGGTGCAAGAATTTACAGGATTTAGCGATTTTTGTCTGATAAATTAAATCTACTTTGGAATTGAATAAAATATTAATTATAAAATAAGTTAAGTTAAAAATTTAGTTACATTTTGCATTTCTTTTCTTATTTATTGTTTTCAATGTATTCAAATATTTATTAAAAAAATGTTTAATAAAAAGTGTATCAAAATCTGCAAGCTGAATATAGTTTTCTCATTAGCTACTACCGTTTCTGAGTAAAGGTCTCCCCCAATGTCCTCTAGGTCTTTCTTTCCTGCGCTGTCCAGCCTGGCTGGTGCGTCCAGCTCATCGCGCCACTTGTTTCGGGCCGAAAAAGAGTAATTATAAAATCATTATTAGAAATTTGTAATAATAGCTAGCTTTAGCACATGGCTACTTCTGGCTTAAAAACACACTATACTTTTTTGGGATTAAAAATATCAGCATAGATACAGGTACATGCAATTTTATAAAAATATTTCCAGCCGTTTGAAAAGTACGAGTATTAACAAATTTACTAATAATACATTTTGCTTGTAAATCTTTTTAAAAGTATATTTTAATAACATTTACAATTGCGGTGATAGAATAAAAAATAAAAATTTGGTAAACATTTACAAATTTTTACCAAAAAATCTTCTCTTCTTCTTCTACTGCAGCTGCCCAAAGCTATATTTTCAGCCAGCCGCTTGTATCTTCTGTCCTGACTCGGTAATTAACATGCTGGGTCGTCCGTCACCGCTGCGATGCATTATAGATGCGTACGTGACCTATACAATACATCGGATTAAATGTAACGCTAAAATTGTGACGATCTCATTAATTTCATAAGGTGATAATAATCATTATAATATTAATACGTGAAGCGACAAAATCTGATACTGTTTTACAATAATTGTACGAACAGAATATTGTAAAATTTGGCACTGGTAAAGTTTATGTGAAGCACGGTTATTTAGCTAATAAAATTTTATTCTTAAAAATAACTTAAATTAATAAAAATAATATCAACACACTTAACCCGTGCGTTATTTAGGTTTACAAAAAATGTAAATAAACATTATTTAGAAAAGTAAATTCAAAAGAAAAATGGACATGTAGCAAAAGCTTCCTAAAATATTTAAATTCCACGGAAATGCCTCTTCTTAGAATAATATTCTAAATCTTAAAAACATAAGGGCTATTTACTAAACAGTGGTAGGTAACGTAACTAGGACTGACTTCTGTAAGCATTTTTACAAGTCCATTGAAAAATGAAACTTGTTTCATTTTCGTGATTCCCATAACGACAAAAAAAATGTAAAGATATTTTATAGATATAATAGTCTATATAAAAAATCTGTTTAAACAATTAAAAAGACGAAAAAAATGTAAAAAATAAAAAAAAATTAATTAATAACGGAAGTTTTCACAATTTTTATTAGCTTGTTATAATAAATTGTATAATTTAGAAAACACTCAAAATATCTCAATCTCGATTATAACATGAGAAAGGCCTATATATACTACCTATAATAATATTAATAAAATAATAAATAAAAAAAAATTAAATTAAATTAATATTTATGGACACTTCACACAATCTGGCCCCGTGCTAAGTATCCGAAGAACTTGTGTTTCGTGTACCAGACAAAGGAAATATATTTAATACTTTTACACTATACAGATACTCGTATTTAAGATTTTTATTATACACACACAAATTAATACACAACTATGACCCAGGAACATTGAAAACTTTTTTTTCCCTCGGCGGGATTCCAACCCGCGTCCTCTCGCTCGAGCACCAACGCGCTCAACCACTGCGCTATGGAGATCGTAAAAAAAAACAAATTGCAAAAATCAAAATGGCTGCCTCCGTCTCACACAGCTGGTCCGTGTTTGAGAGGCAGCGCAGTCCGCGTTAGTCGTTAGTAAACTGTATTAGCGGCTCGTGGGAATCGCCGCGTGTTTAACTAGGCGCATGTGTTGCGTTCTAATGGTTTATCTACATGATAGGCTTATGTTTTGGTGATAACTGATTACATATATTATTTATTTAATAATAAAAATCTTTATTTTTTAAAGTTAATAATAGCTCCCCTCACCGTTTCCCGTGTCGGTAGCCGATTTCATTGACAACAGGCCAGCTACGCAGGAGTAATTTTATAGTGCCCAAGTGTGTGCGCAATACACAAAGATACTCTCTGTTCCTTTTACTCTCATAACCCAGTGGGACGGTAAACCGACACGGCTGGCGAGAGTACAAGCGCAGGACCGACTTTTTACATGCCCATCCGACGCATGGATCATCTTTCTTGTCAGACAATTAGGTGATCAACATGCATTGTCCTAACCAAACTTGAAAACAACATTTTTGTAGTTCCAACGCGGGAATCGAACCCACGACCACCGGGTCGAGAGCGAAGCTCTGAACCACTAGACCACGTAGTCGCTATATATTTTTAAAGTTAGATACATTTTTAAGTCATGTAGCCCACCAAACTGCGTATTTCGGTATATATGTATATCGCTCTGTTGACAAAACTATAATGTCAAACGTAAATTATGTATGACATTATATTTTATGTCTATTGTTTATGTTACACTGTGTAGATTAAGTTTTTTATGTATTTCTTTTATTGATTAAATAAATAAATAAAAGTTACGATCTAACGATTTTCTTTATCCTGGTTAGTTTCAAAGTAATCCACCAAATAAAATACCAAAAGCCGTTGAGATCGAACTGATTCGATTCTCGATTGTGTCGGGAGTAACTCTGCAGGACGCATGCATATTGCACGCAAAGTATGATAATGTTAAGCACTTAGGAGAATGTTTTAAAGCTACTTAAAAGAAGATAAAGCAACGTCTCTCATATCAGGATTCTGGACATTTTGCATATTAATCAAAGGTGGTTCGAATTAGTATGCATTCCCAATTGCCTTTGATAAGTATGGCTCTGAATACCTTTTGTTGGTTGTAGAAACAGACTAGAAAAAGTGCAACAGAATTTAAAGAGAGTAACTGTTAAATGTTTTTTTTTTTCAATTGATGTTATTATAGCCCTCCGGTAAAAAAATATTTAAAGTGCCATTAAAATAATGAAGATCCCACCAAAAACATTTTTATGTACAAATGTTGCCAAGACGAGTCTACATAGATCACCCTGTGAAAAAGTTATCAGGTATCGTATAAAGCCAAGCTTTAAACTACACGCTCTAAACCTACAAGCTCTACACTACATTTAATGAAAATCTGTGAAAAAGTGGTCAGATCCATGTAGAGACAAGATTCTTGATCTATGCGCCCTTACTTCGCCAAGCCTTACTTCACATAATATACATTTCAGTCAAAACATGATGCTTGGCCGTCTTATTTCACACACGATGAATGCCTATGAAATCTTCGTAACGGTAACAAAAGGGCCAAGTATTATGTAGTATAGAAATAGCGGCGATAGAACAATCAAAATATATGCAGATCGTAGTCGAGAATTAATTTTATTTGTTTACTGTCGCCGTGGAAGAGCATTTAAATATAATAAACCTCATTTAAATATAATAAGTAATTAGCTTATTAATAGTTCGTATATTAATTTTAATAGAAAATAGTTTGTTTCCGTTCTGATTTCAATCTTGTCTAGACTAATGGCTCCAGCCATGGTTTTTCTCCTTGTGTGGTTTTATTGACTAAGAAAACCGGACAAGTGCGTTTTGATTTGATTTAATAAAACAATAATTAATATATTTAAACATTAAATGAAAAACTTTCACAGTAAATATAAGCCATTTTGACATTGTAGAATGACTTGCCGATTGTAGAATCATATTTTTGTAAGATTGCTAATTGTAAGATCATACATCAACAATAGTGAGCTAAAATGAAATGGGACGTACATTAATAGTATCCCCCGATTTTGATATTATTTTTTATTATAAATTGCGACCCTATGATAATAAAATAAATTAAACAAATATTTGCTCCAAACATAAATTTTAATAGATACAATTGATTTTAATTCAATTATTATTTTTTGTATAAAAAAAATTAAGAACTTAAAAACATGCTCATCAGCTTTTAACTATTATCTTATATATAACAATAAATCGCTGTTCGTTAGTCTCGCTAAAACCCGAGAATAGCTGAACCGAATCGGCTATTTTTGGTCTTGAAATATTCGTGGAAATCCAGGGAATGTTTAAACGGTTTTTTTATATATTTTTTTTATGTTCAACGAAGTCGGCACGGGTCAGCTAGTATATTATTATTAATTAAATTAAATCACTAGGACATCACACGAATCGCGCCCCTATGATAGCAATTTTAAAGTCGTATTCATGTCGAAACCTTAACGTGACTGTTCGTAACTTATTATACAGAAACTTAAAAATAGAATGTTTATTATAATTAGATCGCAATAAGTCGGGTCGTGGCGCATCACTATGAATACTAAGTCGCCATCAAAGCGTCGACAGATTCTTCTAATCGTGTTTATCAAAACGATATGAAAACAATCGACAGGGTAGTGCACGACCTAATCATTAGTGATGGGATAGTGTCGATAAATTTATATCGATACTCGGAAATGGGAGGCTCGATACTCTTCCCTAACATGTGAGTCATTGGTTGTACAGTTGTAAATCTGTTCAGATGTTAGATTTAACAAATATTGAAAAACTGCGTATTATAATAAGGAAAGGAGATAATAAAATGTTTGAAATGTTTTATATTGACTACTTGTGTAAATAAAAATTATTTATTTAACAAACTAGTGACAGTATAGTTGTGTTGTTAAAGTTTTATATTTTGATTTTCGTCTGTTAGATTTTAGTATTTGAATGTAGAAATGTGATCTGCGTCATCACAAAAGTCTTAAAATGAAAACTATGTGTGATGTGATGAACCATTCGATGGACCTTAAATCTGCGAAAACTATGGATCGGACAAGATCAAATTATGCGTGGAAAAAAATCCTAATCCGCCATCAGTTCCCAAACAGATAAACATCGATAAAACTGGGGCATCACTACGACGCACGATTTTCATGTACCTCGCCACGTGTCCCTCACTCATACACGACAAATGACTCCTTCCTGAATTTCAAATCAGAATTGAAATTATTCTTTGTTTTCACCCTTTCTAATCGTACGCACGCTCTTCTAACACGTGCCGAAAGACGCAGTTGCATTCAAATGGTCGATTAAAAATATCGACTAGGGATGTAACGGTTTCGACATTTTTAATTCATGAATCGGTTCTTTTGATGTTATCCCAGCTGTTCGGCGGGGAAACGAAAGAGTTTTTAAGGATGGTTTTTGAAGTGGTAACTGATGACTCATCTTTAATTTTTACTCGACTTCAGCGGAGCGAAAAGGAACGGTAATTATTTTGGCAGAGTATATTGTATGTACGCATGTATGTTTGTTCCCTCGCAGCAGCTAAACTACTGGTCTGATTTTAATAAATGATTTGTAATGATGCCGCGAGTAACATAAGTAATTTTTTTTATTGTATACTAGTTGACCCGTGCCCAATTCGTTGAGCATACAAACAGCTTGTGATGAAATTCAATTAAAAAAACCAAAACCCGGAACCCGCAAACCCGCAACGTGGAACCCGGAACGCGGAATCTGCAAGACCGGACTCCGCAACGCTAAATTTTATAATTTTTTGCTTATTTATTTTAACATTTTATTTCATAAAATCCTAATCCTGACCATAACAAATACACCAAAAAAGAATTGGCCAAATTGATCCAGGAGTTGTTGAGTTATCCGTTTACCAACACATTTTGAGATTCATTTTTATATTATAAGATTTGGTAAATCATATCCCATAATCTAACTTCAGGGTTTTTCTTGACCATTTGTGTACGTATGCATTTCTGGATATCAAATTGAATTATTTTCTTATTTCATCCGTTTTAAGCCCCTTTTTTGCGAAGATAGGTTAAAGTTTTTTAGTATTTCGTCTTCCCACGTTGTACACGGTCTCCCTTAGAGGCTCTTGTCGTATTTAACATTTCTGTGTTACTTTGCTGGTCTACCTATCGTCCTCTAGTCTCGCTGCGTGGCCTGCCTACTTCCACTTAAGTTTATTTCTGTGTTACTTTGCTGGTCTACCTATCGTCCTCTAGTCTCGCTGCGTGGCCTGCCTACTTCCACTTAAGTTTATTTCTGTGTTACTTTGCTGGTCTACCTATCGTCCTCTAGTCTCGCTGCGTGGCCTGCCTACTTCCACTTAAGTTTATTTCTGTGTTACTTTGCTGGTCTACCTATCGTCCTCTAATCTCGCTGCGTGGCCTGCCTACTTCCACTTAAGTTTATTTCTGTGTTACTTTGCTGGTCTACCTATCGTCCTCTAGTCTCGCTGCGTGGCCTGCCTACTTCCACTTAAGTTTATTTCTGTGTTACTTTGCTGGTCTACCTATCGTCCTCTAGTCTCGCTGCGTGGCCTGCCTACTTCCACTTAAGTTTATTTCTGTGTTACTTTGCTGGTCTACCTATCGTCCTCTAGTCTCGCTGCGTGGCCTGCCTACTTCCACTTAAGTTTATTTCTGTGTTACTTTGCTGGTCTACCTATCGTCCTCTAGTCTCGCTGCGTGGCCTGCCTACTTCCACTTAAGTTTATTTCTGTGTTACTTTGCTGGTCAACCTATCGTCCTCTAGTCTCGCTGCGTGGCCTGCCTACTTCCACTTAAGTTTATTTCTGTGTTACTTTGCTGGTCAACCTATCGTCCTCTAGTCTCGCTGCGTGGCCTGCCTACTTCCACTTAAGTTTATTTCTGTGTTACTTTGCTGGTCTACCTATCGTCCTCTAGTCTCGCTGCGTGGCCTGCCTACTTCCACTTAAGTTTATTTCTGTGGTACCCCAGCGCCGCGACGCCTGCCGACTCCCAGCGCCGCGACGCCTCCTGACGCCGAGCGCCGTGACGCCTGCCGACGCCCAGCGCCGCGACGCTGAGCGCCGCGACGCCTACCGACGCCCAGCGCCACGACGTCCAGCGCCGGCAGGCGTCGCGGCGCTGGGCGTCGTGGCGCTGGGCGTCGGTAGGCGTTGCGGCGCTGGGCGTCGGCAGGCGTCGCGATGCTGGGCATCGGCAGGCGTCACGACGCTATGCGTCGGCAGGCGTCGCGGCGCTGGGCGTCGTGGCGCTGGGCGTCGGTAGGCGTCGCGGCGCTGGGCGTCGGCAGGCGTCGCAGCGCTGGGCGTCGCGACGCTGGGCTTCGGCAGGCGTCGCGACGCTGGGCGTCGCGGCGCTGGGCGTCGGCAGGCGTCGCGGCGCTGGGCGTCGGCAGGCGTCGCGGCGCTCGGTAGGCGTCGCGACGCTATGCGTCGGCAGGCGTCGCGGCGCTCGGCGTCGCGGTGCTGGGCGTCGCGGCGCTGGGCGTCGGCAGGCGTCGCGGCGCTGGGCGTCGGCAGGCATCGCGGCGCTCGGCGTCGCGGTGCTGGGCGTCGCGGCGCTGGGCGTCGCGGCGCTGGGCGTCGGCAGGCATCGCGGCGCTGGGCGTCGTGGCGCTGGGCGTCGGCAGGCGTCGCGACGCTGAGCGTTGGCAGGCGTCACGACGCTATGCGTCGGCAGGCGTCGCGGCGCTGGGCGTCGTGGCGCTGGGCGTCGGTAGGCGTTGCGGCGCTGGGCGTCGCGGCGCTGGGCGTCGGCAGGCGTCGCGGCGCTGGGCGTCGGCAGGCATCGCGGCGCTGGGCGTCGTGGCGCTGGGCGTCGTGGCGCTGGGCGTCGGCAAGCGTCGCGACGCTGGGCGTCGGCAGGCGTCACGACGCTATGCGTCGGCAGGCGTCGCGGCGCTGGGCGTCGTGGCGCTGGGCGTCGGTAGGCGTTGCGGCGCTGGGCGTCGCGGCGCTGGGCGTCGTGGCGCTGGGCGTCGGTAGGCGTTGCGGCGCTGGGCGTCGGCAGGCGTCGCGGCGCTGGGCGTCGTGGCGCTGGGCGTCGGTAGGCGTCGCGGCGCTCAGCGTCGGCAGTCGTCGCGGCGCTGGGCGTCGGCGTCGCGGCGCTGCTGGTCTACCTATCGTCCTCTAGTCTCGCTGCGTGGCCTGCCTAATTCCACTTAAGTTTATTTATGTGTTACTTTGCTGGTCTACCTATCGTCCTCTAGTCTCGCTGCGTGGCCTGCCTACTTCCACTTAAGTTTATTTCTGTATTACTTTGCTGGTCTACCTATCGTCCTCTAGTCTCACTGCGTGGCCTGCCTACTTCCAATACAATACAATACAATACAAATATACTTTATTGTGCACACAACAAGTTACAAAAAAAACAAAAAAAATATACATTACAAAAATCAGACATGCACACAAAGGCGGCCTTATTACTAGATAGCAATTTCTTCCAGACAACCTTATGGTGTTAGAGAAAACAATGCTAGAGAATGGGAGTTGCGCAAAAGTATATTTAATAAAATAAAAGTAAATAAAATAAAATAATACATAAACACAATAAATATATAATATATGTATACAATATAATATAATATATATATATATATATATATATATACAATAGATAAACCTACATGATATTTTAATTTATAATAATAAGTGTTAGTTACATAAGTTAAGGGTTGACACAATATGATTCCAGATAATGATTTTTTATAAGAGTTTTAAAGCGATGTATAGTTTCAGCCTGCCTTATATGGATAGGTAAAGAATTCCAAAGGGAAATGGATTTTACAATGAAAGAGCAATTAAAGTATTTAGTGCGGTGGATAGGAATGTCAAGAAGAAGATTAGATATAGATCGTAGTTCCAGTCTGTCAGAGGTACGGAAGTTAAAATTGCTTTTTAAATAAGTGGGACAATGGGAGTCAAATAGGATGTTATAAAGGAAGGAGAGAACACGAGAGTCACGGCGGTAGCGGATTGGCAACCACTTTAACTTGAGGCGATACTCGGAGATATGGTCAAATTTACGTAAACCGAAAACAAACCTCAAAGCCAGGTTTTGAAGGCGCTCCAATTTGTTCAGTTGTTCCTCCGTCAAGTTAGTGAAAGAAGCGTCCGCATAATCTAAATGGGAAAGGAGTAGGGATTCAGCCAAAACTACCTTAGTGGGTATCGGAAGAACATATCGTAGACGTTTTAGGGAACGCCAGGTAGAAAAAACCTTTCTACTAATCTCTTGCAATTGATGCGTCCACGATAAATGTTCATCAAAGTACACTCCCAAGTTTTTAACCACTTTACTGAAAGGTATTGTTACACCATTTATAAGGACAGGAGGTAAAGAATCATGGTCAACTCTAGAAATTAGCCCGGGGCTACCAATTACAATTAATTGAGTTTTAATAGGATTAATAAGAAGTCCATGATTCTTGCTCCATTCACAAATATTCGACAAATCGTGATTCACTAGATCAAAAGCGGAATTCAGATTGTCCAAAGGAGACTGTGTGTATATTTGAAGATCGTCCGCATACAAGTGGTAGGATGATGAAATCGATATTGTTATAGGGTTTATAAAAATTGCAAACAGAAGAGGAGATAGCACACCACCCTGAGGCACGCCGGCATAGATATAACTCCAATCGGAGAAATAATCAGATGATTTAACTCTCTGCCGTCGTCCTACAAGGTAGCTACGAATTAAATTAATTATTGATGGTGAAAGATTTAAAGATGCAAGCCGGGCTAGCAGAATATCGTGGTCTATGGAATTGAAGGCATTACTAAAATCCAGAAGTGTGAGAATAGTAAGCATTTTATCATCCATACCTGACCGTATATCATCAGCTACCTTTACCAATGCGGTAGTCGTACTGTGACCAGTGCGAAAACCGGACTGGAACGGACTGAGTAAGCTGTTGTGGGTAACAAATTTCGTAAGCTGGTGATGAATGATTCGCTCTAAAACTTTTGATAAAAAGGGTAGGATGGAAATAGGACGGAAGTCAGACACAGTCTTAGGACAGGAGGATTTAGGTAAAGGAATTATGTAAGCTGCCTTCCAGGCATCAGGAAAGGTACAAGACTCTAAACATGAATTAAAAATGTGTGCAAGAACAGGAACAATTATATCTAATATTGGTGTGATCATTCTACGACTGATACCGTCATCTCCTACTGCGTTTGACGATATGGAAAGGATGTGCTTTTTAATCTCACACTCGGAAACTGGAACAGTAAGTAACGGATCAGAATTCAATATAGGTAGCGAAGAAATATAATTTAACGTTTGTGATTTAATTTTGGGGTCGAGATTAAAAGAGGAAGTAAAATGGTTATTAAGTGAATCTATATCTATATTATGAGAGTCTTGCGGTTCAGAGCATTTGCCCACGCCGAGGGATTTGAGAAATTTCCATGTTTTAGCCGGATCCCCGTTCTCAACGGAGGCGTGAATATGACGTCTTTGTGCGTCACGACACATCATATTACAGCGGTTCCGGATTTTAATATATTTGTTACGATATTCTTCTGTCTTTTTTATTTTAAATTTGGCTTTGGCTGCATGCTTAGCATTTATCAGAGATTTGATTTCGTCTGATAACCAGGGAGCGGGAAGATGTTTGATTTTAACGGTGCATGAATATCATAAAGAGATTTAAGTTTAGCGTTAAATATATCAATTTTGTCATTAAAGGAATCAGCTGAGAGTAAGTTTGACCAGTCTATGTTATGTGCGTCCTCCTCTAGGCTTTCAATATTCATCGAAGAGAAATTTCTTTGAAGAAGAGTTTTTACCTTAGCTTTGGGAGGGCGAACATTATAGGCGACATAGATAAGATCATGGTATGAAAACATATCAGCTGAGACTTGTCCATGCGTAGTAACACGATTAGGAGAGGAGACTATGATTAGGTCGAGCAGGGAAGGACGGGAACCTGGAAAGCAGTGGGTAGGATTCAGA
Organism: Celastrina argiolus; assembly: GCA_905187575.2. NCBI lineage: Eukaryota > Metazoa > Arthropoda > Insecta > Lepidoptera > Lycaenidae > Celastrina > Celastrina argiolus. Next base: position 13,197,387 of record LR994596.1, read on the forward strand.
GGTAGTAGTTTCATATTATATGAATCTAAAATTGAACTAAGTTTAGTCGATCGACTATCACCCTTAAGTAGACAAGTATTGAAATCGCCCATTATAACACAATGATCGTAGTACGGTGTAAAAGCATCAAGCGTATTTTCAAAGGATGAGAAGTAATCATTGTGCATTGATGGGCAATAGTAGACCCCGAGTAATAATTTATTATAGTGCGATACCTGGACTTCTACCAGCAAAAACTCGAGAGCATCAGATGGAGGGGGTTGCGCTGACGAGCTAATAATAGTGTAGGACAAGTCTGAACGTAGATAAATCGCAACGCCACCTCCACCCCTCCCAATGCGGTCGTTGCGAATTAACTTAAAACCGGGTAAACTGTAGCATGTTGATGGTAAGCAAGGCTTAAGCCACGTTTCCGATATAAAGACAGCATCAACATTAGCCCGATCAAAAGACGCAAGCAAGTCGGGGTAATGAGCCGGAATGCTCTGTGCATTAATATGAACGGCCTTAAAACATTTGTTAACTGTGTTAAAATTTGAAGTTATGGTATCCCTAAGAGACATAAATGTGGCACTTTGAAAACTATCATCGCTGTTGTTAGAAGAAATGGATAAAAAATCATCTGAAGCAAATGAGTCAACACTTACATTCATGATAATAATACAAACTAAATATAAATAAAATATATAAAACACTATAAATATATTATCCTACAACAATTGAAATATAATTGGCCTGCAGCCCACTGTGTCATAAAAAAAAACATAAGTATATAAATAAATTTGCTATAATAAAATTAGTAAATAAATAGAAAAAGAGTAGGTAGATAAATGGAAAGAATCCAAACATGCCTATTATTTTTTAGACACCTAGCTAAATATGAGCAGTTATTCTAACAAAATATAATTAGATTTAAGATGAGATGCTAGCCCAACACAAATTGGCAATTAAAATTTTAATGGAGTTATACTGAGATATAATAATAAAGTTCTAAGTACAAGCACAGCTTATTAGTTACAAAAATTACATAACAAAGATGCAATTTATATACATAATACTAGATTAAGAGAAATCAGTTAAGTACATAATGGCTCATGCTAAATTTCATGTCCACACACAAAAAACAAAAAAAAAAACATTATAATTAAAGTGACATTAAGAAGACGAAGAAGAATAACTATCACTCACTCCTGTCAGACGTCACCGAAACACATCTGTCAAAAGCTTCGTGTTAAAAGAAAATGAAACATTATCAAACATTTTCAAAAAGTACAGATTACAAAATTAAATATGTTTCATTTTCGAAATACCGACAATTTGTGACAAAAGAAATTAGTGATGATGCATAGAAATAAGTAACTATGAGATCTAAGTATGGACAATAAAATTATAAGTGAATGATTAATGAGAAGCGAATATTGGCAAAGCAGAATTATAGATTTATTTATTTATGTGAAGATTGAGAAAGTTACCATGCTATTATTTAAAGTATGTTACCCTTAGAGTATTTACTTTTTGGTTCGCCTTGGTCTTGTTCCAGTTTCATTTTTGGTTTTGGATGCCGGAACTTGAGATGTGACTTCTGCCATATCACCACAGAGATCAGAAATGGCATCCAACTCCGCTATGCTACAAACACTGCTTTTGGAGCCATCAGATCTAGCAACGAAAATAGAGCCATTATATGTCCAACACTTTGTAACACCGAAACGCTGCCTGGCCGCCAGGAACACTTCATGTCTCTTTTTAATTAAAAACTCTGATAGAGTGATGCCGGAATTTTTCAGGCTGGTCTTAGCCCTCCAAACCTCATTCCGATCAGTAAAATTCTGAAACTTAACCAAGATCGGTCTGGGTTTTGATTCCTTTAAGCGTCCCAAGCGGTGACAATATTTTACTGAAGAAATGTTTATGTCTTGGACTTTTAACTGGGAAGACAACAAAGATGCAATAGCTTCTTGTGCATCCTTTTTGGCTTCGGGAACTCCATGCACAAGCAAAATCTTTCTTCTGTGCCTCATCTCAGTTTGATCATAGGCATCCATCAATATTTCCAACTGAGCCTGCATCATCTTAAGTGCATTCAATATAAAATTTTTGAACTCACAAAAATCAGATGCCAGTGTTGTAGAGGTGTTTGTAGTCTGGACCGCACACAACTCCTGCTGGAACTCCATCATCTTCGAGTTAAACATCTTATTCATTTGTGTTATTGATTCTTGCAAGGACTCCATTGTAAACAAGTGGAAGAGAAAAATAACAGCAAATTTTGACAAAAGTGCAAGTGATATAATTTGTTTAAGAAAACAGTGTTTATATACTGTATCTTATTATTGCAATTATAGGAGATTGTGACACTAGTAGATGCAGGTATAAATTTTTACATAATATTGATTTAAAATAATTAATTTATAATTTTGGTTAAGGAGCAGTTAAAAGTTCAACTTAACTTTTTGCACGCCTACCCCCGAAAAGTTTATTTCTGTGGTACCCCAGCGCCGCGACGCCTGCCGACTCCCAGCGCCGCGACGCCTCCTGACGCCGAGCGCCGTGACGCCTGCCGACGCCCAGCGCCGCGACGCTGAGCGCCGCGACGCCTGCCGACGCCCAGCGCCACGACGCCGAGCGCCACGTCGCCTACCGACGCCCAGCGCCGCGACGCCTACCGACACCCAGCGCCACGACGCCCAGCGCCGCGACGTCCTCTGACGCCCAGTGCCGCGGCGCTGGGCTTCGGCAGGCGTCGCGACGCTGGGCGTCGGCAGGCGTCACGACGCTATGCGTCGGCAGGCGTCGCGGCGCTGGGCGTCGGTAGGCGTTGCGGCGCTGGGCGTCGGCATGCGTCGCGATGCTGGGCATCGGCAAGCGTCACGACGCTATGCGTCGGCAGGCGTCGCGGCGCTGGGCGTCGTGGCGCTCGGCGTCGGCAGGCGTCGCGGCGCTGGGCGTCTGTGTGAAGTGCTAATATTAGCTTATACCAGCTAGTATTTTCAACAGTACCTTATACCTAATAGTAGTAGTGATGATGGTAACTACCACAAGGAATTCTATAGAATATTTTGAGTCACTGACAAGCTAGTTTCTGACAAACCACATTATAATAATGCTAAGCATACAAAGAACTTTACAGAAAAGAAATTTAAAAACAGATGGAGCTTGTGCCGGACCTGTTCCATACACCGACAGTTATATTGTTTGTGACCGACAGCAATTTACAACTATTAGCTTTTTAGCTTTTTAGCTGCCTGCATATTCGTGCTAATTTTTAAATTTTTCCTCTCATAAATAATATAATAACTAATATTCAAAGGATGTTTATTATAAGGATCTGATGATCTTTAATTTATAAAAGGAATATAATATACAAGTACATAAAAAACCTACGACCTACTTTTTGTAGGACCAATTATATGTTGAAATTTTCTTGGCTCGTCTTGACGGGGGCACGACCGTGCCCCCAGATTTCTTTAGCTTTTGTGATTGTCCCAATGTTAGAGTGGCGTTGCATTTTGAATATTTTCTTAATATTAATTATACCGTGTAGGCAAGTATAAAGTCGGTCGTGTCCCGCCAAAACGAGCCAAGCGAAGCGTAAGGGCACTACCTGCCTTTTCTCAAAACATTTCATCGTTTTTTTTTAACTTTCATAACTTTGCTTGCTATATAATTGAAAATTTGAAGATATAATGACACCAGTAAAAACATGTAACATACAAAGTTTGAATGTCTTAGCTATTATACTTTAGATTTTATCAATGTCGAAAAACTCCCGATTTCGTCACGTACTCACATATAGATCATCAAAATTCTTAAGTGTACTTCCTGAAATCCTAGAAAGCTAAAATTATGCATGTAACCTGCTATTACTACAAAAAGAAAAAAAATTAAAGCCGCCATTAGAGATCGTTTTCATAACAACCCCTACAATATGGGTATCGAATGATCAGAGGAGCTTCAGAAGAGAAATACAATTTGTACAAGATTTCATGAATGCCAAAAATTTTTTATCCAAAATCGATTTATCGTTTTCACAGGTACTCCCACAATATGGGTATCAAATAGGGAACAGAAAATCCCGGGAATTCCCGGTTCTTAGGTAGTAGTCAAGAAATCGGTTCTGGAAAAAAATGCCGAGAGTTTTGGGTATTCTTAGAAATTAACCAATCATCTTTAATATCTCAACATTTATTTGTACTTAATATTAGCTGTTAATCGCCATATTGTTTTTATACACAACTGGCTTATCCCCGCATGTACCTTTGTTTATGGCAAAAACATTACCAAATAATTTTATTGACAGATGTAGGTATGTAGGTAATTGTGTAGTAATATTATCGTCCATCACGTGTCGTTGCGCGTTGGAACTTAGAACTCTACTGATTAAATAAAATTTATTGAGTTAATACAATCTCAAGCTAATTAATGTATTTAAAATGATACCGATTTATATCGTAGGTATTTATGTAAATAGCTTTATAATTTTTTTAAGTATTAAAATGAATATAGTATGTTGTCGTGTAACGGACTTTTTTTTTTGTAATATCTCCAGACCTCTATGAGGTAGAAATTGTGTACTCACTAGACTTAAGACCAATTATGTACACCAATTTATTGTAAATAAAGACAATCATAATATCTTATAAAATAAGGTAAGTAGCGACATCTAACAATACGAGTGACACACACTTTCAAGAAAGACTTAACATGGCTGCAGTTTCGTAAAGTACACTAACGTTCCGCTAGATGGCGCTTAAAAGTAAAAAGAAAAAGGAACGTTTAAACAATAACAATAATATTATTATGATAAAAGTTTTACACAAATACATGTATAATTACTATAAAATAGGTAAAATAATTTTAAGTATATCACCATAAAAATACAAATATTTTTGGTATTTTTCGACCGTTCTATTTATCTATTTATTATACAAATTATACATGTATGCCATTTAAAAAAATTGATATAGAAAGGTTAACATTATCTTTTATCATAGTACACTGTAGAAGCTTCAAATATCTTCTGATTTGCGCAAATGCTAGTTTCAATTAACTGAAAAACTGAAAAAAGGACATTTTTATATTATCCCAGTCAGAAAAATGTATAATTATAAGTCTATATTATCTCCGAAAATACCTATTTTATTTTGCTGCCTTCAAGATATGTATTTATTGACGGGCCATTCCCACAAAATATACTTGCTAAATTTGTACACCATTAAATTATGATAAGATTTAGTTCCTCTAATTGCCGCGGAACTTCTGTGCTCTGTAGATACGTCCAAGCAGGGATGGAATGGATATGACGTTTCGGATACGCATACGGATATGGATATTAATTTATTTCGGATTATCCGTTTGTTCCGGATAATTTCGGTTTCGGATATTAAATTATGGTTTCCTTTTTACAGTAGACAAACTTTTATTTCGGATTTGGTTACGGGTACGAATAATATCCGAAGGTTTCCCTAACATCCCTGCATCCAAGTCGCAAGGAAATAACGTTATTAACGAAATCACATTCCTGTTTCTTTCGGCCATATTCATAGGTTTGTTGGCTAAAACAGAATGTGTCGAGTTAATAACATTACGTTAATAACATTATTTCCTTGTAAGAATGCACCTTGTAAGGACTGTACTCACTGCCTTGTCTCTGACAGTTGGCTCTGTGGAAGACACACACATCCTCAAACTCCGCCAAAAACGCAGAGCGGTCGTCGAAACCGCAGCGTTTTTCGCCGTCATGAGAACACGTCTTATACTTGAAACAGTGGTACGCGGCGAAATTAGCCCATGATTTTGGATTTTCGAACGGCTGAAAATTAGTATAAAAATTGAATTCTTAATTATTACAATAGGGCATTAGTGGCAACATGGTTTTTGCTAAATAAAGTATTGTTTAATGATTTATGGAAAATCTGTAGAACTGATCCGACCTGACATGACTGGCTATAGATTACCAAGCCTACTCCCGACTCAATTAACAATCGAATCAGTTCAATCTCAACTGCTTTTAGTATTTTATTTGGTTTATTACTTTGAAACTAATCAGGATAAAGAAAATTGTTAGATCGTAACTTTTCGTACTCCCAACCAATCAATCAAACGACTGAGAATCAAAATAAACAAACGTCAATTTATTCGGGAGCACGCGGAACGATCGAATCGATATCAATATCTAATCAGTTTGGAGAGTAGGCCCAGGTGCTGGACCGAATTAATACATAGATAGACATGAGCATCTTTTTTCGCTAGACAATCAGGTGATCAGCCTGCATTGTATTAACCAAAAACTTTAAAATAAATATTTTAGTTCTTCCATCGGGGGAAAGTTTGCAACTTGACGGCATTTTTTGTCCTTGTTTCTATGACAACAGCAAACGGCAGCCATTTAAAACATAATTTATACTATACATCGATGTCTGCTGCAGTGCTTGATAGATAAATTAGGACAGCTAAAACATATTCTTTTATAAACATAATTCACTCTGACAGTATAAATTATATTAAAACACGCATTCCAACTGAGACTTTGATTAATAAAATAAAACTACTCATATAAACTTAGACTTTTAATGATGAAATAAAATTTTAATCAAAATTCGTGATTAAGGCGAGGAGTATAGTGTGGACGACCGGAGAAAATTTAGAGTACTGAAAATAGAACTCTAGGCTAATACAATACAGCTGAAAATCAAACAGCTGTTATCAATGTGAAACATGTCAATGTCAAATTTTGACAACTCGAATGTTAGATTTTTAACTGTATTGCAGTAACACCGTCTTCTATTTTCAGCACTCTTTTTCTCCGGACGGAGAGATTCCGGATCATGTAGTCTTATCATTCGTCTAAAAATTGTTGTGTCATTGAAAACATGCCCTTAATATCAAAGTAAGCCTTTGTGAGGTATGTATCTACATATTTCTGGATAGGTTGCAGTGAAATCTAAAAAAAAATTCAAAAGTAGTAGTATATTATGTGCTACAATTTGCTGAAATGTGTTTTTTATGAAAGAAAAGTATTGGGTACACGATTAAAAATTATAAGGAAACAAAAATATTGTCCGTCTCTTTCTGACAAAACGATCTTGACTATAACCTACAGCGGTACGGTATCTTTTTTTTAAATAATTTATTTAAGGTAGGTAAGGTCGCACAAACATCAATGGTCATTAGCGACCACTTTTGGTTAACATTTCATATGAAATCATTAATTAATTTTAGATATTGTACAGTTTTTTCTGTGTTTTCTAACATTTTTTAAACATACAGGTAGGTTCACATGCGAACGTTCTGTTATACATTGGACATTCAATTAATATGTGCTTAAGGTCACTACACCTTTCTTACGGCGTCTTTCGTTTTTCTAGACATTAGAAATTACGCGTGCGAACCAACCCGATCAAGGAAGGGCCAGGGACGGCCCTTTTTAGCCGAGTCAGTGAAAAAAAAAGAAGAAAGAAAGTGAAAAAAAGAGCTACTCTACCGCGACAACTCGTTCGAGGTTAGTTTGCTACCTGACGCGAGCAAGCTAACGCCTCAGACTGAGGATGGAGTTCGGGCCCCTCTGCAGGGAGGACACGTGTCCTACACACCGTACAATAATAGCGTACTTACGTAGCTATACTCAAAATCCGGTATGAACATCACCCGGGTGATGTTAGGGAGGGTCAAACCCCCCAACATCAACCGGGTGATCTTAGTTAGAGTCAATCTCCCCCATCTATTCCCTAGCTAAACAACCAGACACCCGGCTATATAGTCGGCCGACATAGTCTGACTAAACTAAATCGACTGAAAGGCCATTAGTGAGAACCCTTTCGAATAAAAAAAATTTCGTATGTAGCGTGTAGCCAAATTGACAGTATGGTATAATCGGGTACTGTAACTTGTAAGATATGTAACTATTACTACAGATGTCCGAAGACTTTAGTATTACAGGCGGCTTTTTTAATGTCGTGTAGGTTACCTAGCACACGGCATTATCACAACAAAGCTAAGCCCAAAGGAATGATACTAGCCGAAACTATTGATAGCTACGTATTCGAAACGCTATCGAAAAATATTCGTATATTTTTCGATAGCGTTACGAACCCATACATACATGGCATTCGCTAGTTTCCGAATACGCAGTTGTTAATTGAAGACAAATGGATGAAGGTGATATGTAGCAAAATTCTTATTTCGAGAAAATTGAGTTCAAACTATCACTTAAACATATTAGAATGCGTCGTAAAGTATTAAGTAGTTACATTAATCTAAAGATCTGTTTCTAGAATCAGTGTACCTACTTAATTTACGTTACTACAGAAGAGTAAAAATTTTAGGATGTATAACTACACATCCTAAAATTTTTAAGTAAATGTTTACACTCAATTTTCTGGTTAATTTTTTTGCTACCGTTCGCTACGCTCGTTCGCTACGTTCATGTCTTCAATCATTTCTGCTTGGCTTTCTAGTGTAATCTAGGAGTAATACCTTCGCGGTAGTTGCAGTTATGTTTGTACATGTCGCAGGCACAGTGGAACCACCTCCTCCTAGCAAGTCGACGATCTCTGGCGCACACGAGCTCCCCCTGGAGGCAGTACTTCGCTCGCCAGCACCAGTACTGGTTGACCACCCCTGATCGATCGGGTACCTCATTTTTGAAATAATTACATATTACATAAATATTACAAAACGGAAGAGTTTGTTTAAACGCGCTAATCTCAGGAACTACTGGTCCGATTTGATTTTTTTTTGTTGGATAGTCCATTGACATATGAAGACTTTAGGCTATATAACATTACTCTGCGACCAATAGGAGCGAAGCGTCAGTGAGAAATGTTGCAAAAACGGGGATAATTATTCACTTTTGGGGACTTTCGTTGGGTGCGCTGCATAAACGGTTTAAGTCACTCAAAAACAACGCGAACGAAGTTTAGTTCCACTAATCGCCGAGGTAATTTCTTTTACGGAACGAACTCACAGGGGAAAAAATCAAAAGTCCGAAACTTACCTTCACAAAGTTTATATAACGGGTGTAAAAAGAGCAGTCACTATAACCCTGGGATATGATTATACTACCTTTTCTCATTATAGAAATGGTTTTTTTTTCTTCTTTTTTATGAGAAAAATATCAAAAAAAATTTTTTTTTGCGAAATTGTAATTTTTGCGGCAAAAAAATAAGAAATGGTGAAAAGCTATTTTTTTTAGCTATTAAAAAAAATATATAAAAAAAAACATTTCCAAAATGAGGAAAGGTAGTATAATCGTATCTCAAAGTTATAGTGACTGCTCTTTTTACACCCTGTATATATTGTGTCTACGGACTGCTGTTCGTTTTTTTATTAGCTTCATTATTCTGCCATGGTAATTAATAGAGCAGCAAATCAGAAAAGGCGGTTTCGAAAAAATGGCACTTAAAGAAAAATCTTTTTTGCAGTGTGCTATTTTAGTAGTGCTATTTTCTCGAAACCAGGGCAGTATTGTACCACGGAACACAATTTTTTTCAGCTATTTATTACTTACTAGTTATTACCTGCTACTTTATACGCAATGAACGGAATCCTCCAAGAACCGTACATTTTTCGGCGGTAAAAAATAGCATATGTGGTAATCCAGCATGTACACTACTACCATACTAAATTTCATTAAGATCCGTTCAGCAGTATTTGTGTGAAAGAACAACAAACATACATCTATATTTACATACTTTCGCGTTTATAATATTATACCTACTCTACTTTATGAGACACAGACACACCCTATCACTCACTTATTTTACACCATTTATAATGCTTATTTCTCGGTGGTTTTAGTCAGAAATTATTAGCCATGAGCGATCTTAATGGTTATTATTTTACATAGTATTTCATGAAACATCATAATATTTGAACACAAATAATTAGTTTTTACTTTTTACCCGACTTCGTCGAATCCAAAAAGAAGGATAATGATTATAGCAGTCTATGTGTGCGTTATGAATGCCATAACGCAAATGCATTTCTGGATTTCAAATTAAATAGTTTTCTTCATTCAGCCTTTTTGACCCCTTTTTGCGTAGTCGGGTTACAGGCTTTTTAACTTTTATTTTATTATAGTAAGCAGTTAATAATTGTTATACTCACGCCACTTCCGTGTGTCTCGTCCAAACTGATAATAAAAATGAGACCTGGAAAAAATATTCACAATTTAAACTACGGTTGCAAATTAAAAACGTTAGGACTTTTACAAGCGGACAACATGGCGGCCAAATGGCTTCAGGGCCCCTTCAGGGCAAAAATTTTAATAATTTGTATGAAGCCCCTTCAGGTAAAAAGTTGTAATAATTTGTATGAACCCCCTTCAGGGCAAAAGTTGTAATAATTTGTATCAAGCCCCTTCAGGGCAAATGTTGCAATAATTTGTATGAAGCACTTTCACGGCAAAAATTGTAATAATTTGTATGAAGCCCCTTCAGGCCTCCAAAATTTTGTTATTATTTCCACAGACCTAGCGACCTAGATTCAGAACAAGAGTTCCGTCCAAGAAATTCTTGGGCGACTCATCAAAATGAAGGCACTCACGAAAAATTAGCTTGAGACAAACAAGTGAAAATCATGTATGGGGGAATCCTGACTAATATTAATTCAGATTGTCTAGTTTATTAAAGGTGCCACTAGGCATCAGGGCCCTAGTTTTTATTACCTACAAAACATATTACTTGCATGTTCCTCATAAAATTGTGCACAATTTTCTTATCATCTTACAAATGTGATTTCAAACAAAACGTTTTCCAATTACTAGCAGTTTTATGACTAACTCTATTTCGACTTTTGTTTTCTACCATTTTTATGTCGGCACACAATTTTATTTAAATCCAAATTACTCTCAACCTTTCTTTCGTCAAATGAATAAGATTTTCTTTCTTTTGATGTTAAACATACTCGCCATAGTAAGAAGCTCTCCTAGTAAAAATACACATGCAGTAAGTTTTTTATTGAAGTTTTTTCGGTAACGTTTTCAAAGGGGTGCTTGAGTAGTGCGGAACAAATATTCTTTCTTATATACAACAATGAATTGCTGTTGGTTGGTATCGTTAAAACTCGAGAACAGCTGAACCGCAGGCTGATTATAAATCTCGCAACAGCAATTCGACAGGCGTAAATTGTACAATTGTGTACAATATCGCTCTCAAGTGTAATACTGTAAGCAATTGTACAATTTACGTCTGTCGAATTGCTGTTGCGAGATACATAATCAGCCTACCGATTCGGCTATATTAAGTCTTAATAAATGTTCGTGGCAGTCCCGGGAAGGTTTAAAAGGTTTGTATTCTCAGCGAGAAAATTTATATGAGGTGGCAAAACAAAATATGTTCCCTATTACGTGCGTTTGCCAACCAGCCTGCCAAGCGTGGCAGCGTAGGCTACTACTCCCGACATACATCAGGCCGGCCCCCTGATTATGTATCTCGCAACAGCAATTCGACAGGCGTAAATTGTACAATTGTTTACAATATCGCTCTCAAGTGTATACGTTTGACAGCGATATTGTAAACAATTGTACAATTTACGCCTGTCGAATTGCTGTTGCAAGATACATAATCAGCCTACGGGCTTCCACTGACGCGGAGCGGAGCGGAGAGGAGCTTACTGCCCGAATTGACCAATCACTATGCTCGAAATCTCCGCTCCACTTCAACGGAAACAGCACGAGCATAGTGATTGATCAATTTACTTCTCCGCCCCGCTCCGAGTCAGTGGAAATGCAGCCTTAACGTCCAGTAGTGGATGTTCAGAAGAGATGATGACATCGAAACTTTCCAATGATTTTAGCCCTGCGTCGAAGCGTTTTTATGCACGCACGGCCAACACAACATACCCACTTGTGGTCGCGCGAGTAACAGCGAGGTGCGGCGGTTCCTCAACCCCTGTGACATAAATGAATACAACTGTGAATATGGACGAGGTGATATGCTTATTCATTTCTTCGTATTTTCACATGCTCTCCGCTCGTCCTTCACTCTCGTAGCCCAGTGGGACGGACAACACGACTGGCGGGAGATCAGGCGCAGGACCGACTTTTTACATGCTCAACCGACGGATCATCTTTCTTGTCAGATCAGGTGATAAGTCTGCATTGTCATAACCAAAGCTGAATACTTCCTACTCCTCCTTTTTTTCTTCTGATTAATTTCGTTGTGGGTCCCAAGACAGATTTAGCTTGTCCCTCGGGCACCCCTGAGATCATATCAAAGGGTTTGTCGTGGTTGGTTACCGCTGTTGATCCTGGCTTACAGGAGTTGCAGTGGTGGGAATAAGAGGTTGGCCAGTGCCCGTTAAAAAAAAAACAAAGCTGAAAGAAACATTTTTTTGTTATTCCAATGCGGGAATCGAACCCACCACATCCGAGTCGAGAACTAGGCTCTAAACCACTAGATGGTGGAGGCGGATGGCGTTTTCGTATTGGAATAACAAAAAATGTTTTTTTCCAGTTTGGTTAAGACAATGCAGGCTGATAACCTGATTGTCTGACAAGAAAGATGATCCAGCCGTCGGTTGGGCATATAAAAGTCGGTCCTGCGCATGATCTCCCACCAGTCGTGTCGGTTATCCGTCCCACTCGGCTACGAGAGTGAAGGAAGAGAGAGTGTTTCTGTGTATTACGCACACACAAGCGCCGGATGGGCATGTAAAAACATACGCCTGATCTCCTAAGAAGCATCTAATCTTAACAACCAAAAATATATTTTTCCAAATTCATCCGAAAAAGGTGAAATAAATCCCACGCGGGCAAAGCTACCGGCAACAGCTAGTTAAGGTTTAATAACATGATCGTTGTGTTACAGATTTCAAACGGGTAAATAAAGCATTGTGTGAACACCTGCCGCCTCTATAGTCTATATCTGTATATCAGTATTCCAAACAAACCCAACAATAGAAGTTTAACAATAGACAAAGTACTAGAATAGATCACACCCTCCAGAACCATCCACTAAGTATGTCCTGCAACACCGTATCAGGTATTTAATTTTCTATTTAAAAGTTTAATGTGTAAACAATTGAGAAGTGACCAACATTTTGCTTTTAATCAATATTTTAATATTTCCCCGTTAAGTTTCACAAAAGTATCTTAAATTAACTGGTATCCGATATTTTGATTAAAGTTATTCAACCTACTTGAAAAATACAAATTGATGAACTTATTTTATGAACATGTTATTGAATTTACTGAAGGATCTTGGTTACACAAACTACTTGTGCCTGACGATGACTTAGTCAAAACGTCAAGTTATAAAATAATAATAATAAGTTTAGCTGAATCATAACATAGCTAAAATGATGATTACTATTATTTTATACCATGTTTTGACCAAGTCATCATCAGGAAAATCACTATAACTCAAACCGTTAATACGTTACAGTTATCCTCCTTGTATGCTGTCTAATGGCCTGGGCCCACGGCCCTCCTAAAGAGAGGGACAACGAGGACATAAGTATGGGCCGGAAGGTAACAAAAGTAATATCATTTGTTGCTAGATCTTAGCCTCAGAATACAACATCCGACATATCTCCCGAGGGCAGTGTTGCCAACTTAGGGGTTTCCCATTTGGGTGCAAAAAATCTCTACAGGTGGTTTTCTAGAGGTACGAAAATAACCCTAAACTATTTAGTTTAGGGTTATTTTCGTGGTTTTAAATTAAGCTATTGGTATGTTTGTTGATATAATTATTGATATTTTATTGGTCAGCATAGCGTATAAAGGACATACCTAATTACATTTTTTATCACTATTCATTTATTTTTGTAATATTTAAAGTATTCATTACCCACAAAAATTCTTCTTAATTAAGGAGTTGAATTTAGCTTAAAGTGATGTTATGCTTAAAAAATATGCTTATCTTTATTTTAATGTCAATATTCGTACTTAATTCGGCATATTTACATTTACAAACGTTAATACGAGAGTGACCTCTATTGCAATTTTTTTGTATTAGAGATAGATTGTATGGGATGGTAGGCCATGGCAGAACTGAACGCTGATTGACGCGAGAGCTTTTTAGGATTCCATACTCAAAGAGTAAAAAAAGGTTACGATTTTACTTCTTTTTTACTCTTGATTCTATATTATTTATAATTATTTATCTATCTATACTAATATTATAAAGCGGTAGAGTTTGTTTGTTTAAACGCGCTAATCTCAAAAAACTACAGGTCCGATTTGAAAAATTATTTCTTTGTTGGATAGGTCATTTATATAGGAAGGATTTAGGCTATACATTATTACGCTGCGACTAATAGGAGCGAAGCGTCAGTGAGAAATGTTGCAAAAACGGGGAAAATTATTCACATTTGGGGACTTTCGTTGCGTGCGCTGCATATAACGATTTAAGTCACTCAAAAACCATACGAACGAAGTCGTGGGCACAGCTAATTACTAATACTTAGCTGTCTGTCTGTCACCAGCATGTATGTCAAGAATCGATATAGCTAGTTGAATTTTTCGTAAGATCCATTTCAGATACCGCTATAAAAAATTATCCAATTACAGATGGGTGCCAAGTGGTGCGGTATGGCAAAATCGTGTAACCATGACCGCGTCCCCGTGTGTGGGGTCAACCACGCAGGCGACGTGATGGGCTTCCGCGACCTCTGCGACATGTTCGACTTCAACTGCATCCGGCGCAGAAGTAAGTAGACAGAGATGGAGGGACAAGTAACCTAAGCGTTTTCTATCATTACATGTATTCTACGTGCTACGATATTGGCATAAATTACGTTAATCAGTTACTGTAAATTATGCTACGTGCTACGATGTTGACGTAACCCACGTTAATCAGTTACTGTAACTTATGCTACGTGCTACGATATTGGCGTAACCCACGCTAATCAGTTACTGTAACTTATGCTGCGTGGTACGATGTTGACGTAACCCACGTTAATCTGTTACTGTAACTTATGCTACGTGCTACGATGTTGACGTAACCCACGTTAATCAGTTACTGTAAATTATGCTACGTGCTACGATGTTGACGTAACCCACGTTAATCAGTTACTGTAACTTATGATACGTGCTACGATGTTGACGTAACCCACGCTAATCAGTTACTGTAACTTATGCTGCGTGATACGATGTTGACGTAACCCACGTTAATCAGTTACTGTAACTTATGCTACGTGCTACGATATTGGCGTAACCCACGCTAATCAGTTACTGTAACTTATGCTGCGTGGTACGATGTTGACGTAACCCACGTTAATCTGTTACTGTAACTTATGCTACGTGCTACGATGTTGACGTAACCCACGTTAATCAGTTACTGTAAATTATGCTACGTGCTACGATGTTGACGTAACCCACGTTAATCAGTTACTGTAACTTATGATACGTGCTACGATGTTGACGTAACCCACGTTAATCTGTTACTGTAACTTATGCTACGTGCTACGATGTTGACGTAACCCACGTTAATCAGTTACTGTAAATTATGCTACGTGCTACGATGTTGACGTAACCCACGTTAATCAGTTACTGTAACTTATGATACGTGCTACGATGTTGACGTAACCCACGCTAATCAGTTACTGTAACTTATGCTGCGTGATACGATGTTGACGTAACCCACGTTAATCAGTTACTGTAACTTATGATACGTGCTACGATGTTGACGTAACCCACGCTAATCAGTTACTGTAACTTATGCTGCGTGATACGATGTTGACGTAACCCACGTTAATCAGTTACTGTAACTTATGCTACGTGCTACGATGTTGGCGTTACCCGCGCTAATCAGTTACTGTAACTTATGCTACGTGCTACGATGTTGGCGTAACTCACGCTAATCACTTACTTTAACTTATGCTACGTGCTACGATATTGGCGTAACCCACGCTAATCATTTACTGTAACATATACTACGTGCTACGATGTTGGCGTGACTCACGTTAATCAGTTACTGTAACTTATGCTACGTGGTATGATGTTGGCGTAACCCACGCTAATAAGTTACTGTAACTTATGATACGTGCTACGATGTTGACGTAACCCACGCTAATCAGTTACTGTAACTTATGCTACATGCTACGATGTTGGCGTTACCCGCGCTAATCAGTTACTGTAACTTATGCTACATGCTACGATGTTGGCGTTACCCGCGCTAATCAGTTACTGTAACTTATGCTACATGCTACAATGTTAGCGTAACCCACGCTAATCAGTTACTGTAACTTATGCTACGTGCTACGATATTCGCGTGACTAACGCTAATCAGTTACTGTAACTTATGCTACGTGCTACGATATTGGCGTAACTCACGCTAATCAGTTACTATAACTTATGCTACGTGCTACGATATTGGCGTAACCCACGCTAATCAGTTACTGTAACTTATGCTAATAAATTTTTGTAACTTATTTTATACGCTACGATGTTTATTACTTCTTTCTTTACATATTCTGATAGTCCTTTTTAAAAAGCATACCTCTGTCAAATTTTATTATATTAAACACTTATTAAGACAGATAGGTTATTAAAATGTGCCGTTAATGGTTGCGTAAATACAATATCCTGAATATTTTTAATGATCACATATTATTTTGTTTCAGATTTCAAACAAACAACGTGTCCACAAGACAAATCTATTCTCACTGTTTCTCGTCGTCCCACCAATACTTATTATGATGATTAAAATAATATTACAAGATTTAATTAAATATACTACGTTATATTTAAATCATTCTCATCTTTTTAATATATTATATGTTATGTTAATTATAAAATAAATAATATTGTTTTAATGCAGTTGATTATTTTATACCCAATATTGGACACTTAACCAGATCCTTTTTTTTCGACCGTAGTTAGTATTAAATGCCGGAGGCTCTTATTCAAGATGCCATCGCTATTAATATGATTTGACATACAAACGACAAGTGAATTAACTTATGCCAAATTTCATACATTTTGTTTTTAAACTTCGTAAGTGATAATAGCGATCTTGTATCAGAGACCTGTAATTGCTAAGGCTCAACTCACACATGCGCAGCGTCAAAGGGTCGCAACCCAACATTTTTTAAACATTCAGTGGGAAAAACAACGCTCTTCCACGCTAGGCGGTTTAAAGCGCAAAAGACTGTATAGGTACATACATAATGATAATCTGTACCTTAATAATTAGAAAATAGACACGAATATGCTATATGGGGATAGGTATTAAAAAAATCGCGATGACTATTCTCGGTCCCAACGTGAATTGAGCTTAATAAATTATCTAAGTAGCTAAATGTTGGATATAATTATTATCTGAATCTTCTTAGTGTTTAGATGCTTATTTGACATATTATGTTCTATCTTCTTATATATAAAAATGAATCGCTGTTCGTTAGTCTCGCTAAAACTCGAGCTGCTGAATTACTGATTCGGCTATTTTGGGTCTTGAAATATTCGTGGAAGTCCAGGGAATGTTTAAACGGTTTTTTTTAATTCTTTTTTATGCTCAACGAAGTGGGCACGGGTCAGCTAGTCTTATATATAAAAATTAAATGCTGTTCGTTAGTCGCGCTAAAACTCGAGAACATCTGAACCAATTCGGCTATTTTTGGTCTTGAAATATTTGTGGAAGTCCCGGGTAGGTTTAAACGGTTTCTATGCTCAATGAAGTGGGCACGAGTCAGCTAGTTTTATATATAAAAATGAATCGCTGTTCATTAGTCTCGCTAAAACTCGAGAATGGCTGAACAGATTCGGTTATTTTTAGTCTGGAAATATTCGTGAAAGTCCAGGGAAGGTTTAAATGGTTTGTATGCTCAACGAAGTGGGCACTGGGAACGGGTCAGCTAGTAATATTATAAATTTCTTTCTCAATAACATTAAACCGTGTAAGATTATACACATGTTCACTTTGTTGAGCTTCATAACTCGTGAAGACACATACATATTTATTTTTAATTAGATTTTACAGAATGAAATTGCATTTATATTTCAAAGTAAAGCCTTAATTATTTAGAATTTTTGATTGATTACCACCAGGATATACGTGTTATTTGTGTAACAAAACATGGGTGGAAACCATGCCACAAATCAGCTCAAAACACAATTCTAACAACTATTCCTTGAACTCTAACAATGCATGTGTATCTATTACAGGAATCTACAACAATATGCTACATAAAACGCTGTTGTAGGTATTAGAGGGCAGTTAGTGATGGTAAAATGTCACTTAAAGTGATCATTTTCTTGCTGTTCACTCGTGTTAGCGCACACTTAGTTGGCGACAAGGCGTATCTTGTAAGTAGATACTATAATATTATATTGACTGTGAACCGGCAATACGTCCCATCTTAAATTTAGATGCAGCTAATTTATAATGTCTTATCTCGATTATCTAATTAAAATTATTCAGACAGGAGAATATCGGGTTTAATGAATAAACATTATTAAAGTGTTTTATTTTATAAAAATTTTAGCGTTTGTTATAATATAGGTAGTTACATTTTTCTTTTTCCTGAAAAATCTTGAAAAATAAGATATCCTATCTTATTTTTCAAGAATTTGCCAGTTACAGATTTTCACAGTTCACAGTCGATATTACAGATTTTACAGGGCATATAAATATAGTTCATTTCATCCGAATAAATTAGCGAGAAGTTCAGAACTGTAATGTTTATAAATACAATATGTCCCATGGTTTGTAATTCGAATATCAAGCCGAATATAGTGTGAAGAGAAGGACGAGTAGAACATGTTTGTTTTTTCACCATATGTAAATTACTTACCATAACGCGATAAAAAATAAAAAGGTCTAAAATTACCACAAGGAGTGAATCTTACTATGCTGGGGCTCGTGAGCTAGTATACACATAAACGCACTGGTCGTTGACCTAACACCTAAACAAGGCTGAAAACTTATCTGTTTTGTGACTTTTATGGGGATCTTTAATCATGATTTGTCGCGTTTTGGTAAGTAATTTATATGAGGTGCCAAAACCAAAAATGCCCTACGTGTCCTTCTTTTTACACTATATTCTGCTTGATATATGAACCATGAAACAACCTGTATGACCGTGTTTATACAAGGTATAAAATAAATAAGTGATAATACTTTAGGGTGTGTATGTGCTTTCTATATGGAGTATACTGTAAAACTACCAGCGCTAACTAACTTTCAACTTTCATGTTTCTATGAGAAATGCCTCAAGATCATAAATTTGCCCATGCTTTAAGTAAAAAATTACCTCTTTCAGCGCTGGTACTTTCGAGTGAACTCTATATACGAGACCTATACACACCTAAAGTATTATCACTTATTTATTTTATACCTTGTATAAACACGCTCATACAGAGGCCTTACTCTCCAAACTGATTTGATTTTGATTCAGATACGATCATGCCGCGTACTTTTTAATAAATTGACATTTGTTTATTTTGATTCGTCGATATGGTCGGGAGTATAAAAAGTTACGATCTAACAATTTTCTTTATCCTGATTAGTTTCAAAGTAATTCACCAAATAAAATACGAAAAACCACTGATATCGAACGGATTCGGTTCTCGACTGTGTCGGGAGTAAGCCCGCAGGTCTCATAGTTCATATACCAAGCAGAATATAGTGTGAAGAGAAGGACGCGTAGACCATTTTTTGTTTTATTAATATTCTTACTCAACTCATTAATATTACAGTCTGTATCTTAGTTTTATTCGCAGAACACATGTTTACAACTATAAGATAGTTGCGAATAAAACTTAAACTAAAACTTAAAATAAAACTTCTTGATACGACATTTGGCTATGACGTAGTGGCGTGGGGTTTGTATAACTTCATTGCCATAGGCTTCACATCCAAATTCCTAGTTATTATATAACCTTTCCCTACTGTAAAGTAGTGCCCTCGAAACCAATGAATGAATATTTTAGACGCTTTTTACGCCCCCCCCCCCCCCCCCGGGAGGGTATGTGGGGGGACTCCCGACTCTCTACGGCTGGTTTACCCACTAAAACCACTTGCGGCAGCCGTCAGGCTGCGTTTCTACTGACGCGGAGCGGGGCGAAGAGGAGTGATTGGTAAATTTGGGCACCCCTAAGCTCCTCTTCGCCCCGCTCCGCGTCAGTGGAAACGCAGACTTATGTTGGTTGGAGTGCCCTGGATCTGTCAAAGCACAGGCCACTCCTCCCTCGACCGACCGGTTTACCTCTATATGGACCTGACTACCATCAAATTAAGAGAGCGCTCCGCCAAATATTTTTAGACCCTACCAATAGCGTCTTTCTAGACCGACCGACAGGGTATTATTGCCCCCAAACCAATGAAGGAATATTTTTAGACCATACCAATAGCGTCTTTCTAAACCGACCGAGAGGTAATTGCCCCCAAACCAATGGAGGAATATTTTTAGACCTTTTTTTTATATCGCAAGGGAAATGCGTTACGCATACCCCTAGGGGTATGTGTGACTCCCGGCTCGCTACGCCCGTGTACCCACTAAAACCACTTGCGGATTGCCATCAGCCCACTCCTCCCTCGACCAGCCGGTTCACCTCTATAGGGATCTAACATCCATCAAATTAAGAGAGTGCTCCGGCAATTATTTTTAGACCCTACCAATTGCATATTTCTAGACCGAGCTGAAGCGTCAGTGTGAACACGCGTACGACTGCTTCCACGACAAGGTGCTGGTCTGCGGCAAGTCCGTCAACGAGATGAGGACGTTCCTGGACCTGTGTGACCTGTATGAGTACTCCTGCGAGCACAATATGGGTAAAGTAGACTTGGGCTATGTATGGAAAATTCAGAGCATTGAAAATAAAACTTGACGACCTCCATGGCGCAGTGGTTGAACGCGTTCGAACTCGAGTGAGAGGTCGCGGGTCTGAATCCCGCCGAGGGCACAAAAATATATATTTCCGTTGTCTGGTACCTGTAACACAAGTTCTTCGGATACTTAGTTTACTAAGTATCCGAAGAACTTGTGTTACAGGTTCTTCAGGGCCAGATTGACGTGGTGTGAAGCGTGCATAGATATTATTATTATTAACTCTGGTACAATACACTATAGTTAATAGTAGAGTTTCGAACAATACACGGTCTGAGGTCCTGGGTTAGATTCCCGCGTTAGCCAACAGAAAATAGCTATCAGGTGCATCTGACAATCATATGCATCAGTGGATCAAATGGGCATGTAAAAAGTCGGACCTAGTATATATGTACGGTATACAAATGCATGACTTAACGCCTTAAAACTTATGTTTTTTTCAGTTTTCAGACACGTGAAGGAGGAGAAAGACGTGTGTCCCAGCCAGATGGAGCTGGGTCCAGGTTTAGGATAGAAAATAATAAATAATTGATATGAAATTACTGTCTATTTATTGAAGTCGTGACGAGGGCGACCCATTTGCTTCAACTGCATTGCTTTACATGTGTGTAGAGTGAAATCTGTAAAAAAGCATTATTATGGATAATTCATTTAAGAATGCAGTACAAATAACATTATATAGGACTAGCTGTTCTCGCGACTTCGTTCGCGTAGTTTTTGAGTGACTTAAACCGTTTACGCAGCGCACGCAACGAAGTCCCCAAATGTGAATAATTTTCCCCGTTTTTGCAACATTTCTTACTGACGCTTCGCTCCTATTGGTCGCAGCGTAATTTTATATAGCTTAAAGCCTTCCCCTATAAACTAAATATCCAACAAAAAAATATTTTTTCAAATCGGGCCAGTAGTTCCTGAGATTAGCGTGTTTAAACAAACAAACAAACTCTTCCGCTTTATAATATTAGTATAGATCTGTACATTCTACCATAACATAATGGTGTGTGAAAATTTTAAAAATGCTATTGATTGAAGCTATATTTAAATGAAGGTGTGTATCTATACACCCAAACGTATCACTCGCTTATTTTACACCTTGTATAAAAATAAGACACTTACTATGATCCCAATGACAATTGACGTCCATCAAATGGCAGAAATCTTTGAATTTGGCAAATCCAGCCTTCTCATCGTAACCGCAGATTTCGATTTTGTTTGGATGGCAATTTTTCAAGTTCTGACACCACTGTTGATTGCTTCTTCTGCCGTTGACTGGCAGATCCAATGTATGAGGTCCTCCAGGCTGATAAATAATAAAATTAAAGGTAACGTAGGTTAAACGTTATTAAGACTAATTATAATAACTTTGGGATATGATTATAGATTTTTATTCTGATAATGTACTTTTTAATTCAATAATTTCCCAAAGTTATTATAACTGGTGTTGAAAATGAAACCAATATTAGTATTAATCGATTGTCTTAATTTTTCTTCCTTTTTATTAGGAAGAAAAACAAAGATAACATGATGTTCAATCAACGATCATCTTCAAGAATTGATGAAAGTACTTAATATGTAGAATGTCTATATCAGCCTGACCCTACTGTTACTAAATAACAAAGAATAAGTAAATGTTTAAATAATAAAATTCTAAAGCTTAGAAAAGAAGAACACACACGAAAAAAGGAAATTTTAAAATTCAAAACGACGAGACAACGATCTTCATACTTAACATACCAATGTAATCTAAATGTATATTGTGTAGCTTATTACTTAGTTTATAATTTGTTAGTATATATTCATTTTTTTTTATTTTATCTATGGACGCTTCACACCACGTCAATCTGGCCCTGTGCTAAGTATCCGAAGAACTTGTGTTACAGGTACCAGACAACGGAAATATATTTAATAATTTTATACTATACACATATTTAAGATTTTTTATTATATTATACACAAATTTAATACACATCCATGACCCAGGAACATTGAAAACTTTTTGTTCCCTCGGCGGGATTCGAACCCGCGACCTTTCGTTCGAGCACCAATGCGCTCAACCAACTGCGCTACGGAGGTCGTCAAAATTTATTTTAATTTGATATAAGTTGATTAATGTAATTGTGGTAATCCGTTTTAATTAACTACTCGTATAAAATAATAAATAAATGTGTCAAACATAATATTATGTAACATAATGTAAGTGACACAAGGAAGAGTAACTATTAATCAATGGTAGAGTGCCTAGAACTGGTATTTAATGATTAAATCTCCACAATCAACAACTTAGTTATTATTAAAAAACTGCTATAAAAACAAGTTCATAAACATAGAACTTTCAATAAAAGTGTTTGTATATTACAGGAATCAAAAAATGTTCCTGTCTTTGTTTGGAAAGCGTTTGTAATCAGGTCCTATATTATCCATAGTAAAAAATCAATGACTTACCGCGGCAGCAGCTTGATTAACGTTTTCAAAAACACTTTCATCATTTAGTGCAGATTTTTCAGATACAGCATCAGTATTTACAGCAGATTTTTCAGATACAGCATCAGCGTTCACATTAGATTTTTCTGATGCGGCTCCAATATTTACGGAAGCCCTTTTGGACTGAGCAACACTTTCGAGAGTACTTCTGGATTCGGAATTAACATGATCTCCTTCCCATTTATTTATATTAACAGCATGCTCTGAAACATTATCAACTCGTTCTTCTGCTTCTGAGTTTCCAGGTTGTCCAGCATGTTCAGTAACTTCAGGTCCAGAATATACACTGTCTACTTCTTTTTTGGATCTGTTCGAAGCATCTTCAGGAGCATTTTCTGATGCAGTTCGAACATTATTTACATCGCTTTCAGATTTATGAGCATCGCGTTGGGCTTCAGAGATGACCTCCAAATCAACATTTTCAGAATGAACTTGGCCTATATCGTTTTTGGATATAACCGAAGTAGCGTCAGTAACCTTTTCAGGTACATAGTCGGTGGCCTTTTCAATTGTAGTTGCAGCATCCTCTATTGCTCTTTTAGACAAACGTAATTCTTGAGTAAAATAAACCAAAGTTACGAAAAAGATTGCTGCAAAATAAACATGCAAAACTTAGTAATGGAAAAAATGCGTCGCCGCAGCCGCCGAAGCGGTGTGTAGCTCACTGTTTAAACACATTCTATATAGAGAGCCGCAAGGCCACAGAAAGCCGCAAGACTCAGCCACCGCAACCTGGCAAGGATGAGAGCAGGAGGTGCAATGAGGGGGGCTTCATACTGGTGGAGAGAAGGAAGAAGAAGCCCGCCGTCCGCAACCATCGCGGCACCGCGACCGCACCCTGTGGACCCGAGCAGCGCCTGCGGTGTGAAGTACGCTCCACGCCGGTGTACGTGTCCCGCCTGCACTGGTCCATGGAGGTTAAGGACGTCGTGGACTACATCCGGAAGAAGACGTCCCTCCCCTTGAGGGTTGAGCGTCTGGAGTCTCGCCACAAGGTGAACTTCAGTTCCTTTGTGGTGAGAGTACCGACGCATCTTCTATCGACCTTTGAGGCGGAGGAGTTCTGGCCGACGGGTGTGGTCTACTGGAGGTTCCGGGGATGAAGCGCGCTACACGTCGCCGACTACACTTGTAGTTTAAGTGTAGTTTTAAGTATATTTTGTATGTATGTTAGTCTGTAAGGTATTTATAATATGGCCCATGTAGCCTGAAATAAATAGTTTTTTTTTATTTTATTTATTTATATGGCGAGGCAATAACAGCCAAGAAAGGGGTTAATGTTTAAAAAATATAATTGTCTAATAAGATTATCCATGCGTCGGATGAGCATGTAAAAAGTTGGTCAGGCGCCTGTTCTTTCGTTTGTCGTGTCGGTTAACCGTCCCACTGGGTTATGGGAGCAAAAGGAAAAAAAGAGAAAGAGTCTTTGAGAATTGTGCACACACTTGGGCACTATGAATTGAGTTTTTTTCTATTGGTTCCAACGAAATCGCCCACCGACACCGAAATCGGTGTAGGAAGCTATTATAAACTTATAACACCCCCCTTGTTTTTATGAAATTTAAAAACCAGTCATACAGAGTTAATTATAACTTCTAAAGCTTATAAAATTAATTAGAAATGATTTGCATATTATCTACAATCTATTACTTCTAAGTTTTCCGTCTATCCGTCCATTCCATTTAACTTCCGTAAGAAAAATTCTAGAGTAAATTTTCTTTTCCTCAAAAGATGGAAGTAATTTAATTTTGCTTGCAAGTGGGAAATAGAAGTCTATTTATATTCTTACCCCTCGGCAGAAGCATGGTGCAGTGTGATCGACAAATAGGTCAGAGAGGAGTACAGCCACACTTATAGTGTACGTAGCCGGGACGACGACTGGTCTTGATACTTTATAAAAAAAAATTAAAATATTATATTAACGCTCACATTGTCTCGGACTATAAAACTCTTTAGATGACGGTTGTAGGTTTCGATGACCTAGTACAGTGGTTGAGCGCGTTGGTGCTCGAACGAGAGGTCGCGGGTTCGAATCCCGCCGAGGGAACAAAAAGTTTTCAATGTTGCTGGGTCATGGGTGTGTATTAAATTTGTGTATAATATAATAAAAACCTTAAATATTTGTATAGTATAAAAGTATTAAATATATTTCCGTTGTCTGGTACCTGTAACACAAGTTCTTCAGATAGTTAGCACAGGGCCAGATTGACGTGGTGTTAAGCGTCCATAGATAAAAAATATATACTGTAGGGCTAAAAACCGCCCAAGTGCGAGCTGAACTGGCGCACGACAAGTTCCGTACAATATGCAAAATCACGTATATTATGTTGCATAGGAGCATAGTATATATTTATTTCATTTCGTTTTTAGCAAGGTTTTGTTGTTCTGTCTATTCTATTTCGCGGGCCTTGAGCGTGGAGACCGAATCCAGAAATTCCGTAACAAAAATAACTTATCATCCGAACGGCACAGCGGTGACTACTACGGTAATATTTATTGCCTCTATCCATGAATAGTAAAACTTTTAATAACTTTTTTGAAATATCACGCTTGTCTCTTTAGTTCAGCAACGCGCCTCTAGGTGGCATTGGTTGTATCGGATAAGTGGATAAAAAATGCTATACAATAGCTTTACCGCGGCAGTCCCCGAGTGCCACACGTCTTTTTTCTAATACTTAAATAGAAAGTATCAAGATTATTCGATCTACTTGTATCGCTAGTTGATTTATAGTTATAAGTGTTGTGATTAAATTACGCACTCGATACGCCTCTCCGGCAAATCGCATATTAATTGGATTCTATTTCATTTTCTATTTTATTAGCTATTTTTAATCAGATTATGACGTAGGTGATCTGATATCGAACGATCAAAAAGCTTACAAGTCTTTGCCATCAGATCTAAAAGGATACTAAGTACTTGTTCTTCTTCTTCTTATTGTTGAATTGTATTTTATTGTTGAATTGTAATTGTATTTGACGAATTCCGTAGCGCAGTGGTACAGCGCGTTAGTGCTCGATCGAGAGGTTGCGGGTTCGAATCAAACCGAGGGAACAAAATGTTTTCAACATTCCTGGGTCATGGATGTGTATTAAATTTGTGTATTAATATAATATAAATCTTTAAAAAATCTTAAATATATTAAATATTATAAGATTAGAAGAACGGAAATATATATTTAATCTTAAAAGTATTAAATATATATTTCCGTTGTCTGGTACCTGTAACACAAGATCTTCGGATACTTAGCAAAGGCCAGATTGACGTGGTGTGAAGCGTCTATGGATATTATTATATTATTATTATTATTGCTGTGCCGTCTCCTTTGGGAGGTTGGCGATCATTAGGGCTATTTCTATTTTGGAAACTGCTGTTCTAAAAAGTGATTTAGTGCTTTCCGAACCACTGTCGAAGATGCTTGCCAAGATATCCTTCTGCGGCCTGGTCTCCTTCTCCTTATCACCTTGCCTTTTTTTGTCAGGTAGCATTGGAGAATACTGGTTCTCCTTCAGAGGGAAGTTAGCTTACAGAAGGTTAAGATGAGGGTCTTCAAAAGGAAAGTAAGCGAAGCCGATAGAAAAGTAGTAGTAGGAACCCAACGCTACTATCAGGACCATAATCCTCGAACTTCGAATATAAGTCTCGAGCGGGACAGTCTGATATTCGAAACTTAGTCCTACGTGCGAGAATCGGGGCCCCGGTATTACAACTAGATGAAAGGAAAAAAGTTGTAGTATAGTTTTTAGATTGCTATTTAGCCTTTTTATTATTAGTTTATTTTTAATTTGTGTATTTATATAATAAAAGTCTTATATATGTATATAGTATTAAATATATTTCCATTCCCTGGTACCTGTAACACAAGTTCTTCGTATTCTTATCACGGGATAAGATTGACGTGGTGTGAAGCGCCTTTAGATATTATATTATTATAATATAAAGCTAAAAGGGTAAGGCTATTGAGGTTATTTCTAACAATTTTTCTCTTTAAAATCAATAACAACAATAACTAGAGCAATAAAAATTCTATTCAATATAATAAATCATTTCAGCAATTGAAATATAAAATTTCAATATAGCGGTGCACAAATTTTATAACTTTATTTATACATTATGCTGTGCGTGTGCATTATTGGGTATACATTTTGCATTTTTGTGATATTTACATAATTGATATACCCCCTTACCAATGAAAATATTTATAGACTGTATTAAGCTATTGGTAAGCATCATCCGACCTCCGTAGCGCAGCGGTTCAGAGCGTTGGTGCTCGACCGAGAGGTTGCGGGTTCGAATCCCGCCGAGGGAACAAAAAGTTTTCAATGTTCCTGGGTCATGGATGTGTATTAAATATATATTTCCGTTATCTGGTACCTGTAACACAAGTTCTTCGGATACTTAGCACAGGGCCAGATTGACGTGGTGTGAAGCGTCTATAGATATTATTATTATCATGTAGGACAATTCTGTGTTATTAAATAACCTTTTAATTTTTTGATTTTTTATTCGATGTTTTCTTCTGGTCAGATATGTTAAAAAGTCACTTGACAGACAAGGACAAAACCTTATATAGCTTACACAGTATATAAATATTTATATTCGTAAGAGGGGTAATGTATTATACGTCAATAATAAACGTAGCATTTTATTTTTAGGTTATTTTCAGCCAAAATGCACTGTCATGGCGCACAGTGAAACTATTAAGGTAAAGTAACAGTTAAAAGGTTAAAATTACGACGGTGTACTAAAACAATAGTTAAATTAAGTGGCCAAGCAGTGACAGTGATAGCCTGTGAAACTTAGAACTCTATTTGAAATATGTGTATAGTATAAAAGTATTAAATATATTTCCGTTGTCTGGTACCTGTAACACAAGTTCTTCGGATACTTAGCACAGGGCCAGATTGACGTGGTGTGAAAAAAAAAAATCCGTAACCGAAATTTTCCGTAACAATCGGATAAAGCGAAATAATTTCCATATCCGTATGCGAAATTTCAAATCCATTTATCCCTGCATTTTAGTATTGAGCCGTTAATAATTTTCTTCAAAGATGACGCTAAAAAGTATTTCAATAATAAAAGTAATACATTAAAATCATATAATCATATTCTTTCCAATATATTACAGTAAAAATATTTGAAGAGATCACTTTTCATTAGTTGTACACTGAAATTTATTTCGCTATTAATTAATAATGAATTATGTATAATTAATGGGTATAATTCATTCCAATTTGGTATATACGTGTGCAAAATTTCATTATTAAGTAAGTCCTTAATTTTCTAATGATATATTTATATAAGTATTAAAAACTTTAGTATCAAAAATATGGGTTGAAAATACTTTCGATATTGCATTCAATAAAATATATCTTATTTCCAAATAATATTTTAGAAGCTTTTTCAAAAAAATCACCAAATTAGACTACCTCTAAATGCCGTTCAGAAAGTTAAGCATTATTATTATTATGTTTGTGTATAGCTTTCCTTGCTCACGGGCAATTAAGTCCCGGACCTTTGGAAGGCACACGTGGGGCCGAAGCCAACACGCAGAGGACCCAACACACAATTTTAATTTAAATGTAATGTGACAAGTTTTATTGTTATTATTATTAGCCTATACAGTCCCACTGCTGGGCTAAGGCCTCCCCCAGGTATTTCTTTCCTGCGCCACCGCTGGCCAGCCTGGGTGGTATGCGTCCAGCTCGTCGCGCCATCTTGTTCTGGGCCGGCCACGGTGACGTCATCCATCCTCAGGCATTAAACAACCAGATTTTTTTATCGCAGGTTTCAGATTGCTATCAGACAATTTCAAGGTTCACCAAGGAAACTAAAAGTTATATTTTAATTAAAGTGTTGAATATATTTCCGTTGTCTGTGTGGCGAGAGCGACGTTGAACGTTTTATTCATCATTGGCCGCCATTAGGAAGTGAACTACGATTTGTATGGCATCGATTTAGTTACCAATGTTAGTCGCTAGGTAACCATACAAATTGTAGTTCACTTCCTCACGATGAGCAGTGCCAAAGACTAAGACTTGGCACACTGCCGTTAAATAAGTAAATGAGAAGTAGATTAACATGTATAAAAAGGTATTGCGTATACAACGTTTTTCTATGACCAGAATGAAGAGGAGTGCAAGATCGCTGAGCTGTGCGTGCACGACAAGGTGCCGATGTGCGGGATCGACTCCTGCGGGGAGATGAGGACTTTCATAGACACGTGCGATATGCACGAGTTCAATTGCGACTCCAAAAAAGGTT
The DNA here is from genome assembly GCA_905187575.2 of Celastrina argiolus. Lineage (NCBI taxonomy): Eukaryota > Metazoa > Arthropoda > Insecta > Lepidoptera > Lycaenidae > Celastrina > Celastrina argiolus. The sequence continues at coordinate 13,226,899 of LR994596.1, forward strand.
GGTCACCACTGCTTTTAAGTTGGATCAAAAAAAGTTATACTTGAACAAGTTCAAATTCAAAAGCAGATTTAAAATGGGGTTTAAAAACAACTGTCACAACTGAGTAAGTTGAAATGGGGTTGAAAAAGGTTGGATGTACCTGAATGAGTTCTAATTCAAAAACAGTTCGAATTATGGCTTAAAAGTTGGTCACGATCAGATCAGTTGAAATTGTGTTGCAAAAGGTTGATTGTTGAACGAGTTCAATTTGAAAACGGTAATGAACGATTTGCTTAAAAGGTCATCAAATTTTTAAAAGGTTGGCACACTTTTTTTTTTTTTATTTCGCAAGGGAAATGCGTTACGCATCCCCCCGTGGGGTATGTGGGACTCCCGGCTCGCTACGGCCGGTTTACCCACTAAAACCACTTGCGGATTGCCATCAGCCGTTATGTTGGGTGGAGTGCCTGGATCTGTCTAAACACAGGCCACTCCTCCCTCGACCGGCCGGTTCACCTCTACAGGGACCGGACTTCCATCAAATTAAGAGAGCGCTCCGGCAAACTGAAGCGCTCTCCTCGGCGCCGAGACTGACAAAGCCGGGGAGGTTACCCATCCCTCTACCCGGAGCCCCGTACTAGACGTGAGAGGTTGGCACACCTACACGAATAGAGCTTAGACCGACTAGAAAATTGGACACCCACGTAGGTCGTCGTTCTTTGTTTGTAACTGACATACCCTGTGTTCCAGGAGCTGATAGTAAACGAAAATAACGTTTTTTTCGTTCAGATTCGCGTTTCTTTAGCACTTTAAAGAATCATTATGATCGTTTTGAACTGTTCTTACTCGTGTTCCACAAGCAGGTGTCAGCTGTCAAAAACTGTTCAAAACGCTCAGAATGATCCCATCTTGTTTTTGACGTTTACTTAGATTTCACTGATCTCGATGTTATTTTTAAGTTATGGATCGAGCAAATTTATTATAGATTCTTTTATAATGTAGTTATTATTGTTAATTTAAAATATAAATAGAATTTATGAGATTTATAGCAAATGTTAAATTTTGACATCTGTCAGTCGTTCCACTAGCAGTAAAGTTTGTTGAAACGTTCAGATCGAAAATTTCATTATGTGCTAAAGAAACGACTGTGTGCGTTATGAATGATCTGAGCGTTCAGTGTAAAAAGAGCTCTTAAAGGAACACGCCCATAGTTCCAATTTCAACAACACATATTAAAGTTAATCCTTCATTATTATCATAATATTATCCCTCTCGTATATTTTCCTGTTAATAAGAAGACATGTTGTTTTAACAAGCCGTTAACAAGGTGGTGAAATTTACGTTATCCCTCTCGTGTTTCCTGTCAATGAAAGAGATGGCATATTATTTTAACATGGCGTTAACTTTAACATTGCTTGGTGAAATACGGCCTTTACCTCCGACGAAAACAGAGTGGTGTTATAAGATTGAAGTGTATCTTCGTGAGTTTCATGGCTAGCAAACGGATGAAACTATATTTTGTTTGAAACCTGTCGTGATCGCGAGTGTTAGCAATAATTAATTTATCATCAGTTCGTTTACTGCTTGACAATTTAGTTACATAATTTTTTTTGTTTGTAATAGTTATGTTATTTAACATACCAGGCCGCCAATTCAAGATACCATCGCTATTTATCGCTCACGATCGAAAACATAATGTATGGGATGGGATTTGACATAAGGATTTGACTTATGTCAAAATCCATACATTTTGTTTTGGATTGTTGATCTCAATTCAAGATGCCATCGCTATTTATCGCTTACGTTCGAAAACAAAATGTATGGGATTTGACATAAGCTTCGCTAAATGACAAGCGATTTCATATGTCATTTAGAGAAGCTTGTGTCAAATTCCATACATTTTTTTTGCATCGTTGATCTCAAATTAAAGATGCCATCGCTATCTATCGCTTACGAAGTTTGAAAATAAAATGTATGGGATTTGACATAAGCTTCTCTAAATGAGATATGAACATCTCTAAATGAATACCCATGGCATCTTGAATCAGGGCCCATATTATATAATTTTTTATTGTAAAATTCAATTAACAGAATCGGCATACAGCTCTCGGACTAATAGGCACCAATTTACAGATTTCAAGCAGCGGCCGATTCACGAATGCTGGGTGACCTGCAAGCGAGGCCGGTCGTTCAAGAAACCCGAGTTCAGAGCAGATTGCAACCTCAACATACGACCTAACGCACACAATTAAACTGTTTATGGCAAAATATTGTTGATTTATTGCTTTTTTTTAAATAAACTTTAGACTTCATAATAATTTTTCTCCTCCATTCCTCATATGTATCAAAAATGACAGCACAGCGCTCAGAGTTAACTTATAAAAGCTCATTTAACTCTTCCGCTTTATAATATACTAATATTATAAAGCGGAAGAGTTTGTTTGTTTGTTTCTTTGTTTGTTTGTTTAAACGCGCTAATATCAGGAACTACTGTTCCGATTTGAAAAATATTTATAGGACTAGTGACCCGCCCGGCTTCGCACGGGTACAATGCTGATACTAAGTCTGGCGTCGGCGTCGCGGCGTCTGGCGTCGGAGTCGCGGCGTCGGGTGTCGGCGTCGCGGCGTCTGGCGTCGGCGTCGCGGCGTCTGGCGTCGGCGTCGCGGCGTCTGGCGTTGGCGTCACGACGTCTGGCGTCGGCGTCGGCGTCGCGACCTCGGGTGTCGGCGTCGCGGCGTCTGGCGTCGGTGTCGTGGCGTCGGGCGTCGGCGTCACGACGTCTGGCGTTGGCGTCACGACGTCTGGCGTCGGCGTCGCGAGGTCAGGCGTCGGCGTCGCGGCGTCGGGCGTCGCGGCGTCTGGCGTCGGCGTTGCGGCGTCGGGCGTCGCGGCGTCTGGCGTCGGCGTCGCGGCGTCGGGCGTCGGCGTCGCGACGTCAGGCGTCGGTGTCGGCGTCGCGACTTCGGACGTCGGTTTCGGCGTCGCGTCGCGACCTCGGGTGTCGGCGTCGCGTCGTCGGGCGTCAGCGTCGCGGCGTCTGGCGTCGGCGTCGCGGCGTCTGGCGTCGGCGTCACGACGTCTGGCGTTGGCGTCTCGACGTCTGGCGTCGGCGTCACGACGTCTGGCGTCGGCGTCACGACGTCTGGCGTCAGCGACGCGACCTCGGGTGTCGGCGTTGCGGCGTCTGGCGTCGGAGTCGCGGTGACTGGCGTCGGCGTCGCGACCTCGGGTGTCGGCGTCGCGGCGTCTGGCGTCGGCATCGCGGCATCTGGCATCGGTGTCACGGCGTCAGGCGTCGGCGTCGCGACGTCAGGTGTCGGCGTCGGGCGTCGGCGTCGCGACGTCAGGCGTCGGCGTCGCGGCGTCGGGCGTCGGCGTCGCGGCATCTGGCGTCGGCGTCGCGACGTCAGGCGTCGGCGTCGCAGCGTCGTGCGTCGGCGTCGCTAGCCTATGTTATATATAGCCTATGTTACTCGCGGCATTAATACAAATCGATTGACACCTCATTCATCAAAATCGGACCCTACTGGTCCGATTTTGATGAATGAGGTGTCAATCGCCGCTACGAGGGAACATACAATTAGTATTGCTAAAACTCGAGAACGACTGATCCGATTCGGCTATTTTTCGGTCTTGAGATGTTCGTGGAAGTCCAGGGAAGGTTTAAACAGTTTATATGCTTAACGAAGTAGGCACGGGTTAAGTAGTCTAATTCATAAAGATGTTTAATAGACGTATCATAATGTTAATATTATGAATCAAATCATTGTTTCTAATGTAAAATGAAAGCTGACTAATAGTACTCTGGCCATACTCTCAAAATTTTTTAAACGTGCTTGTTAATTCGCTAATTGTTATAGTATGTTGGTACAAATATATTGCTCTAGTCGCTTTAACAACGAATACTAAAAACAGTATAGGTACCTAATAAATATTTAAGTGGGACTCCCGTTTAACGTTGTTTGTTAGTATGACTCACACTTGTCCAGTTTTATTTTCATCAATATTAATTACAGGTTGGGAAAAAAGTCTTTTCGTAGTATGTATGAACTTGTCATAAAATCTCTTGGCTACACCAATTGTATATGGCTGTTTTGGTAACATTAAAAAGTTTTCATTTTACAGAAGACAATTCCAAATTCAAATTAGGTAAATGTGATATTTTCATTTGTTTTTCCTATTGTTAAAATGAGTGAAGCCGCATAATTTTTATAGCAATGGGATTATTTCCCTACGAACAAGATAGCAAAAAGTTATCGTACAAAATGGCACCTATATACTTTTGCCAATTGTAAATATAATTTATAAAATACCTTTTGAATTTTTATATAAAATGCAAAGAAACTTTTTCCCCAAGCTAATATTAGATTACTGAACCATTTTACTAGCAACAGATCGAGAGAATTCAAAGTAAAGCTACTTCAAATCTATGTACAATGTAGGCAGTACTTAATAAAGGTATCTCCTTTTAAAAACCTAATTTTCAAACTGAAATTCTTTATAACAGAAAACCTTTATTACGTTACGTACAAAGTAAAGTAGGTACATTATTTTGTGTTTTATTGTTATTTCACTCGCAGAATGAGTTTGAACAACGCTTCACAAAGCGATGGAATATAAAAGGAGAAATGTTATTCGTTTGTGTGTTGTATTTTGTTTTTACACGTTTAGAATTGTATACACTCATGTGGACAGTGCTAAGGTTGGAATTTTATTTAAATAAAAACCAGTATTCTTTCTTAGATTTTCTTAATTCATAATTAATTTATTCACAAGAATGCAGTGCAAAGGTTAACATTTAAACATTATATAGAATCTGTAGATATATTCTACCATAACATATCTTCTTTCACACACCATTGTGAAAAATACAAAATATAATTGTCTCTCCTAAATACAATTAACGAAAGTACATAAATTTATAAGTAGGTATGTATGTAGTTTTCGTTTTTACGTGTATTTAGAAGTACTACTAGATACATTGTCTATATATAATGTAGACATTAAGTATTAGTCTACTACTTCACTACTTCACACACACTTCTTCTATTAGCATCAGGGCCCTGATTCAAGGTGCCTTCGCTTTATCCCCTTGAAAACAAAATGTATGGGATTTGACATAAAGTTCGCTAAATGACAAGCGAATTCGGATGCCACTTAGCGAAGCTTATGTCACAACCATTCATTTTGTTTTCGAACTTCGTAAGGGATAATAGCGATGGCAGCTGAATCCGGGCCCTGGATAACAATATTATTATCCCATCAATTTAAATCACCGAATTTTACACAGCAAAATTCAACTTTATATGCTATACTCGTACTGAGCCTTTACTTAAGTTGAATTAAAAGCAGCTATAATATCTCTGGTATTATAGCTGCTTGAACTTTTTTAGCGTTTAGCCAAATTGTGAATTGGTTCACAAATTTTTATTTTTAGCTCTCTGTAAACTTTGTTAAAAATAAATAATATAAGTGAAAAAATTGTTATGATTCGATGATTAGTTTCCGAGAAATACTCATCATTTTTAGTTCTCGACGCATTTTCCAACACTTAAATTTTACAAGAATTTTAAATTTTTGCGATTTTTTTTAATACTAGGTCTTTTTACATGAAATAAACATTAGTGTATTTGTATACATATAATAAAAAGATGGACAAAAAAAATATTACGATATGCTGTGTACTTTGCAAAACATTTAATTTCAAATTCTCGATGCGATGACGTAATTTTCCAACGTCTGCTACAGGCCGCGATATCTACACTAATATTATAAAGAGGAAAGATTTGTATTTTTGTATGTAACGACTAAACTCAAAAAGTACTAGACCGATTTTAATAATTCTCTTTTTCATTAGAAAGCTAAATTATCAAAATTTTTACATTTTCTACATTATCTACATTAACTGAGTAGGCTATATAAAAATCAACATAGGCTATATAAAAATCAATTGCTGTTCGTTAGTCTCGCTAAAACTCCAGATCGGCTGAACTGATTCGGCTATTTTTGGTCTTGAAATATTTGTGGAAGTCCCGGGAAGGTTTACACGGTTTCCATGCTCAACGAAGTGGGCACGGGTCAGCTAGTTTACAATAATTTCAATACCCGGCTTTTAATAAATTGAAATCTTTCACCTGCTGTGTTATTTTCAGCTAGAAGAAGAGTGTAAGATAGCGGATATCTGCCGCCACGACCAGGGCGGCGATTCTCCGGCAGTGGAAAAACGTTCATACTCGAATAAATCGTCGACATTCGGAAATTTTAAGAACGATGCACACTAGGTGTATTCTCAGAACACACTGAAAAAAATCCGTTTATTACTTATTTAATCATAAGTGTGGAATGAGCAAAGAATAATCGTTCTTAGGCTGCCGGCATAAGTGTGAAAATTCTTTGTACATTTTTAAGTGATAAGAGTTCATTTTGTACAATATGCTTACGCATATTTCGCTGCTAAGAAAAATCGTTCTTGTTAGAGGGTAATAAGAGTAAAAATTCTTTACTATTGCATATTACTTTTATAAGTAGTTATATTTTAAACGGCTTATTTTGTACTTGTTAGAACTTGTTAGTTGCGTTTTGCAGGTCGATGAAGTAACGTGTTTTCATTATTTTACTCGACGAAATGTTTCGTATTGTTTGTTTGTTTTGGTGGTGCGTTTAGGTTATACAATATCGTTGACTTTTAAAGCGTCAATAATACTCGTAATTAATCATTTTTGTTGTAGACGTAAATATATTAACTATGTTTGTTTAATTTTTTAGTTCACATTAATAAATTATATAAATACTAGCTGACCCGTGCCCACTTCGTTGAGCATACAAACCGTTTCGCCGAATCGGTTCAGTCGTTCTTGGGTTATGCTAACCAACATATTTTGCGATCAATTTTTATATTATAGAAGATGTAAGGTTTACTTCGACAGTTCGATTGGTAATTGTTCTATTGGTACCCCAGAATACGTGTTTCATGAATCGTTCGAACTTTTCGGTAGTAGAACGGACAACTTCATACATACGGTGGCGGCTGGTAGGTTATCAAATTGGTGGTGCACTTTTCTTACTTAGCTTTAAAAAAACTTAGCGTTAAAAAAACGCTATGGGAAACTTCAAAGACATAAAGTGATTTTCTTGTAAATATTGTTGTTGTTTATTGAAATATTAATATTTTAATTACCTAAGTATAATATTATGTATTATAAACGTATCAATTACGTATTTCGTCAATCATAGATAGTTAAAATAATTTTTACCCGACTTCGGCGAAGTCAAAAGGAAGGGTACATGATTTTGGCAGTTTATGTATGTATGTAGCTCGCAGCAGCTAAACTACTGGTCAAAATCCAAAAAATTCTAAATTCAAAACTTTTTATTTCCATAAAGGTTATTAAATAACACGTCTTATAGAATTATCCTACAATATGATGCCTACCACCGGTTCGGAAACTAGTCCGGCGAGAAGAACCGGCGTAAGAAACTCGCGCGGGGCCATCTTTTAGCAAGGTCCGATTTTAATGAATGAGGTGTCAATCAATTCGTATTGTTGCCGCGAGTAACATAGACTATATAAATTTCATTATCTTAATTGAATTTTTTTGAATATAGTTTTTTAAGTTTAATTTTGAAAATCTAAAATCGTTTTTTAAACATTACACCCACTCTCAATAACGACAACAATTTAGTAATAAAAACTACTTTTTAAGTTGCTAAAATAAGTAAAAACTGAACAGCTGTGTATGGTCTTTTGTCGCTTTATGATATTAGCCCGCAATAAACTTGACTGTCGGCATCATGCATAGTGAACTTTCTAAGAAATTCGTTCTTTTGTTTACAAATTGGGATTGCTTGCACGTGTTGACTGTTTTTGACCATTACTAATAAGTAGGAGTCATGGATTATCTATACGTTAACATATTCTTAGTTGCTCACAAACTTTCAAACTGTGTATTGACGAAAAAGTATTACTGATACGCGCAATAGAAACGGAACATATGGGACATATCTACTATCACTAATCTGAAATAAACTTTTTTTTCACATACATACATACATACATACATACATACATACATACATACATACATACATACATACATACATACATACATACATACATACATACATACATACATACATACATACATACATACATACATACATACATACATGCATACATACCTACATACATACATACAAACATACATACATACACACATACATACATACATACATACATACATACATACATACAAACATGCATGCATGCATACATACATACATACATACATACATATGTACATACATACATACATACAGACATACATACATACATACAATATACATACATACATACATACATACATACATACAAACATGCATACATACATACATACATACATAAATACATCAATACATACATACATACATACATACAGACATACATACATACATAGTACATACATATGCATACATACTTACATACATACATACAAACATACATACATACATAAATACATCAATACATATATTACATACATACATAGACTGCCAAATTATTTATTTGTACATGTGGATGCGGACATCTACCGGTCCTTACCACTCGTTGGATATCGGGGACTTTTTCACGATTTACTTCGACTGTGAAGATCTGAGAATACACAAGTGTTTTTCGTTCTTAAAATTTCCGAATTTCGATGTTTTATTCGAATGTGAACTTTTTTCCACTGCCTGAGAACCATGCGCATTACGTGTTTTGTAAACCGCTCGAACGTTTCGGTAGAATGGAAAAAATCATGAAAAAATGTCATGCGGAAAATGTTCTAATAGCGAGAATCGCCGCCCAGGTCCCGATCTGTGGAATCGACTCTTGTGGCGAGATGAGGACCTTCATTGACTCCTGTGACATGCACGAGTTTAACTGCGATTCCAAAAAAGGTTTCTTCTTTTTGATTTTGTGTGTAATGAGTCCAGAAGTAAATAAGTTATTGAAAATACTGTAGGTTTTTATGTTATACTGTGTGTAAAAAGAACAGACACTTATAGCTTTGAGATATGATTATACTACCTTTCCTTATTTTGGAAATGTATTTTTTTTTTATCTAAAAATATATTTTTTTATACTTTTTACCATTTCTCATTTTTTTGTCGCAATTTTTGTAAAATAATACTTTTCTAGAATGAGAAAAGGTAGCGTTATCATATCCCAAAGTTATAGTGACTGTTCCTTTTACACCCGTTATAGTAAAACACAAACTACTGGCACTTTTTCCACTTTATTAGTTTAATAGTTACAATACACGACCGGTTTTGACATAGTCATCATCAGGTAGACCTACTAGTATATTTTTTTTATCTATGGACGCTTCATACCACGTCAATCTGGCCCCGTGCTAAGTATCCGAAGAACTTGCGTTTCAGGTACCAGACAACGGAAATATATTTAATACTTTTATAACATATATATACACATATTTCATATTTTTATTTTATTATACACAAATTAAATACACATCCATGACCCAGGAACATTGAAAACTTTTTGTTCCCTCGGCGGGATTGGAACCCGCGACCTTTCGCTCGAGCACCAACGCGCCTCCCTCCAAACCGCCAACCATGATAGTACTAACTCACTTGGTTTTTTGTAGTATATTTGATTGAAGTAGACTCTTTGGCACATAACATAATATTAAGTTAAGTTTTGCGGGTGTCACTGCCCGCTCCCCCGCACCTCCCCAGGGGGTAAAGACGAAAGGGGTGAAAGAGAGCCGCAAGGCTAAGGAAAGCCGTAAGGCAGAACCTTCTCGATCTAACGAGGGCGAGAGCAGGAGGTGCGATGAGGAGGGCTTCACATTGGTGGAGAGAAGAAAGAAGAGGAAGCCCGCCGTCTGCAACCACCGCGGCACCGCACCCTGCGGACCCGAGCAGCGCCTGCGGTGTGAAATACCGACCACGCCGCTGTACGTGTCCCGCCTGCACTGGTCCACGAAGGTCGAGGATGTCGTGGGCTACATCTTGAAGAAGACGTCCTTCAACTTGAGGGTCGAGCGTCTGGAGTCTCGCCATAAAGTTAGCTTTAGTTCTTTTGTGGTGAGAGTACCGACAGATCGCTTATCGACCTTCGAGGTGGAGGAGTTCTGGCCGATGGGTGTAGTTTACCGAAGGTTCCGGGGGAGACTCCGGAGCGAGGCGCACATCACGTCGCCGATCATAATACGTGATAGAGCTTAGATATAATTATAATATGTATGTTAGTCTGTAAGGTATTTATAATATGGGCCTATGCCGCCCGAAATAAAGATTATTATTATTATTATTTTATACAAATAGAAGTCTCGGCAATATGCCGGGTAAATGATCCAGGTACGGGCGTGTGCCAAGTAACCTGATTCATATTTGTGACGGAATTGACACGGTTTGAAATGTAACGTTTGGGACGCCAAATCTCGTCACTTCTGGATCAAGGATATGGTAATATCCTCGCCGGTAAAAGACGATACAATAGGACAACTACACCAAGGAACAATGCGTTAGTACTCACCAGGTCTGGAAGCGAACCTGTGGGCCGTTGGATAATGGCGTTCGCTGGATGTTCGTTGCCGAATGTGTTGTAGTTTTTTGTTATTCTTTAGATACACTAGCCGGCCGGCTGTCACTGAGGATTAATACAGGATTCCACACGCGGTGGACGTTAGATTACATCCAAAATCGGTAATTTGAAGCTAACTCGATTAGTCTGGTTCCGCGTATAAAGGGCGAAACGCTAATGGCGCGTGTTCATTTGTTTTTCACAGCAACTCGCGCGTGGCACTAGGCTTGTACCGTGCAATGCGATTGGTTGAATTGTCAACATTGTATGTCTAGCGGCCCAATGAGAATTGGCGCGCGATATTTAAAATATTATTTATGAAACAAAACGATATAAACTAAACATTCCGCCCACCAAAATACCAACGGAATTTTCCGAAAAGTATGAAAGAAACAATAAGTTAAGAATTACTTACGATACTAACTAAAATTACTATTTAAACGTTAATAGATAACAAAGATCATTCTAATGGAAGGGGACATAGTTTGACTAAAGGTCGTATAAGTGAATGATCCTTACGGGTTCGTATAGTTGCTACCCGAACTACTCCGTCAGGCCCAGGATGTAATGAAACCACTCGTCCTAGCGGCCAATGTAAAGGAGGTCGGTTGGTGTCCTTAATAAGAACCATAGAATTAACAGGTAACGGTTTTGAATCCTTAGTCCATTTTGCCCGCTGAGTAAGTGCATTTAAGTACTCATGTTTCCAACGCTTCCAAAACTGCTGTTGAAATAATTGAATAAGTTGCCAACGGTTTAATCGGCCAATTTTAACATTTGTGTAGTCGGTATCTGGAACCGCGGTCAAGGGTTCTAATGTTAAAAAATGACCAGGGGTTAATACGTTCAAATCGTTAGGGTCTGAGCTTAATGGACACAAGGGTCTTGAATTTAAAATCGATTCGATTTGAGTGAAAAGTGTTGAAAGTTCTTCAAAAGTTAGCGTCTGATCGCCAATAATACGGTACAAATGAGACTTGGCGGCTTTAATTTGAATTTCCCATGCTCCTCCGAAATGGGGAGCGGACGGGGGGTTACGTTTAAATGAGATGCGCTCTGCGTGCGAAGCCTCTTCAATACAGCATGCTAGTTGTGCGCTAGCACCTACGAAATTTGTTCCACAATCCGAATGGATAATGTTACAACGGCCGCGACGCGAAATAAATCGACGCAAAGCCGCGATGAAGCCGTCAGTCGATAAAGTAGATACTACCTCGAGATGTACAGCCCTTGTACTTAAACACACAAATAGACATAAATAGGCTTTATCTAGTTTGGCACCTCTATGGGAACCCAACTTGATACGAAAAGGTCCACCGAAATCCACGCCTACCTCCGAAAAGGGTTTTGCCTGATTTACACGAAAGGCAGGTAAGTCGCTCATAAACGGTTGCAGAGGTTGCGGATTAAGACGGTAACATCGTATGCATTTGGACAGTTGATGACGTATAGCACGCTTAGCCGTGAGGATCCAAAATTGTTGTAAAATCAGATAATGAGTTGTGTTTAGACCAGGATGAAAATTATTTCGATGAATCGATTCAATTACAGCGGCTGTAAGAACACACTTTCTTGGCAATAAGGCAGGATGTTTATGCTCGAATTCCAAGCCCGAGCGAGCGAGACGTCCGCCCACCCTGAGGATATCCTGATCGTCAAGGAACGGGTTTAGCTTTTGAAAACTACGGAGGAGCAATTTCTTTTGTTTTAATTTTAATATCACGTCAGAAAAGTAACGTTTTTGAAAATGTTTAACGATAGTAAAAAGGGAAATATGCCGTTCTGTTTCGGTTACGAAAGTATTATCATAGCGCGAGACAGTGCGCCGCACGCTGTTAGCAAATCTATAAATGTATGCTATAATACGACAGATTTTGTCCAAAGATGAATATTTATCAAAAAGATAATCGATAATTGACGTTTGTTGAGCGGTATCGATTCGATCGGTGACGAGAGTTACACGACGTTGCTCAGCGAGTACCTCGTCATTATTAGTATGAATTTTCGATATATCTACTGGCCACTGAGATTGTGATTGGGACAACCACTTTGGTCCCGCCCACCATAATGTGTTGTTCAGTAGATCACTAGGCATTTGGCCACGTGAACAAACGTCTCCAGGGTTTGTAGCAGACGGTACGTGCCTCCAGCACTCGGGAGGTACGATATCCTGGATATGGCTAACGCGGTTCGCCACGAAGGTCACCCAACGAGAGGAAGGCGATCTCAGCCATGCCAAGGCAATAGTGGAGTCACACCACAGATAAGTGTCATGGATACTAATCCTTAGGGTGTCTTTAACGAATTTTAAAAGATCAGCTAGTAGAACTGCTCCACATAGCTCCAGACGAGGGAGACTTTGTCTTTTGAGGGGAGCAACGCGTGCCTTAGCACAGACAAAGAAAATGCGAACTGAACCATCGGACAGAGTGACACGTAGATAAATGACTGCGCCGTACGCTAGCTCCGAACTATCACAGAAACCATGCAACTGATACGATAAAGCATTTTTGATTACAAATTTGCGTGGAATGTTGAGGTTTCTGACTAACGGAAGTTGATGAGAAAAATTGCTCCATTGGGATACAATTTCCGGTGGAGGAGTTTCATCCCACGATAAACCGAGAATCCACAGTTTTTGGATTAAAACTTTGGCTTTGATTGTCAACGGGGACAGAAAACCCAGAGGATCAAAGATTCTAGCGACCTCGCTCAAGATTGTTCGTTTGGTACATGGATTATTTGACGGTTGAACGTTAAAAACGAACGAATCTGAAGTCGGTTCCCATTTAAGACCTAGAACCTTGACGGTCGTGTCTTCGGCTTCGGTGAATGTGATAGCTTCCGAAAGACACACTTCTGAAGGTAAATCATTCAGAAGTTCAGGATGGTTGCTAACCCATTTTCGCAGCTCAAAAGAGCCAAGAGCGAAAAGGGCGATAACCTGCGATTTAATGTCACGTGCTTCATCCAGCGAAGTACTTCCGGTTACTATGTCATCAACATAGAGATCAGAAGTTAAAACGGTTTTAGCCTTCGGGTACTTATGACCTTCATCATAGGCTAATTGCTGGATAACGCGACATGCTAGAAATGGAGCTGAAGAAACTCCATACGTTACGGTATTAAGAACATATTCTTGAAGTGGCTCATCTGGGTGAGCGCGCCAAAGAATGCGCTGATAATGATGATAATGGGGATCCATCTTTATCTGACGATACATCTGACGCACATCAGCCATGAAGACTACCTCATGTTCGCGATAGCGAAGAAGAATTTCAACAATGTTGGATTGCAACTTTGGACCAGTCAGTAGCATTTCGTTAAGAGAATTGCGGTTGGCATCCTTGGCGGATGCGTCAAAAACGACACGAAGTTTTGTAGTTGCGCTGTCCGGTCGTAGAATGCAATGGTGCGGTATGTAATACCTACCCTGACCCATTTGTTTAGCAGGCACTAAAGACATATGCCCACTGACGATATAATCGGTCATGAATTCGATATATTGTTGTTTTAAATTCGGATCACGAGACAGACGTCTTTCAATAGCATGAAAGCGTCGAAGAGCTATGTCTCGAGAACCCTCGAATATTGGCTCTGTATTTTCCTTGAATGGAAGACAGACGACATATCTACCTGTCTCATCACGATAGTGATTATGGACGAAATTATTTTCACATAATTGTTCATCTGGAGAGAAACGATAGGATTTAGGGATGTTATCGATTTGCCAGAAACGTTGCACGATATTATTTAAATTGTTATCGCCTTGAGGAGACGACACACCTAACAAACACGAAGAAGCGAGTTTGGTCCTTCCAAGAAGAAGCCATCCGAAGACAGAATTAAAAGCTCTCGGTTGTGAAGTGCTGCCTTTCAAACGTTGTGTAAGCAGTGATTCAGCGAAAATATCGGCACCTAACAAGACGTCGATCGGACCAGGAATGTCAAAACCAGGATCAGCAAGCGGTAATGTCTTGACTTCCCATCCACCCGTGTTAAGTCTCGCTATTGGTTGGTCTCCGCATATTTTCGGAATAACGAACATATCGAGACGGAATTTAGTATTACAATTGACGCCGATATCGCACGTAATCACACCGTTAATTGAGGTGGAGTTACCCCCCAAGCCAAGGACGTTGACGTTAGTAGTTGAAGGCAGTATATTCAGCTGTTGGGCTGCGTGTGCCGTTATAAAGTTATTTTGGCTTCCGGTGTCGAAGAGCGCACGAAAACTATGAAAATCACCAGATGAATTACGGATCTGTATAATGGCAGTTGCCAGTAACACTGTCGAATGAGATGGAGATAAAGATTCCTTCGCAACTAAGGCCAATGAACCAGATTTGTCAGCAGAAGACTCGCAATTACCAACCGATTGCTCCCGGTGCAGAAGAGTGTGATGTTTACGTTTACACTTTCGACAAGAAAATATTGAATTGCAATGCCGCACCGAGTGAGACGCGTTTAAACAATTATAGCACCATTTCCTTTCGGTAGCCACAGCCATGCGATCATCGGTCGATTTAGAAAGAAAAGATTTACAAGCCGATATTTGATGCTCATCCCCACAAAAGGAGCACTTACGAATGAATTTTGAAATTGATGACACCTTAGTAGGTTTTCCGTTATGTGCATGACTATTCCCGTCAACGCCATTTACATTGACATGAGAGGTCACAAGTGCATGTGCAACATTGTGTCGCTTCGATTTGAATGGGGTTGCCCGGGTTGCCGCAACCTCCTTAAAGGTTGTTGCGGGTTTGCCAGTGATGGCGGTAAAATGTGTATCTCGAATCATCGCTTCGCATTTAGAATTTAAAAATTCCCTAATTTGTTTATACTGTGGTAACTCCACATTACTATGTTTTTCTTCAAATTCACGTCTTAATTTAGTGTCGAGTTTCGCCAAAATATTATAACAAAGTACAAAGTCCCAGTGTTCAGTAGGTAATTTTAACTGTTTTAATACAATCAAGTTTTCGTCAATCGTATCTATCGAACTTCGAAAATCTTTAGCGTTTGTAAATTTAAAATTAATATCCAAAATTTCACGCCAACAGGTAAAAGCCAGTTCGCGTTTATCTTCATATCGGGACTTGAGAGCGTCGTATGCGTGTACGTAGTGCTCCGCCGCGACGGGGAACGTTCGAATAAACGATAAGGCATCACCGTGCAAAACAGAAACTAAATAATGAAATTTCTCAATTGTAGTGAGAACAGTGGACTCGTGAATTAACGCGTTATAAGTAGCAATGAATTCGGGCCACGCTTTGATAGCACCAGAAAACGTCGGTAGTGTAATCTTCGGTAGCCGTATGTTACCGCCGAGTGTAGGTACAATCGAATCGCATCGCGAATCAATTGTTCGATAAGACGAACTCGGTTCAAGAATACGATGTAATGCAGACGCTTGAAAATAGGCGTCGTCGAACAACTCCTGAATCTCGTTATCCCTATCATCGACGTCATCTTTCAAAAGATCTAAGATAATAAAATGGGCCTCTTGGAAATCATTAGCAATATTTTTTATTTCTTGACAATATGAAAGAAACAATTCCACTTTTGTTTCATCGGTTTGAGCCAAATTTCCGACTTCCAGGGCCTTTGACATACGATTATATGCTATAGTACGTTTACGTCGCAAGCTAGGTAAATTATTAATAGTATAAGAGACATCGATACATTTTTTTACGGAAGGTTTAGACTTACGCCTCGTTGGAAAAGACATAATTACAACTCAACTAAACAATATTCGTATTTATTGTAAACACACGAACAGTAAACAACGTTTATTAATATTTAAAAACACCGAGTTAGGTAAATGAACAACAAAAGATATTTGTTCGATCGGCGCGATGTTTATAATATAACGTCAATCGATAAGGATTGGAATGGATGCGCCACCGCGTAATACCTATTTATCTTAAAACTCGATGTAAATACCAATAAGTTTTACAAGTCAACGTTAATATGTTATATATATTATACCGCTTACTATTATAGATCGTTTGATAATGTTTACAGAATTCAATTATACTGTTCAATTGAAAATAAAGCTTTAACTTTTGTTTGTACTACGTACCTACCAACGATTGCCTTAGAATTACGACTATATGTACTTAGTTAATTTAAGTGTATTCTTAAAATAATTTTAAAACACTAACACGATATAAAAAGTTATAAACCAATCTAAATTAATACACTTTAAGGTTCAAATTAGTATACGATTAGCGCATCCAGTATTTAGTTGATTAATGCCTATAATTGACGACACGATATTACGATACGATATTATTCGTGTTATTATTAATGTAAATTATAGAAAGATAGGTAACACTGTAATACATGTATAAAATATTGTTAAACGATTACGTTCTACTAGAAACTTCGAGAATGTTCGATGTACTTATTTTTTAAAAATGGAATACGGTAGGTATGCAAAATGGATTATGGAACCAAGACTTAGAATTTATTAGCAACAACTTGTTATTAGATATATACGATTAAAGTAGTTACAATTACGAAGTAAATCGGTATTTGGCAGGCTGAATGTATCTAAAGTCCCGGGTTTCGGCACCAAAAAGATGTGACGGAATTGACACGGTTTGAAATGTAACGTTTGGGACGCCAAATCTCGTCACTTCTGGATCAAGGATATGGTAATATCCTCGCCGGTAAAAGACGATACAATAGGACAACTACACCAAGGAACAATGCGTTAGTACTCACCAGGTCTGGAAGCGAACCTGTGGGCCGTTGGATAATGGCGTTCGCTGGATGTTCGTTGCCGAATGTGTTGTAGTTTTTTGTTATTCTTTAGATACACTAGCCGGCCGGCTGTCACTGAGGATTAATACAGGATTCCACACGCGGTGGACGTTAGATTACATCCAAAATCGGTAATTTGAAGCTAACTCGATTAGTCTGGTTCCGCGTATAAAGGGCGAAACGCTAATGGCGCGTGTTCATTTGTTTTTCACAGCAACTCGCGCGTGGCACTAGGCTTGTACCGTGCAATGCGATTGGTTGAATTGTCAACATTGTATGTCTAGCGGCCCAATGAGAATTGGCGCGCGATATTTAAAATATTATTTATGAAACAAAACGATATAAACTAAACAATATTTTATGAAAAAAGAGTTATGATTGTGGTGAATTAGTGAATGAAGACGAAGGGTTCATGAAACGACGAACTATGGAACTGGTATCAATGACGACGGACTTCTGCATTTGTATGTATGTATTTTTATGAAGGTCTATTGTTTTCAGTGCTGCGGTGAGAGTTTTGGGGATGACGCCGGTCGAAGATATAATGATAGGTATGATTTTTACAGATTCCTGGCGCCACATTTGTTTTATTTCGTCAGCTAGAGGTATGTATTTTTGAATCTTTTCACTATGTTTTTGTTTCAGGTTGTTTGTGTTCGGAACGGCTATGTCTATAAGGTAGGTGATTTTTTCAGGTTTTATTGTTAATGTAATATCCGGTCTGTTACTAAGGATGGTGCGATCTGTAACTATGTCTCTGTCCCAGTAGAGTTTTACAGAGCTATTTTCGAGGACGCTGCTGGGTTTATATTTATAATAAGGTGTTGGTGTCTCTATGAGCTTGTATTTAGTGGCTAGCAATTGGTGAATATGCTTGGCTACGTTGTTGTGACGGTACGTGTATTCTTTACTGGCTAAAGCGCTACATCCTCCAGTGACATGGTCTATAGTTTCGGTGGTTTGGTGGCATAATCTGCACTTGTCAGTTGCTATATTTTCTTTAAGGATATATTTAGAGTAATTACGCGTTTTAATTATTTGGTCCTGTATTGCTATTATAAAGCCTTCTGTCTCACTGAATATATTTCCTTTTGTGAGCCAGCTGAATGATGCCTCTTGATCTATATGTTCTTGTTGTACCTGGTGTGGGAATGTTCCATGTAGTGCTTTACTTTTCCATTTCGTTATTTTATTATTGTCGCTTAATATTTTGTGTCTTGGGTCAAATTGGTTATTGTTTAGGTGTAGAGGTGTCCCTGAGTGGGGAATATTTATAATGGCATTATGTAATTCACTTGTGTTAGCTTTATTTAGGAAATATTTCCTTAGGTTATCAATTTGATTGTAGTGTAGGTTTTTGATATCCATAGCACCACGGCCTCCTAGTTTTCTTTTTAGTGTAAATCTTTCAACTGCTGAATGGATGTGATGGATATTATGTTTATAGCTTGAGGTTCGGGTTGCAGTGTTAAGAGCTTCGAGTTCTGTATCTGTCCATTTAATTATTCCAAATGAGTAAGTTAATATCGGTACCGCGAATGTATTAATAGCTTTTATTTTATTTCGACCTGATAATTGAGTAGATAGTATTTTGTTAAGTCTCTCTTTATATTTCGATTTTAGTGTATTCTTTATTTCTTTATGATTAATTGCTGTACTTTGTATATATCCTAAATATTTATATGTATCTTTTGCTTGCATACTGTCTATTATACCTGTCTGTAGCTCTAAATTAAGTGATTCGGTTTGTGTGTGCTGGCCTTTAGTGATGCAGTTAATCTTACATTTTTCTATCCCGAAAGTCATTTTAATATCGGTACTAAATTGTTCTGTTAGTTGTAAAAGTTTTTCCAGTTGTTGCCTATCCGTTGCATATAGTTTAATGTCGTCCATGTAAAGTAAGTGAGTTATTTTAATATTCTTTGTTTTATCTATTACATATCCGTGACACGCTTTATTAAGGATTTTTGAGAGAGGGTTTAGAGCCAAACAGAACCATAAAGGGCTGAGTGAATCTCCTTGAAATATACCGCGTTTGATTTTGATAGGAGATGTACAGAAGGTACTATCAATTGTTTTTAAATTAAGCTTAGTAGACCAAGTGCACATTAAACTTTGTAGGAACTGAATTAACTTACAATCAACTTTATATATTTTTAGGATATGTAGAAGCCAGGAGTGAGGGACACTATCAAAAGCCTTTTGATAATCAATGTAGGAGAAGTACAGGTTCTTACGGTTTTGTTTGACTTGGTTGTGTATCTCAGCATCAATAATTAGTTGTTCTTTGCAGCCCATAGACCCTTTAGTGCAACCTTTTTGTTCTTCCGGTATTATGTTATTTTGTGTAATGTGTGCACTAAGTTTTTGAGTAATTATAGATGTAAGTAATTTATATATGGTTGGAAGGCACGTTATTGGACGGTATTTTGTGGGGTTAGTGGTGTCATTTTTATCTTTCGGCTTTAAATATGTAATTCCCTGCGTGAAAAATGGGGGTATAGTCTGAGGATATTGTATGAAAGAGTTGAATACGTCTGCGATATGTCGATGTGTTGCGGTGAAGTATTTAATCCAGTAATTTTGAATTTTTTCCGGTCCTGGTGCTTTCCAGTTTAGAGTATTCTTTATAGCGTATGTGACATCATCCTTATCTATTATAATTTCTGGCATTATGTTTAAAGTCTGACTTTCCTCTATTTCAGTGCTAAGCCAGGAAGATTGGGTGTTATGATGAACAGGTTTTGACCATAACTCTTCCCAGTAGTTATTTACTTCATCTATATTAGGGGGGTTCGTGATATTATTATTATTATTATTATTATTATTAAGCTTTCTTTGGATTTAAAGTCTGTTTAAGATTTCCATTTTGTTCTTCATATTTTTTGTTTTCATAAATGTTCTCTTCTTTATTTTCTTACTTTTCATTCCCTTAATGGCAATTTGGCTTCAGGTGTCAGCAACCTTTTTATACGAATTCCATGTATTCCAGTAACTTCAGAACATGACTAGTATTCACCTTAATGACTCGATTGATATATCAAAGTATGACGAAGCGTTACCCAAATAAACTTGAACCTCATTTTATCGAGTGGCTGAGGGGTTTTCAATGAACCGCCCCCACCCAGGGATCAGGTTTCGCTGGTTGTCTGACACCCACGCGGGCGCCAGTATCTTATAGAACTGAATCACGGTGTCTAGACGTATTTAATGTTTTGTTCGTCCTTTAAGTTCCAGGGATCGGTGACAATAATCGAAACGTAAACAAAGAGATCGATAGAGTTCTAATATAGAATTAATGATGCCGAATACTGAAACGACAGTTAAATTAAGTTTAATGCCCTCTTATCATGTAACTTACGACCCGTTTTAAAACCTATCTATCTTTAACGTTAAAAAGTTAAGTTCCATGCAGTATATCGGAGGATTTCTTACTGTGAGGCTGCGTCCGCCCAATAAGCTACAATTAAAAAAATGGAAAACTTTGTGATATCGTGGGGAGGTTTATTTATAGAAGTGGACGTTATAGCTGAATATAAGCCAGTCCAGCAGGCTTACTCCCGACACAATCGAGAATCGAATCAGATCGAACTCAAGGGCTTTTAGTATTTTATTTGGTGGATTACTTTGAAACTAACCAGGAACTAACTAAGAAAATCGTTAGATCGTAACTTTTTGCACTCCCGACCATATCAATCGGCCGAGAATCAAAATAAACAAAAGTCGATTTATTCGGGAGTACGATCTAATCTGAATCAAAATCGAATCAGTTTGGAGAGTAAGGCCCCAGACTCGACAAGACCTAACCAACGAAACTGTAATTTCCCTATGAGTTTAGAAACAAAATATAAGTAAAATCCACGAGAATTAATAAATAAACCAACAATAGTCAACTGCATATATCATATAATCTGCTAATAAAATTATTTCAAATACATAATAATTATGATGTGTACTTATACTGTGTGCTTTGTATTGATTGCCTTTCTAAAATACATGGTACTTTTTAATATACATAGATCAAAATAATGTACTACAACTGACATTCGAGACATAAGCAATATCCCTTCTTTATTCGAATGTACCTAGCGTGTTTATTTTAAAGTAAATTTGACAGATTTGTCCTGAACAACAGGTGACAAAATTGTTTTTTTTTATTTGACCCGAAGGTTGCGTATCCCTAAATGTTTTTTTTTTTACATGAACTCGTTTTTTTTTATAGATTTCATCCAAAAGCCTGCACACGAATGCTGGGTGACCTGCAAGCGGGGTAGAAGCTTCAAGAAGGCAGCCTTCGGCATCGGATGCGATACAAAACACTTACCCCCTTATACATAATTAATTAATACATAATATCACGTTAAAAAATATTTTGTAAATAACGGGTGTAAAAAGAGCAGTCACTATAACTTTTGGGTTATGCTTATACTACCTATATTATTATATTCTCATTGTCTTTTTTTTTTTACAAAAATGAATTTTTTTTTTTTTTTGTTTTATTGTTATTTTTGCGACAGCAAAATAAGAAATGGTGGAAAGTAAAAAAAAAATTTAAGTTTTTGAGAAAAAAAATATTTTAAAAAATACATTTCCAAAATAACGAAAGGTCGTATAATCGTAATCTCAAAGTTATAGTGACTGCTCTTTTTACACCCTGTATATCGCCATCTTATTCTCACCTACTGTTATTTTGAACCATCCCTTTGTATAGTAGTTTAAATACAATAGAGTGTAAGCTAATCCAACTTCATAAAAGTTAATATTTCGAATACGAATAACGCATTCGATAATTGCTCAATAATAAATAAATAATAATAGCTACCCTCACCGATTTCGGTGTCGGTAGCCGATTTCATTGAATCCAGGCCAGCTACGCAGGAGTTATTTTATAGTGCCCAAGAGTGTGCGCAATACACAAAGACACTCTCTCTCTTTCTCTCTCTCTCTTCCTTTTACTCTCATAACCCAGTGGGACGGTAAACCGACACGACTGGCGAGAGAACAGGCGCAGGACCGACTTTCCGGACCGGACATGCCCATCCGACGCATGGATCATCTTTATTGTCAGACAATCAGCCTGCATAGTCCTAAACAAACATGAAAACAACATTTTTTGTTGTTTCAACGCGGGAATCGAACCCACGACCTCCTGGCCGAGAACAAAGGTCTGATCCACTAGACCACGGAGGCGGTAATTGCTCA
Organism: Celastrina argiolus; assembly: GCA_905187575.2. Taxonomy (NCBI): domain Eukaryota; kingdom Metazoa; phylum Arthropoda; class Insecta; order Lepidoptera; family Lycaenidae; genus Celastrina; species Celastrina argiolus. The sequence goes on from LR994596.1 coordinate 13,249,437, forward strand.
ATAGCCCAAGCGGGAACAATTTGGTTACCGAATGAACATTAAATAGCGTTGGTTGGTATGTATAACTGCTTGGATTTGAGCTAAAATAGTTTTCATACAATAAATTCTCCTTCAATAAAGTTACGAGTAACAAATGTAACAAATGTGTACGAATGTCAATAGTTCCTCCTAATAAAAAATAATAATAGTGCTTGCAGAACGATTAGCTAAATGTTTTGTGATACGATTAAGAAAATATCAATTTATTAAATTGTTTTATTTTAAAATTTATTAACTAGAAAACAATCTTAAAATACGAAACAATAACTTACAAAAATGCACTTATTGTTCGAGATCACAGCTACTTGATTATAAAAACACTTATAAAATTAAACTTAAACGTACTTAATCTAAGATCACTTAAAACTGCAGAAGAAACTTACATTTCTAAACTTATTTACCTATATTTAATTTTCCAATCTATTTTCTAGATAAATGTACCATTTACAGCACATAATATTCCATTGTTCCTAAATAAATTAAATAAAGGTGACGTCATTATCTTAATAAACTCTTACATTTTGACTAAAAGTTACACTTACTGCTAAATATTTACAAGAATTAAAATATGCAAAACATTATTAATTAAATATCATTTAAAAATTACTATTTTGAGTGAAAAGCTTTTTGATATTTACAAATATATTTACAGGCCTGAAATAGAACAGAATTAAAGAGTAAAATTTGAATTTCGAATCAATGGAGGAATCCAGCATGGCTGACGAGATCGTAGATTTTTTGGCGGGGAATTTTCTCTGCCTCTCTTTCTACCACTTGCATTTCCTTCTGCGTGAACCATGATTCCTTGGCTAAGCCTGCAGCAATGGATGGATTACTGTAGAAAGCGTTGGACTTGAGTAACTCTGGAGGCAGCTGGGCTTCACTGGCAGCATTTAACACCACCGCTGGATGTGGCTGGATTCCTTGACCTAAGGGTTCTGCATACTGTACTCCAGTTACCACGGGCTGGGAGAAGAGGATTCCTGGCCTGGCCTGGGCCAAACTCAAGACCGCCACTAATACTGACAGGTAGAGCATTTTGATCTGAAAACGAGAAAACAGGTGTTGACTTCTTTACACTATTAAGCAAATTTATAGTCTTTCTTCTAACTAAATATTCAGACAAAAATTTGCCTATATTTTCAAAACATTCTTACCACATGTGCAAAAGATAAAACAATGAAATTTTCTACATTACTCATACCACCGAATAAACCAGTAAACACCGAATCCTCCTAGTTCTAAACAAATTTAGAAACTCTAAAACACTAAACACTCCCACTAACTTATTCGCAATATTTCTTAATGCAATTGCATCGACAGACAGATTACTACAGTCACTTTGTGAACTAAGTCCAAATTTAACTAAGGCCTTTTAGTGTATTTCTAAATTTCATGCTCTCACTTTCATTAATACGAAGAATGAAATGTTATCTACACTAATAGTGGTTAGTGAAATTTGGCACTTAGTGCCAGTTGCATCAATATATGTTAAAGTTAATCCAATATTAAATATCATGTTATCCCTCTCGTATTTCCTGTCAATTAATGAAAAGGCATGGCATTTTAACAAGCCGTTAATACTGACAAGTGTGGTGTGCGTAGTGAAATCGGGACTCATGATATTTAATGAAGGATTAACTTTAATATGTGTTGGTGAAATTGGCACTTAACCTTGTACACTCCAGCCCTATTAAATGTTATCTTAACGTAAGCAATAAAAAATGACACTACACCACAAATTACACTTACGAAGTTCAAAAACAAAAATGTGTGGGATTATAAGTTAAGATTTCACCAACGCATGTTATTGTTAACGGCATGTTAAAATACCATGCCTTCTCATTCATTGATATGAATTACGAGAGGAACAACATAATATTTAACGAAGGATTAACTTTAGCATTGCTTGGTGAAACACGCCCTTAATAACGTAGAAATTCGAATGTCACTTAGCGAAGCTTATGTCAAACCCCATTTTTTTACATTTACTTATTAAATGATAATAGCAATGTCATTGACTTAATAGCTTTGAGCTTTGTTTATATTAAGTTCACATTGAAACGGATTATAAATAAATATATTACCAGCGCAAGCCAACACGGGTTGTCAACTGCGCGGGCGACAGAGGCTCAATCTTTTTATAACCATAGAGTAACCTTCCGTTCGGTTCCGGAACTCAAATCATTAATAGTTCTTAATTGATCGGTCTTGTTAAGAGCGTGTTTCACCAAGCAATGTTAAAGTTTATCCGTCGTTAAATATCATGTTGTTCCTCTCGTAATTCCTATCAATGAATGAGAAGGCATGGTATTTTAACACGCCGTTAACATTAACATGTGTTGGTGAAATCGGTACTAAATATGTCTGTAATTATATGATCGCTTTTGTTGAACTAAATAAGAGTCTCTCTAAAAAGTATTTACTTTAAAAGAAGATATAATATCTGGTAGGTAGGTAATGAAAGTTAATATTATTACTATCCCTACCTCGGGAACTGTACGTTTCACGGGATAAGTTAAATCAGGCTAAAACTGTAATGTAAGAGCGAATATTTACTGAGATCGTGTGTGTTTAATTACGGCTTATTCCTACAAATAGTTAAATATAGACAATAAAGTGACCACCAATATCTATACTAATATTATAAAACGGAAGAGTTTGTTTGTTTGTTTAAACGCGCTAATCTCGGGAACTACTGGTCCGATTTGAAAAATGATTCTTTTGTTGGATAGTCCATTTATAGAGGAAGGCTTTAGGCTATATAATATTACGCTGCGAGCAATAGGAGCGAAGCGTTAGTGAGAAATGTTGCAAAAACGGGGAAAATTATTCACATTTGGGGACTTTCGTTGCATGCGCTGCATAAACGGTTAAAATAACTCAAAAACTATTCGAACGAAGTTTAGTTCCACTAATCGCCGAGGTAATCTGGGGGCACGGGAGTGCCCCCGTCAAGACGAGCCAAGCGAAGCGCAAGGGCACTACCTACCTTTTCTCGAAAGGTTTCGTCGGTTTTTTGAACTCTCATAACTTTGCTTTGGATGATGCTACATAGTTGAAAATTTCAACATATAATGACACCAGTAAAAACATGAAACATACAAAGTTTGAATGTTGTAGCTATTATACTTTAGATTTTATCAATGTCTAAAAACCCCAGATTTCGTCACTGACTCATTTATAGATCATCAAAATTCATAAGGTACTTCCTGACGTCCTAGTAAGCTGATATTATTTATGTAAGCTGTTATTGCTACAAAACCAACAAAAAAATTATTAAAATATAAATGCCGCCATTTTGAATCCAACATGGTGGACGGTACAAAATGGATATTTAATATGTTTATTATACGGATATGATCTTTAATACATAAAAGAAATATTACATTATACAAAAACAAACAACAATTATACAAGTACATAAAAAAAATAAGACATACTTTTTGTAGGACCGATAATCGGTCAGATTTTTGCTCCATATTATTTCTATCCGACTTTATTTATTTGAGTGCGTTGCACTACTGCAATCAGTATGTTCTATTTTATTCCGATTATTAATCGGTGACCGACTTTTTGTAAATGAAAAATATATCAATGAGAAAATTAGTTTTTTATCCACTTATTTAAAATTAGGTATTATATATTTGGTAAGTAAAAATTTGGTAAGAATTAACAGGCAGCAAGTAGTAATTTGTTGTCAGTGTATATAAACAAAATATTACGTCGATCACTTGAAATCGGTCCGGCATAAGCTCCCGCTGATTTTATAATAGCGTAAGTATTAATTTTTTTTTTTTTTTTTTTTTCGAAAGGGTACTCACTAATGGCTCGAAAGCCGATTTAGCTGTATCGGACTATAACTAGCCGGGTGGCTAGTTGTTTGGTGTAAGTATTGAGTTTAGAGGGAATCTTATGTAAAAAATGTTCGACACTTTGATAGCGCGATGTAGGTAGCTAACAGCGCAATCTATGTTTGGAACTGTGAAATATCTAAACACACATTTATCAACACATAATATAACAGTAGGTAACGTTATAATGATAAGAATAAACGAAAATATTACACGATCAATGTATAAATAATTTTAGTGTTTAATCTTATGACTATTAACATAATAATAATATGATTTTTAACACGTAACGTCATGACGTTTAAAGAGGCCATAATGAAAAGAAAACCTTAAAGCTATTTTTCAAAAATAAAAATAAGTACATTTTTTTTCCTTCAAAAATGCTAAGTTGCACTTAGCATAAGTTTATAAGAGCGGTACAAGAATTAGTACCTCTAGTGACCAACAGATGGCGCTGACCGTCGTCTACATCACGATATTAATATAGACTTACTGTATCATTTTAATAAGTATCAACTCGTATATAAGTAATTCTCAAATTATTAGTGTTGAATTTATACTAGTGGCATCCTAGGATATACAAATAAGAAGTTTCACTCCAGCAATAAAATAATGTATATTATTTTATAATTTATATTTATATATAATATAATTATAATATAATAATATAACAATATAACAAATAAAGAAATATGGACGAGAAATTTATTTGAAAATCCGCCTCTACCTCCTAAAAATTGCGGTGAAAGTTTATACACGGTATAATATTGACGGTGACATCAGTCGACGTCATTAGGCGTCACTAGGCTAAGGCGCTGACTGTTCTATTTTCCGTAAGTAAAGGCCCGGGATCAAAATAGGCTATCTTTAAATTAAAAAAAAGTCCATTAACCAGCTTACAAAAATAAATGAAATCCCACCAAAAACATTTTCATGTAAAAATGTTGTCAACACGAGCCTACACAGTTACCCTGTGAAAAAGTTATCAGATATCGTATAAAGCCAAGCTCTACACTACACCTTAATCAAAATCTATCAAAAAGTGGTTAGATCTCATGTAGAACCAAAATTCTTGATCTATGCGCCCTTACTTCACCAGGCTTAACTTCACTTACGCTATATTGCAGTTTAAACGTGATACTTGACCGTTTTGCTACCATTACGAACATTTCATATGAATTCATTAATCGTGTGCGAAATAAAACGGCCAAGCATCACGTTTAAACTGCAATATAGCGTAAGTGAAGTTAAGCCTGGTGAAGTAAGGGCGCATAGATCAAGAATTTTGGTTCTACATGAGATCTAACCACTTTTTGATAGATTTTGATTAAGGTGTAGTGTAGAGCTTGGCTTTATACGATATCTGATAACTTTTTCACAGGGTAACTGTGTAGGCTCGTGTTGACAACATTTTTACATGAAAATGTTTTTGGTGGGATTTCTTTTACGGAAAGAACTCAAAGGGGAAAAATCAAAAGTCAGAAACTTACCTACACAAAGTTACTAAGTAGTTGTGCGATGTTTCTACGTGACACATGTGTGCAGTGACACTGGCATACTCGATATTTGACGACCTCCGTAGCGCAGTGGTTGAGCGCGATGGTGCTCGAACGAAAGGTCGCGGGTTCGAATCCCGCCGAGGGAACAAAAAGTTTTCAATGTTCCTGGGTCTATAATTTATTTAAGGGTAAATATATTTCCGTTATCTGGTACCTGTAACACAAGTTCTTCGGATACTTCGCACGGGGCCAGATTGACGTGGTGTGAAGCGTCCATTGATTATTATTATTATTATACTTGGTAGTGACGTGGCCGTGCTTCACTCGTGTCGTAGTCCTGTCGTAGTCGTGTCGGTAAGTGGAAATACAGCGAGTAGCGTGATTCTATTCAAATAAAAGTTAACAAAATATTGACATACAATTTTTTTTTTTATTTGCAAAAAGAGATATTATAGAACAATAATATTATAGTATCAAAATAAATGTGATATTTAAAGGTCAGAGAGCGATGAACTTTGCGTAGGAGTAAGGGTTTTGTTTAAATAATTATTATCACGAAACATTCATGTAATTTGTTTTAGCTGTACAATTGTATTTAGGGCTTATGTTTCAACCGTCAGATAACTTTTATATCTCAAAAGAAACACGTGTTTGACATATTTGTTTATTATATTTTGTCCTCAAGTAAAAGTAATCTGACGATTGTAAAAACAGCCCTTGAATAATATACTAGATATACTATTATTATACTCGTTGTTTGACGCGAATCAAACATTTGCACCGACGATTCACTTCAAACGTGACGCAAATGTTTTGAAATCCAGTGATATTCAAGTGAGTACACAGATCAAGTACATTATAACAAAATTGCTGATGGTGAAAGTTTCAAAGTAATAATTATAAAGTAAATTAAACAATTGAAAAAAAAATCGACTTAGGGCGTGTTTCACCAACCAATGTTAAAGTTAACGCCATGTTAAAATATTATGCCTTGTCATTCATTGACAAGAAATACGAGAGGGATATTTAACGAAGTATTAACTTTAACTTTGCTTGGTGAAACACACCCTTAGCGTGTAACATTCCTATCACACGTAACAAACGATCTGATGACCTTGAAGACTTAAACCGATTTCCACCAAACATAGCTAAGAACACTCTCGACTGATATAGCTTTCAAATAAAATAACCGCATTAAAATCGGATCATCCGTTTGGGAGCTGATAAATTTAACCTAAAGGTAAACAAACTATTGTGCACTATATATTAAAGGATTACACTTCATTATCCAATACATTTTATAACAATTAAACAATAATTAATATGTTTAAACATGAAAATGAAAATCTTTCACAGAAAAAAATAGCCATTTTGACACTGCCGATTGTAGAATATAAGCCTATGGATTCATAGGAAACAATAAATCATTGTATTAATATTGGCCAATTGGCATCACTGACTAATCTATGGTTGTGTCAAAGACGGATTTGTTTACATTTAGGTTAAATTTATCTCGGACGTACTATAGTTTACTTTGACTTAGAGATGCTGAAAATTAAAAAAAAAACGACGTTTAAAAATCGAACACCTGTTTTGAGAATCTAAACCGCGCCGCGGGCGTACAACATATTATGAGCCGTAAAGTTCAACACTCGCTCGCCTTGCGCTGCTTCCGCCGACCGCACTTCCTAGTACCCAGTTCCGCTTTATATTAGAACCGATATATCACATCTTTGTCTTAATTGCTATCATCATCATCACCATTATAATAATTGATGTGAAACCAGTCCAAGGCAACATGGCCTATAGCAAGTTCAAGTGGCTGTAGGCAAGCTTGTAGATAAGCTATATACTAATATTATAAAGCGGAAGAGTTTGTTTGTTTAAACGCGCTAATCTCAGGAACTAGTGGTCCGATTTGAAAAAATAGTTTTCTGTTGGATAGTCCATTTATAAAGGATGGCTTTATCATTACGCTGCGACCAATAGGAGCGAAACGTCAATTAGAAATGTTGCAAAAACGGGCAAAATTATTCACATTTGGGATACTTTCTTTGCGTGCGCTGCATAAACGGTTTAAGTCACTCAAAAACCACGCTTAGTATGCCCCCACACTAATATCGGTGTCGGTGGGCAGTTTCATTGAAACTAGGACTTGTTTATAGTGCCCAAGTGTGTGCGCAATACACAAGAGTTCTCTCTCTATCTATCTATCTATCTTTTTCACTCTTTCTCTCTATCTCTATATTTCTCTCTCTCGACACATTTATTTATTTATATAATACTCATATTTAATACATATCTATGACTATAATATCTATATCTTTGCCGGGATTCGACCCCGCTACCTCTCTTGAGCACCGACGCGGTCCAATGAGCAAAAGACCGATGATCTTACGATACCACGAGCCCAAGTTAACGCGGTGTAACGGTTTTCTTCACTTTTACCAACGCTACGCTAATCGTTTGAAAGCATTATAAATTGATAAGGTATCCTAATCAGCCTTGATCTCAAAACCAGTTATGACTCATACCCATTGCTAATAAAAACATTTACACAACGAATTACTTAAGCCCGTATTATTATAGAAGAGTCAAACCCAACCTCACTCGAGAACCTATTTGACAGTTAAAACAAACGCTTCGTTTCACTCTAAAAATCATAGATTTTTTTTAAAAGATTTTCAAAGTGGAATATGAAAATTATTTTTTCACTTTGTTTGTCGTTTAAGGACTCGTATCTAATTTTATATCTAACTCCACAAAAATGGAAAGCCGCCCAAATTATACCGATTCATAAAAAGGGTACACGTACGGAAATAAGGAACTACAGAGGAATTTCTATTCTTAATGTACCTGCTAAAGTACTAGAAAAAATTGTATACAACAATATCTATCCCATTTTGCACCGTTCTATACCCAACCAGCAACATGGTTTCTTAAAAGGTCGCTCAACGACCACTAATCTAGCTTGTTTTACCAACTATATATTGGAGAATATGGATCGTGGTGGGCAGATTGATGTGGTTTATACTGACTTTGAGAAGGCCTTTGATCGTGTAGACCATGTTATTCTCCTTCAGAAACTGCAGGCACTCGGTATTCATGGAGACCTGTTGCGGTGGATAAAATCATATCTTTCTAACCGTATCTCAGGCAGTTGTGATGGGTGGTTATCGCTCAGACTTCATCAGTATTTTAACTGGGGTACCACAGGGCTCACACTTGGGACCACTCCTATACAACGCGTATCTATATGACATTGGTTCATTTATTAAACAATCTGAATATCTAATGTATGCGGATGATAAAAAGATTTTTTATAAAATTAAAACTGCTCATGATTGTGTATTACTTCAAAAAGATCTTGACAGTTTATACTCATACTATAACATGAATAACATTACAGTTAATTTCAACAAGTGTGAGTGTATAACTTTTACTCGGAAACAAAAGCCAATTATCCAATATTACCACTTTGATGGTAATGGGATTCCAAGGAGACGAGGTGTTAGAGATCTAGGTGTACTTTTAGATTCTAAGTTCATGTTTGTGGGTCATATTGAAAACATAATTACCAAAGCTTTAAAAAATCTCGGATTTGTTCTCCGTAGTTGTAAACCATTCTCAAATACTACATCTCTAAAGTTCATTTATTCCAATTTTGTAAGAAGCATATTAGAATACAGTTGCCCTATTTGGTCTCCTCATTACATTATTTATAAGAGCCGACTGGAAAGAGTACAGAAAAAGTTCATTTCCCATCTCAACTATCGTAATAGTAAAAACTTTGACAATTATGAAGACGCTTGTGCTGAATATGAAATGTTAACACTGGAACAGAGACGTATTGTCCTTGATATGAGCTTTCTTTATGATCTCATAAATAGTAGAATAGATTGCCCTCACCTCGTCTCATGCATCGCATTCCGGACTCCCCAATATCGAACCCGCATCACACCACTACTGCATGTCCCATCGCATCACACTAATTACGCACAAAATTCTGTTCTCACGCGAATTACTCGCACATACAATAAAAATTTCAATGAAATTGACTTATTTTCTAACACTAAAGCTAAATTTAAAAATAATATAATCAATTCACTAAAATCGCAAAAATAAAAAACGTACAAAATAAAATATTAACTGCTTGTTTTTCTGTGGTAGTGTAATTAGTAGTAGATACTACAGCTGTCCTATCGAATCAATCAATAATGCTTACCTATTGTTTAATTTAGACCGCTAAGAGTTACTTTGTTTATTACTTTGTTTTTTCTCAAATACTTGTTCTCAAAGACTTGTTTTTAAAACTATTGTAAACTAACATTTTACTACGAGGCTCTCATTTTTTATCTCACGTTAGCACATCGGTTATATATGGGAAACCTGTTATTGGCTTTACTTTTGTAATTTACCAAGTTTGTAAAATTATTTGTATTATGCTGTTGGTTTTCATAATAAATAAATAAATAAACATTTGCTCCAAAACTGAATTTAATATGATTCTACAATTAATGCAGATAATTATTACAAAAGCATGTTTGGATTTGCAATGTTACAAGTAAATTTATAGTCGTTTGAAGTTTGAAAACTGGCTTTTTTCGAAATTAACTTAAAAAATTATAAAAAAAAAAAACTTTTGGGCCTGAGTCTTGTAATTAGGCCTCAATGTATAGCAGACGGCTTCACGGGTCCACGGTTTTCGTTTGTCCATCCATGTGCCGAACACCCTGTATAGATTATAATTATTTTAATAATTTTCTGTAATCTATAATATGAATATTACGGTATAAAAAGAAAATAAATTAAAGTGCTATGTAACATTAAAGTTGTTCACTTTTAAAAGTGAAACGAAACGTTGTTTTATCTGTCAAATAGGTTCTCAAGTGAGGTTGGGTTTGAGACTTCTTTGTTAATACGGACCTTACACTTTATTTGTCTGTCAAGTGTCTTTACAACTCATCAGACAAAAATAGAACATTGTTCAAATTATCCGTTATGTGAGTATTTTTATTAGAAAGCATTTTCTGTTTTTCCTGTACCCGATGTTGACTAATTCTTCGTACGCGTATAAGAAAATGACCGTACATTCTGCCATGATACAAAGTACCTAGTCTAGATCCCTTACATAGTAGACCACGAGATAGAACCTGGGCTAGGTCTACAGTAGACACATAAATATGCGAAATTTCATCAAAATCCGTCCAGTATTTTCCTAGACTGTTCAATAGAAACATATTTTAAATATCCATCTATATTTAAAACTAGCTGTGCCCGCGACTTCGTACGCGTGGAAAAGTGATTTAGGGCAGCAGTTCAAATACATTTTTAGTTTATGAACACTGTCGTTTGGATATTTAAAATCACTAATTTATAGTAATGCTTCTTTATACACGGTATTAGTCGTGCATAGGCAAAAGAAGTAGGCCGATGGAGTAATAATAATAGTTTACTGTCAAATAATGGCCGTTTTTGTCGTGAATGTTTTGAGGTATTTTTTCTATGAAAATGCTAACAATACCTACTACCAGCTCGAAAAATGACCGTGTATTATTAACCGACTTCAAAAAAAGGAGGAGGTTCTCAATTCGTCTGTATGTATCATATTTTTTTCTCTTTTATGCGAACGGGACTACTTGATAGTACGCTCATATACGCGACGAAGATCTTTGTACTGAGATTTGTATGGACTTTACGCCGCAGCGACTGCAGACGATGATCGTTTTCACACCGACGCTGCACTGCTGGCGCCGAGCGCCAAATTTTTTAAAAGTCTACTCTCGGTGCGCAATTCCAACTCGGACTTGCCCAGTTTTTTATTTATTAATTACCTACGCTAACAAACATGTAGCCTACTTTGGGACTTTACGGTTAAAGTACTAACTTCCTTTAGACGACAAAATAACAAAAGTCCAAAAGAAAGAAAAAACCCAAGCCGTACCTAGCATAAAAACTAATAAATAAAAATATCATGAAAAACATAAATCTTACTTATATTGACATAACTTTTCTAATTTAAATGTACCTATGACATCTCATTCATATCTTGAAAACAAACTATCCTACGCCTATACTTTATTAATCGTATTTGCAAAACCTAAGTATAATAATAAATTACTTCGCACAAAGTAACAATTATTTTTACTTGTACTGGAAAATAAGTATTACTTTGTGCGAAGTAAATTTAATTGTTCCTTTTAGTTTACCTTTTGAAGTCGTTTTTTTTTGTTTAAAATTATTTAATTTTCAGATTTTTAGTGATGGGTATAGACTGAGTAGGGATAATTCTCGAATGATCAGACGACGATTATTTGAGGACGGAAAATGAAAAACAAAAACGATTAGATAAAAAAAATAGTAGAAAGAGAAAAAGTTTACCGAAAGCAAAGCAGCGCGAAATTTTTCAATATATATATGTATATATACTATGCTTAGACTACTTCAGAAAAAATCAAAATCAATATACTCCACTATTCTCTTCACTATTCTATTCCACATAAATTTTGAGGATTTCCTTCGATTCCTCACGGATCCCATCATCAGGTCACCATTTGGTGACAGTGGGATCAAATTTAAATTATACCCTACACAACATAAAAAAAAAATCGTTTCAGAAACGATGAAGATATCCGCGAAGAAACAAAAAAAACAATCATATATTTACGAATTGAGAAACCTCCTTCTTTTTTGTAAGTCGGTTAAAAATATTATGTTAGTTATTTCATGTTACAATCTACCTTTGTGCCAAGTTTCATTTAAATACGTTGAGTAGTTTGGCTAAAATACCGTCAAATATGTAGCTACAATTTTTTGAAGATCCCACGGGAACCCTTTCGTTCTTCGGGATAATTATTTTCTAGTAATGCTTTTCAGATCATAAGCTACCTGTCTGCCAAATTTCATTTATATACGTTGAGTATTTTGGCTGAAATACCGTCAAATAGGTAGCTACAATTTTTTGAAGATCCCACGGGAACCCTTTCGTTTTTCGGGATAATAATTTCCAGTAATGCTCTTCAGATCATAACCTACCTGCCTGCCAAATTTAATTTAAATATGTTGAGTAGTTTGGCTGAAATACCGTCAAATAGGTAGCTACAATTTTTTGAAGATCCCACGGGAACCCTTTCGTTTTTCGGGATAACAATTTCCAATAATGCTCTTCAAATCATAAGCTACCTGCCTGCCAAATTTCATTTAAATACCTTGAGTAGTTTGGCTGAAATACCGTCAAATAGGTAGCTACAATTTTTTGAAGATCCCACGGGAACCCTTTCGTTTTTCGGGATAACAATTTCCAGTAATGCTCTTCAGGTCATAAGCTACCTGCCTGCCAAATTTCATTTAAATACGTTGAGTAGTTTGGCTGAAATACCGTCAAATAGGTAGCTACAATTTTTTGAAGATCCCACGGGAACCCTTTCGTTTTTCGGGATAATAATTTCCAATAATGCTCTTCAAGTCGTAAGCTACCTGCCTGCCAAATTTCATTTCATTTCATACAGTGGTTTTAGCGTGATGCGACGACAAACATTCCCATATGGACAGACAGACAGACAGACAGACAGACAGACAGACAGACAGACAGACAGACAGACAGACAGACAGACAGACATTTTTTTCAAAAATGTTAAATTTAGGTTCTGTGGCTTTTATAGACCCCCTTTTTTTAATTTTCACTTAAATATTCTTAATGTACAGACATGACCCCTCTACAGATTTATTATATGTATAGATATGTTCGTGTAGATCTACTCTGTGCGACCTAGAGTTAAGTTTAATGACTTTTTATCCTTAAAATTTCAATTTTAACACTCAATTTTTTATATTAACTACTAGCTGACCCGTGCCCACTTCGTTGAGCATAGAAACATTTGTAATGAACCGTTTAAACCTTCCCGTGACTTCCACGAATATTTCAAGACTTTACCCAGAAAATTGAATTTAAACTGTCCCTAAAACATTTTAGGATTTTTAGCAACGTAAGTACATTGATTCTAGAGACGGATCTTTAGATTAATGTACTTAATACTTTACGATGTATTCTAAAATGTTTAAGTGACAATTTGAACGCAATTTTTTGAAACCAGATTTTTTCTACACCATTAACTTATATAAGAGTTTTATGCAATTTGTACATTGTACGGTGCTGCTGGACCAATGCTGAGTCTCAGACGTCGTGTATCCTCTGGTTGTAGCAGCCGTAGAAGAAGCCCTAGGACCGAGTTGCAAGTCTATAAGTCCAGTAATAGCTGAAATAGTAATGATAACATCAAACGCTAATGTAACTGTTGTATAACAGTGATGTGCCCTCATGTCACCGCCTGCACCTGACTGGAATTAGGGTCACCTGTAATTACATTACTAAAACGCTAATTTGTTTAATCCTATTGTATTGATGCTTGATCTCAATCTCGCTATGTGTTCCAAATGAGAGCGGTAATGCGCAACGGCTGTCTGTAATTGCCGTTTTATTCTACCCAAAGGTTAATAAACTAAAGATTTTCCCATTTATCGGGCTAATTATAATAAATAATAAAACGTTTTTATTCAAAGTTAAAACATAAAGTTTGTTTTTTTAAGGTCTATTTTGAAAATAAATTACCAGTTACCACCGGTTCGGCTGTACTTTAAGATACATAATCATCATCATTATTTCAGTTATGTCGTCCACTGCTGGACAAGTAGGGCAAGGTATTTCTTAAGAAGTTTCCAATACTCCCCACGCATAGCAGGCGGATTGTGGAGTGCAGTTTTCAGTTGACCACGAAAATCCTGCTGCCTATTTTCGAATATTGATTCCCTCTGTCACTCTTTACGACACCCACTGAAAGGATGGTTCATGGGGGAGTGCTATTCTTTCACAGACTCCCCACGGATAGGATTATAATATAACTAGCTGACCTGTGCCCACTTTGTTGAGCATAGCAACCGTTTAAACCTTCCCTGGATTTCCTCGGGTTTTAGCGAGACTAACGAGCAGCGACTCATTTTTATATAATATAAGAATATAGATTTGCGATTTCGACTCCCACTTAGCCGGTTTTTATTTATTATACAAACCATTTTATTCCCTATTCTTAAAGTTCGCTGACCTTCTTTGTACGCGTAGGAGTTTTAATATCTTACGTACAAAATGTTTCATCTGAATAATTTAATATTTCACCGTGTAGGCGTTACGTTTAGGTACATTGAATATTATTATTATAAATATTTTAGAGAATATTTTCAAAAAAGCTATATCAAAGAACTTATTTTTAGCCTTTCATATCAACAGTAACCATTACATACTCGTATATATAATATGATGTTAAATTGAAAACTACGAGTAGTTTATATTTGCCTGTACATTTCTTAATTTGCTAATTTTCTTTCCCTGTCATCGTTATCTTTGATTATTTTATAAAAATCTCTCGTTTCTCCTTTAGACGTGGTTAACCATACTTTAGGTCTGTCACAGTAGCTAGGGAAGTCACAATTTTCGGATTTGGTATCCATTTTGTCTACAGCAGTAGTTTGCTCAGTAATTGGTAGGGTAGCATTCGTTACTGTAGTATTTATCGTGTTTGATGTGACTGTACTTGTTGTAAACATTACAGTTGTGGCATTATTACCTAAAGTAGTGTTGGAAGGATTTAGGATTATCGTTGTGGTTTCTGAATAACTGTTTAAACTTTTTTCTGTTACTTCTTCAGTAGTATTTGTTTCATTTGCTGATGTTTCTGTAGTAGTTAGAACTTCAGTAGTTGTTTGATTTTCATTTGCGATTATTACATCAATATTACCTGCTGTACTTATAACTGTTGTAATTTCTTCTATATCTTTATTCGCTTCTGTGGTTAGATTAATAGTTGTATATTTAGTGCTTTCTGTACTAAGATTACTTTTTTCTGTTACCTTATCTGTTGTAAAATTATACATGCCCTGTGTACAGGTTGTTATTTTCGATAATTTTGAAGTATGAGTTACTGTAGTTGTACTTTGCACAGTAGTAGCTTCTGAGGTTGGGTTAGTTGTTGTATCAATTTCAACTACGGTACTTGGGATGGTGGTTTTATCAATATTTTGGATATTATCAGGACATAGATGTTGGTTATTAGTACCATTTATTTGATTGCAGATATTAATATCAGAGCTGATATATTCTGTAAAAACAACACAGTAATTACAAATTGACGTCTGAGCATGGTGAAAATAATAAAAACTTACCAGCTTTATTGTCACAATTATATTCATACAAATCGCATTCGTCCAAAAATTTTCTGTAGCAATGTTTGTTGTTGTCCAAGCCACATAAAGGTACACTACTATGGTTGCAAGTCATAGCTAGCGCGCAGTAGTTTGGTGGCTAAAATCATATAAGTTTAAGGACTTTCAACCAAGTTTCAATTATCAAACAAGATATCATGTTTAGCCTTACCGATACATAGTGTTCACTTGAAAGTTTATATATCATAAATAATACTGTAAAACAATATAATTCATATTTATATTTAATAGTAAATAGTAACTAGACAGTTATGATATCAAAACAAATAAATTTAATAACTTATAACTCGATGTTGTCTTTTATACTACTCACTGTATAAAAGTAATTTAAGTTCTACCATCTTCATTTCATTATAATTTATAAATTATAGGTTATAATGTATGTGCCACAACTTAAATCTACCTAATTAAAAATCACTCATTATGATAACAACGTAAATTGGTTTTATTTTACAACAATTTTATAGCCTGTACCATTTTATTGCAGTGATATTTTCTTGACGACTATTTTTAGATTACGATCTTGGAGCAATTGTTTTTCAACAATTGAAATGAATATTTGAAAACTAATATTAAATAACATTTTGTATTTATTATCTGGATAAAAAATATCACACATCTTTATAATAAAATACTTTTTATATTAAGTTTTTACCATTGACTTGTCAAATAAACAATCAATCTTAATTCAATTCTCGATGTAATCGAGCTCCGTTGACGCTTCACCTTTCGCTTTTCGTCTTTCCACAAAACCTTTTACTATTTTTAACACCTTCTTCCCATTAACTTCTATCTCTTCCTTTTTTAGTATTACAGTCCGCATCGTAGCTGTAGATTTCATCTTTTTTCTGTTTCTTGGTTGTGGTGTGTATCTCCTGGATCCTTTCAACATGTATTTTGGGAGGTTCATTCCTGGAGTTCTAGGAGTGGTTCGTATAGTAATGTGGGGTTGATGTCTACGGTTGCTGGGACATTTTGGACATATAACAGGTGGACAGTGAGTTGTTGCAGGAGGAATGTTAAAACAGTCCGAGTAATTTACTAGGACGTAATCTGAAAGAAAAGTCATTGACATCATTGTATGGATGATGCAATTTGAGGAAAATCCAAATCTTATCTATACAATATTAAGTCTCTTTCTTGTGCCTGTTAAAATGCAAGTTACATCTCAATGTAATAAAACTCAAGTATTGTTAAGTACATCTATCAAATATTTTTAAGTACGAGAAACATACCAACAGCTGGTATTTTAAAAACCTAAAAACGAGCATTTTGTTAACAATGAATAAGTAACTAGGTCGCATAATAATGTGGACCATAATCTGTACTTGAGCTCTTTCTAAATGGATAGACTGAATTATGATAAAAAAGTGCATGTTCCAGTGTATTTTGATAAAATTATAGTTTATTACGTCCGCGTTGATAGGTATATGTGTTACTTTAGTTGTAGTTATAAACATGTCGCAGTCATCTGATTGAATCTGCTTATTTAATTGAATGACTAGCGCGGTTATTTATTGGCGTCAAACAGCTCGTACAGATAGCAATGTGTTGATATATTTCTTGATTAATTTACTTCAATGTGCGTTATAATAGTACACATTCCGAAATTTCAAAGTTTAAAAATAAAATATTAAATGGCTGACCTGGTCACGGATTAATTGAATTTGTTGGTAAAAACAGAGTTCAATGAACGCGCTAGTCATTCAATCAAATAGCAGTTTCAACCAGATGCCTGCGACATACATATTCCAGTACGTTAGGATATAACATGTATCGTGTTTTTTACCCTTACCCTTAACATTGTCACAGTTGTACTCGTACATATCGCATTCGTCCACGAAGAGCCGGCGCCTGTAGATGTTGTCCGGGCTATCGGTGGCGCACTCCGGGATCCAGGTGTGGTTGCAGATGTCCGCTAGGAGGCACCAGTGCAGCGGCTGCCCGTTACATTCAGATTTTAAAGGACGTGGATCACGCTCTATACGAGTCGGGACCACAAAGTCAAGTAAAATATTTGAGAATGGTTGCCATAGTGAAAAATATTCAGTTCATAGTTGGTGAAACTAAAGAAACTAAAGAGTTCACCATAGCCTGTTAATAGATGGTTAAAATACTTCTCATTCATTGACAGGAAATACGAGAGGGATAACGTGACATTTAATGAAGGATTAACTTTAACATGGTGGAATTGGCACAAGTGCCAATATCACTAATAACTATTATGTTATATCTTTCTTTCTTCGTATTAATGAAAGTGAGAGCATGATATTTAGAAATACACTAAAAGGCCTTAGTGAAATTTAGACTTAGTGACTGTAATAAAGTGTCGTTACAATTGCATTAACAATTGAAGACATGAATGGACGAAGGTGATATGTAGCAAAACTTCGAGAAAATTGAGTTCAAAACATCACTTAAACATGTTAGAATAAATCGTTAAGTATTAAAGACATTAATCTAAAGATCCGTCTCTAGAATCAATGTATTTAATACGTTACTACAATGATATCCTAAAATGTTTAAGTGACTGTTTAAAATTTTTTTTCCTACATATGACCGTCATCGATTCGTGTCTTCAATTATTGCTAATAAAAAGAATGAATCTGGGCCCAGATCCCACTGGGTTACAAAAGTAAATGAAAAAAGAGTTCTCTTATGTATTACGAACATACATACTATTTAATAACTCCAGTGTACTCGGTATGGTTAACCAGCTACCGTTACAGAAATTGGCCTTTTTTTCATTATATTTCAATGTATGTAAAGACGTGTCTATTTTATTTAGTTCACAAATTACATTATCCCAAAAACAGAGTTCTACCTTTTAAGTATTCAACCTTTTGTACCATGTTATTTGTATAGAATGTAAATATCTGACCTTTTACACTTATCTCAAACTCCACCTACGCTGGATAGCAGATAATTTAATCTATTTGTAGCAATAGTGAACCATGCATACATATGTCAAAGTGGATTACTCTATTTTTACTTACTTTAGACGCTAAAATAACTTTGGAGAAAAGGTAGTATATTATAGGTATTATAAACAATATATTATAGGTATACCAAAGTTATAGTGAATGTTCTTTTTCGTTCCGTAGTTTACAATCAGAAAAGGTTCATAATAATAGTATGAGTAACATAGCCATAATTTGCAAATTCGGCTTAGTTAAATATACACTAGGCTTGTGACGACGATGATGAAAAACGACCAATGTCTTTTAACGAACAACGTAACAGAAAAATAGACAAATTAAAAAGTCTCGACAAGAAAGAATTGTAGAGCTCTCTAGAGTTTAAGAACAGTCTTGACACATTTACTTTCCTACCTTTGCTTTTTATTTGCCAAAACACTTTTGTATACCGTATAAAATAGTTAACTTTATGAGAAATCGCCTCCTCGGTCTATGGGTTCAGAGCTTCGCTCTCGACCTGGGTGGGTTCGATTCCCGCGTTGGAACAACAAAAATGTCGTTTTCAAGTTTGTAAATGCAAGCTGATCACCTGATTGTCTTACAAGAAAGATGATCCATGCGTCAGATGGGCATGTAAAAAGTCGGACCTGCGCCTGTTCTCTCGCCAGTCGTGTCGGTTTACCGTCCCACGGGGCTATGAGAGTAAAAGGAAGAGAGAGTGCTTCTGTGTATTGCGCACACACTTGGGCACTATAAAATAACTCCTGCATAGCTGGCCTGGTTTCAATGAAATCGGCTACCGACACCGAAATCGGTGAGGGGAGCTATTATCTATGAGAAAAAAAATATAAATTTTATATTATTTAAAAACTTACGACAAAAGTCTAGTCTAGTTATATGAGAAATGTTTCTTAACTATGGTTTTTTATTCACGAAAAACAATTTCGATACAGTCGCAAATTACAAAAAAGATACTCCACGGTTTTTGGAAGGTGAATCAACGATCAAATCATTTAATCAGGGCCCTAAAAAAAACTTAAAACTTAAAACGTCAAAATTATGACATATTAACTTTTTAAATCGTGTTTTAAAAAGATGTAACGTCACAATGGCAGTTGATCTCGAGAGACGGGAAAGCGACCGGAGTTAGGTAATCAGGGGGCAGTGTTCGAGTCTACTGTCAGTTGTCAAATTTAGTATTAAATTTAAACTTGACAACAGATTCGATCACTCTATAGTTCGGCGCCTTGAGGAAACCTGGGTACTGTCGTTATTTATTTATTGATTTATTTAACAATTTATTGTGCACATAAGCAATTAACATATTAAACAGAAAGAAATACGACACAAAATGACTGCTTATCTCTAAAAGAAATTTCTTCCTGCAGTCCTACAGAGAGAAATTACGTAACGGATATCAGGCAGGGCGTGCACAACGTTGTTATCATAGTACGTCCGAGATAAATTTAACCCAAATGTAAACAAACCCGTCTATGACACAACCAAGCACTAGTCAGTGATGCCAATTGGCCAATATTATTACAATGATTTTTGTTTTCTATGAATCCATAGACTATAGTTAGGCTTGTATTCTACAATCGGTAGTGTCAAAATGGCGTATTTTTTCAGTGAAAGATTTTCATTTGATGTTTAAACATATTATAATTATTGTTTAATTGTTTTAAAATGTATTGGAAAATGAAGGGCAATCCTCTAATATACCTGTGAAAGAGTTCATAAATGTGCACAATAAGTGAATATGTGAAAACATTGGTGTTTTTGGTTTGTTTACGTAGGTACAGGTTAAATATATCAGGGACGAACTATACAACTTTATTACAAGTTTTTTTATTAAGATTTTTACTATATTATTATAATAAGAAATGAATTTTCTGAGGAAATAGGCGCATTTAACTTGCACCAAGTCAATAATTAAAAGTTTGAAAGAATCTTAATTAACGCTGAAAGTTTCCGTTTAATTTATTCATTATGTAAACTTCTCGTTGAGTACTTTGCTTTGATTTTTACTGTGGTAGCGAAACTAAAAAAAAATAAGTTAAAGCTTTGTAATGCTTTCGGCACGGCAGCCGGTTTCATTGAAACCAGCCCAGCTAACCAGGAGTTATTTTATAGTTTCCAAGTGTGTGCGCAATGCACAGAAGCAGTCTCCTCTTCCTTCAGTTTCGTAGCCTAGTGGGATGGATAACAGACACGACTGGCGGGAGATGAGACGCAGGACCGACTGTTACATGCCCATCCGACGCATGAATCATCTTTCTTGTCAGACAATCAGGTGATCAGCCTGCATTGTCCGAACCAAACTTGAAAACAAAATTTGTTGTTCCAACGCGGTAATCGGACCCACGACCTCCGAGTCGAGAGCTAGGCTCTAAACCACTGGACCACGGAGGCTTTAATATAACCGATGGATGACATTTCTTGTCAGATAAAAAAGTGATTATTACATTACCCGAACCATACTTGATAAGAACACAAGGCAAACTTCAATCATCATTATTATTTCAGCTGTGATGACCACTACTTGACATAAGCATCCCCCAAAATATAGGGGGTAGTTGCTTATACTCGCTACGCTTCGCAAGCTTGTGGCAAGAGCAATATCTTTTAGAGGTCAATTATGTATGTACGCCTATACAATAATCCCAGAAAACGTTCAAAATTTTTCCATCAATAAATTAAAAAAATGTAGTTAAAGAACGTTTGTGTGCTAAAGCTTATTATAAGATTAATGATTTTGTTAATGATAGCACACCCTGGGAATAAGGTGGCCACTTTCGAGGCTACTTCTATTTTATAAAGTATACTTTTATAAATTGTAATTTATGTTAAGTTATAACATTGTTATATACAGTGTGTTAAAAAAGCAGTCACTATAACTTGAGATACGATTTTACTATAATGATTTTGTTAATGATAGCACACCCTGGGAATAAGGTGGCCACTTTCGAGGCTACATCTATTTTATAAAGTATACTTTTATAAATTGTAATTTATGTTAAGTTATAACATTGTTATATACAGTGTGTTAAAAGAGCAGTCACTATAACTTGAGATCTGGGGGCACGGGAGTGCCCCCGTCAAGACGAGCCAAGCGAAGCGCAAGGGCACTACCTACCTTTTCTCGAAAGGTTTCGTCGTTTTTTTGAACTCTCATAACTTTGCTTTGGATGATGCTACATAGTTGAAAATTTCAACATGTAATGACACCAGTAAAAACATGAAACATACAAAGTTTGAATGTTGTAGCTATTATACTTTAGATTTTATCAATGTCTAAAAACCCCAGATTTCGTCACTGACTCATTTATAGATCATCAAAATTCATAAGGTACTTCCTGACGTCCTAGTAAGCTGATATTATTTATGTAAGCTGTTATTGCTACAAAACCAACAAAAAAATTATTAAAATATAAATGCCGCCATTTTGAATCCAACATGGTGGACGGTACAAAATGGATGTAATATGTTTATTATACGGATATGATGATCTTTAATACATAAAAGAAATATTATATTATACAATATTATACAAGTAAGTACATAAAAAAAATAAGACCTACTTTTTGTAAGACCGATAATCGGTCAGATTTTTGCTCCATATTATTTCTAACCGACTTTATTTATTTGAGTGCGTTGCACTACAGCTGCAATCAGTATGTTATATTTTATTCCGATTATTAATCGGTGACCGACTTTTTGTAAATGAAAAATATAACTATGAGAAAATTAGTTTTTTATCCACTTTTAAAATTAGGTATTATTTATTTAGTAAGTTTAAATTAGGTAAGAATTAACAGGCAGCAAGTAGTAATTTGTTGTCATCATCAGTGTTTATAAACAAAATATTACGTCGATCACTTGACGTTATAATCAAATAGAATATATTCACTTCACTACGTTTATATTAACGTAATTATTGTGTTTAGAGGGAATCTTATGTAAAAACCGTTCGACACTTCGATAGCGCGATTTAGGTAGCTAACAGCGCAATCTATGTTTGGAACTGTGAAACATCTAAACACACATTTATCAACACATTTAACAGACGGTAAGGTTAACATGATAACAATAAACGAAAATATTACACGATCAATTATTTATAATTTTAGTGTTTAATCTTATGACTATTAACATAATAATAATATGATTTTTAACACGTCACGTCATGACGTTTAAAGATGGCCATAATCAAAAGAAAATCTTATAGCTATTTTTCAAAAATAAAAATAAATATATTTTTTTCCTTCAAAAATGCTAAGTTCCACTTAGGTGAATGCACTTAGCATAAGTTTATAAGAGCCGTACAAGAATTAGTACCTCTAGTGACCAACAGATGGCGGTGATTGTCGTCTACATACAATATTAGTATAGACTTACTGTATTATTTTAATAAGTACCAACATGCTTTATTAAAGGCAATGTCACTCGTATTTATAAGTAATTCTCAAATTCTCGAATTATTATTAGTGTTGAATTATACTAGTGGCATCCTAGAATATATCCAAACAAGAAGTTTCACTCCAGCAATAAAATAATGTATATTTTATAATTTATATTTATATATAATATAATTATAATGTAATAATATAACAAATAAAGAAATATGGACGAGACATTTAATTGAAAATCCGCCTCTACCTCTTAAAACTTGCGGTGAAAGTTTATTAAGTACACGGTATATGACGGTGACATCAGTCGACGTCACTAGGCGTCACTAGGCTAAGGCGCTGACTGTTCTATTATAGTAAAGTAAAGGCCAGGGGTCAAAATAGTTTATCTTTAAATTAAAAAAAGTCCATTAACCAGCTTACAAAAATAAATGAAATCCCACCAAAAACATTTTCATGTAAAAATGTTGTCAAGGCGAGCCTACACAGCTTACCCTGTGAAAAAGTTATCAGATATCGTATAAAACCAAGCTCTACACTACACCTTAATCAAAATCTATCAAAAAGTGGTTAGATCTCATGTAGAACCAAAATTCTTGATCTATGCGCCCTTACTTCACCAGGCTTAACTTCACTTACGCTATATTGCAGTTAAAACGTGATACTTGACCGTTTTGTTCATACGAATTCATTAATCGTGTGCGAAATAAAACGGCCAAGCATCACGTTATATATATTTTTTTTTAAAGAACAATTTTCCCATCTTTTTGCTAAAAGGTGGCTCCGAGCGAGTTTCTTACACCGGTTCTTCTTGCCGGGTTAGTCCCGGAACCGGTGGTAGGTCATCATGTAAGACAATTCTAAAAGTGTTAGTATCTAACCTATTTGGAAATAAAAGATTTTTCATTTCATTTTCATTCGCTGCTGCCCATTTCCGGATATATATTCCCTCTGTCGCCTTTTACGACTTCCACGGGAAAGATCGTGGGGAGGTGATATTCTTACTCTGGCACACCACGGACAAGACAAGAAAGACAAGGAAGGTAATCTTACCCAAACAAAATGCTGACTGGAACGATACGGTATGCAGGCAACTGAAACGGTACAACGAATTACCGTGCTACAGTTGCTAATTACGATGAAGAAGTTCGAAAACAAAGATGGGATTTGACATAAGCATCGTTATATCGAAAATCGTCATCGCAATTAGCAATCGCAGGCTAAAGGCCCAATCGTTATATTTCCTTCAGCTAGAATATAATATATTTTACGGGATGTCTCATGGTTCGTATATCGCCTCCGTGGTTTAGTGGTTCAGAGCTTCGCTCTCGACCCGGAGGTCGTGGGTTCGATTCCCGCGTTGGAACAACAAAAAATGTTGTTCTCAAGTTTGGTTAGGACAATCCAGGCTGATCACCTGATTGTCTGACAAGAAAGATGATCTATGCGTCGGATGGGCATGTAACAAGTCGGTCCTGCGCCTGTTCTCTCGCCAGTCGTGTCGGTTTACCATCCCACTGAGTTCTGAGAGTAAAAGGAAAAGAGAGTGTCTTTGTGTATTGCGCACACACTTGGGAACTATAAAATAACTCCTGCGCAGCTGGCCTGGTTTCAATGAAATCGGCTACCGACATCGAAATCGGTGAGAGAAGCTATTATATCAAGCAGAATGTACTTTTTTTGGCACCTCATATAAATTACTTACCATAACGCGATAAATCTCGATTATAGATCTCCATAAAAGTCACAAAATAGATGATTTTAACATTGGTCAGGACAGGTTAACGACCAGTGCGTTCGTGTGTATAGACTAGGAGCCCGCGAATCACTCCTTGTGGTCATTTCAGACCTTTTTTTTGTCGCGTAATTGTAAGTAATTTATGAGGTGCTAAAACAAAAAAACGCTCTTTACACTATATTCGGCTTGATATAATATGAACCATGAGACAACCTGTATATGAAGAAAATATAATGGTACCTACTTGCCGATGAAAAACCATGGCCTTAAAGAAAACCATGTAATAAGAGTCGATATAAGTCGATAGTCGAATAAGAGAGAGAAGTAATTTTTTTGAAAAGGGTAACTTTTATAACGGCTTGTGTTAAGATATTAACGCCCGATAGCTAATCATCAGTCACTGTTTTCACCAATGAGCGTTCAGATTAGCTGATTTGATCAATTTATCAATTTGATCAGCCTTTCAGAAACCGGTAAAGTTATAAGGGCTATAGCTACAATACATTGGAAGGAAATCTTACCAAACAGTAGAAAACAATATTTCATCGTAAAATCGATACATTATTTTTAGAGTTGTAAAGTCGTCCAATATGTAGCAATTCCTATTTTAGAACTTATCCAATAGAATTGACTTATGTTCATATATATAAAATTTAACTGCGTCTGTGTGTCACTGAATTCGTCAAATTTTGATAATTTTTGAGTGAATTAGATATTGGTTAATATTAACAATCTGGTGGGAAGTTGTATGTGTAGGTTAGGTAACCTACACATACAACTTCCCACTTCCCAAGTTGTAGGTACAACTACCCACTACAATATCGACTTTAAATATTACTAGAAAGTCTAAAAATATTTACGGACGGTCCTTAAAGGTTTCTAAAACAAAACAAGTCACGTGTTCACATTACATCAAATAATGTTGTAAAATAAATGAGTGATAATACTCTAGGGTGTGTATGTGCCATGTAGAGTATACTGTAAAAGTGCTAGCGCTGAAAGACTTCCTTTTTTTTCTCTTTCATGTTTCTATGAGAAATGCCCCATCGTCATAAATTTGCCTATAGAATTATTAAAAAAGTAATTATTTCAGCGCTGGTACTTTCACAGTAAGCTCTATATACGGGACCTATAGACACCGTAAGATATTATCACTCATTAATATTATAGCCTGTATAATATACAGGGTGTAAAGCCCAGTTATGATAACTTTGGGATATGATTATAAATATTACCTTTTCTTATGCTAGAAATGTATTATTTAGAAATAATAACTTGTAAATAAAAAAATGTTTTTAACAAAAATAATTCACTTCTAATAGTAGATTATATTCCAAAGCTATATTGACGTCCAGTCAATATAGCTTTGTTACTTTATATAAGTTACCCCAAAGGTTCAAAAACTGATCTGAGATGCGGTAGATCTGACTTGCTGTTTTATTTTGGTCGTTACTGTACGTCTGCAATTTGTTCATCGAGGTATTGATTCATAATTAAATAAAATCAGGAAAACAGTTTCTCAGTATCAAAAAAAATGTCTTGAAATGCCTATTGAAAAATATACATTTTCTTGACATTGAGAAGAACCACAAACAAAGTAGAGGGCATAGTATAGTTCGCAAAGCAGACCTTACGTCTATTAATCAGCTATTTTAGTCACAAAAGAGTGAGAAAATAATCAAACAAAACGAGATTGAGACCTTTCAAAAATGTCATGTAACCGTAACCTTTTCCCGGAGATTCATGTATTTTACCAACATTAACACTAATAAGAGAGGAATTGTCGCCGACGCAAATTCATGTATTACGTAACGCCCACCCCAGAATTGATTTTTGCGGCGACACCCGCTTACCGCGCATGCGCCGATCGCGTATGCACACAGCCCAACACTCACACATACTCACTTCTCCCCAATCGATATTCAACTCTACAGCGAAGTGATTCGATTGGTAATCCTGTGGCAGAATCATCGGTATTTTTAGACCGTACGTATCTATTGAGGGACAACACAGAGGCGCCCTCTCACCATTCAAACTAGGCTCTGTCACGGAAGGTTTTCATTTCTGCCTGTATATTCTTAAATATCACATTCTATAACGCTTTCGTGGCTATTTCTATGTACAGTGAGAAGTGACGTTGTTTTTTGAAGTTTTTGCACGTTTCTCGGTACCTCCGGACCCCACACATGGACCACATTCATAGTGTCAGGGTGTAGGGGTAAAAGTGAATGGACGTTCTGTGAATTGTTCCCTTCTAGAAGAAACTCGCTGCAGCAAAAATGTAAGTAAAACACCACCTAAGCTATAACAGTTATCCTAAAATCTAACTTCTGTAAAGATATTTTCTATTAAATCTGAGATAGGCGTTTTTAAGCTACCCGGCGACATAAAATCAACTTTACGATAATTTTTTAGATAGGGGTTTTCACTATTATGCTTAGCATTATTCAATCATTATATTAATGACACAATTAAATTATTTTAACAATTATTAAGTTTTACTTAAGTGGTTTTCGATCATTTTCATCAATGGCCGATTTCATATGACAGGTCAAACAGGTCACATGACATAGCTCAGCAATTTTCCACAAAAGTTTTTTCTTTTGTATATATATTAAGTACAATATCATATTATCTACAAGTTATATGATTACATTATTTTGTAACTTACTTTACTTGTATTTGAGTATATTTATTTGAATTTGTGATTCACCGCTGGTACTTAACTACTTAGCGTAAAAAGATTATGGAGACCTGCAAATGCCTAGATCAGACTGATTTAAATCTTTTTATGTTATTAAAAAAATAATAAAACCTTTGTTAAGTAATAATACTAATAATCTATTTAATAATTATTAAAAAGAAATAGGTACAGATGCATAGTAAAGAGGAATGATTTGTTGCTTTTAATGGTTGTTTAAATTGAAACTGAATTAAAATGATAAAGGCTACAAAATTACTGGCCCGTATATGATTAAATTTGGCAAGGATTTCAGAAGAAGCGCAAGCCTACGTTTTAAGCAAAAATAAGAACATCAACTTTATTCTGCACTATACAGCAAAGAAATTAAACGAAAATATAGCCAAATAACTTTACCAAGAGCATGTCTATACAATATGTATCATTTGAAAGTTCCGTAAAGTAAAATGTATTGGTGATTGGTATCACTTTTCATACAAATATTATTCGTTAACATTACTTTATGGAGCTTTCAAATGTTCCCGCTTAGCCTACATAATGATTATGTACAAGTTTCTACCTCTTGTAGCGTAGAAATGTCACTAACTAACCACTTTGGTAATAAATTAGGGAGCCTATAGTAGGTATCTACTCCAAAATTTAAAAAAAGTTGATGAATGATATTATAAAAAACCTGTTTAACGATAACCAAAACTTTCATTCATTCCTCACCCCCTAGTGCACAATTCACTTGTATGGTTATTCACCCCTAAAATATAATGATATATAACGCAATAAACAGGGTTTATTAATAATCATTTTCCAAATTTTCACCAATTTTCGTTTATAATAAATACAGAAGTTTACCTATGGTTAGACAAATGAAGGAGTAGAGCGAAACTACAAGGGTCCCTTATAATATTACATAGCCCTGAACACGAGATAATTAAATAGAATAACAGAGCCCTCAACCCAGCATTCAATAGAGTACATAAGTAATCGCTTGCAGTTCCCATTATAACATCTTTAAAAGCATTCAAAATTGCATTTCTGCGCTAATGGTTTCAATAATGGTTTTAAAATCGGCAGTCGCTGCTAAAAGATGGTAAACTCGAAAGTATATAATATGAATATAGAATAACTTTGTAACTCTATCATACAAATACTATCCTTTGTGAAATTTGTCTGTATGGTTTTGTGTTGTATGGTTGTCTAATTTTAGACTAAAAATCCCAGAGATTATCAAATAGGCTACTTCCTTAGCAAAGTGAAAGGTTCCCACTGGTTTGCCATTGCTGCATATGGCTGTGCATCATTATTTGCATAAAGTCATTTGTGGTACAAAGTTCATCCGGACAGCCAGTAAATAGGTATATTCTTCGCGAGTAGGATTGTATGTTAGTAAGACAACTGATTATTATAAACTAGACTCATGTCATCAGACAGTGCTGATAATAAGCCGCTATACCTCGTAAGTGTTTCGCTCTGGGTTATATATCTCTACGAGGAAACACCATAGTCAATAGAAATGCAAAATAGATTATTTGTAAATTCTATTGCTGTCCTGCAAATGCCCTATGAAACTGAGAACTGCAGCTTGAACTGAAATTACTTATTAACCTCCAAAACTTAATCGATTTAGGTATTTTTTTCATCATAATCTCAAAAAGGCTTGAGGTAGATTCCTATGTGTTATTTCGTTTCCTGAATGTTTAAACACAGCCGAAAATCTGGCCATAATTTTTAGTTTTTGAACGTCCATATCTCTTTAAATAATAATTTATGAAAAAGGAAAAAATAGGGACGTACCAATAGTATATATTCAGGAAAATTGTTACTCTAGTGAAATTATGGAGGGGGAGGATAGGGGACGCGTAGACCCCTGTTTTTGTATGGATAAACGGCCTTTGTGTTTGCCCCACTTGACAACTGACAAGACAGGCAATCTCAACTCGCGTCATAGCTCTTAAGTTTCTTAATAGGACACTATCGATAAAGTTCGCGATCTTAGCGATAGGTACTGCTACTGCTACTTTATATGGCTTAATAAAAATTTTAAAAATATATTATATTATTATTATATTCTCCCTTTGGCACCCCATTACGAAGATTCATACGTTTTTTTCCAATATTGCACTGGGGACTGATTCAAGATATCATCGCTAATTATCGCTTATTAAGTTCGATAACAAAATGTCTGGGCATTGACTTTGTAAGCGATAATTAGCGATCATCTTGAATCAGCCCCCTGCTATTCTAGTTACTATCTAGACAGGTCAAGTCAAATCTAGCCAACTTTACGGTCTCACATTTTAAAAAAACTTCAAAACAGCAATTGTTATAGGTATCCAATGAAGCAAAAAAATTGAAACACTACTTCATAACTTTATTTGGTTGTTACATAGGTACTTGGATTTAGCATATCCAAGTACCTATGTAATGCATACTTCGATGACCTCCGTAGCGCAGTGGTTGAGCGTGTTGGTGCTCGAAGCGAGAGGTTGCGGGTTCGAATCCCGCCGAGGGAACAAAAAGTTTTCAATGTTCCTGGGTCATGGATGTGTATTAAATTTGTGTATAATATAATAAAAATCTTAAATATGTGAATAGTATAAAAGTATTAAATATATTTCCGTGGTCTGGTACCTGTAACACAAGTTCTTCGGATACTTAACACAGGACCAGATTGACGTGGTGTAAAGCGTCCATATATTATTATATACTTGGCACGCATTTAGACACTCCTTTCTTTTTGCGTCGAAGTCCACAGCCAAGCGTAATTTTTGTATTTAACCTGACTCTTCTTTTTTACATTTATGTTTTTGGTGGGATCACAAATTACTACAATATAATAATAATATATATAATACAATAAAATAAATAATAGCCATTGTTAAAAACGAATCTTTCTGAATTCTATGGAAATAAAATAAGGTTAAAAATTTAAAGCAGCTCTCACTAACAATGCCGGTGGTCGCTTGTACTCAAGAGACTTGTTCTTTTGTTGGTATTGTTCAAGAAACTGCTCAGCCTAATAAAAGGATTACTCTGAATACTATTGAGAAAACCATTACTTGAAAGCGTGAAAACCGTTTTAAAATTCATAAAAAAGCTACATTCAAAATTTAATGTAAGTCATTGAAGTGATTTAGATACGCAGGAGTAATTTTATACTGCCCAAGTGTATGTGGAATACACGAAAGCACTCTTACTTTAGTCTGGTAACCGGTAATCGACTTGACTGGCGAGAGTCATACCAGATCTTTGAGAGACTTTTTAAATGCCCATCCGACGCATGGATTGCATGTCTTTCTTGTTAGACATTCACGAGATCAGCCTTCATTTTCCTAACCAAACATGTTATTCCATCGCGGGAATCAAACCTACTACCTCCGAGTAGAGCACCAAGCTCTAAACCACTAGACCATGAAAGCGTCCGTCTTCTGAAGGAATTGCATTGAAGAACATGAATTAAGACGAGTGAAGTAACAGGGGCCGTATTATGATATTTTACAATACCAGCCTATCAATCAATAATACGGTCTTAAACTGCCTTGTTCTTTATCATATTACAACGACATGTTAAACTGAATGGATCCATCCTAGTTTAGCTGTCTGAAAGTAGCATTCGGAAGCAAGTCAAGTGTCACGTGTCCGCTAACTAGCTGTCATCACGCAGTTATTATGTATTGTGATCGTAATAAGAAAATTCCAGGCAGCCATGTTGTATGGCGTAAACTGCCTGGAATTAAGAGCTTGTAATAGTCCCCCAGGCCGAAAATACGTAATTGTTGTAAAAATGTGAATTTTCCCATTCAGTCAAGTACTCTTCAAGTGTCAAATTGAAACCTGGCAAAGGCCCAGTTGTGGACTGGCCCAAATATTGAAGTACCTTACGTGGTAAAGAGCAAATGAGTTAACATAACAGATAATTAATCATATTTCCTAATAAAAAATATCTGTTCGTTCCTTTCTGTCTGATAATGTTCCACCAATCAGCGTTTAATATGGGTTGTTGAACATTCATTTGAATAGCGTTTGAGAAACCGGATATTAGCTTAGTTATCTATACTTTATATTAAAAGAGTTTGTTCGTTTGCTTGTTTGTTTAAACGGGCTAATCTCAGGAAACATTGGTCCGATTTGAAAAAATATTTTTTGTTGGATAGTCCATTTATAGAGGAAGGCTTTAGGCTATATAACATTACGCTGCTACCAATAGGAGCGAAGCGTCAGTGAGAAATGTTGGAAAAACGGGGAAAATTATTCACATTTGGGGACTTTCGTTGTGTGCGCTGCATAAACGGTTTAAATTGCTCAAAAACCAGGTGAACGAAGTCGCAGCCACAGCTAGTCTTATAATATAGTCGTATAATACCTGACAATTGTAAGCAAATTGCGGACATCCACCTGCAACGCTTCCCTTTCCTGTTCCCGGTGAAGGCGAAAATCACGTTCATAATTTCTGAATACAGAGACGCGACGAGGGCGTAGGTATTGAAGTATACTGTAATCTAGTTAAGATTAGAGTATACTTCAATACCTACGCCCTAATTCAGTGCCTTAACCAAATTACTTTCGTTCCGGGTCTCCTGAGATCATAATATTATCAAAGGGTTTTTTGTAGAACAGAGGCAAAGTGATTCGTAGAAGCTTACAGATGTGCTCAAAAAATATAATAGGCATGTGTGAATTGGCAAAACCAATTAATTATAACCATCTCTCAGAATCTCTTTTCGCAGTATGTATGCAGCCAGTTAAAATAGTGTCCTGTTGTGTATTTTGCAATTTATCTATGTACGTTTCACACCAGGGGCCTGACTCTCCAAACTGATTCGATTCTGATTCAGATTCGATCGTGCCGGATACTCCCAAATAAATTGCCGTTCGTTTATTTTGATTCTCAGTCGATTGATATGGTCGGGAGCACAAAAAGTTACGATCAAATTATTTTCTTTCTCCTGGTTATAACTGATTGAATGTACTGTTGGTTCTTGATGGAAATTCATGTTCACAATAATACTCGTAACACACAACTTTTATTTACACGTATCCACTTTTATTTCAATAAGTTTTTACAAAACCATGATGAAAAAACCCCAGGTGATGATTTAATCGAAACCGGTCGTGTTTTTGTAAAACTTATTAAAAAATAATAAAAAGTGGAAAAGTGTAAGTAAAAGTTGTGTGTTATTATTATTATCCTGGTTAGTTTCAAAGTAATCCACCAAATGAAATACCAAAAGCCGTTGAGATCGATTCTCGATCGTGTCGGAATCTGACGATGCATCCGGAAGATATGGACTGGAACTTCATGATGATACACCGTATTATCTGTTTTGGGATTTCTTAAAAAATGTATAACTTTTATAACTTTATCACGATTAGGTTTCAAGGTCTGATGATGAAGCCGGAAGATAGGCACTGGCATTTCATGATGAAATATCGTATCATAAGTAGTCGTCTTCGCACTTGTGAGAAAGGCCACGTGAAGTTTGAAATGTGTATTTTCTAGTGTTCTTTAAACTACATAATATTAATTTACTTTTCTATACATTTACTAAAATCATTTTGGGCGTTGGCGCTCCTATTACGCTGCTTGCTTCATACATACTATAAAAGGTGTAAAATAAATGAATGATAATACTTTAGGGTGTGTATGTGCCTCATATGTAGAGTTTACTGTGAAAGTACCAGCGCTAAAATATAATACTTACTTTCGACTCTCATTAGAAATGCCCCATCATAAATTTTGCCATACAATAATTAAAAAAAATACCTCTTTCAGCGCTGGTACTTTCTCATAAACTCTATATACGGGACCCATACATACCATAAAGTATGTATTATTACTAATTAATATTATAGCCTGTATGCATAATCATAATTTGAACATTAATTTTAACAATCAGAAAAACAAACGAAAATCTCCCATTTACCTAATTTGAATTTGGAATTGTTTTCTGTTAAATTTTTTTTTTAATGATATCAAAATCAGCCAGATACAATATAGCTCAAGAGATTTTGACATGTTCATATTAGGTCCTTACATATGAAATTGGCGTTTTGTCGTACTGGCCACTTTGACCTTAAATTATTTACCCTCTTTGGTTAGGAATCTCAAATTCAAATTTAAACATTTACTCATGCATTTGTGTTTTGAAAACCGTAATTCATTTGTTTTTTTCTCTTTTGCTTTTTTTTCTGCGTCACTCATTTCACAAAATGGAAAACTTAAAATATCGCATTATTTACGAGTACGAGTTCCACCGTGGCACCAGTGCTGCAGAAACGGCTCGAAGGATTAATGATGTGTATGGGGGTGGTGTCGCAAAAGAAAACACGGTGCGTTTTCGGTTTCAACGCTTTCGTTCTCGAAATTTCGACCTGCAGAACAAGCCCCGTGGACGGCCGGAGACTTAAGGTCGATAATGATGAATTGAAGGCTATTGTGGAAGCAGATCCATCGCAAACCACATCAGAGTTAGCTACAGGCTGCGGTGTTAGTGACAAAACCGTTTTAATCCACTTGAAGCAAATTGGGAAGATGAAAAAGCTTGAAAGGTGGGTACCTCATGAATTGAGTGAAGCAAACCGACAAACGCGCGTCGACTGCTGCGTTACATTGCTCAACCGGCACAATAATAAAGGAATTTTAAATCGGATCATTACATGTGATGAAAAGTGGATCCTGTACGACAATCGTAAACGCTAATCGCAATGGCTGAACCCTGGTGAACCAGCAAAGTCTTGCCCCAAGCGAAAGTTGACTCAAAAAAGTTACTTGTAAGCGTTTGGTGGACTAGTGCCGGTGTCGTACACTATAGCTTTCTTAAATCTGGTCAGACGATTACGGCTGATATCTATTGTCAGCAACTGCAAACCATGATGGAAAAGCTCGCCGTTAAACAACCGAGACTTGTCAATCGCTCTACGCCACTGCTGCTTCAAGACAACGCTAGACCACACACGGCCCAACAGACGGCTACCAAATTAGAGGAGCTTCAATTGGAATGTCTAAGACATCCACCGTACTCTCCGGACCTTGCTCCAACAGATTACCATTTTTTTCGAAATTTGGATAACTTCTTGCAAGGAAAAAAATTCAATTCCGATTAGGCAGTCCAAACCGCTTTCAAAGATTTCATTGATCCCGTCCGAATGGTTTTTTTAGTAAAGGGATCAATGAACTACCTATAAGATGGCAAAAGTGTATAGATAGCAATGGTATATACTTTGATTAATAAAATATATTTTAATATGAAAAAATCGCCTTTATGTTCCTCCCATACAAAACGCCAATTTCATATGTGAGGATCTAATACATACTATAATGCGAAAAGACTTTTTCCCCAACTATTTAAAAAATAGAGATCAATATGCAATAAACGGAAAAATGTGAAAAAACTAGACACTTGACACTTCAACAATGCTCTAATTTGAGTTGAGCCTAGTCTAGACCTACATCCTACTTAAGATATCATAATCAACTTTAATTTGATACGTGATGTCATGTCGTAATATTGATTATATAGATATTAGAAACTATTAATTTATTTTTCTAAAATTAACTAAAATCATGTTGGTCGTTGACGCACCGTAATACGCTTCTTAATATAATATGCATAATAATAATGTGTACATTAAAATTAACAATAATAAAAACATATGAAAATCTCACATTCAAATAATTTGAATTTGGAACTGTCTTCTGTAAAATTTAAACTTCTTAATGATATCAAGTTCATACATACTATATATATGTCGCAGTCATCTAATTAAATCAGCTATTTCATTGAGTGACTAGCGTTTTTATCGAATGACGACATTTAATTGAAAGACTAAAGGACAACTCGTCAAGTTGTTTATTGTAACGTCCAATGTCTTGACTGAACATTGATTGAACGTCATTTAGTCATGTAGTCATTGACTGAACGTCATTTAGTCCGATTTTTTAACCGACTTCCAAAAAAGGAGGAGCTTTCTCAATTCGATGAATAAGTAGGTTTTTTTTTATGTTTGTTACCGAATAATTTTCCGATTTTTTAACCGACTTCCAAAAAAGGAGGAGCTGGAAAAAATTTAGTATAAATCCCTCTTAATTGGGGGGTGGAGGGAGGGGGAGGGCAGGAGGGGAGGGGGAGAACCCCCCCCCTACCACTCCCACCTTTAGGAGACTACTAGTTTGGAAGATATTTATGGTTGAAGTTTTGAGGTTATGTCTGTGTTTCCGGGATATTTCCAGGAGTAAAACAGGGGAGGAAGGTGGAGACGGTGGTAAGGGGACAAAGGAAATCCCCCCTAACCTAACCTAACCTAACCTAACCTAACCTAACCTACCCTCCCCTCTACTCAGCAACCACTAGTTAAGAAAATATTTACAGTTGTAGTTTAGAGGTTAGATAAAACAGACAAGTTCTACGTGGAGATTTGTTTTTGGGACAATGTCGGTCTGTCACGTCTCCGGCGCTGCGGGAAATGCAGCCCCTTCGCCCATGCGTAACGAATGACATCAACCAACACTCGCCTTAGGCAGCTCCGGCTTTCTGGTCGCCTTCGGCGACCAGCCTCCGCCGCCACGTCGAGTCCTGGTTTCTGCATTTCGTTACGGCGGGCGGGGGCTGCTCTCCTTCCGCGCCTACGCGCTTAAATATACACTCTAGGGGTTGACAGACAAGTACTACGTGGAGTCGGGGTTGATAGATTCGCTTTTAGTAAAATTCAGTCACCTGACTGATTTTATGTCCGCTCTCATATAAGGGCTATGCTACAATCCGCTAACTAATTGGACGTTGAGTGACGATTGTACAATCAATGTTCGGCCTAGTCTTTCAATTAAATGTCGTCATTCGATAAAAACGCTACTCACTCAATGAAATAGCTGATTTAATTAGATGACTGCGACATATATACGAAAAGAGTTTTTCCGCAACCTAATATTATAAAATAGAGACGAATATGCTATAGTATAATATATAAATGTGAAAAAACGCGACTATGCGCTAATTTGAGTTGAGCCTAAGTCTAGACTCTCATCCTACTTAAGATATCATAATCAACTTTAATTTGATACGTGATGTCATGTCGTAATATTGATGACGTCACCAGGGCGACGGAAGGCGGTCTGGCGCCGGGCGGCGATGACATGCCTGTGGGCGGGCCGAAGACGCCGCAGCAGATCGCCGCACAGCGTCGCCTGCAGCAGACACAGGCTCAAGTGGACGAGGTTAGTACTGTACAGGGCACTAATTAAAAATGCCATCCCTATTTATCGCTTACGAAGTTCGACAAAAAAATGTATGCTGCCGTCCTTACAAAGAGTATATAGTCGAGTTAAAGGGCAAAAAAAGTTAAGACCACATCCGTAATCAGGAAAAGAAGCTCTATGTTTTCTTCTAACTTCTCTAAGTGACAAGCAATATCGAATGTCATTTAGATGTCAATTCGAACTTCGTGAGCGATAAATTAAAAAATTCAAAATTCAAAATATTTTATTTTCAAATAAAACTTAACAAGCTATTTTCGGCAAGTCAACAAAAAGGCTACCACCGGTTCAACCCTAGCCCGCCGAGAAGAACCGGCGCAAGAAACTCGGACGGGGCCATCTTTTAGCAAAAAGATGGAAAATTTTTAAAAAGTGTATACATAATATGTTTTACATTAGTTTTGTATCCGTGTGTGTGCTTTCCATTCAGGCAATACTGATGGACGTTGTGTCTGATTGGACGGGTATGTTGGTACTTTACTGCCGAGAAATCTATTTTGTTGATTTATTACTACCATCTTGTTACTATACCAAACCATCCCGCTACTTTTTTCCATGAATTTAATCATAATTTTTTATCGAGTCCAAAAAAAGGTTATATCTTTCTTAGTCTCTTTGTCGGTTGCCTGAAAGCAGCGGTTACGAAAATTTGGAGTTTTTTGGGTTTAATTTTTTTGTATAAAATACTTTTTTTTTAATGACAATATCAAATCGTTTCCAGGTGGTGGACATAATGAAAACAAACGTGGAGAAGGTACTCGAGAGGGATCAAAAGCTTTCCGAGCTCGATGATAGAGCAGGTACGTCTTGATACTTGTAACGATACTTGATACTTGCCCTTATTACAGAAGTTTTGTCTATAAAGTTGTTAACAATAAAAAAACTAAAACGTCAAAATCCCTGCGAAGACTTCTGTAGCGCAGTGGTTGAGTGCGTCAGTGCTCGAGCCGGTGGTCGCAGGTTCGCATCTGGAAAAAAGATTTCTACGTTCCTGGGTTCTGGATGTGTATAAAATTTGTGCATAATATAATACAAATCTATAAAGTGTGTATTTATTAAATATTGTTTTGTAACTACATCACAAGTTTTTCGGATCTTAGCACAGAGTCAGATTGACGTGGTTTGAAGCGTCCATAGAAAAATATCCAGAATGCTATAACAAGAATGGAATAAATACCAGGCTTTAGGCTATTTGTCTCAAGTGTCCTTTAAGTAGCGCTTAGTTTCATACTGTCTTTGTCATTTCGTCAAGGAGTGACATATAAAGCCTGTGAATAGCTCCTCATTTTGACTAGTTTTTTAATATTTCGCCCTCTGTCTCTTTAATAATGTTTGTATGTATCATATTATAATGTGTGTATGTATCATATTATAATGTGTGTATGAATAATTTAATAATGTTTGTATGTATAATTTAATAATGTTTGTATGTGTAATTTCAGATGCACTGCAGCAAGGCGCCTCACAGTTCGAGCAGCAGGCTGGCAAGTTGAAAAGCAAGTTTTGGTTGCAAAATTTAAAGGTACGCGATAATGACGTCATATTGCTGTCGCAGTGATCTGGTTGAATCTGCTTATTTGATTGAATGACTAGCGCAGTCATTGAATGGCGTCAAACAGCTCGTGAATTAAATTTTCGTTCAAAACGTTATTTCCTTGCAACTGGAACGTAACTTATGTATTCTTACTTAAAATAATAGTCAATTAATACATCACACACGTTGTCTTTGAATAAGCCGCTGTAACATATTCAGATAATAATAATAATATCTATGGACGCTTCACACCACACCAATCTGGCCCCGTGCTAAGTATCCGAAGAACTTGTGTTACAGGTACCAGACAACGGAAATATATTTAATACTTTTATACTATACACATATTTAAGATTTTTATTATATTATACACAAATATAATATTCAAATATGAGAAGTACGCAGTACGCAACTCCGCCATCACAGACTACAAAACTCTTGTGATGTGCGTATTGGTGTTGTTATATCGATTTATCAGTAACTGTCTCCAGTTTTCTATGCATTTTATACAAAATTTTTCAGGAATATGAAATTCGAATAAAGTGTTCAATTCCACAATGGAAAAATATATGTGTTTCTGGATTAAGGATTAAAAACACGTTCACAGATATTACATTATTTAAAATTTTATTAACATGGTATTTCTGGTTTTCAGATGATGATAATTGCAGCAGTTATTGGAATCATCATTTTGGCGCTTATCATCGGTGAGTTACCATTTCATCCCTATTTCGGGTAGAAAATGTAAGAATTTTATTCCCAGTACCTATAGACAAACAGTTCCACAGTTGGGAAAGCGCTAGAAATTTTTAATGAGCCTTTATAGGCTGTTTAGGAACAGACCACGTGTATGCCTTTGCAGCTTAGGTTACAAACTTAAGATTTTTGAAGGCCTAAACAGTTAAAATTATCCTTACTCCATACAATACCAGTTTTTTATTAAACACTATAAAAACTGTCCCACGTGAATATACATAAAATGTATACTTAGGTACTCTACATTCTTACGAGTACATACATTATACAAAAAGATGAGTTTACACTGGCGATTTTTTGCGCAATTAAGAGAATTAAAATAATGACAAAAATAACTTGTTATTCATCACAAATAACTTGTTTTTTAAATATTAATATTTATAAAAACCTAATGACAACAACTTTTTACATTGCACGGGAAATATATAGCTATTTTATTACCTCGTTATGAATAGAACGAGATCAAATATTGTTGTTTTTCTTGAAATTGTAAAAAGCTTTTGTTCGATAAATCGTTTTGGTAGAGTTGCAAATAATATGTAATAATGTACCGAATTCTGATTGATAAAAACAACTTCATTTACAAGTTAACTAAGAGGCAACTCTAATACTTCCTTTTAATATTTAATTTTACAATTAATTACATATAATATGATATAGTGTAATAATAATACACTGGTATTACATCACTTCGTTATTCCTGTTAGAAAATAATTGCGCAAAATTTTGTCAGTGTAACGACACCTTAGATAAACATTTATTTTTTTCTTTTTCACATTTTCAGCCAACTTTGTGTGAACAAGTTTCGGTAACCGAAGTTATATTTAGCAGTAAATAATAATAGTTACAATATACGTATGTTTTATTTTGATTATTACTTTTCTAAATTTGTTTTGGTAAGTGGGTCGTGTTGTTAGCCTTACACAATATAATTTGTGTTAAATTGTAATTCTGTATTCATCATTTTCCAACCAGCCAGCATCCTATTATTTTTATTTACATTCGAATTTCTAACCTTCTCATAGACAATAAAATTAATAAACAGAATTACAATTTATAAAATAGCCAATTAAATGGGCTTATGTGTCGCTTTGTTTGTTCTTTTGTACATCGTTAATCTTTGAAGATTATTTCATACTTTGCCTACAAAAGCAGACCTCTACGGTCAAATTTATTACCAAACATTATATTCCACACACTATTTGTTTATTTCCGTGTAAAAATTTGTAAATAATAATTGTTATACTTTCAGTGGCATATTAATTATATACCTAAAAGTTTTGTTACCTGATTTTTTGCTATTTGTGCAAATAGATTTCACGTAATGTAAATTCTAGGCAGAAAGTTATATAATATATCATGTTGGAGATTGAAGATACAAGCTTGT
Organism: Celastrina argiolus; assembly: GCA_905187575.2. Lineage (NCBI taxonomy): Eukaryota > Metazoa > Arthropoda > Insecta > Lepidoptera > Lycaenidae > Celastrina > Celastrina argiolus. The sequence goes on from LR994596.1 coordinate 13,289,788, forward strand.
AGATTGAATCATCAAACATTGTTATCACTATTTTTGAGTAAAAAATAGGGTATGATTGTTGTGATAAACGTTTCTTAAATAATGACAATCGCCTTTCAACTTTTGTCAAAATATTAATAAAATGATAGGTATATCCTGGCGTCAGCATATTTACAACGAAATAACTAAGTCAACTTTTTGTCAACGTTTACGAGTAATAGCTTTTACTTACATTTAGATTAAAAATCTGCCACTGAATACTGATCGTTTCGTAAAATGCTTAATATTTGAATAAAAAAAAATGTATTCGTTAAAATTGGAATAGTCATTTCTAAATTCAAAAAATTCTTTTTTTTATTTCACCAGTGTAAGACTTCAGCTTTTATATATACTCAGCTTATATCTGCCACTGTGATTTCTTGTATACTGTGTCGTTTATGTCTATATAGAATAAGAAGATCGTTACTTTTCTCCAAGAATGCAATGCTTGCCCCCTACGTCCCTAGTTCTACTACTCTAACTTCTTTACAACTTCTGAAATATATCTTGATGAACTCTACCAAGCAATCGACTATAAAGTCATTGTTTCTTTGTCGTTGCTAAAAAGAAAATAACAATCTTAGAAACTGCTTCTTGTATACCTCATTGAGATTAGAAATAAATATTTTTTATATTTTTCAGGTTTTTAAACACTATCAAAATGAGTGGAGCCGAGGTACGTAGACTTTTTTTATTTACTAGTATTCGATTTTATTTTTATTATTCGACACAAATTTAATAAAACCTAGTAAACCCAAAGAAGAACTTGATAAATTATTATCAAGTTCTCCTATATATATAATATAAGGCCCGTATTAATTAACAAGCTGAAACTCGGTCTCAAGAATTCCGATGGCAATCTCAACGAGAGAAGAGAATGTTTTGCCACTTTAAGAATATGTAGAAAAGTACCGAGGTACCTACTAATAATGATGCTCTGTATGGTTTTTGCACATGCTAAAAATTCTGTTTTTTTTTTAATTGAACAAATACTAATCCACGATAAACACTTAGTTGATAAGTATTAAAATGAAGCGTTTGTTTCAGGTACCTATGTCAACAGAAACCATCAGCACCATTATTTAAATGTTTATTAGAATTAGAGTTGTTAAATGTATTTTATCGATATAATATTTCAGACACTCGGTATTGCATTTCTTATCAATGTTTTAACGTCACACGTCCTGTAATCCTTTAGTCACTATCTGCTGTACCTAAAACGAAATTAGTGTATTTTTAGACGATCTTTCTTTATAAGTGAAATATATTCTTACAAGACAAAAATGCTATTTGCTATACATTTTAGATATCTAAGGCTTATCAAAATACCTAACCATATCTCAATCTTTGAATTGTGTTCAGAATAAGTCGTATATTTATTGATTTATTTTCTCTGTTCGGACCAAACGTCTTAAAATGAATTGTTAGTATCTGCATTATTTTTATACTCTGTATATTTTCTATTCTGTCGTCTAGGGAGGACTGTATCGCGTCATGTCGTAACAACAACTTTCTGATTCCTTTATAATAGTCGCTGCTTTAAAACCGACATGACTTCCCGTAGTCCGACGCAGCCTATACAGCCTGTTGATTTTGATATAGTATGTACTTCGTTTGTACTATCGCTTATATTTTTGTATAGAGAACTACCTTTAGATGTTGAATAGGTACATAGGTTATTTGTAACGCTGGTTTTGTAATAGATGTTGTTAAATTTTAATAAATCGGAAAATTCATTCAAAAATTCGATAACGAATATTTTTGTAACTGTTTCTAATTTGTGAACACTGACGAAAACTACTAACGATGTGGAAGCAAGTCAACTTACAGGTACATTTATCCTGTGGAAATCATTTAAAACAAATGAATTCAGTGTACATAATAGCATCCAAATATAAATAGGGTCATCTTTCAATTGAACTTTTGTATAAATTTTCCATTTACGTAAAACACTTAGAGTTTTTCTTATAACGAATATTAACTGTATAACATAACGAATTTGCTACGTTATATTAATTATTGATAGTATTGAATTTGAAATTGATATCTGTATTTAGAAAATATTTATATGTGTGTAAAATTATAACCAAAGCTTGTATTAGCCCCGATGTACACCGCTTTGTAGAGATAGTTTACTTACAGGATAAGATATTATCATAGGTAGAGTTAGTACTAAATATAATGACTAGTTGTTCATTGGTACCGAATACCTAATACTATTTCTGCCATATTTAATCAGAACACAGGTGAGGTTAAATATATCGATGCCAGAAAAGCGCATCACTATGGACTTGTTCGACGAAGGACTGGGTGGGTGAATTATTATAATACTTACTATAAACCCGCATGATAGTTTCTTATCTTTCACTTTAGTTAAAATATTTATTAAAATTACATTATTCATAGAGTATGTTAATATATTGTTGAATTTTTTAGATATAGAATGTTACTATATTTAAAAGTGTGAGATATTTAGCTAAATATAAAGTGACCTTTCTTTTTGAAACACTGAAATAAAAACAACTCAACCACACAATATCTCTGAATTTATATTCAAGTAGAATTTTGTGCGATCCTGAAATACGACCAATTTAAACCCAGTTTTTGAATTTGGAAAACAACATGTTTTAAAAAATGGCAATAAGGTAATGGAGCCAAATTATCATATTGCCGTATAAAACATATTTGAAGCGTTTCAAAAATTAAGGCTTAATTCACTGTAAGGTAAAATAAAATACACCAGTTTGTCTTTTTAGACATAGGCTAAGTTCGATAAAGTGGAAAAGTTTACAACGATACTAGTAAAAATACTGGCCGTATAGTTGCGGCTTACAATTTTCTTGGTACCAATCCAGTACCCACTTAATCGGTATTCAAAAAAAAATAGCGTTCTTAATTGAAAATTTTAAAAGCTTCTAATACATTAACAATCAAAGCCTAATTAAATATTTTAATTTACTTAAAATTAACGCGTTGATACTTTTTCCTTTATTACCTATATCTATTGTTTTAATATAAGACATTATTGAATAAGGTATGAATATTATATTTTATCATTTTCGGCATCTCAAACTGGCCCGGGGCAAGGAAGCATGGGTATAAAAACAGTCGAACGAAACAAAAAACGAAATACTACTCGTAAATTCGTTCTTGTGTATTTGACAATGTTAGCACTGATATTGATATTTATTTCCATCTATTTCCGTATTCAATCTCCTGTCGGGGTAGTTTTTGCAGCCATAAATAAAAAAGAAGGTAATTTTAGTTGCCGATATGAATGAATGTTATTTATTATGAATGCTATTTCATATTTTTTATCAAAATCAAAGTAAATGTAACTTATCTAACTTGTTTCATCGTAAATACAAATCGAGACATTCCAAATTAGAATTCAAAATTTTATCTTAGGTACTGACACAATATATTTTACTTAAATAATATTAATATGATATTTTACTAGTTACCTATATTATTATGTAGTTGAATAGATGCATATTTTAATTGTTTTGTAAAGTTAACGAATAATTCATAGTTAACAACGTAAAACAAGAGTATATGGTTTTACTTTATAATATTTTAAAAAATATACCTATTTTTTAATTTCTGTATTTGCGTAAGTATAAAATTAGCACATCAGATTTGTTTAAAATGTACATACCTATACACTATTAAACTGCATATTGCACTTATCAACTACCTACATATCTATTTTATTACTCAAACGTTGATAGTAGTGGTTTGAAAGAGTGAAAAAATTCAATCATCTTCACCATTAATCGTCTACATACCTATTTTCATAAAGAGCCTAACAGAATATACCATAGAGTTAAAAATCTACTAGAAGGAGGCAACATATTTATTTAAATCTTGCTAAAATTGCAAGGGAAGTCTATTTTCTGGATAAATACTTCGTATAGATGAGGTAAAGCAAGTTTATCATTTATGTACAATTTTAGAAAAATGTTTTAAAAAATTAACTAGCGTCCTATGTTAGATGCTGCGATGTAGTTACACAGTGTATCGTATTTTTGTCTGTATATAATTAAATGAATATCAAGTATGTACTAAAATATAAGTAGAATACAATATAATCAATATCTACATGACACCGATGTTTTTGAATAGATGTACTTATTAAAATTTTAATATAAAATTTATGTATTTAGTGTAATACTGTAATTATTGCTTGACGGAATTAAAGCAAATTATAACTTAAAGTCTTATTATTTTACCTACATTATCAATTTTATGACTTCCGCCTGTTTTATTGTCCAAATTTCAGATACAGAGCTCTGATTCTTGTACCGCGAACTTCGTTTTGAATCTCAATCTATCACGCTTATGCACGGGGCCTACGTAGTATAAAACAATAGGCAGATAGAGCGTGTCGAACATCTGGATACTGGGGGCCTATTACAAGCTCTTAATTCCAGCCAGTTTACGCCATACAACATGGCTGCCTGGAATTTTCGTATTACGATCACATAATAACTGCGTGATGACAGCTAGTTAGCGGACACTTGACACTTGACTTGCTTCCGAATGTCACTTTCAGACAACCAAACTAGGGTGGATCCATTTTGTATAACATCTCGCTGTAATATGAAAAAGAACAAGGCAGTTTAAGACCGTAATATTGAATTGCCTGGAACCGGGCTGGCATTGTAAATGATTACTTATATCCGTATTATAAGTAATCATTTACAATCGTCGACGACGACGATTGTAAATGATTACTTATAATACGGCCCCAGACTAATCATCATCATCATTTCTGCTATGATGTAAGCCTCCCCTATAGTATTTCATGGAAGAAGTTGCGTCGCTACGCTTGGCAGACAGGATGGCGGGCGCAGTTTTAAGAAGCACCCCATGGATAGGTCACTAAAGCCTGAGCTCCTAACCTAGGGGTAATTTCGCGGGTGTAACAATGATCTGGTTGTTTTCTGGAACAAAAATTTCGAATAAAAAAAATATTATAGGAAACGAAATAGCCAGTATTCAAAGCTACTTGGCGTCTGTTGGCGTAGATAATGGGCCTTCCATGAATACTTTACATTATCTGTAATCGACGACTAGCATTTAGCAGTGTGCGGAAAAACCAGTAATTGTTTATGTTACACTGTGTAGATTAAGTTTTTTTATGTATTTCTTTTATTGATTAAATAATTAAAAAAAAAACCTCCTATAATATGAGCCTGCCCAGTGCTAATACGCCTGCCCAGTGCCAATACGCCTGCTCGAAGATTACTATATAATTATAATTATAGGTGCCACAAACTAGGCGAAGAAGTAGAGAGAAAGGAGGCAGAGACGTAGTGTTGGCACATTACACTGTACCCCCCAATTTCGTTATCATATTTTTTTTGCGGCCTTAACGTAAAACTACGCAGTAGAAAAAAAAGAATGGGAATCTTAGACTATGTTTGCTACGACCGATTTTCAATGATTTGGATGTAATGTCAGTAAATCCTGCGTGCATAATATTGTATGAGAGTGGTTATGTGAGAAGGTACTTAAACTAAGTCCCGATCTTACTAACGCTTGTTAGTGTAAACAGCTTGTTAAAATACCATGCCTTCTCATTCATTTACAGGAAATACGAGCATAACATGATATTTAATAAAGGATTAACTTTAACATATTATGTTGATGAAATCGGGACTTGATCTTGCATGCAAGGTCCTAAATTTTGTTTTCTAAAATAATAGGCTAATCAGTGTGGTACAAAAATTTAAATAAAAAAAAATATTAATGACACTGACATTGACAGTAATCGGAAAACCCTATTGACAGCTGTTGATCATTCAAACATCATCAAAACATTGCAATTTCCACTAAACGTGTCGTATTTGTAATTAATAAATAAGTTCAAAGTTTGTAATTGTACAACAGGGAATATTTATTTTATTAATGTAAATAGTAAGTCGCTTTTATATTTTATGTTTCTATGTTAAACTCAAATTTCACATATATCTTACTTGTATTTATTTTACGTGCCAGCCTGAACTAATTGAAATGTTATGAAATATTGATCTATATACATTAAATTTAAAATAAAATTCTAAGTTTCATGATAGCAATCTCTATAATTAGGTTCCTATGTTATCCATATGAACTAAACATACATTTTTGTACATTCAATTTTACACACATAAAGTACGTTATATTGTTATAACCGGCCCCAACTTTGCGTTTTAAACCTATTGTACTATCTTTCTGTGCCATATTCTGTTTATTATTTATACTTAAAGCATTTTTACAACTTTCCAGGTTCCTTAAAAAGTATAATGATAGAACTACCTAAAATTACTAGAGCTCTAAGAGCTCACACAAATCTAGATAAACCCCGATGTTTAAAACCTCCAACAAATGCCTCGACCTCAGCAGTTAATTTTCCAAAAAATCTTCAAAAGTAAGTAGTGTATTTACATACCAATCTAAATTTCATAATATTAATATATTATGTCCTATTTCATAACATTAAGTTATTATAATTTAGTAAGAGATATAAGTTTATATTGATAGTTTAATTTGTTTTTCCTACAGACAAACTAAAGATTGTTTTTTTTTGTAAATATATATATAAACTTTTCTGTTTTAAATATGTTTAAAAATATACCTATCTAATAAATAAATAAACAAATAATACTATACAGTCAAATCAAAACTAACTTTATTTAATAATCAACAATTCATCTTTGTTCTTATTTGAATATTATAATTTTAAATTAATTTTAAAATGATGCTAATATTAATAACTAAAATTTTGAATAATTTTAATCTTAGTTTGTTTAATGTTTAGTAAATTTCATCAATAAAATAATGTTTGGCTTTAACAGATTTAAATCGTTCAATGATATTTACAACTATATAAAACAAAATGAGGAGAACCCGAAAGTTGTCTTGCAACTGTTGGAGCAGCAAAAAGAAGCTTGTAAGCTCCTCACCGTTGATGCTACAGATGATATGATAAATGATGCGACAGTTCTGACGCTGAGGATGTTCCTCGACCAAGACATAGTTATGCTAAAACATCTGTCGCAGTTAAGGCAGACTTTTGGCTCAGTTTTATCCACAACAGCTAATAAAATTTGTGAGGTAATTGTGTCTTAATAAATAGAATTAAAGACATGAGTGAATGAAGGTGATATACACAAAATACTGATTTCGAAAAAATTTTGGTCAAACTGTCACTTAAACATTTTAAAATATTTCGTAACGTATAGAGTATTAATATTAATCTTAATATTTAAAATAAATATTTAACATGCTACAACATATATCATAAAATCTTTAAATAACAGTTTAAAGTCAATTTTAAGGGTAGAAAATTTTTGCAACATATATGCCTATGTCTTCAATTATGATAATGTATCAATAAGACTTCAGTGAAACTCTTGAATATTTCACAGTATCTTCATAAAAATATATATTGTGTAGGTGTGATCTTATTTAACCTAATAATAATTACACCATATAAAAAATGTTATCATGAAATGATTATACTTTTTATTTATTACCAAGGAAAATTTTCAGATTGTCACAAAAATCTCAAGTCGGATAACTGATGACACAAAGGAATACATAAAAAGTGAACTGATTGAGAACAAAGAGAATGTTAAATTATGGGGAGAGAATATACAATGCCATCACATTCCATACAAACCACAGAAGAAACCTCTGGCCAAGTTAACACAGAAGCCAGCTACTGCTAGTTCATTTGTGACCGATTTCTCAATGAAATATGAAAAGAGAGAGGCACAGAAAGAGATTGTAGCTCCACCAATAAGTAAAGCAGCATCTAAGGTAATTTTACATTAATGACAGACATACACATCACATTGTCACAAATTTGAGTTTATGTGTGCAAAAGGATATAATGGTAAATTTTACTATGAAAATAGTAGCCTATTTATGCATGGTCATGGTCTACTCTATATATCTGCCAAATTTTAACAAAATTTGTCTGGGTAGTTAAGCCTTATATTTAAAATATTTTTTTTTTCTTTTCTTTTTATAACAACAGTACTCATTTGATTACATCAATTAACAATTAACTTAATACAATATTATGTGTATTTAGAATGGAATAGAATATTATATATATATGTACAAAAAAAATTTAACACATGTACAACGATCATAACACAATAAGAGGAGAACTGTGCAAAACGGTTGTCTTACTGCTTGCCGCAGTCTTTTCAAAATATATTTTCTTTTATTTTCACAGTACACAAAAATCTGGTTAGAAACAAAGGTGAGAGAAGAATACGAGAACTCCCCTGGACTTTCCGCTGTGGATATTCTCCAGTCGCTGATCACACTGCTCAACTCGGGAAGATCCAACAACGAGATACAGAATGATATGTTTGAGCTGCTCGGCTTTGATAAGTTTGAGTTTATACAGGAGGTGCTACAGAATAGAGAGAGTATCACAAACAGCCTGAAAGGACCACCTCCGCAGCCTACTGTTGCAGAATGTAATTACATGACATACACCCAGTTTATCTGTCGCTAGTCAAATGAATGATCCTCTAACATGGCATTCAACTCAACAACAAATTTAAATTCAAAACATTTTATTTCCATATAGGTTATTAAATAACACTTATAGAATTGTCTCACATGTTGCCTACCGCCGGTTTGGAAACTAGCCCGGCGAGAAGAACCAGCGTAAGAAACTCGCGCGGAGCCATCTTTTAGCAAAAAGATTGAAAAGTTCTTTTTCTTTTTAAATATATAATATACATAACAATGTTATGACTTAAAAGTAAAATTATAAAAAAAAAGTGTACAAAGTTGTAACCTAGCATAGAGGCACCTTGTTCACAAGGTGTGCAATCATTAATGAAATCAATAACCTTTAGAAACGTTCTTTAACTAGGTAATTTTTTAAATTTATTTATAGAAAGATTTTGAACGTTTTCTGAGATTCTATTGTATAGGCGTATACAACCTTTAAAAGATTTACTTACTTGGCTAAGTCTAATCACTGGTATATCTAATTTGTGCTTATTTCTAGTATTAATACAATGGTTGTGAAAACCCATATTAAACACTGATTGGCGGAAGAATATCAGACAGAAAGGAAGGGACAGATATTTTATAAGCACATCACGATTGCACTTGCAAGGCTGGATAAAAGTCACCAAAGATACCTATTAGTTGACTTGAATCATACAACCGATTTGAATCAAAAGAGGAAGGAGGTATTTTAAGCAGCCTTGCAAGTGCGAATGTGATGTAGATGATTATAAAATTTTTCTTCATTCCTTTCTGTCTGATAATGTTCCACCAATCAGCGTTCAATATGGGTTGTTGATTTGAATGCCAAGTTAGTTGATCATACATTTGAACAGCGTTCGAAAAACCGGGGGTTACACTGTGTTTATCATAGTGAAATAAAAAAACGACCAACTGAAATTCGGACTCATGCACGTAGGGTCCCCTACAAAACGGCAAAAATTTATATAAGGCCCTGTTTTTTTACTTATTTGGGTACAGAATCCTAAAAACGTGTGCGTCTTGAGATACCCAACCGAAGTGATAACTTAATATGGCAAATGCTGTCTGCCCACCGCTGTCTTGTACGAGAGAGAAAGGGAAGCCAAACAGACTGGCGCCGTAACGCGTTACGTAACGGAACGGTTTGCTTTATTCTTAAATAGTTATTACTTCAAAAGTTAATAACTAATATAGCATATATGTTAACTGGCGTATATGTCGAATCCATTAACACCTCATTCATTAAAATCGAATGAAACATACATATGTATACTGCCAAAATTATTATACGTCTTTAGATTAGTTGTTCTGTATCCTCTTTCGATTTCTTTTCAGTTACTTTTCCAATGTATCAGACAAGAGTTCTGTTGACATTAAAGTCTAATTAATTGAATATATTTACAATTACTTTTACAGTGGCACAATTGCTACCCGAGAACAAAATGCCTCAATACTTATGTCAGGTGTCAGTACAGTCAGAGCAGGAGAGAATGATAGCGAAGCTCGTGAGGAAAGAAGAGAAAAAATCCAAAAATAAGAGGATAGAGGAGGAAGACGAACCTGAGATTAACGTCGCTCAGTTGAGGGCGAAAAGGTTTGTGTTTAATTTTGTTTTTGGCTTCTAAATCTATCTAAGGACAGAGATTGTTTTTGGAATATCTTATGGCCTGGTGACTGCAAATTGCTTGCATATTTTTATAGATAGGTTTAGTCCCGATTTTACCAACGCATGTTATGGTTAACGGCTTGTTAAATTATCATGCCTTCTCCTTCATTGATAGGAATTACGAGAGGAACAACATGATATTTAACTAAGGAATGCGAGTTTCTTACGCCGGTTCTTCTCGTCGGGTTAGGGTTCCGAACTAATAACTAACTGTAATTGTAATTTATTTTCAAAATTGACCTTCAAAAAAAAACTTTGTTTTGATTTTGAATAACAGCTTTTTTTATTATTATTTATGATTTACTTTAACATTGCTTGGTGAAACACGCCCTTAAGGTTTGTAAAACTTTAGCAAGCCATCCAGGGGAGGAGAAGGAAATATCTGAATGTCAATCTCAATATCTTCTTCTTTTTTTATTTTTGGCAACCGCAGTTGGATTTGCATCATTCTGCCAGGTATAAAGAAAAAAAAACGCTTTTTTGGATGAGTCCATAATTTATTTCACAGTCAGTTTGAGTTTTCCATATTAGCAATTCTTAATTATTCAATTCGCCATTTATATTCCAGACTTGCAGAGCTAACAAAACCGGTGGTACCATTTTCTACAAGTAAATCGAATGTGGATCCTATACTGCAGAAGATATCGTACTTCCAGACAAAAGTTCAGTACCCGAATGTGTATGACTCCACAATAAACGCCAAGAACTCCGCCGGTTGGTATACTGTTATGCTATTTATATATACATTTTACCTTCCAATAAAATGTGTATTATGTTCCTTAACGTCCAAAGTCCTTTATGAGAGAGTACATCGCTTGCTACCGATTGCAGTCCATAGATGTCGTACCGTACCGTTACCGCTCCCAGCGCCACCTTCCGTTAAATCTGTGAACTAAGTGAAAACCACAAGCCGCCATCTTTGATATATCAGATCATTGTAAGTGTCTCATAATGATGAGGATGGACACCAGGAAGCCTTATTAGGACTTTGGACGTTAAGGAACATAATACACATTTTATTGGAAGGTAAAATGTATATATTATGGTTCCGTTTGACGTCCAAAGTCCTTTATGAGAGACGTGTTTGTTATCTTCTGGTGGCTTGTGAATAATGCAACAATGTGATAAAGTTTTAAAGTAATAAAAGAATCACAATTACACCTATCAAGTATTACTGTGTGTCAAGAGACTGGTCGAGTATTTAATTCTTTATTTAAGAATATATTTTTGTTCACGTAATCCGACATCACAATAATTACTACTGATGTAAGTTTCCAGGCGTAGCGTAAAAAATATATATATATAGCTTTATGACATAATACGTATTTTGAGAGGAAAACTGTAAAAGTACCTGAGGCGTTCACCAAGATAGAAATATTGCACCGCCAGTGGGGATTAGTTTACATTCCAAGCAACTGGGGTATCACAAAATTTTAGAACCATCGACTCCGCTACTAGTAAGGGTTGAATGCAATTAAAAACGTCTTGCAAAGTTAAAAAGTTAGTTACTATTCGATGCCATCGTGTGACACTTTTGGTTCTATGAATAAAATATATTACCTGGATGGTACAAGTACTATACGCTATGTAATAGTGTAATAGGACATCTCTGCAAATCTAGACTTATTCCTGAGAATTAAAGATAAATAAGTTATAATATTACCGACTATGTCGCCTTTGATCCTTTCCAGGACTGTGGAAATCGTCGCAAAGATCTTGCTAGGTGACCGACCGGCAATTAGGGAACAGATGTCCATAAGCTGCATCACGTCTTCAGTGTCTTACATTTGACAGGAACTTCGTAGTTGCGATTAGTGTTCCATACACTTTTACTGAAGCTGTAGCGTGCCAGCGTTAGGCAAGCAACCTTCCCGATTGGGGTGATGAAGGTTGCAAAGTTGATAAACCCTATGAGGCGAGACCTGCATGAGGGACCAACCGCCAGCTGCACAGGAAACTCCATAAACTCTAGCACATATACAGTATCTATTTTTTGAATAAAACTTTATTAAAGTGTCATGGTGAGTGTACCGAGCTTTATGTAGCCTTTGAAGCTGTAATGTGCGAGCTTTCGACCCTTAAGTCTAGGACTGATTTTGACCCAAAGTCGACTACAGACAAGAGACCATGAGTTCTAGTACGTCTGGAATTTCTTGGTTTTCAATAAATACAACATATTTGGATGTGCGTCTGTATCTGCGTTATAAAACTTTTGTCTTCGTATCATCGACAGGAACCTCGTCTTAGAATGTATGCCATTATAAAGCTCATGAATGTATACCATCAATAGAAACCTTATATTAGGATGTGTGCCATCATATAAACATCTTGTTTGCGTATCATCAATACCTGTATTAGTATTAGAACGTGTGCTATTATAAACATATTGTTTGTGTATCATCAATCTTTGTATTTGAATATGGGGTATTATAAACATCTTCACTTTATATCATCAACAGGATATTTGTATTATAATGTACCTATGCCATTATAAACCTCTTGAATTTATATAATTGATAGGAAATTTATATTAGGATGTATGCCTGCTCTTGACTTTATATCATCGTTAAGAAATCTGTATTATGATGTGTGCCATTATAAAACTTTAGACTTTGTATATTGGACATATGTAAAGAACGCGTCGACAATGACTCGAAGGCCAAAGTGGACATAATATTAATATTATACTCTGTAAAGCTGAATCCGTTTGTGCGACAAACAGACCACTGCCCGATTTTCATAGGACCTGGTATACGTAAAGTAAATAGGCGCAAGTGTTTGGCGTTTCAGCCAACAGCAATCCTGCTATACCCGGAGGTAAATAGTTTCGACACTGATATTATAGTCCCAAGAGGAGTAAGACCTGCTTGAACAATCAGCTATTAGTCAATGTATTGTAATGAACTTGTACTGTCCCTATTGACTTTCGACAGGGAATTTTTATAGGTTTTGTGTCCCTTAAATATTACTCTTGCAGTGTAAGTGCGCGGCTATACGACCTGTCCCAGCGGGATGAAGGTTAGGAGGCAAATTTTTCAGTTTCGAAGGTGATATTATAGTCCTAACTTCCAAGAGGTAGAAGACCAGCTTAAACTGTCAGCTGTTAGTTAATGTATTGTAATAACCCTTCTGTACTTACTGACTTTTTGAACAGGGAATTTGTATAGCGTATTGTATACCATAAATATTGACTTTGCAGTTTGACTGCGAGGTGATAAAACCTTTCCCCGCGCGGGAGATTTAGGTTAAGATGCTAATTTATAGCCTGAACTACTGCAGTTGGTATTATGTAATAGCCAACAATTATTTATAAATTTTAATGTCCTCGGTAAGCTGACATTTATAGTTCAAAACCAGCCAAAGTTTAGAACCTTTAGAATTGTTGAAGCCTGAATCTTGGTTTGATGTACTGTACTAGAAGGCCATGTATTTCATCATCTCGGTCGATATTTATATATCAAGCATACCAACAGTCTGTGTTATATATTTAATGGTATTTTAGCCACAACTACAAAATGAACGAGATTTGCAAATCTAATGACTTTGATTAATATCGTGAGGGCGTCGACTGTACAATGGATTTCTACCACTTTATTGATAATATTTGAGGAAAATCAGTAAAGTTTTGATCTCTTATATATTATGTGGTCATATTATATAATATATTATATCCCCCCCCCCCCTTCTTTTTTTAAGAGTGAGGATGGCTCGCAAAGTCTTGGATCGCCAGTATAATTTTTGTTCGAATACCCACGATTTATTTATTAATGATGGTTCCAGAGAACTTGTGTGTTCGTAACCTGAATTTATGTTATCCAGTCCGCCTACTTTTTATCTTGGCTTGTCAAGCATTAGATATCTATATTATATAGGCTTAGGGTATGTTGATTAAAAATATTTTCAGGCGTCTACTGTTAGAACCGAACAGTCAAGACGTTTAACGTACCTATAGAAGGTCAGGAAAAGTTGTAGGTACCTCCAGTGCAAACATCGATCTATTTCGTTCAGAAATGCTATGAGTAAAAACATCGATCTATTTGGATCGGAAATGTTATGAGTGTAAACATCGATCTATTTGGATCAGAAATGTTATGAGTGTAAACATCGATCTATTTTGATCACAAATGTTACAAGTGTAAACATCTATCTATTTCGTTCAGAAATGTTATGAGTGAAAACATCGATCTATTTGAATCGGAAATGTTATGAGTGTAAACATCGATCTATTTGGATCAGAAATGTTATCAGTGTAAACATCGATCTATTTTGATCAGAAATGTTATGAATGTAAACATCGATCTATTTTGATCACAAATGTTACAAGTGTAAACATCGATATATTTCGATCAGAAATGTTATAAGTATAATGTATTTTAAACTAAATATCTGCAGAACTGTACGTACTGGCTCAATTAGCAATAGAAAAGAGCTGAACAACTTCGCAAAAAATATTTTACTACCCTCCGCGAAGTAAACGTAAATGATGTAACGGATGGAAAATTCGATTTAGTAATGAAATATTTGTATTAATATATTTACATAGCCATTTGAAATGTAAAAGACAGCGGTTTATTGTATTAATACGTTTACATTTTAGGTAATACGTCTCCGTTCCAAAAATGGCGGTAGTCGTAAAAGTTTAAAAATAGCATGTTTTGTTAATTAATTACTTTTATACTATTCGGATATCACGCTATGATAAACAGGTCACCGAATTAGGCACGATCTCAAGAAGTAGATCATTAGTACCCGCCGCATAATCGTGAAAATTTATCATGTCACTCACCAAATGCGGCTGCAAACCTTTGCTTCGATCCTAATTTCAAACGGCGAAGAGATTTTCTGCTCCATCTTCTACAGTAACCGCCAATAACGAGTTCAAAACGACGAACTTTTCACCGCGATATCCCGATCGCGTGATTTACGTCTACCCGATACGCGGTAAAAAACTGTATAATGAACTCTATTGACGATCAGTAACGGTTTTACGACTTTATAAAACTCAAAAATTTGTTTTAAATAGATTTTAAAATTAAAAGATAAGTTAAATTTATAACTTAAATAAGTAAGTTTTTAGCGACTGCATGGTTGCAAAAACGACGCAACAATGATCTGATATATCAAAGATGGCGGCTTGTGGTTTTCACTTAGTTCACAGATTTAACGGAAGGTGGCGCTGGGAGCGGTAACGGTACGGTACGACATCTATGGACTGCAATCGGTAGCAAGCGATGTACTCTCTCATAAAGGACTTTGGACGTCAAACGGAACCATAATATAATACTAGCTCACCCGTGCCCACCTCGTTGACCATGGAAACCGTGTAAACCTTCCCGGGACTTCCACGAATATTTCAAGACCACAAATAGCCAAATCAGTTTAGCTGATCTCGAGTTTTAGCGACTTTTTAGAGACTAACGAACAGCAATTGATTTTTATATAGCCTAGATGTTACTCAGTGATAATTTAAAATGCGCGGATTAACAAGAAATGTTACTTATGGTGCAATGAGTTAGTAATCAATGTTGTAAAATTTAACTCCAGTTGGACTCCAAAGCTGTGTCAACACCTACAGCAATTGACGATAAAAAAATATATACATGACTTACTCTTTCGCTATCATATGGTTTTTCCAGATGGTAGACAAACATTTTCTACTAACAATATGCACTTAACCAGCTAATATTACCTAAATGTTTGTCCAGGTTTCGTATCCGGTACAAAATTGATATTACCAGAAAACGCGATACGCAAAGACACTAAGGAGTTCGAGGAAGTGATCATACCCAAGAACGAACCTGTGGCCTTGGAAGTTGGGAATCAACGGGTGCCGATATCGTCTATGGATGAGGTTTTTTTTTCTCTTATATCTGTCATCTCAGAAAAATTGGAGATAAGCCATTCTGAACGCTCATTGGTGAATGTAGCGAGTGAGCGAAGTTGTTGCGAGTGATGTTCACCAATGAGCGTTCAGGATAGCATGTGAACTCAAATGTTAGCTGATCGACGATTTGATCAGTCGATTGAGACCTTTCAGAAACCGGAGGCTAAACTTCTAATAATAAGTACAGCAAGTATATATTTTCCCTGCTGTAAAAAATCTGTGCCGTTTTCTTGTCTAGTTACGTTTAAAATCGATAAATTACTTACGACTTGCAGAAAATAAAAATTAAGACTGTCATCAAGCATTCTCATAACATACAACAAAGGAATGATTAGTTAATACGCCTGGAGTCTATCATGTGTGGGGTTTCCTTACGATGTTTTCCTAGAGATCTGAAGAAGCCTTCCTGTGGTGTACAATAAGGCTTTTTCAAGTAAAAAGTAAAAATCCACTTAGACACAGACAATAGCTGTTAAGAGACAAAACATAACGGCCTCTTTCCTCCCTGGATAATGACACAGGAGTGACAATTTATTTCCTGAGTATATAATAATATGTAGGTATACTATTGTACGTCTCTATTTTTCCTTTTTATCATAAATTAATTATTGAAAGAGATGTGTTGTGAAAACTTATTGAAACGGCTATGTTTAATCATCCAGGAAAAGAAATTGGAGTATTTTTTGTGATAAAATCGAAACATAGGAACATAGCTCAAGCTTTTTTTTAGTTTATAATGAAAAAAGTATTTAAATCGGTCAAGTTTTGGATGAGGAAACAGGGTCTCCTAATCGTCGATTTCTCATGCTTTTAATAGGTAATTTCAGTTCAAGCTGCAGTTGTCTCTATCGGTTTGACTATACAGTTGCGAGACAGCAATATAATTTACAACTATTTTGCATTTGTCTAGACCGCGGTATTTGCTCTTGAATGCAAAATATCTTTTTATTCACAGATAGGTCGAATGGCGTTTGAGAACATCAAAGAGCTCAACCGTATACAGTCCATAGTGTACCAAACGGCGTATAACACCAACGAAAACCTCCTGATATGCGCCCCCACTGGTGCGGGGAAAACCAACATCGCGCTACTGACTGTGGTGCATCAGATCAAGCAGCATATAGAGAATAATGTGATCATGAAAAATAAGTTCAAGGTATTTAGAATATTTATTTTATTTATGAAATATAAACTAATATCTTATTTATAATAAAGCTGGAGTCAATATAAAATTACAGAAAGTCAATAATAGGTTTTCACTTATGGGCATAAACATGAAGTATGAATTAAAAAACTAACAATATTCCTTAATTAGTTCATACACCACGAGCAGCATTTTTTATTGTCCCATACTAAATATGGCTAAAATCTGTCCACCTGGCATATGCCAATAGAACGTTTATTTACTAACCTACTGTGACTAAAGTTTTAAAACCTTTCAAAGTTAATTTGAAATCGCTAATTATGTTACTTAATTTTTTTTATCTAAATTTAAACATCGGAATGTGTGTTTTTTTTTATTTAGATTTTTAATAACTAGCGATTGCCGATCAAGAATTGTGAGACGAACGGTGCTGATATTCGCCGAGATTCGTTAATCGTTTAAACATCATTAACGTATTTAAGGGATACAATTCAAGAATACGTTTTTGGAAATACAATTTTACTATTCAACAGCATTGTAACTTTATTCTTGTAAAATTAAATTAGAAAAATCGCTCTTCAAACTAAATTATTTCACAGATAATCTATATTGCGCCCATGAAAGCGCTCGCCTCAGAAATGACAGCGAGTTTTGGCCGCCGATTGCAAGGTCTAGGCATCGCGGTCAGAGAACTAACGGGTGACATGAAGCTGACCAAGAGCGAAGTGCAGGCGACGCAGATGATCGTGACCACGCCGGAGAAGTGGGACGTGGTCACTAGGAAGGGGGCGAGTGAGTTCATAGCTATTATAGTTTAAACGATCAAAGAACTGACGAGTAATATAAAGTTAATCGTGATCACGGCGGAGACGTGAGACGTGATCACTAGAAATGGGGTTTATTCTAGTTATTTTAGTTCAAAATGGTCAGAGAACTGACGAGCGATATGAAGTTGACCAACAGCGAAGTGCAGGTGACTCCGATGATCGTGGCCGCGATGGAGAAGGGGAACGTGGTCACTAGAAATAGGAAAAGCGAGTTTATTTTAGTCCAAAATGATCAGAGAACTGATTGGTGATATGCAGTTGACCAACACCGAAGTGTATGCGACTTAGATGATCGAGACTACTTCGGAAAAGTAGGGCATGGTCACTAAATAGACGAGCGACATGTAACTGACTTCGAAGCATCTATTATTATATTTAGTATATTTAAATGTAGAAGTATATCATCGTGATCATGTCTACAAATGAAACGTGATCGTTGGTTACTGGGTTACCATACAGGTTATAAAAAAATATATGCTTTCAGCGGACACGGAACTAGCGTCTATAGTGAAGTTGCTCATCATCGACGAAGTGCACCTACTTCACGGCGATAGGGGGCCGATAGTGGAGGCGATAGTGGCGCGCACGCTGCGCCAGGTTGAGACCACGCAGAACATGATTCGGATCGTGGGCTTGTCCGCCACGCTGCCCAACTACGTCGACGTCGCCAGGTAGGGGTCAGGTCAGGTCAGGCAGGTGATGACGGCTCTCCTGATGGAGGCTCAATATAATGAACAGGGGGAATTTTCAGGAATTAATAATTATATCTATGGACGCTTCACACCACGAAAATCTTGCCCTGTGCTAAGTATCCGAAGAACTTGTGTTACAGGTACCAGACAACGGAAATATATTTAATACTTTTATACTATACACATATTTAATATTTTTATTATATTATACACGAATTTAATACACATTCAAGATCCAGGAACATTGAAAACTTTTTGTTTCCTCGGCGGGATTCGAACCGGAGGTCGTCGAGATTTGAAAAAAAAGAAGAAAAATACTGGATTTCTGCCGTCCTCATCATAAACAACGCACTTGCTCGGAGTTTACTTTCGAGTAATTCGCGATCAAAGTTTTTTTCTACATTTTGTTGTCTCATGAAACTAAGAATATTTCAAATATTTTTATTTAGTATATATGTTGCAGTCATCTGGTTGAATCTGCTATTTGATTGAATGACTAGCGCGTTCATTGAATTCTGTTATGGATGTATCCGAGACTAGGACAGCCATTTCATATTTTATTTTTATACTTCAAAATTTCTGAATGTGTAGTATTATAACGCACATTAAAGTAACTTAATTAAAAAATATATCAACACATTGCTATCGAGCTGTTTGACGCCATTGAATAACCGCGCTAGTCATTCACTGAAATAAGCAGATTCATTAATCAGATGATTGCGACATATACATAAAATAACTTTTAAATAAATACATCACTTCAGGTTCCTGCGCGTGAATCCGAACATCGGTTTGTTCTTCTTCGACTCCCGCTTCCGTCCCGTGCCGCTGGAGCAGCAGTTCATAGGCGTGAAGGACGTGGGCAGCGGTGGAATGGCTCACCTGAGACAGGTTTAGCAGTATTTATTTTATTTATTTATTTATTATTAAGAAAGCTTACAGACTAATAGCAAACTACTAAAGTATACAAATATGGTAAACATATCGCTAAGTACAAGCCTCCACATATAGGTAGTACAAGTAAGTCACCTCACTACAAATTACCTAATGCAGTATAGTGCGGTTTCAATTAATTTCTATAGTACGACCGAGATAAATTTCACCCAATCGTAAACAAATCTGTCTATGACACAACCATAGACTATAGGCTTATATTCTACAATCGGCAGTGTCAAAATGGCGTATTTTTTCCGTGCAAGATTTTCAATTGATGTTTAATCTTATTAATTATTGTTTAATTGTTATAAAATGTATTGTATAATGAAGTATGATTCTTAAATGTTGCGGTAAAAGTGTTGATAGTTGTGCACAATAAGTAAATATGTGATAATTACTACATAGGAAGGAGGGGTTAAAAAGTGTGTACTTTAGGACCTTTACAATAGTTGAACTCTGTAAATACTTATTGGCGTGACTCCTAAGGGCTCACATACAAAGCCGCGAATTCGCATCGCATATCTGTAATCGGATTAATGTTTAAGGAGTGTGAAAATAAAATGCGGCATCGTATCGCGGTTTTGTGTGAAAGCCCTAAAAGGAGTGTGAAAATATGAAATGCGGCATCGAATCGCATCGCATCGGGATTTGTGTGGAATCCCTAAGACTCGGTATTTACAGAGTCAGAAAAGGGATATTTCCCTTTCTGCGTACACTGGGCTGTTTTAGTATCTTCGCAAAAAAAAATCGGGTGTAGTACATTCTTGTCTGTTTTTTTTTTGTCCTATTCGATATTTATAGAAGATTATAAAACGGACCTTAAACTACAAAATATGTCACTTCACAGATACAAGCAATGAACGAGATATGTTATGATAAAGCGGCCGACATGGTACAGAAAGGCCATCAAGTGATGGTGTTCGTACACGCGAGAAACGCGACGCACCAAACCGCCATGGTGTTAAAGGAACTGGCCCAAAAGAAGGGACACCTAAAGTACTTTGAGCCGGAAGATTCTGGTGGCTTTACCAAAGCTAGGAAGTCGATAAGCACCAGTCCAAATAAGCAGTTGGGAGAATTGTTCTCGGCTGGCTTCGCTTGTCATCATGCGGGTATGCTGCGAAGTGACAGGTTAAATAATTTGCACATTTTTCAAAGACATGTATTTATATTATACAATGTAGAGAAATTTTTATCGCATTTTTTGGAAAATAATATATATATGTAAGAGGTTTGAAATACATCTATATAATAAAATAGGTTTTGAACCCAAAATTCAAGAGAATAAATCGCCAAAGTTGTTCAAGATAGTTGTTCAAGATATCATCTCAGTATATAAGTGGCGCAGTCGGTAGGATACGTTAGCTAACTATATCCCACCGACTGCGCCACTTACATCATACAGTACAATACATTGTATTGGTTGTTGTATACCACTTAATAGATTGTTTAATTTGTTTTAGGAATATGGTAGAGAAATACTTCGCGGATGGCTATATAAAAGTACTCGTGTGCACTTCAACACTCGCTTGGGGTGTGAACTTGCCAGCTCACGCGGTTGTTATAAGGGTAAGTTTTTCACTATCTCAATTAACTATCAAGGGTTGTTTTTCTTATCTGATGCCTTTAAAGATGTCATTGTGCGTAGTTACCGCGAGAATGACACTGGGTGTATATAAAAAAGTAGTTTTTTGTTTTTCAAACATTTTTTTTATTTTCAGGGCACGGAGATATACGACCAGAGTCACGGCACGTTCGTTGACCTCAGCATACTGGATGTGCTGCAGATATTCGGTCGCGCGGGTCGACCCCAATTCGACAGTTCTGGAACCGGCATCATCATCACCGCGCACGACAAGCTAACACACTACCTGAAAGCTATGACCAATCAGTTCCCCATTGAGAGCAACTTCATCAATCTCCTGGCTGATAACTTGAATGCTGAAGTAAGTATGCGATAGGAGCGAGACAGCAATAATAGTTATGTTCGTGTTGCATCTACTAACTGGATATTATTTGCTTTAAAATCTGAGAACAAAATGTTACTATATAATGTATTAACACATAATACAGTGTTTATAATACTTTTGGGGTTGCATTCTTGTTAAGTATATCGTTCATTGGTTTGGTGCCTCGGAAGGCAAGGTACTGCGGCTCTTTATGATATACCTGTATATAAGTGTTCACCATTTCAGAAGTTTTAAACATAACATAGCTTAAAATACTAGAAACCTTTTTTCTTCTTTTCTTTTTGTGGTGTCAATGTTTTATTGTTCTACTAGCTGTGCCCGCGTCTTCGGTCGCGTGGTTTTTGAGTGACTAAACCGTTTATGCAGCGCACGCAATGAAAGTCCGCAAATGTGAATAATTTTCCCCGTTTTTGCAACATTTCTCACTGACGCTTCGCTCCTATTGGTCGCAGCTTAATGTTATATAGCCTAAAGCCTTCATCTATAAATGGACTATCCAACAAAAAAGTGATGTATGTCAAATGTCTTAAATAATCTGAATAAAGATTATATTTGTTTATTTAAACTATTTTATTACAGGTTGCTCTGGGCACTGTGACGAATATCGACGAAGCAGTGGAGTGGCTCAGCTATACGTATCTGTTTGTGCGAATGCGCATCAACCCACAGGTACAAACTTGTACATGTCGCATTCATCTGGTTGCATCTGCCATTTCATTGAATGACTAGCGCGTTCATTACATCCTGTATCCCATTTTTACCAACAAATTCAATGAATCCGAGACTAGGACAGCCATTTAATATTCTAAACTTCAAAATTTCTGAATGAGTACTATTATAACGCACATTAAAGTAAATCTTTAAAAAAATATATCAGCACATTGCTATCTGTACGAGCTGTTTGACGCCATTAAGTAACCGCGCTAGTCATTCAATTAAATAAGCTGATTCAATCAGATGACTGCGACACATGGATTAACACACTCACGTGAAAGTTTATGGATGGGGAGGTGCTAAAAGGATGTGAAAAAGTTATCGTTTTTTTTTTATCGATAATATATATAAATAATCGTTTTTTTTTATTGATTAATTTGTATCACAGCCGCGCCCCTTTTTTTAAATTTGTCATAATTCCTAAACTGTTTCTATTTCAATTCCATTGATGTATCAACTTTTTTTCAATTTTACTAAATAACGTGGTGAAAAATAACGGCAAAACATACTCGTATATTTTTTCCTATTTACAAACAAAGCACTTACGATAAAATCGATTATTCAAAAAAACTATTTCATGGGAATTAGACAAATCGATTATTAGTTAATCGATTTTTTTATTTAATGTCACGTGACGTGCTATTCTTCACGGACGAATGGCTCTAATACTCCATCACTGCAGGTATACGGGCTGACGTACACCGACGTGCAGGAGGAGCCGATGCTGGAGACCAAACGCCGCGAGCTGATCACCGCCGCCGCGCTGCAGCTGGACCGGACGCACATGCTGCGCTACGACGAGCGGACGGGCAATCTCAATGTCACCGGTAAATATATAATATATATACAGGCTGTAAAAAGAGCAGTCACTATAACTTCGTGGGGTAATAACCAGGCAAGAGTTATGTCCATATGATTACGCTGAGAGGTCAATAGCACGCGTAAGACGTTCATTACGTAGAAGGGCAAAAATTATAAAATTTAAGAATTTAATGCAGAACGTTGTTCCGAACAGTTCAGCCTTGTGACTGAAAATAATAAATTGCAGAAAAAAATAATATTTTTTTTCAAAAAATAAATAATGAAAAAAAATCATTTCTAGAATGAGAAAAGGTCCTTTAACCATATCCCAAAGTTATAGTGACTGCTCTTTTAACACCCTGTATACTAGCTGTGCCTGCGACATAACGAAATATTCAGAAAACTCAAAAGCTATAAAACCTGCAAACTTAAATTTTGGCTGATAGATTCCTTCTAGGGTGTAGATATCAAATTTGAGAGAGGTTTAAAATTAGTGTATAAGTTACAATGCAATAAGAACACAAGGATACGTGTCAAAAGTAGCATAATATGTACGTGTCGAATGTCACGCAACGATGGCGTTATGGAACATATTGTAAAGTACTAAATAAATAGTAAATGTTGCAATCCAATCAATTGAAAAAATGTAGTGGATCTATACCTACGCACAAATAAAATAATAAAGTCTTGCGTAATTATAAACACTTTTATTGTCCTTTTTACAAAACATTATCTAAACAACACACACATGATACACAAGTCCGTTTTACATTTTTCCTCATAGCCGACTGACAAAAAACATGTCTCCCTGGTATTTTACAAAAATGCCACACACACGCATTGGTTGAGACACCACATACTGTCGCGTTCATATTAACGCGCAAAACGTTCGAAAACGCTCGGTTACAAAAATGATTTTTTTATGAATCGATTTTCTTTTTTTCTAGACCTGGGACGCACCGCCAGCCACTTCTACATCACGTGCGAGACTATGGAGGTGTTCAACTCGATGGTGCGCAGGTCCATGACGCAGGGCTACGTGCTCGAGATGCTCACCAGGTGTTCCGATTTCCAGCAGCTCAAGGTGAGTGACCTCAAAATGGCGGCGCTTACATTTGAACCGCTTACAAAATGACACGGTCCTAAATCATTTATGTAGTATATGAAAATTATGTATGCTTCAATATTCGATATTAATGTGATTATATTGTGATATTTTCTGTACTTTCTTAGCAGCAATTTTGAAAAAGTATGTGACACTTTTTTATTTAGAAGCAGCGCGAGAAGCAGCGATAAAGTTGTAAAATGTTTTGTTACACATCAAAAAAATATAATATCTCAGAACTATTAATTTTATATTGTCTATTTCATATTTTTACACTTAATATCCAGTTCGCCGTTATAGAAGTTGTTTATTGTATTTTTAATATTTATATTTATTACTATAATATCCCAGAACTATACATTTTATACTGTCTATTGGCATAGATATGTTCATATCTTAACTGGACGGACCTCTACTTAATATCTAGTTTGTCGTTAAATAGATATTTACTGTATTTTTAATATATTTTTTTGAGATTATGAAGTCGAATTGTCTTTCCCAGGTGCGTAAAGAGGAGCTCTCCGATCTATGGAGTCTCAAGGACCAATACTGCGAGCTGCGAATCGAAGACGCGCCGGAAGATATACACTGGAAAATCAATATACTGCTGCAGACGTATCTGTCTAGAGGGCGGGTGAATGCGTCCTCGTTGCAATCGGATCTGAACTATATTAGTCAGGTAACAAAATTATACCTAATTAGTATTTGCCTTCATTTCATCCCTTTGGGGGTTAAATTTTCGAAAGTCGCCCTGGACTTGACGGAAAAAATGCCGCTTATTACGAACCTTCCTACCTTAATATACGGCATTTTTATTTCGTCAAATTACAAGAATACTACAAAATATAATCAAAAATTCACTGACGAGTATTATGAGACATTACAATAATCGCGTTTTGATCCACGCGCTGACTCGTTCCCGTACGCGTCAACCTTGTGCCAGATAATCTGAACATCCAAACGAGATTTAAACCGATTTTATTTACAGAATTTATCTTCAGTTACGGCCCGTTCTAATAATCTATGTATCTATAACAAAAGTTTGAACAGCATGGTTTAGGTTATTAAAGCGGGACGTAAAAATCATTTTAACTCCTGACGCAAATACGACGGGGTGTTATAATTTTTTTATTTGAATGGTATATCAGTCGAGAGTGTTCTTAGCTGTTTGGTGGAAATCGGTTCAGGTCTTCAAGGTCATCAGGTCGTGTGATAGGAATGTTACACGTTAAGTCGTGGGTTTTTTTTATTTAATTTTAATTTCAGAATGCCGTGAGAATAGTGCGGGCGCTCTTCGAGATAACTCTGCGCAAAAACAACGCATACATGGCGGGCTTGTATCTCAAAATGGCGAAGATGATGGAGCTACAGCACTGGGATTTCTACAGCGACATGAGGCAATTCAACTGTTTCCCCATAGAGGTGCTGCAGAAGATAGAGTATCCTATGCTGAAGGCGGATCAGATTAGAGATATGGATGTGAAAGAGATAGGTATAAATATTAACCTAAAAATTTTGAAGTGCAACGTCACCAACCAATGATTAGTCATTGTTAAGGCTCGTTCGACCAAAACATTCATTTTGTTCCTCTGAGCATGCTCGGGCGAGAATGAGCGGCTCATTCGCCCGAGCATGCTCAAGTGGATACAACAAGTGGATAAAACGCTTAAGAAATCATATGGACTTGTTGTAATAGTCTATTTGTATGTAAACGATGATGTACCTTTCGGGGTAAGTTTTTTCCAGGCCGACATTTTAGTGTATTGTTTTCACCAGTACTTCAAGTGTCAAAATGTTAACAATACAAGTTATTAATATTATTGTTTAAAATTAAAGTCCTATTTTAGTAGTTTAGTTTGTAGTTAAAAATTTATTATTAAATAGTAAAAGAGACAATGACAAACTAAGACACTACAGCACTATGCATATGATAATCTGCCATTTTGGTACTGTTCCGGTTAATAGTTTCTGGCTCGTATATTTTACGTTTATGCCCAGTCCACTTAATTTTTTAGTCATTGATTAGAACATAACACTTTCTTCTTCTACTTCTTCAAATTGACTTTATGGCCACCTTATTCCTTGTCATGATCCGGGCCTTGTGCGTATACGATTATTTAAACGTTTGATGGGACGTTAGTGAAACGTTTTTGGATTTGACTCAAGCAGCGAACGCCCTAACCCTCAACATAGATAGTGATTTAAGTGGTAATGAAATGTAAAAATTTAAACCTTTTGTGAATAAAAAAAAAATTGTTAACAAATAAATAAGACTGAAAGAATGAAACATGAGTAAAAAATTGGAATTGTAAATAAAGAAAAAATGTAAAACATATTACAAGACAAAAAAAATCATAAAGTAAAAAATTATCCTTGTATGATAGGGGGAACAAGTCGGACCCACACTTTACATGGGTCTATTATTAAAAAAAAACCCTCAACATAAACAGAGGGTGTACTAAGATGTGTCCTTCAGTGGGTGTGTTTACTCGTGGCGTCGCAGAATCGTAACCCGGTTCATCCAACCGGTTTTGATATCGTTTTTTTCTTTGTAACCTGACGTGATCCTACTTTTTTTTAATAAGAGCTATTGCGTCAGCGCAACAAAATTTCCATAGTATGCGTCACAGTCCACACTTATCATTAAAATACCTTCTAGATATTAATGACAAAATTCAATGTTAGATAAAACTTAAAAACTAAAATAGTTTATGTATATAGCTACGATTCTGTATTGTATGATTTTATTAAACCAATATGAAAGTAAAATACCCACTTTATGTACACAGGTGACCTGATTCGCAACCCAAAAGCTGGCAGGCACCTCAAGAAGTGTGCTGATGAGTTCCCACTGCTGGAGATGGAAGCGAGTCTTCATCCTATAACTAGAACTGTCTTGAGAATACGACTGACTATTATACCTAACTTTAGGTAAGCGATACATACCTACTAATAGCGTGTTCCATTAGTTGTTATGTTTGCACAAAGCGCTATGATAATTATTGTTACCACTATGTTATTTCTTTGGTACAATAATGTTTTTTTTTAATCTCTAGTTTATTTAGTGAATTAAATAACGGCTGGTATTGACCTCGAATATGTCAAGATAAAATAAAACAGTAATAGACCAAATAATTTAAAAAATATATTTAATATTGTTTATAGTACAGCCCCACGTTGGGCGCCAATAATAATTTTGCACTTTTACTCAGATGGAACGACAAATACCACGGCAAGGCGCCCGAGGCGTTCTGGATATGGGTGGAGGACCCTGACACCGACATCATGTACTACCACGAATACTTCCTTATTACTAAGAAACAGGTACAATATTCTTCCACACAATGATAATTATCAATACTGTCAGTCATTAAAGAACCGAAACATGACTAATCTTTATTAACTCTCAAAGAAAGAACTATATATTTTTCTGGGATAAAATGTAGCCCATGCACTAATCTACACTAAAAACTATTAAATGCTTTTCATATCTATATATATAATATTTCATTGCTTGTTTAGTTATATATATTTAGTACACAAACAGGTTACAGTCATTGCATGATAAGTTAAACATTAAGCTTATTGGCTACTTACGTTCTTTTCAGAAATTGTAAATTTAATTAATAAACTTATATAATAGGGTAGGTACATATTAAAATCCATTAAAACGTTTTAACGCGAAAAACCTCAAACATTTATACACACATGCAAACAATCACATGTAATATTAGCGTTTAGTTTAATTGAAAATAAGCAGGTAATATGTGACAGTATAAGTGAAATATTATGATATTATACAAATCGTGCAAGTGAGAAAACAATACTCTCATTTTATTTCAGGTCATAACAAGAGAACCGCAAGAGCTGATTATTACTATACCGATAGCAGAACCTTTACCACCACAGTATTACATACGGGCCACTTCAGAAAGGTAATACCTTATCTCGTAATTTGATTCGTCATAAAAAGTGTTTTCAAAATGGCGTCTTGGTCCTTTTAGCCTAATAAATTTGTTTTCAGATGGCTTGGTTCTGAAAGTGTGCTGCCTCTGACGTTCCAACACTTGATATTGCCGGAGACGCATCCACCTCATACAGGTAAAGTTGTCTAAGTAATTTAAAATCCCACCAAAAACATTTTCATGTGAAAAAGTTGCCAAGACGAGTCTACCCTGTGAAAAAGTTATTAGATCTCTCGATGTAGAGCCAAAATACTTGATCTATGTGAAATAAAACGCTTCACTTAACCATTATCGATATAATCTCGGAATGGTCAACGTGCTGACATTAGGATACGCGTCATATCTGAAAGTCGTAATTTAACCGACAATAATGACTAGAATTACCCAGTACACCAGTGTATAAGTTAAAAGCTACTGAATTTTTAAATGTTATTTTGAGTTTAAGACCATGTTTAAATAATGTCCTCCATTCATGCTAATCGTGATTTTTATCAATATTTAAATGTCATCAGATCTACTGGAGCTGCAGCCTCTACCGGTAACGGCGCTCAACAACCCGAATTACGAGATGCTATACCCCTTCTCGCATTTCAACCCGATACAGACTCAGATATTCCACTGTCTCTACCACACCGATCATAACGTGTTACTGGGAGCGCCAACTGGCTCAGGCAAGACAATAGTTGCCGAGGTCGCGATGTTCAGAGTGTTCAACGAATACCCCGGTTGTAAGGTAAATGTCAACTGTCAAGTTTTCCTTCTTTTTATATTACTAAAGTTAAGAATTTGCCAGCTGTCATAAACTTTTCTATTTATTGTGTAAGCAATTTAATGTGAGATTTTTTTACATTTTAACTATCTTTGCATTTTCAGGTTGTGTACATAGCGCCACTCAAAGCCCTTGTCAAGGAACGGATCAAAGATTGGAAAGTACGTCTCGAACAGAATCTTGGAAAGAACGTTGTAGAACTTACAGGTATATAAAATTACTTTATTATTTTACTTAGGTTCATTTCAATATGTAGAAACTTTTGAGTTTAAGTTACTTTTCAATTATGTATGATGTAACCCGATAGGCATGATGATCACGATTTTAGGACCATAATCTACAGGCCTCTATTTAAATCTACAGGCCTCTATTTAAACTTTCCTTATTTAAGACGCTCCAGATTAATTACTTTTAAATGACGTTTAGCTATGAGCTACGCTATAACCCGTAATGGATTTGATGATCACGACTTTAAGGCCCGTATTAACAAAGAAGTCTTAAACACAACCTCACTTGAGAACCTATTTGACAGATTAAAAAAACGTTCCGTTTCACTTTTAAAAATGATAAACTTTCCTTATGTTACATACTTTAATTTTCTTTGTAAAAATAAAAAAAAACGTTAGAATAAAGATGATAAAAATATAGACTATACTCATAGGTATAGCTTAGGTGACGTCACCGCTCAAGTCGATCACGCACTTCACAGGTGACGTGACCCCCGACGTGCGCGCGATCCGCTCCGCCCACGTGATCGTGTCCACGCCGGAGAAATGGGACGGCGTGTCGCGATCATGGCAGACGCGCGGCTACGTGCGCGACGTGGCGCTCATCGTGATCGACGAGATACACCTGCTGGGGGAGGACAGGGGCCCCGTGCTGGAGGTGATAGTGTCCAGGTGAGTGTGAGAAAAAGAGAGAGATAGAAAAGTGCGTGCGTGCGTGCGTGCGTGTTTGCGTGCAATAGTGCGTTCCTGCCCAACGTACTCTTACAACGTTTTGTGAGTGTAGATGCTCTTAATCATCCGATAAATTTTATCTGTCGAATAAATGTGACTTTGACATTTCTTTCATACAAAATCTGTCAAAGTCACACCTATTCTTTAGGTAAAAATTGATTAATATTATGAAATTTTAATAACTGTCACAATTGTGTTTCTTTAATTACTTTGATTTTAAATTTATTGAGATTGTGATAATTCATTTTATTCTCCTCTTACAGAACGAACTTTATAGAATCACACACGTCGCGTCGTCTGCGCATCATCGGTTTATCCACAGCGCTGGCGAACGCCAAGGATCTGGCCAACTGGTTGAACATCGGCGAGATGGGACTATACAACTTCAGGCCGTCTGTGCGGCCGGTGCCGCTTGAAGTGAGTGTTGAATATTGCTCAAATAATATTTATTTTGTGGGATCGATTCGAAGACACCTGACGAAAACCACTGACACCTGAAGCCGCCATCTCCTCCTTCTCGGGCAGGTCTGCGATGCGTGGGTTATTGCCACACATTAATTTTGAGTATAGTCGACATTGGTCTTAATTTCTCTCTACATTTACGTGTGTTGTGGTTACCACAGTTAAGGGCAAACATTTGGAACAAATGGACGAACGTACGTGTCACTTTAGTGCAAAAATTATTTGTTGCCAGGTCCACATATCCGGCCACCCGGGGCGGCACTACTGCCCGCGCATGCTGAGTATGAACAAGCCGACATTCCATGCGATTCGTACGCACTCGCCCTGCGCGCCCGCACTCGTGTTCGTCTCCAGTCGGCGGCAGACCAGGTAACAGTCACAACCGGGGGGGCATTCGGACTCACTGTATTTTTAATCTCACTTGCTTGAACCTTGGTTATCGATGGTTTACCAATTAGCGAACTTGTTACTATGGCAATAAGCATCTGACAGACACCGTGCGTGCAACGAACGCACTTGGAGTATACGATTGCGTGCGAGTACGCATCCACACGCATATTATTATTATTATTTATATTCTATCAAAAGTAATCTATTTTGAAAAAAAGGTGATATTGCTTTCTCTAAACTTCCTTTTTGTCCTGAACTGTCTCGCCGAAACTACAACCTGTTTTTTTCTGAACAGGCTAACAGCACTAGATCTCATAGCATATTTGGCAGCAGAAGAGAACCCGAAGCAATGGCTACACATGCGAGAATCGGAGATGGAACAAATCCTGGCGAACATTCGGGAGTCCAACCTGAAGCTGACGCTGGCCTTCGGTATTGGTATCCACCACGCGGGGTTACATGAGAAGGACAGAACTACGGTCGAAGAGCTGTTCATTAACCAGAAGATACAGGTAGAATAATGTTCTACGCTAACATAATTAAATTAATTAGTAACAATCACAAAGTAGATATATAACAGAGCGTGTCTCTGAACCTAAAACTAAAAATGGTATCACCCTAATACTGGCAATTCGACTGGCTATTTTTGTTTTCTCCGATTTCCAATACATAAAGGGTGAAGTACAGGCACATTTCGGAAACCGCCATCTAGCGCCACTATTGGAAAATACTAATTACTAATTTCGTTTCGTATCTCCTTCTTAATAAAATTAAGGAGTTGAATTTATCTAAATGTGATGTTATGCTTAAAAATATTCTTATCTTTATTTTATTGTCAATATTTGTACTCGGCATATTTACATTTTATAATTTACAAACGTGAATAGTAGTGACATCTATTGCAATTTTTTTGTATTAAACATAGATTGTATGGGATGGTAGGCCATGGTTGTGGTAATATAATCCTCTTATTTCAGGTGCTAATCTGCACTGCTACTCTAGCCTGGGGGGTGAACTTCCCCGCTCATTTGGTCGTGATCAAGGGTACAGAGTATTTCGACGGCAAGAAGAAGCGGTACGTGGATATGCCCATTACGGATGTGTTGCAAATGATGGGCAGAGCTGGACGGCCACAGGTAAAAAATAACATGTTTCTAACTGGTTTAAGCTTATAATGTAAAAAAGTCCTTAAAATATCCCTATTTCTCATAGGGATCCAATTAAAAAAAAACTAGCAAATTTTGATTTTGAGAAAATTGAGTTCAAACTGTCACTTAAATAAATATGTTAGATACCTCGTAAAGTATAAAGCACATTAATCTAAAGATCCGTCTCCAGAATCAATGTACTTAATACGTGACTGCATATCCTAAAATGTTTGAGTGTCAGTTTAAACACAATTTTCTGGGTAATTTTTTTTTGCGACATAGCACCTTCATCGATTCATCTCTTCAATTGAAAAACATTTGCGGATATGTAGTAACGTATTAAGTACAATTATTCTAGAGGATCTTTAAATTAATGTTCTTAATACGTTCCAACATGTCTTAAAATGTTTAAGTGACAGTTTAAACACAATTTTCTGGGTATTTTTTTTTTGCGACATATCACCTTCATCGATTCATCTCTTCAATTGAAAAACATTTGCGGATATGTAGTAACGTATTAAGTACAATTATTCTAGAGACGGATCTTTAAATTAATGTTCTTAATACGTTACGACATGTCTTAAAATGTTTAAGTGAGTTTAAACACATTTTACTGGGTAAAATTTTTTTGCAACATATCACCTTTATCCATTCATGTCTTTTATCTATCATCCCCATCCAAATTTTAATAACACCACTAGATAGCTAAAGAATCAAAGAAGTTGCTAGCGTAAGCACAATGTTCATGTACAACAACCGGTGACCTTGAGATAGTCATACCTTCTGAATATATTTTCAAATTGGCAATTATTATCAAGTACTTTATACTACAGTACGACAACGAAGGAGTAGCTGTGGTCCTGGTCCACGATCAGAAGAAGAACTTCTACAAGAAATTCCTGTACGAGCCGTTCCCCGTCGAGTCCAGCCTGCTGGAGGTGCTGGCTGATCATCTCAACGCCGAGATTGTTGCTGGTAAGTGTTTCTACCAGGTATTTCCCATTTGTAAAAGGCTTCATTAAATACTTAATGAAAAACTTATGCCCAGCATTATCTGAAATATTCTACACTAAACTAAACAGGATCTACGATCGACTGTGAGAAGTCCTAGTGCAAGGGAAAATGTTTTAAAACTAGTCGAGCAGGAACTTTACCGATGTTGTACAATATAGTATTAGTCTATTCAATTCAAAAATAAATAGTAATGTATATAAGTTATAATAATAATAATATAATAATAATATCTTTTGATCCACGTGCTAAGTATCCGAAGAACTTGTGTTATAAGGACCAGACAACGGAAATATATTTAATAATTTTTATACTACACATACATTTAAGATTTTTACTATATTAATACACAAATTTAATACACATCCATGAAAAACGGAAAACTTTTTGTTCATTTGTCGGGATTCGAACCCAGCACCAATGCGCTCAACCACTGCGCCACATGGGTCGTCAACGTTAGATGTTTTGATGCTTCACAGCTCGCGTCGTAGTCCTCGATTAGCGTATACATGCATCTCTCTCCCGCAGGTACGGTGCAATCGAAACAGGACATCCTGGACTATCTCACATGGACGTATTTCTTCCGCCGTCTACTCAAGAACCCGTCGTACTACAACTTGGAGAGCCTGGTGCCGCAGGACGTCAACTATTACCTGTCCAACTTGGTGCAGACTTCGTTGGACGCGCTGGTCGACGCGAACTGCGTGGAGATTGAAGAGGTTATTATTATAATAATAATATTTCCTGAAACGGAAGGTTTCATAGCTATACAGGACCAAAACAAAAAACTACAGAAAATATTTAATTAGAGAGGGCAACATCGGCAGTGATCACTGCCGCCACTGCCACAAACAACCAGACTCTATACAA
Organism: Celastrina argiolus; assembly: GCA_905187575.2. NCBI lineage: Eukaryota > Metazoa > Arthropoda > Insecta > Lepidoptera > Lycaenidae > Celastrina > Celastrina argiolus. Next base: position 13,323,627 of record LR994596.1, read on the forward strand.
CATATCTCTGGCGCTTGTTCATCCATCACACAAACAGACTACAAATACAGACACGACCAAGTAGCAGCAATCATACACCAGATACTCGCTCACAAATACAACCTCATCACAGAAAAAATGCCATACTACAAATACACGCCACAAATCATACTAGACTCATCTGAATACAAACTATATTGGGACAGGACAATATTGACTGACAAGACCATTCATCACAACAGACCTGACATAACACTTCATGATAAACGAAACAGAACCATCTTTCTCATAGATATCGCCATACCTAATACACACAACCTAGCACATACAACGAAAGTCCCAAAGTACACAGACTTGACAATAGAGCTGAAATCACAGTGGCCAGTTACCACAGTTAAAACTATACCACAAAGTAATAACAGAGACACAACCTAGTACTAGAAAATGGTATCACCCTAATACTGGCAATTAGACTGGCTATTTTTGTTTTCTTCGAAAGTCCAGGCACATTCTGGAAACCGCCATCTAGCGCCACTATTGGAAAATACTAATAACTAATTTCGTTTCGTATCTTCTTCTTAATTAAGGAGTCGAATTTAGCTTAGTGTGATATAATGCTTAAAAATATGCTTATCTTTATTTTAATGTCAATATTTGTACTTAATTCGGTATATTTACAACATTCCCCGTTTTTGCAACAATGCTCACTGTCGCTTCGCTCCTATTGGTCGCAGCGTAATGTTATATAGACTAAAGTCTTCCTCTATAAATGGACTATCTAACAAAGAAAGATTTTTTCAAATCGGACCAGTTGTTCCTGAGATCAGCGTTTTTAAACAAACAAACAAACTCTTCCGCTTTCTAATATTTGTATAAATGAATTGCTGTTCGTTAGTCTCACTTGAGAACGGCTGAACCAATATTTAGTCTTGAAATATTCGTGAAAGTCCAGGGAAGGTTTGAACGGTGCGAAAATATTTCGCATGTTCCACGTTGCGGGTTCCGCGTTACTCATTCCGCGATGGAATTAAATTTCATAACAAACTGTTTGCACGCTTAACGAAGTGGGTAATAATGGAATGTTTATGTCAGGACGAGCGCACGGTGCACAGCACCTGGATGGGCCGCATCGCGTCCTACTACTACCTGTCGCACCGCACCATGGCGCACTTCCACGCGCACCTGCACGCCGGCCTCGACGTCGACACGCTGCTGCGGGTGCTCAGCGACGCGGACGAGTACGCGACGCTGCCGGTGCGGCACAACGAGGATGTGCTCAACGGGTGAGTTGGTATAATTCCATTGTTGGTCCATGGTTCATGGTATATCAAGCCTAATAAAGTATGAAGAGAACTCAGAACAAAGATACTATGGAACTGGGGCCTTTCTCTCCAAACTGATTTGATTTTGATTCAGATACGATCATGCCGCGTACTTCCTAATAAATTGACATTTGTTTATTTTGATTCTCAGTCGATTGATATGGTCGGGAGTAGGAAAAGCTACGATCTAACAATTTTTTTTATCCTGATTAGTTTTAAAGTAATTCACCAAATAAAGTACGAAAAACCACTGATATCGAACGGATTCGGTTCTCGATTGTGTCGGAGGTAAGCCCGCTGTACTAATAGTTCAATTTCACACGGCAATAATAATTGGCTACCTGTCTCTTTCTTATAACAAGAGTTTTAGGTAAGAAATAAGTATCTACACTCTTTTTAGCGCCCCTTCATTGGCTTTGATATACTTCTTGCTGTCGCGGACGCCATTTTACTCTACAGCTTTGTTTACATGTCAAACGTTGTCATTGTGAGATTTTTATGGTTTTCGTGTAATTTTCGATGTAATTACTGTGCAAAACTGTAAAACAATTCTGAATGCATTATAATACATACCATGAAACGCTCTGTACTTAGTTGTGGTCTATGCAATAGCAAAAATAGGCTGAATCTAACCTTTCACTGGTAGCTAAAGTTTTTAAATTCAGATAAATTTATTGGGTGTAAATTTTTATTTGACCTAAAATTCAATTAATAGTTCCTATGATTGCCACTGAATGGTTTTTGGCGCTAGTGTCGTAAAAATGAAGCATCTATGTGCATTCATGTCTACCGCACGATTTTTGCAATCGCTATTAGAACGTAATGGCGGCGGCGGCGGTTCTGTTTAAATCCTTACTTATTCTAAAACAAATTCCTCCACCGCGTCTGTCTGCTGCACCGATTTTTCTGATGTTTTCACCAATGAATTGAGTGGTACTCGAGGAAGGTTTTAGTGTAATAATTTGATCCGGTATCCGTAATCCGGTACCAGAGTGAGAGTATATCGAAAACTTTATATGTTAATTATTGTGACGCGATATTGTTTTATAAATCGATGAACGCCGGCTGCACGCATAAAAAAGCATGAGTCATTGTCACGTTCCGCCTGAGCTGAGCGCGCAAGCGATACGAGGACCGACTGTCTGGTCTAGTTTTTACCACGCGCTAACCTTTGTTTTGTATTGTTAAAATATTGTTTAACGGAGAAATCTAAATGTTAATTTAATTCTTCCAGCGAACTCTCCCAGCTGTGTCGGATACCAGTAGACGCTCTGTCTCTGGACTCCTCCAACGTGAAAGCGTTCCTCCTACTCCAGGCCCACATGAGCAGGCTGCAGCTGCCCAATACCGACTACCTGACTGACACCAAGTCGGTGCTGGACCAGACCATCAGGATCATACAGGTCAGTGGAGGGGGGTAGTTCTGTAACACTCTGATTTCTTTTTGATCCATAAATTCAAACCAACCATACCAACTAATTTAAAACTCCAGTTTTAGCGTGCGCAAGTAGATACACTAATAATGGGACTGATATTCGTGGTACTAGAATTGGGGTGGTACTAATCCCGGCGTATTCATTTGAAATATCTAATGAAGCGCTCATATTGTTTGATCGTTCAAGTTAAGTACATATATGATGACATCACAACCATTTACTATCGACTGTTATTAATTACTGTGTTTTTGCATAAATACGTATTGAAAATAAAACTAATAAACATTTATTTACTTATTTATTACATACTAGCTGACCCGTGCCCACTTCGTTGAGCAAAAAAACGTTTAAACATTCCCTGGACTTCCACGAATATTTAAAGACCAAAAATAGTCAAATCGGTTCAGCCGTTCTCGAGTTTTAGCGAGACTAACGAACAGCAATTGATTTTTATATATAAGCTGACCCGTGCCCACTTCGTTGCGCATACAAACCGTTTAAACCTTCGCGGGACTTTCTCAAATATTTCAAGACTAAAAATAGTCGAATCGGTTCAGCCGTTGTCGAGTTTTAGCGAGATTTTATATATAAGATGATTTATTTATTATTGTTCTTTTTCCAGGCCATGATAGACACCTCCGCGGAAAACGGCTGGCTGTCCGTCTGTCTGTCCTGCCAGATGTTAATGCAGAGTTTGGTGCAAGCGCGCTGGCCGAGCGACTGCCCGCTAACTACGCTACCGCACATCGACTCGCAGCATCTGTACATATTTACGCAAATGGCCCGGGATTCCAACAGGCCGTGCACGTCACTCAACGGCCTGAAAGTGGCGTGGAGGAGCTACGAGAATCTGGCCAAGTATTTCAGGAGAGAGTTCGAAGAGGTCCAAATTGAGCAGATATACAGGGTGAGTATTGAATGGGGAGATACGAAGGCATTAAATAAAACCGATGTGTGTGTTTTGCCTGATGATTAGACCCAGGATCCTTGCCAGGGATGAAATGGATATAAATTTCTAATACGGATATTAAGTTATTTCGGATTATCCGCTTGTTACGGATAATTTCGGTTACGGATATTAAATTTTGGTTACGTTTTCACAGTAGCAAAACTTTAATTTCTGATTCGGTTACGGTTCTGGTTAATTTTGTCGGATATTCGATAGTTTCGGTTACGGTTACGTAGCTTCCTAACATCCGTGATCCTTACCCTGGATCATGGGTAAGACAGGCAAAGCGCCTGTAAGTCGTCTGGTTTGATGAGAATAAAATAGATGGCCAGGCGTGGCTGGAGCGATACGAAAAGGTTATACAAAACCGATGTGTTAAAAAATCTGGACTATGTTTACAGTATATTACACATGTAAATAATTCGGATTATATAAGTACAACATATTACAAAATAAATGTCAAAGCGAAAAGTAGAACCTAAAAAAATATGTTTCTTCTTAATACGTCACTACTGCCAAGAATTTTCGACACTCTGACACTAGGCGGCGCTTTACAGCTGTCAGATCTCATGATTTTTTTTATTCCAGGTGGTATGCGATCTGCCCACATTAGACGTAAGGATATCCATACGCGGTCTATGGCTCGACAGCGACTGCGAACAGGACAAGCAGATCAAACAACCGCCGCCCAGAGACCAGTGGATACCTATACACGCTGAGCAGGTAGATTAAAGCTCTTCGAAAACTTACTTATATTATTGAAGGACTGGAATTGCTAATATAAAAAATTTGTATGTCCCTATTAAATTTAACCTTAACGTAAACAAACCAAAAACACCGAAATTAAAATGAGTTCAAATTAAAAAATAGTTATAAATCAATATTATGTATATTATAGTTCGTCCCTGATAACTTTAACCTATAGGTAAACAAACCACGAAATTCTCACATATTCACTTATTGTGCACACTTATCAAATAAGTGCACACTTATCAATACTTTCACAGGCATATTAAAGGATACTTCAATGATGCAATACATTTTATAACAATTGAACAATAATTAACATATTTAAACATCAAATGAATAACCTTCACAGTAAGAAATAAAAATACGGTATTTTGACACTGCCGACTGTAGAATATACTCTATAGTTTATGTATTCACGTAGCCGATAATAATCATTGCGTTAATATTGGCTAATTGGCATCACTGACTAATCTATGGTTGTGTCATAGACGGCTTTGTTTGCGTTTGGGTTAAATTTATCTGGGACGTACCATAGTATAAATTCCTATTTATGAATTATACGTACTTTAATCACTACACATTATATATGTATATAAAAGAAAGTCGTGTTAGTTACACTATTTGTAACTCAAGAACGGCTTTACCGATATGGCTGAAAAAGGAGGTAGCTTTGAGCCAGGAGACGGACATAGGCTACTATTTATTCTGTTTGACAGCATTCCCGTGCGACGTGTTGCGGGTTCCGAGTTGCGGGTTCAGCGTTGCGGGATCCGTTTTTATGCTTAACGAAGTGGGCACGGGTCAGATAGTTTACAATATACATAAACATTTCTCTCCAGGAGTACACCCTGATCCTCAGCCTGCAGCGTCGCGGGAGTAACCCCAACAACGTGGTCTGCCCTCGCTTCCCGCGCGGCAAGAATGAGGGGTACTTCGCGACGGTCGGCTCCGTGGAATGCAACGAGTTGATAGCGGTAAAGCGGATACCGGCCAGGGGCACCGCGCAGGTCACCGTCTACTCGCCCAGTAGACCAGGTATAGTTTAATAATATACAACTGCTACTGTTTAAGTTCATCTTTGCAACTGTACAGTTTTTCTCGCTTCGGTAGGGCTGCCGAAGTTCCGTCCGGGTTTCCCCGGATTTGTCCTAGTTTGGAGGCCGTCCGGGGAGCGTCCGGGCGAGGTTTAAGTTGTAGTCCGGGTGAAAGCTCCAAAATCCGGGGAAATTACGCTTCCGGTACTGGGTGGCAGGTTTTAGAGATGGCAGCCCTACGCTTCGGCAGTACATTTTATTTATTTTATTTGTAAGGAAGACTAACAGCTATTAATAATTACAATATGCATCTTAACTAGAATTTGGAAAACCAATAACAGATCCTCACATACAGACATTGTAAAGGTTAACAATGATTAGAAAACTAAGGAGTATAAACTGAACAATAACAAGTTTACAGTCGGCTATCAAGTAGCAAGCATAACATAGCCAAAGTACATACATAAAGTAAACTTAAACCATAATCGTTCCAATTATAATACCTCGAATTTCTTGATATTATCATACCTTTCCTACTATAGGGGCATAATTTGATAAACATAATTGTTGGGAAAACGCTTTTAACGATTTTTGAGCGCCTGTATTTTCACAAAATCGATCGTATATACCTAAATAAACTATTAATAGGCACAGTAGGCTGACACTTTCTGTCAAAGTCTGTTTGTTTTGTCCCACCGAACAATGTTCCTGGGCCATGGATGTGTATTAAATTAGTGTATTAATATAATAAATATCTTAAATATGTGTATAGTATAATAGTATGAAATATATTTCCGTTGTCTGATACTTAGCACGGGGCCAGATTGATGTGAAGCGTCCATAGATATTATTATATTATATTACTATAATTGACAATATTCCAGGGCGCGTAATCTACACATTATACATACTGAGCGACAGCTACATGGGTCTGGACCAGCAGTATGACTTGCAGTTTGAAGTTCTGGACCCGCTGCCAGAAGAGAAGGTGGAAAGAATATACGACGCAGTCGAGAAAGTGATCACCGAGTGAAACTTGTTATTAAGAATAAATTATTTATATTGTTATTTTGTAGTTACTTTATAATCCCAACTAGCTGTGCCCTGCGACTTCAATCCCGTGGTTTTTGAGTGACTTAGGGCCGATTCTTCAATCGTCAGATAACTTTTATCTAAGGAATAAATAAGTGACTTTGGCAGATTTTGTATGGAACAAATGTCAAAGTCACGTTTATTCAACAGATAAAAGTTATCTGACGATTGAAAAATCGGCCCCTAAACCGTTTTTGCATCGCACGCAACGAAAGTCCCCAAATGTGAATAATTTTCCCCGTTTTTGCAACATTTCTCACTGACGCTTCGCTCCTATTGGTCGCAGCGTAATGTTATATAGCCTAAAGCGTTCTTCTATAAATGGACTATCCAACAAAAAATGAAGTTTTCAAATCGGACCAGTAGTTCCTGAGATTAGCGCGTTTAAACAAACAAACAAACTCTTCCGCTTTATAATATTAGAATAGATATAATTCACGTTTTACCAAACTTCGCCAGTACCTGATATGCATATGACTTATCATCGTTAGATTCGTGTTTATTGTGAGTGACACTGGGTAAATCAAAATTAAAAACGCAGTCATGATTATAGCGGCCAATGCAATATTGTATTAGATATAAAATATTTGTTCAACTAGCGTCAAATTGGGTGTGTGGGAAATATGTATGCAAATTCAAGCCAACCCAAACTAGACTGTAATTCCCACTGGACTGATTCAAAAACATACCTCGCGGTTATTGGTCAACACTAGCAAGCGATTAATGACTTGCACAGGGAAGCTGTTAAATGTCTAATTACGCCTTAAATACACATTGAGTCCGCCTATGTCGGAAACTTTTTGCGAAAAGCGGGTGACGTGTAAAAATGTTTTTTTTTATTTGTCGGCGGCCCGGTGGGCTCAGTGTATTGCGCTTTATGAAGGGTAGAGATTTCTCACAAAAGAATAAAACGCACGTCGCGACGGGGGCCCTGTATAAATGATACGGCAGATACGGTGGTATCTACGCTCCTGGTCAACAATAAAACCAGCAAATATATGTCGCAGTCATCTAATTAAATCAGCTATTTCATTGAGTGACTAGCGTTTTTATCGAATGACGACATTTAATTGAAAGACTAAAGGACAACTCGTCAAGTTGTTTATTGTAACGTCCAATGTCTTGACTGAACATTGATTGAACGTCATTTAGTCATGTAGTCATTGACTGAACGTCATTTAGTCCGATTTTTTAACCGACTTCCAAAAAAGGAGGAGCTTTCTCAATTCGATGAATAAGTAGGTTTTTTTTATATTTGTTAGCGAATAAAGTTCCGATTTTTTAACCGACTTCCAAAAAAGGAGGAGCTGGAAAAAATTAAGTATAAATGCCTCTTAATTGGGGGGTGGAGGGAGGGGGAGGAGGGGAGGGGGGAGAAACCCCCCCTCCCTACCACTCCCACCTTTAGGAGACTACTAGTTTGTAAGATATTTATGGTTGAAGTTTTGAGGTTATGTCTGTGTTTCCGGGATATTTCCAGGAGTAAAACAGGGGAGAAAGGTGGAGACGGCGGTAAGGGGACAAAGGAAATCCCCCCTACCCTCCCTATTTACAGTTGTAGTTTAGAGGTTAGATAAAACAGACAAGTTCTACGTGGAGTCGATAGATTTATTTTTGGGACAATGTCGGTCTGTCACGTCTCCGGCGCTGCGGGAAATGCAGCCCCTTCGCCCATGCGTAACGAATGACATCAACCAACACTCGCCTTAGGCAGCTCCGGCTTTCTGGTCGCCTTCGGCGACCAGCCTCCGCCGCCACGGCGAGTCCTGGTTTCTGCATTTCGTTACGGCGGGCGGGGGCTGCTCTCCCTCCGCGCCTACGCGCTTAAATATACACTCTAGGGGTTGACAGATAAGTACTACGTGGAGTCGGGGTTGATAGATTCGCTTTTGGGAAAATTCAGTCACCTGACTGATTTTATGTCCGCTCTCATATAAGGGCTATGTTACAATCCGCTAACTAATTGGACGTTGAGTGACGATTGTACAATCAATGTTCGGCCTAGTCTTTCAATTAAATGTCGTCATTCGATAAAAACGCTAGTCACTAAATGAAATAGCTGATTTAATTAGATGACTGCGACATATACATCACAATTTATTCAGCAATAACGAGACATAGAACATCTTTTATACAGTTAAACCATTAAAGTCTTAGTCACAAGCTTATTTCTAATTTCTAGGCTACTAGTTGCAATGGCATTGTTTTAAGTTAAGGCATTTTTAAGTTAATAATCTTTGTTCAGTAACTTTTTAAATGTATCTACATAAGTGGTGTAATATTTTACTATATCTTTCTAGTAAAAAAAGAATATAATCTAAGACTAATATCTCAGCGCAGGCAACAAATTGTCTCAGTCTCCCACCATTTGCATTCAGATTTTTTTATTTAGCGCACTTAAAATAGAGTACAAATATTATAGTGTACAGGTTGTGGGCAGTAGACTGACTGCAAAAAGGGGACACAGTTTGTTGCCTATATGTGCTAGCACTTATAATATTACTTATATAGCAGACAACACATTCACATTTATAAAAATGCAATTTTAAGCTATTTAACAGAGATCCCAACAGTATACTATATTTACATCAAAAAAAGCTATCAATAGATGCAATTTTTATATATTTCTCCCACAAGGAAAGAAAGAATTTACAGAATCATTATTAAATTTATTTGTTGTAAAAATTTTTGTGACATCAAAAGAGTAAATCTATTTAATAACTATTTAGAAAGCAATTGAGATGTCCCATATAGAGTAAAATATAATAACTTTAACATAATGCAACATGATTAAAATAAAACAATAATTTAAGTGCTACAGAAAATATTTGTAATGTCCTATGAAAGCTGGTAGAAGTTATTATTCACAAAATACTATCTTACTTAGCACTCAAACAATGTCAAAGATTGTTTGAGTGCCATCTCTCTGTTATTGTCTTTTTCTATCGTCATGCTGTATAGCTCTACTATCAGATATAATTTCTCGCTCTCTGGTCAGTATCCCGTCTAACTGGTTTGTAAAGGCGTCAAAGGAGAATTTACTGTCGAACCTCTTTTTACCAGCTTCACCAAATTTTGCGCCAAGTTCCGGGGTTATAATAAAGCTGGCCATCGCACGAGCAAACGTCTGCGAATCAGACTCGCACAGGTAGCCTGTGACTTGATCAACTATCGTCTCAGTTGGACCTCCACTGTTGACTGCAATAACTGGCTTACTGTAATACATAGCTTCCAAAGGAACTATACCAAAGTGCTCATTAGACGGCGTATAAACTAAAACTTTACAGTGGTAAAGCAGGGACACTTTCTCCACATCTTTGGGTGACTTCAAAAATGTTACTTTATCTTCTATGTCTAGTTCCGCAGCAAGGTCTGTCAGTTCTATAAAATGCTCCATGTTTTCTAGATTAATTGGATCAAAGCCCCCAGCCATGATCAAATGAACTCTGTCCCATTCTGACTCATTTAAAAGGTCTTTTAAATGGCTCAAGGCTTTCAAAGCCAAGGCCAAATTCTTCTTTCTTTCATACCTATTGATTGATAGGAACACAAATTTATCTGTACCCACTGGAACAATTTCCTTTAAGTTCTTTGGGATGGTAGATCTGAAAAACTCTGTATTAATAGACGGATAACAGATATCTGGGACATCTTTTATTTTCTGGAATGCATCCTTATACACTCTAGCTGTGTATTTACTATTTACCAGGACTTTGTCCGCATGAGCTGTTGACAATTCTTCCAACCAGTTCAATGGTGCTCTATACAGCTTCTTCAGGAAACCACCTTCGGATGTCAATAATTTATCAGGATGGTGACAATAAAATACTACTCTAAAGGTACCTTTTGCTAATTTCAAAAATGGAATGCACAAGGAAATTAAATCACAAAATATAAGTGTCGGTTCTTCGTTTGGAATGACATACCAGGCTAAGTACATAGCGGCGTAAACCATACGAGTGTAAGCACATACCGCTTGAAATCTTCCAAAAATCGAACGTGGTATCCAATCTCCTATTACGTTTACTGGAAAAGTTCCATCACTTGTTTCGGAAAAACAATGCCCAGGGTCGTGATGATTGGTGTAGAAGGCTACTTCGTGGCCTTTATTTTTAAATGCCAACGCCGCATCTACAACTAATCGTTCGGCACCTCCTATACCTAAGTCTGGATGAAGGAAAAATACTTTGACCATTTTAGGAAATTTCAAAGCACATTCTTTTCAATCCCTGAAGCGGTAGGTAGTGACTTATTAGCAAGGATATTAATTTATTCTATGCGCATAATACAAACACCACGTAAAACAATACATAAACATCGATATTTTTTTCAAAATTGTGCAACTCTTTCACAGATTAAGAATTAGTTACTACGTAACAGATGCGACAGCTATATTTTACCGAGTTTCCAGTTGTTACGTTTTGGCAGCACTGTAGCATCTGTCATTTTGACCGCACACCACAGACCATAGCACATCACAGACTACAAACACACATTGTATAAGTGGTTGAATAATCGAGTCCAGCTATCGATACTTTAGTGAGGTATCGATTTTTTTTGTAGGTAGGTTTTTGTAGTTCAGGTAATTTATTTTTATAATAAGTAATACAAAATAAAAACAGGTTACATTTATCATTTATTTATTGATTTTTTTTCTGAATTTCTAATAAGCCCTGATTGATATAGCAAGAACATTAATATTTAACAGAATATTTTTTTAATAATATTTTAATAATTATCCTAATAAAACTCTCTAATGTCGTAATCCAACCATCTAGTGATGGTAACACACAAGTCCAGGTTTTCCTGTTTCTAAGGCCACTTGCCTTACTTGAAGTGTGCTCATATTTCAATTGTTTTCATTTCTTTGATGACACAAAAGTTGATCAGTCACTTCTGTAAATAAATAACACAATATTTAAGATGAAAAAACAATACATATGTTGGCCGGTCACTTAGTCCGGCCATCAACAACAACAAAACAAGGAGAGTTTCTAGTAAAAACTATAGTTAATTAGCAAAAATAGATTAACTAGTTTTGTCCTTCAGCACTATAAGTTGATTACCCTAAATAAAACTGCAATAATATTCTGCTATAAAATATGCTTAAACTGCCATAACACTTGTTTAACATTTATGAAAATACCATCTTTTCATAAATGTTAAACAAGTGTTACAAAAATTTTTTGTTGTTTCAGTGAAGTTATTGATACCCACAACCTCCAATTCCTGAGCCAAGTTCCAAACCACTAAACCTTGGTATTTCACAAAAATAAAACAATTTCAGTATCTTTTGATATGTTAAAATATTATATAGAATGAGTGTCAAAATGCCATAGTACTTAATACATACCCGCTCTTCCAATGACCAACATTTCATCAGAAGCATTTACATCCTCATTGGAGTTCTCTTTGTAATAATTGTTATCACTAAGGCCTAGGGGTATTTCTGTCTGAAACAAATGAGTACAGTTTAAGATTAATATTGATATACAAAAGCAAAAAACATTGGCAAACTTAATGAGTCAAAGATTAAGTATAATTATATTATATTGTTCATACTTTATATTACACTAGCTCTAACTATAACGTGTTAAAAGTAAAACTCACCTGTGAACTAATAGTTGCGTTGCAACCGCCGACACAAGACTTATAGTCCCTTAAAACGAAAAATGAACAATATTTACACTAAATTAATTAACATACTATTAAAGATTGATATAATGTATCAATAATCTGCGGAGTAATTGAATATTTTGGATCAAATCAAGCAAGAAACGAGGATAAACAACAAACACTAACAAACTACACGCGGCCATATTTGAGTTTTGACAACAAAATTACTCTAATCTATGTTTGACAACATAGATCATATTTTGACACTACAAACAGGAAACAGGAACTTTACGTGTGTGACGTCACAAAACGACGCCATTTTGCTTTCGACCGCAGCGCCAAAACGTAACAAATGGAACTACACTGTCAGCCCCCTGAACTCTTTACTCTCGAGATGTTTGACAAGCGACAAATGGCAATTGACAAATTTGACATTTAAAACTAGACATTGACGTTTGGCTTTTTTTATGTGTAAAAGTATGAAAGCTTAAACACTGAACCCTCTATTAAAATAATTACTCTAATCTATGCACTGAACACTATTATCTTTACAGCTGCTAGACCTCAACGTCTGCACTGCAGGTTGACATACTTCACGAACCTATAGTTAATCTTCTCTTTTTTGGGGATGATGAGTAAGGTATGTAAAGTCTCATTGGGTTATTTACAAGCCAGGGTTTGGTTAGACCACAGAACAATATCATGGTTAGATTCATAGCTGGGCATTAACTAGTTAATCCGTTAATTATGAAGTTAAAATTTTGATTAACGGATTAACTTTTAAGTTAACATTTTAAAATGTTAACGTACTCGATAACTTCCGTTAATATCCAGAGGTCCATTAATCGTTAATCCAATGCCCACTATTTACCGTAAGGCACCAGGGCGTGGCAACAAAACTAGTTCATACTGTGGCTGGACACAAAGTCAAAAGAGTCATTCAAAGCATTCCTCGGTAAAAAATATTTACTAATATGTTCATTAAATACAATAGTGCTATACCGCCAAGCACTGCAATTGTTTAATTTTTTCTTTAGGTAAAAACATTATAACTGCAAAACGAGCATCACTATCGGATGAAAACTGTAATTAAATTTAATATATTAATATTCACGAAGGGGAATACATTTCAATAACCTATATGTGTCTTTTATTGTTCCTAACCTGTTAACTTCTAAAACAATGACCTTTAGCGAATTTTAATGGATTAACGATTAACGGTAACTTGCGTTAATTCTTCACAAAAGTAACAGCTAATGTTTAACAAAGCTAACTTTTTAAGTAGCGGATTAACGATTAACGAAGTTAACTGTTAACGGTGCCCAGCTATGGTTAGTTTCCTTTCAAGTTATTCGATATTGGTATATAAAATAAAGATCTATAATATAATATACTTTTGTATTTACATTACATTTTTACAATAAAAATGAATATGAGGTTTGATTAAAAAAAAATAACAAGTACTACATTGTTCACTTTATTTTTATTAAATTACAACTCATCCCTTCTTTCAATTTTCACCAAGTCGACATGGAATGTAAGTGTTGCTGACTTTGGAATCTTTGGTGGTGCACCAGCATCACCATAAGCCAGCTCCGGTGGAATGACCAACTTTCTCTGCTCTCCTTCACACATACCAATCAATCCTTGGTCCCATCCTTTGATAACTTGACCAGAACCAAGGGTGAATGTTAGCGGGTTGCCTCTAGGAATTGAACTATCAAACTCTGTGCCATCTTGTAATGTTCCCTGTAAAAACAAATGCTGTTAAGTATTTAATTGTCCGGAAGAATGTTGTAAGCAGTAAAACCACATCTTGTTCAGGTCTTCTTATTGTTGTTTACATATTTTTACTTTTTTGTACAAATCCTATTCTATTGTACCTAATATCAATGTAAAACCTATTAGGTTAACTTTGTAAAATATTAAAAGAACTAGCAGAAAGTAAGAAACATCATAATTTTACTGTGTGGAACATATATTTTGTACAAGTAAATAAAATACTCTGTAATCTAAATACAAGCATTTGCATATTATGACTTTTGCTTGTTTATGTAAACTACTAGTAAGTTTGTATTTCTAAGTTTTCTATTGTATTAGGATTTAAAAAGGACCACAGTACTTACTGTATAATGCATATGTAAAAGATCACCCTTTCTGCTTTTGATGGGACATTCTGCCGGTCTCTTTTTTACTCCAATTTGCAATTTCTTAGTATTAGCATTACTGGCTATCACAACATAATTAATAACGCTGAAAAGAATTATCAAAAACAGCAAAATTTTACAATAACAATTAATAGATGGAGCCATTTTAATGTTACTTCCACAAGTATTATTTATATTAACGTATTTATTTACAATTTAATGCCTTATTTTAAAACAATTTATAACCTATAAAGTTAACTTTGTCAAAAGTCAAAATCACAGATTAAGTATTAGTTACTAAGTAAGTCACAATAGCCACAGCCTACGTAGGTAGCACAGATTAAGAATTAGTTACAAGTAGGTAGGTAGCCAACAGTAGCCACAGATTAATTTTATAGAAGTCACAGATTAAGTATTAGTTACTACGTAAATAGAAGTTATAAATTATTCTTTGGATTATTCGTCAAAAAAAATAACTTTTTTTACATGTTGGCACTGACCTCTGAATAAGAAAACCATAAATAATATATTATCTAGATCTTATTACAGCATATTTATTATTTATTAAGTATAATAAAGGCATAGTTTAGATTGGCCTTAGCGAAGATTTCCCCTGCCGAGGTAAAAGATTAAAACTTGTTTTATTACTCTTATCTATCGATTAAAAATCGATTTTAACCATTCAGTGAATTATTATTCCCTTAGTCTTAAGTGAATTTGTACAGCATCGCGACAACGTCCATTACTGTTACGCTAAAAATCCGTTTGTTTCTGAAAAAAAAAAATCCCAACAAGACGAATTTATAAAATAGCCCTTTAGGAACGATATTTACGTATATTGCAAGAAAAAAATTGTGTGCAAAAATAGCCTTGTGTTCTATAAGTGCATTTGTAAACGACCTTTCCCGCACTAAAATTGACAGAAGTTTCGTTTCGAACCATTTTCGTGCATCACTTAGATCCATGAGTTTAAATTAATATTTAATCTAAGCAAATCACCAAGGAGCCATTTCCTAAAAAAGTAGAAGAAGTAGCACTCATTCCCTATATCATCTGTCAAATATTGTCAATAAAAATCTCTCAAAACCCAAAAAGCGAACAGATTTGTTATTTTGTTTATTCTAATTAAGTTTTGATTCGTAAAAAAATCTCGTAGATTGAATTAATTTAACTATTCAAAAACCTAAAGGATAAAAGTTCAAATGAAGTGAATCCATAAAATGTCTAAAGAGGCGCTTTCTGAAGCGTCTATAATAAATTCTGGTGGCTCTTCGAATTCCGAGGAGCGTAAACAAAATGTCGACAGTATTTATCAAAATCCTGTGATACATTCGGAAAACAATACAGCATGCTTACCACAAATTCACAACATGGAAACAGAGATACAAAACAATGCTGATGATATTAAATGGAAAGAAACTGGGGTAAGATAATTAAACAACGAATTATTGATTTTACTTCGCCTATATTTCGCATTCACCAATTAATTAAAATTAACATTAATTTGCTAGTTACAGATGCAATAAGTTGCTGACCTCTGTAGCTCGTCGTGCTCCACCTAGAGGTTGTGGGTTCAATTCCCGCCAAAGAAACAAAAAAAGTTTTAAGTGTACCTGGGTCATGGAATCAATGTGAAATTTCGGTTAGGGTGTAGCCTTAGGGGCGCTATGGAGCGAGGACTTAGAAAATTTTTCGAAATTTTTTTTGGTCCAATAAACCATATATTTTTTTTATCGTATTGTGTAGCGCTAGTCCTAATGAACATTTTATAATAACAATTTTTTTATTTTTGAAGCACCGTTGAAAAGTTGTGACACTTTAAAAATCGTACTACGAAACACTTAGAATAATTTTTCGAAAAATTTTTTTCTCATATTAACCCCAATTTTTTATTTACGCATCGTATTGGGCCGACTGTAAGGAGCAATTTTAACTATTACAAACTTTTTCGTAAGTGCCTCCGGTTCCGAGATAATGGTATTTCAGCCTGCTAGAATAGTCTTAAGGGCGCAGGACTTGTAATTTTTTCGGAAAAAAATTTACGTATAATTAACCCCTCAATTTTATTTGCGGATCGGGTCGGGCATACGTATAGGAGCAAAAGTGACTATTACAAACTTTTTCGTAAGTGCCACCGTTTCCGAGATAATCTCGATCCCAATCTCAAAACACTTAGAATTTTTTTTTGGAAATTTTGTCAATTAGGTAACCTTCAATTATTATTCGCGCTTTCGATAGACACCCTTATGGTGGTCACTTTTTGTCATATGACATTTTTTCATGCGGTCCTTAGTTTCCGAGATAATGGTATTTCAGCCTGCTAGTGTAGACTTAGGGGCGCAGGACTTGTAATTTTTTCGGAAAAAAATTTACGTATAATTAACCCCCCAATTTTATTTGCGGATCGGGTCGGGCATACGAATAGGAGCAAAAGTGACTTTTACAAACTTTTTCGTAAGTGCCACCGTTTCCGAGATAATGGTATTTCAGCCTGCTAGTGTAGTCTTAGGGGCGCAGGACTTGTAATTTTTTCGGAAAAAAATTTACGTATAATTAACCCCTCAATTTTATTTGCGGATCGGGTCGGGCATACAAATAGGAGCAAAAGTGACTATTACAAACTTTTTCGTAAGTGCCACCGTTTCCGAGATAATCTCGATCCCAATCTCAAAACACTTAGAATTTTTTTTGGAAATTTTGTCAATTAGGTAACCTTCAATTATTATTCGCGCTTTCGATAGACACCCTTATGGTGGTCACTTTTTGTCATATGACATTTTTTCATGCGGTCCTTAGTTTCCGAGATAATGGTATTTCAGCCTGCTAGTGTAGACTTAGGGGCGCAGGACTTGTAATTTTTTCGGAAAAAAATTTACGTATAATTAACCCCCCAATTTTATTTGCGGATCGGGTCGGGCATACGAATAGGAGCAAAAGTGACTATTACAAACTTTTTCGTAAGTGCCACCGTTTCCGAGATAAGCTCGATCCCAATCTCAAAACACTTAGAATTTTTTTTTGGAAATTTTGTCAATTAGGTAACCTTCAATTATTATTCGCGCTTTCGATAGACACCCTTATGGTGGTCACTTTTTGTCATATGACATTTTTTCATGCGGTCCTTAGTTTCCGAGATAATGGTATTTCAGCCTGCTAGTGTAGACTTAGGGGCGCAGGACTTGTAATTTTTTCGGAAAAAAATTTACGTATAATTAACCCCCCAATTTTATTTGCGGATCGGGTCGGGCATACGAATAGGAGCAAAAGTGACTATTACAAACTTTTTCGTAAGTGCCTCCGTTTCCGAGATAATGGTTATTTAACGTAATATAATGGAGGGGCTCTCTATACGGCATTGCCGCAGCTCATATACCGAAGTATGGAGCGCTAATGAAATTACTGAGATTTTATCTAATTTCTTATGATTTTGATGCGCACCGTTGATATTGTTATTGTTAGTTATATTTTAGATATTTGTTTGTTTATTTTCTACGTAATTTATTTAATTTATTTATAACTTTTTAAATAATTTTTATCTTTCTTTAGTGCTTACTTCTTAGTTACCTTTTTTTTTTGTTGTTTCATTTTTTGTGTTTTGTTTTTAGAACTAGTTTAGAAATGGCTTTGGCATTAGACGCTTTTAATTTAATGTTAGATAGAAATTTTAATATTTATAACTTTGCAAATAGCATATATGACGAAGAATCTGCTGTGCGGGCGGCAAAAACCTGGCGGCTATTGATGCAGCGCAATGCGAGATGTCCGTCATGTCGGCATCCCATGAACCGGGAGCGTAGCCTGACCTATAAGTTAGGGTTCAGATGGCGCTGCCGGAGGGCGGGGTGCAACGTGATCCGGTCCCCTCTGAAGCGCACCTTCTTTGAAAGAAGCAACGTTTCAATTTTGAAAACTTTAAGATTAATTTTCCATTTTTCCCGACATGATAAAGTGGTACAGGCGGCCAGAGATGTAGGAGTAACCAAAAAAACGGCCATTCAAATTTATCATTTCCTTCGCGAAGTGTGCGAAGTGGCCGAGGCGCATGACCGCACTAGGATCGGCGGAGACGACGACATTGTAGAGGTGGATGAGTCCCATCTCTACACAAACAAATATCATCGAGGTCGTCTTCTGCAGCGCCAAATGTGGGCATTTGGCTGCATGAGTCGTAAGACTAGAAAAATTCATATTGAAACAATTCCAAACAAAACAAGGGAGACGTTAGACCCCATTATTGCACATAATGTGGAACCAAATAGCTATATTATGTCAGACCTACACAGAGCGTACACGGGTGTCGATCACCGTTTAGGGATGCGAGGTCATTCGACGGTGAATCATAGCCGCGAATTTGTCGCCGGGACGATAGCCCTGCCCGTGCATCCCAGTCTTGGCAGAGTCATAAGACGGTCTAATTTAGTACGCTGCAAGATTCACACAAACACTTTGGAGCGGCAGTGGCTAGAGCTAAAACGACACTGCCGTACTTGCAGGAGTGAGCGACGCCTAAAGTGGTATATGGGCGAGTACATGTATCGACAGAATGTACTTAAAAGTTTACCCTCTGACGCTGCCCGATTTCGCCGGCTATTGAGGGATATAAGTCGGGTCTATCCCGGAATGGGTAAAAAACGCATCCGGATCACAAACTGCCGCTGTAGCCCAAATTGCCCCCGCCAGTAGACGCTTTTTATTTATATTAATATAATATTTACATTTTTATAATATTGTATCTATATATTTTCTATTTAATTATATTATTATTACTTATAAGTATTTTATTTAGTATGTAGTTAGTTTAAAACCTATTAATATATTGTTGTACATAGTAGTTTTAGTAATTCAGTAGTTAGTATAGGCCGTTAGATAAGACTTGGCGCGTACAACATATTGTATGTGTACATGTTACGAAATGTGTTGTCTATTCATAGACAGCACACAACATGATATGTACCAATACAAGTTGTGGCGTCACCCCTTATCTAACGTCATATAATGTATAATATACATGTCGGATGGGCTCTCATGATTTAGTATCATTCCTTCGGATACTGTGGGCTTTCGTGGGTAAATCGTGAAAAGAGAACAGAACAATATCACTCGTTTATTCGTAATCACAATTTCTCTATAAATTTACTATTCACTACACTTTATAAATTTACTTTACTTTACAAGTATTGAGACTAACGAAACATGACAGTTTCAAGACATCTCGATTTGGCGGCCAAATCACGAATGAATTCAGTCTCGTTGAGAAGTCCCGAGTCATGTCAAAGCGCGCCATAAGCAAGTTGTGCCATTTTGCCACTTGGGGGCGCGCTTCTGTCTCGTTTTGTGTCCATATTCATATCCGGCTCCGACATAATATTATATTATTATTATTGTTCTATTCACCGAGCGATCTGCCCGCAGTTTTCTGCCGCGCACAAGACAACTTTGGAATGAACTGTCGCCAAATGTGGTTTACCCATTCTTTTCTTTTCTGGTCTTGTTTTATTTATATCTCCTTTGAAAATAATGGTGGAAGGGTGAAATTAAAAAAAACTCTTTTCTCAGTGGATGCCGATATATTTTTTTTCGGAGGCTGGCCCTATGTTACTCCTACCCATCTGAATCTATTGCGACTCCTTTGAATTATAGTACCGTCCCCAACCCTATGTTACTAGTGAATGGAACGATATGGGTTAGTGGTGCGAACTCCTCTGCTGAAGAGTATTCATGTTGTTTAAAGTTTCCCTAACCTGTTTCTGCTCGGTTGGAGTGCTAAACAGTCAAGTAGAATATGGAGCGGTGTCTCCCACCTTCTTACCGACCCGAGATCGCAGATAATCCTTTAATCTGCCTACTTTTATTACTCTGTACTTTTTATTAGTGATATTATATAATTGGTACATGATGTTGTGGCGGTACAACTAGCGCCACAATCCTGCAACGCGTTATCGAAGTTTTGTAAGTCCGGGGCTATATACATAATATATTATACAACATCTGAAAATTAGTACAGCGGGCTTCGGCCTGATCGAAGCCATCTCGCTCGGTCGGAGATTTCCCTTTGGGGCTTCCACTTGTATTCCCACAATGCGTATGTGAATTGTCTCTCTTGTTAAGAGATCGTTGCAAATTTTTCTGTAACATCCTTAATGATTAGTTTTGTTAGTGTTTCACAATCCACACAATATAGTAATTTAATTCAAATGTGAATAAACGCAATTTTTTTTTTTTGGAATTGTTTCAATATGAATTTTTCGAGTCTTACGACGCATGCAGCCAAATGCTCAGCAAAATACCCCCACAGGGAAATAAGTTAGTGTAGAGATGGGACTCATCCACCTCTACAATGATGTAGTCTCCCCCGATACTAGTGCGCCGTCCGATCATGCCTGTGCTCGTGCCACCTACCGCCTGACTGCCTTTGCATAATATACTCGTATCTCCAAAGTGTGTGTGTTGTATTCCCTATAGCTCTGTCAAGTAACATAACAATATTGTACTTACCCATATACCACTTTAGGTGTCGTTCACTCCTTCAAGTACGACAGTGTCGTTTTGGTTCTATTTGCCAGTTTGGAGCGACTGTACCTGTCCTTTTTTACGATTCACGATTAAAAAAAATACTACTGACCCGAGTTTTACTTCTGATCAAGTTCAAATATACCATAAAACCTACAAAGCCGAACCCACAACCCGTAAAATGCAACTCGCAGTGCGTAATCCTCAACTGAACTACAACGCAACTCGATATATTAATAATGTTTTATTTTTTATTTTTTTATTATTATTATCTGTGATCAATTAATGGATTATAAGCAGATGTGATGTATGTAGACTGGATCTCTACATTATATTAACTGAATCTGGTGCCAAAGTTTAAAAAGTGTTATAGCTTAATAGCCTACTACGGTGACTTTTCAATAAGAACAAAGTACAGAGAAGAAAACTTAATAAAAAGTTGTTGGTTTGTAATATAATGGTGACGTTGCCCAAATGCGTGGGGTTCTCATGGTATCTTACGTTTAAATAAATATCTCGTTATAGCATTATTGACAATTCTTGTGTCTATTTCTTTAGAAATTGAGCTCGTAGTTGAGATCAGCTGTCATCAATCAATCACATAATATTCTATATTATCCTTCCCATTTATTACAATAGGCTCTTTTACTGTGTTTGTCATAGCTTTGGTCTTAGAGGTATTCATTGTTAAACCAACCATTCTGCT
The DNA here is from genome assembly GCA_905187575.2 of Celastrina argiolus. Taxonomy (NCBI): domain Eukaryota; kingdom Metazoa; phylum Arthropoda; class Insecta; order Lepidoptera; family Lycaenidae; genus Celastrina; species Celastrina argiolus. Next base: position 13,345,168 of record LR994596.1, read on the forward strand.
TTCTTTATCAAGATCTTGGAGCATTTGTTGTAGGTGAGAACTTGTTTTGGCGAAGATTACAATGTCATCTGCGAATCGTAAATGTGTCAATTGTTCGCCGTCGACATTTACTCCAAACTGATTCCATTTTAAATTGCGAAAGATGTCTTCTAAAACCGCAGTGAATAGTTTGGGTGATAGAGGGTTGGGAGGAGGGCCTTCAAATCTCTCTTCCTTCTTTTTCTTATTTTATTTTGGCTGTACTATTGGCGTAAATATTTTTCGAAATTATGATATACTTAAGTTCGACTCCTTGATTCTTCAAGCTATTCCAGATGCTTTCGTGCTCTATAGAAACGAATGCCTTATTATAATCGATGAAACAACAGTAGAATGGTATATTGTATTCCTTAGTCTTTTCAAATATTTGCCTAACAACTTGTATGTGATCCAATGTCGAGTACCCTGCCCTGAATCCAGCTTGTTCCCTTGGTTGATTAATTATCGTGTGTTCTTGTTATTCGACGAAGAATAATCTTTGCGAATATTTTGTATATAATGTTGATTTTTATTACATTAGACTAATGGGTCTGTAATTGTTTACGTTATTCTTGTCCCCTTTTTTATGTAACAGTGTTATTGTTGAGTTAGTCCATTGAGTTGGTATTGTTTCGGCGATTAGTATTTCATTAAAATATATTTGAGAAAAAGGTAGGATTTTGTTTTTACAATTAAGAATGAGTTTATTGGAAATAAAGTCAGGTCCCGAGGCTTTCTCTTTTTTCTGCGTCCCAATAGACTAATTTCAGACTCTAGGATGGAGGGTACATTATCGTTACTGTTTAAATCTGTTTCTGCTAGGTAGTGTTTTTGGGAGTAGATGTCTTCATAGAACGTAGTGGCTATCGTTAGGATGTCTGATCTTTTAGTTTTTGTTTTTCCATGAAAATCTTTTATTTTTGGAATCCAGCTTATTTTCTCAGTTAATATTTTCACAGCCTTCTTTATTCCTCCAGTCATTGTGATATGTTTCTCAAATATTCCTTGTCTATGGCGTTCTTGGTCTTTTCTCATGCATGATTTTATCTTTTTGCTTAGCTTGCTAATGTCTTCTCTAGTATTTTTGGTTTTGTTTGTAGTTTTAATCAATATAGATCTTGTTTCTAGTCGTTTTTTTGGATTCGTTTGATAGGTTTTCTTTTTGTTTTAGGTTTTTATTAATGTTGTTTTTTGTTTCAGATTTGGTTGTGAGAATTTCATGTAGAATATTGTATTTCTGTTGGGTAGTTAGGAGTTCCAATTATGTTTCTTTTATGTCTTTTAGTTTTTCTTTGATTGAGGTTATTGCTGCATTATGTGGAATTGTTGGTTTAACAATTCTTTATTAACTAGCTGGTACCCGCGACTTCGTCGGCGTACTTTTAATTTGAATATTATTTAAAATAACGGTATAGATTTGGGTATAGCATTTGGTTAAAAGAGAGTTGGTATATTTAAAAGAAAAAAATCTGTTTACAGTAGGTACTTATAAGGTACCTATGTATTCCATTGAGTGGCAGAAAGTACCTAGGGATAATTTATTGGTCCCTTATGTCCAAGAGACACTTACAGGGGCCAGCGTCACGTTGTGTACAAATATATTTAAAAAAAAATTGTCGACAGAAACTTGACAACCATTTCGGAGTTTAACAAATGCCGTCCGGCCTCCGTCTTCTGGTGCTCTTCTACGATAACGTCTGGTAGCCGTTCTCATTATGGAGAGTCTCTTTTAGTAGGTTGAGAGGATTTGTTTTGTGCATTTACGGTCTTTCATGCACGGGCACGGAGGGTTTTCAGCCCCGCATGGACCGTGGATCGTGATTTTCATAGCAATATCGTAAAGTATTTTTAGTATATTTCAGCGCTTATAATTTTATCAATTTGGTCAGGTCGCAATTGGACCCATTTATGCAAACAGGAACCAACCCACAGTTTGAGTGAAAATGGTTTTAGTTCATAGATGGCGCTCAAACCACGCATTCTATCTTACCAAGAAAAATGGTTACTTTTTATCGACTAACAACGGAGATACACCACTCTCACATTCGGAACTAACCCACTTTGGCCATCTTTTAAAAACTGTAAAGAACTATATGGCATGGTCCCCTAACACTCAGTAGAACTAATTGTTAAACAGAACCATGATCCTTGGTACCCTAACAACTTACTCATTTTTATTATGCAAACCAGAACCAATGTTCGTTGATTCCATGTAGCATAAAAAGTTATAATATTTTATTACTAAATGGAACCAAAAAGTTTCAGAAGAGAGAATGTAGAAAAATTAAATTAATGATTGGCCTCGTACATAGGCTTACGAAAGAAGTCTTTATGTCATCGCGCAATTTAGAGGCAAAAATTACAAACAGAAAGAAGGCAGTAAATAAATCGAAAATAAGTTGGTTAGATACGAAAGAAATTGTGCCTGAGACAGAAAAAAATGACTAGGTATATTTTTATGAAAAACAATCTAGACGAAGAATTGAAGGAAGTTAATAATAGGTTGGGGAAAAACTCTTTTCGCATTATAGTATTAAATGTATAAACTTGTCATAAAAATCTCTTGGGCTATACCAATTGTATCTGGCTGATTTTGGTATCATTAAAGTTTTAATTTTACAAAAGACAATTTCTAATTTAAATTAGATTATACATTTTAAAATTTTATTACAAAATAGGTAAAAATGCAACACAAGCCGCGAAAATAATTTGTGATGTTAATGGACCTATTGCGAAGAACTGGGGATCGACCACAAAACGGTTTTGGCGCTTTTGAAAAAGGCTAGGTACACAAAAAAGCTCGATATTTGGGTGCCTCGTGAGCTCACCGAAAGAAACCTAATAAACTCATTTATGACTATTTATTACGACGTAATTAACCGAACCATTTTTAAGAAGCTGATAAGCGGTGATAAAAGGTGGATCACGTAGACCTCACACATCTTAAAGCCACTCAGCAAAAATTACGGGAGTTTGGCTGGGAGATTTTAATGCATCCGCCGTATAGTCCTGACCTTGCACCTTCAGATTTCCACTTGTTTCGGTCACTGCAGAATTCTTTGGGTATTGTCAGGTTGACATCACAGAGGACTGCCAAAACCACTTGTCGCAGTTTTTTCATCAGAAGCCCCAAAATTTTTATAGCAATGGGATCATGTTCCTACCAACAAGATGGCACATATATATACTTTAGTCAATTGTAAATAAAATTTATAAAAAAAAAACCTTTTGAATTTTTATATAAAACGCGAAGAACTTTTTTTCCCGACCTATGCGGCGATTCTCGCTATTAGAATATTTTCCGCATGACATTTGTTCATGATTTTTTCCATTCTACCGAAACGTTCGAGCGGTTTATAAAACACGTACTGCGCATGGTTCTCAGGCAGTGGAAAAAAGTTCATATTCGAATAAAACATCAAAATTCGGAAATTTTGAGAACGAAAAACACTTGTGTATTCTCAGATCTTCACAGTCGAAGTAAATCGTGGAAAAGTCCCCGATATCCAACGAGTGGTAAGGACCGGTAGATGTCCGAATCCACATGTACAAATAAATAATTTGGCAGTCTATGTATGTACGTATGTATGTATATATGTATGTATGTATGTATATATGTATGTATGTATGTATGTATATATGTATGTATGTATATATGTATGTATGTATGTATGTATGTATGTATATATGTATGTAAGTATGTATGTATGTATGTATGTAATAAAACGGTTTGTATTGATACCGCTACAGCCGTATAGCGGATTAATCGGTCCCTGTTCAAAATTAAACTTAAAAAACGATATTCTAAAAAATTCAATTAAGACAATGAAATTTATATAGTCTAATAGTCTATGTTACTCGCGGCAACAATACGAATTGATTTACACCTCATTCATTAAAATCGGACCTTGCTAAAAGATGGCCCCGCGCGAGTTTCTTACGCCGGTTCTTCTCGCCGGGCTAGTTTCCGAACCGGTGGTAGGCATCATGTAGGATAATTCAATAAGACGTGTTATTTAATAACCTTTATAGAAATAAAAAGTTTTGAATTTAGAATTTGTAGAATTTTGACCAGTAGTTTAGCTGCTGCGAGGGAACATACATACATACATAGACTGCCAACATCATTACCTTCCTACCCATCCTTTTGACTTCGCTGAAGTCGGGTAAAAATTATTTTAACTGTCTATAATTGACGAAATACGTAATTTATATGTTTATAATACTATTATATATAAAATATTAATATTTCGGACAATATTTACAAAATAATCACTTAATGTCTTTGAAGTTTCCCAAAGCGGTTTTTTAACGCTAAACCGGAACGCAACATATTGTCTATGTTAAGGTTCACTGTGACAGTTCGATTGGTAATTGTTATAGTGGTACCCCAGAATAAGTGTTCTAAGAATTGTGCGAACTTTTCAGCAGAACGGAAAAATTCATGAACAAATGTCAAGCGGAAAAAATCTAAGATATTTTCTTATATCGTATAACGTTGCTTTAAATAACGTATCTACATAAGCATAGACTATTTGGATTACCAAAAATATTAATCCAAATAGTTTAAGCTGATATAAATACGGAATTTATTGCTATAAATAACATCATTTTTACATAATTACATAATTTTTATTTTCCATTTGTAAACAATTTTGTTACCATGACAACCATTAGACGTTAAAAACGTTAAGGCTGCGTTTCCACTGACGCGGAACGAGGCGTAGAAGAGCTTGCCCGATTTGACCAATCACTATGCTCGAAATCTCCGCTCCGCTTCGCTTGGGTTGGGCACCGCTAAGTTCCTCTCCACCCCGCTCCGCGTCAGTGGAAAAAGTATTACTGAACAGTGAACTGTCAAGTGTCAAATGCGTTCGAGTGTGCAGTTCTGAGAATACACATGTTGTGCATCCTTCTTAAAATTTCCGAATTTCGATGTTTTATTCGAATGTGAACGTTTTTCCACTGCCCGAGAATCGCCGCCCTAATATAAAGAAAAATATCAGAATCAGGCCAAAAAAAACTTATTTTGTCCTACAGGAAAAGCCATTTCTGAGGCTAAGCTGTCAGATTTAAAAAGCAGAACGCTTTATAAATGTAGCATATTATTTAAACCAAATGACGCAAAAAAAAAAACTACAAAACCCTGACAAGTATCAATATCGAAGATGATATCGACTGCTTTACCAAGTCTATTGATTTTGAGGTAGAAGGCGATGATAAAAATATTAATGATTAATTTTAAGGGCTCTTAATTCCATTGTGAATGTTAGAAAATTAATAACGTACTAATAAATGGTATTAAAAAGTATTTTTTTCATAAAGAATTATTTTTATTTTCAGAAATATCATAACAATGAAATTAGGGCCATTTTGCATGAAGGAACTAAGCAACAAAATATGTTTTTGCAAAATAGAACCAACCAGGTTTTTAACGATTTACTATAAACTAGAACTTGATAATATTTATAAATTTGATATTCCTAGATAGGTTACTTTATCCCACATAAAGTTAAGATGTGATTTTTTATTAAAATACTCTGTATTCATTTTGCACACTCTGTTTACAAATGTTGCGTTTTCTCGAAACCAACCAGCTGTGGGTTGGTTCTTGTTTGCATAAATGGGTCCAATTTATCTTTTAACCAAAGCAAAATCGTCATTGTTCGGATCTGGTATTTCAGCGCTTATAATTTTATCAATTTGGTCAGGTCGCAATTTATCTTTTAACCAAATCAAAATGTGGGCATGTGGGAGCCCTTGCTTTTGCCACTCAATGGAATACATAAAGCATTGCACTTCTCCAAAAACGCTTTCTTTATTTTAATAACTAAAAGTCATTTAAAGCTTTTTAACTTTTTATCTAAACACTCTGGCAATGAAATCTTGCCTATCGTTGGCGCTTTGAACTGGCATCAATTCGTCAACTATTTCAGACCAAGATGGATTGCAGGTGAAGGTTACGAATAAATCAGGTCGACCATACGTACGCACATAGGCAATATGGTTTTACCTTTTAAAATTAAGAAATCCCATACAAACTTTCAACCCCTATTTCATCCCCTCACAGGTCGAAATTTCAAAAACACTTGAATTAATGTTTAATTATTTCTTATCAAGTGCTTAAATATAAAGTTTCATGGTTTTATCTTTTAAAATTAAAGAAATCCCATACAAACTTTCAACATCTTCATCCCTTTTTTTTCGCAATAAAAGGTAGCCTATGTCGTTTCTCAGGGTCTAAAGATTGTATGTGCCAAATTTCATCAAAATCGGTTGAGAGGTTTAATACAGACAGACAGAGTTACTTTCGCATTTATAATATTAGTAAGGATTTAGGATATATTTAGACATGCTCTGACCATTCTGTGGTTGCTATTGAAGTTGAGCTTAGAAATTGTGCTGCAGTCACGTAATGATTTTGCTCTGTTTGTTAGAATGTAATCTATTTAGTTTTTGTATCGGCCATCTGGTGATGTCCATGTCCATTTTCTTGCAGCCCGTTGTTTGAAATAAAGATAACCGGGTACTAAAAACGTTTGCTGACGGAGATTTGTGTTTTTGCATAAATGTGCCGTTTTTATGTCGTGCGACGGTGCAAATATGCATTAGAGATATTTAACTGAATCAGCACGGGGAAGTGGTTCGCCAATTAAGGTTAAAGGAAGGCAATTTTCTTTCCCTGCCACCACATGCTCACACAATCACTTATTATTTTGGTCTAATGTACTTTGAAGGATGGTTGAAGCAGTATAACGGTTCGAGTGATTGGCCAATATTGCAGTGTCATCGGCGTACGTAGCTACTAAGAAATGACCTGGAACCGAAGTAAATTAAGTAAAGAGCGGGACCAAGCACTGAGCCCTGCGGTACACCTGCTTTAATTTCATAAAACCTAGATCTTGCGTCGGATTCTTGTTGCTTGGAATATTCTATTCTTCAAGTAAGACTCTCTGATAGGATAGTAATTCGGCAGGAGAAGTTTTTTTGTTTTGTATAGAAGGCCGGGGTTAATAATAATATTATAAAAAATTACAAGTCCTGCGCCCCTAAGTCTACACTAGCAGGCTGAAATACCATTATCTCGGAAACTAAGGACCGCATGAAAAAATGTCATATGACAAAAAGTGACCACCATAAGGGTGTCTATCGAAAGCGCGAATAATAATTGAAGGTTACCTAATTGACAAAATTTCCAAAAAAAAATTCTAAGTGTTTTGAGATTGGGATCGAGATTATCTCGGAAACGGTGGCACTTACGAAAAAGTTTGTAATAGTCACTTTTGCTCCTATTTGTATGCCCGACCCGATCCGCAAATAAAATTGAGGGGTTAATTATACGTAAATTTTTTTCCGAAAAAATTACAAGTCCTGCGCCCCTAAGACTACACTAGCAGGCTGAAATACCATTATCTCGGAAACGGTGGCACTTACGAAAAAGTTTGTAATAGTCACTTTTGCTCCTATTCGTATGCCCGACCCGATCCGCAAATAAAATTGGGGGGTTAATTATACGTAAATTTTTTTTCCGAAAAAATTACAAGTCCTGCGCCCCTAAGTCTACACTAGCAGGCTGAAATACCATTATCTCGGAAACTAAGGACCGCATGAAAAAATGTCATATGACAAAAAGTGACCACCATAAGGGTGTCTATCGAAAGCGCGAATAATAATTGAAGGTTACCTAATTGACAAAATTTCCAAAAAAAAATTCTAAGTGTTTTGAGATTGGGATCGAGATTATCTCGGAAACGGTGGCACTTACGAAAAAGTTTGTAATAGTCACTTTTTGCTCCTATACGTATGCCCGACCCGATCCGCAAATAAAATTGAGGGGTTAATTATACGTAAATTTTTTTTTTCCGAAAAAATTACAAGTCCTGCGCCCTTAAGACTATTCTAGCAGGCTGAAATACCATTATCTCGGAACCGGAGGCACTTACGAAAAAGTTTGTAATAGTTAAAATTGCTCCTTACAGTCGGCCCAATACGATGCGTAAATAAAAAATTGGGGTTAATATGAGAAAAAAATTTTTCGAAAAATTATTCTAAGTGTTTCGTAGTACGATTTTTAAAGTGTCACAACTTTTCAACGGTGCTTCAAAAATAAAAAAATTGTTATTATAAAATGTTCATTAGGACTAGCGCTACACAATACGATAAAAAAAATATATGGTTTATTGGACTAAAAAAAAATTTCGAAAAATTTTCTAAGTCCACGCCCGCCTAGCGCCCCTAAGGCTACACCTCAACCGAAATTTCACAACAAGAACTTCTTAGCATGGGACTAGGTTGATGTTGTAAAAATAAACCACTTTAGAAAGTTTAATTTAATAATTGCATATTTCCTGACTATTAACTTTTTGATACATTGAATAAACTTACTACTCAGCCAAAATTACAATATAAGAAAATCTGCCAATCTAATCAAGAACATAATTATTCACTATTAAAATTTAATCTCTAAATGTTATTGATTTTTATTACAGATAATAAAAATGGAATCTGAGGAATATGATAAGGAAGATTCACAAGACAATTTTAATAATGTAGATTTTGCCTCCACTTATTGTGATGTTGTTATAAAAGAAGATAATGAATTTAATCAATCATCTTCAGGTAATAGTTGGTTTATTGACAATGTATATTTATAATATAGAAGTTTGTTTTGTCTACACAAGAAAAGGCACTATGCCTTTGTAACCACTTTTTATTAAAAACATTTGGTATCTACAAAATGATAGATTTCCATAATTTATCTGTAATTTTGTTAAATATTTCCAAATAAAAAATTTATAAGAAATTAGAATTAAAAAGATCTCTTTTCTATGGTGTTAATTCTACGCATGCATTTGTGTTGCATAGTCATAACTAGCCAAAAAGTCTGTTATGTTCCTGAAAAGAGCAATTAAAACAAGCAAAATAAGTGTGATATAATAATTGTTATAAGGAAATACATATATATATATACAATACATATATACTTAAAACATTTTTAAATAATTTTCAGAGGTGATTTTTCGATTTTTCAATAACTTTTACCTGAGGAATAAATATGTAACTTTGATATTTGTTTCATACAAAATTCTGCAATATATAACTTTTTTGGTATTTAGCTTTTCAAGGATTCATAATTAAATATTTTTATAAATTGGTATATTTTTCAGATCCAAATGCAACAGAACATCGTTTTAAAGTCAAAGATCACAAGGGCTTGGGGTCGATAAGCAAACTACAATACATGATAGACATTAATATAGTACGGGAAGAATTGAAGAATGAAATAGATATTAAATACGAGAGAACAAAAAGAAGAGAAAAGTTCAACTACTTGTGTGATATCTGTCCATATAAAGCCAAAACAGACAATGCTTTGGTGAATCATAAACTGCTACATGACAATCCTGATGGTGCTAAATTATTTACCTGCAAATTCTGTCCATATGTAACAAACCATAGATCATACATACTTTTACATGAAAGAGTGCATACTGGTGATAAACCATTTTCCTGCAATATTTGTGATATGAAGTTTTCACAGACCAGATCTCTAAGCCGCCACAAAAGAGTTCACATGGGGAAAAAACCTTTTATTTGCGACGTTTGCAATCGGCATTTTGCTCAAAAATATAATTTAGTCAAACATTTAAAAACACATACAATCATTAAACCATACAAATGTGATATGTGCAGGTTTAAATTTACAGATATTGATAGTTTAAATGCTCATAGACTTACCCATACTGAGGAACGACCTTTTACATGTGATATCTGTCAGCACAAGTTTACTCGAAGAAGTTGTTTAATTGAGCACATGAAAGTACATTCCGGAATAAAGCCATACCAGTGTCTGAAGTGTGGTTGTAGTTTTTCGAAAAAAGTCAATCTAGATAATCATAATCGAATACATACAGGGGAGAAACCGTATATGTGCGATATTTGCAAAAGATACTTTTCCCAGAGAAGCAATCTCATAAGCCACCGGCTGAACTCCCATCCGGAAGCCAAGCCGTTCACTCCAGAAGAGGGAAAACTGTTTTTGCAGAGACCCCGAAAAGCAAAGCAGAAGAAGCCAAAATTGAAACCAGACGAAAAGCCATTTCCTTGTGAAGTCTGTCAACGTAAGTTCAGACAGAAATGTGATATGCAAAAACACATGCGGATACATACGGGTGAAAAGCCATATGCATGTGAAATTTGTGACGTTAGGTTTACTCAAAAGTATCATTTAGTGACGCACAAAAGAAGACATACGGGTGAAAAGCCTTACACATGTGACTTATGTAATCGTCAATTTACACAAAATAGTAACCTTAATGTTCACAAAAAGACACATGCCCGTGAAGTAGTTAAATTCTTGGAGAGTTTGTAGAATATTCTCACTACTCACTCAAAGAATCTTTTATATTTATGGAGTAAGTTCATTTAGTTTAAAGACCAAAAATGATCTTGTTAAATTTAAACAACACCCGCAGATTTTGTACTAGTCTCATTTTTTAATACTCAATAAATTTTGTGCAAAGATGTGCTGCATCCAGATTTTACCATGAATTACACAATAATATTATTTTCATTTACAAAACAATCAATATTAAATTATGGAATTTTATTGGATTGGTTATTTAAATCTTTTAAATTAAGTTATTTTAGAATAAGTACCTGTGTTATTGAAAAATGTACCATGAGTAATAAATCATTAAAACAAATTTGTTTTTAATAAATTCTAATAGCATGATGACTAGTGGACCTCGATTTTCTTGAATGTTTATTTGTTTATTGTAAAATATTTAACCATCTGCTTGGGCACCGACGGGGTAATGAATAGTTTTCATATTTTTTTATCATGGATACTTATTATACACTAAGATGCATTATGCAAGATGTTTAAAAAATATTTATAAGCTGTATAAATTTCTTATTGGATGTTTGCGTGAAACACAAAAAAAAAATTGGCCGTCAATTGAACATTTGACAGTGGTTGACAGTTGTCAAAATTAATTAAATCGCTATTCCGCAAACTTCATCATCGTCATTCGTCGAATTTCGTAAAAAATTAAATGAAATATTAAAAACGCGTAGTGCGGTACAGAAAACTGGACCACATAGGACATTCCACATATTTTAACATAATTTATTCGGTGAGCCAGTTTTCGATTACGCTTATCATATTATGTAAAACTCGCAATTAAATAGTACTGAGTAGGTACAGTAAGTACTCTTTGTTAATTTTTTTGTTATTGTTTAGTTTCATTAGGTGATTCATCGATTATTTTTTAATTGGATCGTTACTTATGTTGTTTAGGATAATTTGTAACTTTTTAACACATTTCCATCGTGTTAGCCATTAAAATAGTTAAACTGGAATAAATATATAGTGATTAGCGTATTATTAATAACTTTAGTATTTTTTTATCTTCATTACTTCTACTTTTTACGTCTTACTGCCAAAATTTTGCTTTATTTATTATATTAACCACATGTAAGTGTCAACAAGTCAAAAACCTAAAAACGTGTTTTTCTCATCACTTATCATTCTTGTTGTGTTCAAAGCTTAACGAATACTCTTATCTTACAGTAAATCTTTCACCATGGCTGAAAGAGAACCTATTAGTGGCTCAAGTCGAGATTATGGGGCTATTGCCGCACCCCCAACAGTGGGGTTTGCAGATTTCAGTCCAACAGAGCTCTACAACCTAAGTGAAGGCATTGCTGATAATGTAAGCACCATACACAGTGGGCTACGGTCTCTGGAGAAGATGATGAAACAAATAGGCGGTGCCAACGATAATATGCAGCTAAGAGATAAAATGTGAGTAATATAAAAAACACAAACTATGATGTGTCATTGTTATAACGGAAATCTTAATTATTTATTAATTATTCAGCTAACCATGGTGTGTCATAGTAGTGTATTATATATTATAATATGTTATATAGATTATCATAATTTTATATTAGTTAGTCATAATTAGTAACAGCCATTGTCTGCAGCTTCGTTGCAATAATTCAGTATCACATAACACTGCACATTTTTTGGATATAATTTATGTGAAACTCCCAGTATAAACAAATTTTATTAAATATTTGTTCTTAATTTTCAGACATGACACACAGCAAAATGTAAATGGATCAGTGTCAGCCACGGCACGAGATATTCAGAGACTCGGTGTTGTGGTGAGAAGAGGAGACAAACCCCAGAAGTTACAAGTAGAGAGGTTGACTCAGGCGTTCAGAGATGCACTCGCTAAGTACTCATCAGTGCAGAAGGTAATGTTTAGTCCCTCTACAATATACTACAATATACTACATGGGAGCTAGACAGTGACATAAAAGGAATGTCATGACAGAGGAATATATTATGTATAAATGGGCTTGACAACTTGACTATGAATACTTTTATTAATTACTAGCTGACCCGTGCCCACTTTGTTGAGCATGGTAACCGTTTAAACCTTCCCGGGACTTCCGCAAATATTTTGAGACCAAAAATAGCCGAATCAGTTCAGCTGATCTCGAGTTTTAGCGAGACTAACGAACAGCAATTGATTTTTATATAGCCTATGTTACTCAGTGATAATGTAGCTTTCTAATGAAAAAAGAGTTATTAAAATCGGTCCAGTACTTTTTGAGTTTATTTGTTACATACAAAAATACAAATATTTCCTCTTTATAATATTAGTGTAGATGTAATTCATGTATGTATTATTTATTATTCATAATAATAATAAAGTAACATAGGCTATATAATTTATGTAGCGGGAATGTTTTTATTAATATGTATAGTTCAAAAACATCAACTTTAGCTATTTATGTACTTTTGTTACAACTCTCAAATTAACAAATATTGAGTTTGTGTCTACCTCTTTTAAGGAATTTCTACTGAAATAAAAGAATTTCATTTATTTATTTAGCATAGGCGACCTACGATGGAAAAGCAGACAAGCAATAAAAATTTAGTACCTACTTAACTTCTGTTAATTTATATATAATAATAAAATAATGTAGTATGTTCTATTTTTTCTGTTTTCTGCATGTGAAATTATATGTATATTCGTAATGAAATTGGAGAATTTTGGATGAACACTTGACAAAAACGTATTATTATAATTTGTAGCAAGTGTCAGAGAAAATGGCGGCCCATATGCCGAAGCAGAGAGCTCATATCGATCCTGACGCGCTGGAGAGACAGGCGATTGCTGATGATGAGGAGGCATCATTGATAGCCAATCAACAGGCCCAGGTATTTATAAAAGATATCCTCTCCGGCTGTGGTCGAGTTTCTTGGTGTACATAATAATAGCTCCCCTCACCGATTTAGGTGTCAGTAGCCAATTTCATTAAAACCAGGCCAGCTACGCAGGAGTTATTTTATAGTGCCCAAGTGTGTGCGCAATACACAAAGACACTCTCTTTTCCTTTTACTCTCATAGCCCAGTGGGACGGTAAACCGACACGACTGGCGAGAGAACAGGCGCAGGACCGACTTTTTACATGGCCATCCGACGCATGAATCATCTTTCTTGTCAGACAATCAGATGATCAACCTGCATTGTCCTAACCAAACTTGAAAACAACATTTCTTGTTGTTCCAACGCGGGAATGGAACCCACGACCTCCGTCGAGAGCGAAGCTATAAATTGGTTGATTTGGTGTACAATGTACATGTATTAATATAATAAAAATTTAACAAGGTATGTGTATGCTATAAAAGTATTAAAAATAATTCCCTTATCCTGGTATGTGTAAAAGTTCTTCATATTTAGCACGGGACCAGATCGACGTGGTGTGAAGCGTCCATAGATGTGAAAAAAAATCAGTCGCGCGATCACACTGTCGGTCTAGGCTAGAAGGACTTTCACGGAATGAACTATAGTCTATACAATAACATTTCTTAGCTTTTTAAATTGTTTTCGTTGTAACAATATCTTAATTAGCTCTAAAATAGCCAAATCGGTTCAGCCATTCTCGAGTTTTAGCGAGACTAGCGAACAGCAATTCATTTTTATATAATATAAGAAGATTTTGCTCATCTTTAAGATTTTCTCCGTAATGAATCGAAACTTAAATAAATTTAATATTCATACGCCCGGTTTCTGAAAGGCTGATCAAATTGATCAGTTGATCAAATCAGCCAATCTGAACGCTGATTGGTGAACATCACTTCTCAGTCACTGTTTTTACCAATGAGCGTTCAGATTAGCTAATTTGATCAATTTATGAATGTATTTTTTTTTATTGATCTTTTCTGTGGTAAACAAATAGTGTAAAACGGAAATTATTTAAGTACCACAACTATTTTCATTATTTCACGGAATGGACTCTACAATTATATTTCATATCAAAGTGATTTTCGTCGTAACAATATCTTAATTAAGTCTTTTGATTGATGATTTTTTTAATTGATGTTATTATAGCCCTCTCGTAAACAAATAGTGTAAAACTAAAATTACCATTAAAAATAATGAAGATAATGAACTATTAAATATAATGTGCGAACCTGAGTGGAACAACATAGATTAGAGTAATACTTATATATATTGGAACAACCGATTGTGACGTCACATTGTTAACCTACATAGACATTACACCAACCTACATACAAATAGCGTTTTGCGGGAAAGAGATAGATAATTTTATTGAATCGCATAAAACTTAAATGTTTTCTAAGTTATCCTAATTTTTATTTTAAACTAGCTGACCTGGACCCACTTCGTTGAGCATAGAAACAGTCTGTCATGAACCGTTTAAACCTTCCCGGGACTTCGACGAATATTCCAAGACCAAAAATAGCCGAATCGGTTCAGCCGTTCTCCAGTCTTAGCGAGACTAACGAACACCAATTAATTTTTATAGATAAGACTAGCTCACCCGTGCCCACTTCATGAGCATAAAAAACCGTTTAAACATTCCCTGGACTTCCACGAATATTTCAACAATTTCAAGAAGAATCGAAACTTAAATAAATTTAATATTCATAATTCCCGGTTTCTGAAAGGCTGATCAAATTGATCAATTCTGTATGCTGATTGGTGAACATCACTTCGCAGTCACTGTTTTTACCAATGAGCGTTCAGATTCGCTGATTTGATCAATTTGATCAGCCTTTCAGAAACCGGGCGATACTCTATTAACTAACATAACTCAATTCAATTTACAGGCTCGACTAGTGCAATTCGAAACGAGTATGCTGCTAGAGAAAGAGGCGTATATGAACAAGATAGAGGCGGATGTGCTGGACGTCAACCAGATCATGCAGGAACTGGCGGAGATGGTCAACACACAGGCGCAGACTGTTGGTAAGGCTTCTTCTTCTTTTGTTATTTTTTTTTCTTGTATTTTGGCCACTTGACACAAATGTTGCGGCGTATTTTGTGCCAAAGACAAAAGGTTAGGAAACGGCAGAAAAAGAATAAAACGGAATTTGAAAAAGTTAATTATAATAATTTACAAATAAAATAAAAATGTAATTTACATACATACATAACAAAGAATAAAATAATAATAAACATCTCAACTTTAAGTATAGGAGAAAATTAAAACTAAATATTAATATTATTTATCGTTCATTCTTTTGTTATTTGCAAACCGTCGGTTTTGGCACATTCTACCAGTGCTATGTATAAATAGTAAATACAGATACGCTAATATCGCGTATCGGTTCAAAATTATAGTCTTTGTTATTATTGGCTCATAAGAGCATTTTCCGATCCGATATCGTATCACGATAGGTGAAAACGTATTTCGGTCCAGCCTACAAATCCAGCGGCCTGTCAGCAATGTCAAGCTGTATATCTATAAATTTCCAAGCTCGAATAAAGGTTCCAAATTTAAAAAATATGTATATTGCTGCCATGCTGATTTTACTAAAATATTCGTAATGACAAAACGGAAATAAAAAGATTAAAAAAAAAAAAAAATGTTTTATAAAGAAACACTTATTTTATTTCCAGACACGGTAGAAAGTCACATAGAAGCGGCGAGTGCGACGGTAGAAGCCGGCGTCGACGAATTAGCGAAAGCAGCAGAACACCAACGAAGCTATAGGAAAAAGATGTTCATTCTCATACTAATCGGTATAATTTTAGGCATAATATTCATTGTATGGATAGTAAAAGCCTTTAGGTAAATTTATTTATTTTCCATCTAGCAACACTGAACGTTGCATTTCTACTGTGGTAGAATAGCGCACTGACTGCTTACTGGTGATATTATTTATTTCGGGTCTGTTTATCTGTGTATGTTATTTATTAGTTTAAAGATTAGCCATCAAGAATGAGCAGTATCCGGATCAAAAGGCACCTACTGATAACAATTTATTCTAAATCATAATAATTTAGTCTCGAGCTTAATGCCTGGAGTCGATATTCTTCATGTGTTTAAATATATTGAGATACCTAGTTGTTCGGAACTTTGCCGATAATGTATAGTACGTCCGAGATAAATTTAACCCAAACGTAAGCAATCACACAACCATAGATTATCCAGTGATGCTAATTGGCCAATATTAATGCAATGATTATTGTTTGCTACATGAAGCCATAGACTACAGACATTTTACAGTTGCTGTTGATAAGTGTGCACAATAACTAATAAACGAATATGTGAAAATTTCGATGTTTTCGATTTGTTTACCTTTATGTTAAATTTATCTGGGACGTACTATACTGTTTCTTCTTTTTTCCTGGCGGCCTCGAAGAGTTGCCAATGTCAGAGAGCTTAGTTTGTTTAATGACTTGCTCGATTGTAGGTCTAGTGAAAAAACAAGTGTAAAATAATTTACTTTTCTAAAACAACTTGTTGAATAACCTATGTTTCGTTTTTAGCCGGGTACTGTAAGTCGTGTTTTATAATAATATGTAATTTGAGCATGACTTTTATTCATGTTTTGACAATCTAATTATAATTATTTTATTATTAAAATTATATCGTTAGCTCCTGTATTTTTATACATTAGATTATGACAATATATGTCCGGTTACAGAACAAGAGTTAAATAATATATTTTAGAGTTGATAGAGAGATTATATTGCCTGACTCGATTGGTTGTTATATTTATTTGAAATTATTCTGGTGTCTGACATATAATATGATATTACAGGGCAAGGAGGCATTGTTGCAATGTGGTAGATCGCTGGCCATCTAACTTTGTTATAGATTGATCGGCTATATGTAATGTCGATGTGTATTCTTTTTGGCCGGTTATTGTACCTGGCTTATTATTTACTTTTAATTTTTATCTGTTAATGAATTTTCAATTTAAATTTGTAACAGTATTTTGTTTATTAGGATTAAGCTATAAATATCTTATAGCATAATAATATGCATAATTGTTGTAAATTATAATGTAGCTAATTTTGTTATAATGTATAAATGATGATTTTGTTTTGTGTTGATTTTGAATGGACTTATTGATTAAATCATGTAACGGTCTAATGTAAAATTATATTAGCTAGTTTTCATTAATAATTTTATGAAATAAAAATATTATTGTCATTTTTTTTCTAATTTAACCTAAATGCCAAACATCCGTTAAAAGGTCCCAAATAAATAAAAATAAAACAATACTTAATCCTAAAAATAAACAAGAAAAAGTTTTGGTCTTAAATGGAGAATGTTCACTAGTTTTGTTTTTTTTACTTTTTATATAGTCCATATGAAATAAAAAAAGTGTGTGTAAAAATTATTTCGATATGTCGCTTATTTCCCGAGATATTGAACTTTAAACGGTGCGAGTGACGGTCGGCCGGCGCTCGGCGCGGTGACGTCACGAGTCATACGCTCACGCAGTACGTTGCGCGCTCCAGTACGGTGTATTATTCGAAATGTCGAATTCAATTAGAAGAAAATCATGTGTTGTGCCAAAATGTGAAAGTACTACCACCATAGCACCGGAAAATTATTTTGTTTTGGTTCCAATATCACTACATAGTATAAAACAAAGTCGTCTTTTCTGTCCCTATATCCCTATGTGCGCTTAAATCTTTAAAACTACGCAACGGATTTTGATGCGGTTTTTTCCAATAGATAGAGTGATTCAAGAGGAAGGTTTATATGTATAATACATGCATAATATACTAAGGCAACATTGCTAATTTTAGAGGTTTCTAACGTGATGTCGTAAATTAACCTATTTTAGCAAAAACGCTGCCTAAACCCTACGAGTTAGATCAAATTAATGTACTACAGTATTGAACACCATAAAAAGGTCTACAAAAAAGTCCGCGATGGTATATGTTTATCTTTTAGGGATAACCCACATTAACAATTTTTATTGTTTACTTTTTACGTGAAAAAATGGCTTATTTACGAAGCAATTTTAAGCAATACGGCATTAATCCTTATCGAATTAAGTACCTTAAATACAGTGTGCAATTAATATAGATCAATATGGTTCATTACAGCATGTAAATTAAACAAATATTTTCGGAGATATTACAAATTTAAAATTTGCGTTTTCGGCGGGCGGTACCGGCCGGACGGGGCAGTGCGGGGAGGCATGCCTATAAATAGCGCGTCGGAGGCCGCGGTTCTCCCTATAGCACTTTGAATTTAGCAGCAATCGGACGCGTTTATTATCGGAGCTCTCTAGCGAGGAAAATAACAGTACTTGATAAAAACGTGCTTTTCAGCGCGACAACGTATCAGTTAATAATTATAAGTTACGATAAATAATAATCAATTACCTAATTTAATAATAAGGAAATTATTTTCAAAAATCTTAAGTAAGTTCATTGTTAAAAAGATCAAACCTTTGGCCACATGTCAATAAATTAGAGCTTAAAACTAATATGAGGGTTTCGTTATCTTCACTTGAGGCTAATTCCAGAGATGCTGCTAAAAGTTGGCAATGGATAATTAACACAAAGTGAGGGAAGGATTAACCTTGAAAACCTTTGTGTTTTGATAGACAACATCCAAGAGTTAGTCAACAAAGTCTATCCTCACATTGATGACATAAGTTACAAGACAATATCTTGGTTTAAAGAAAGAGCGATTCTGTTACCAACTAATGAACAAGTAGATAAGGTAAATAACTTGATTCTTTCAAAGATTCATGCGCCGACGAAAATATACTAGGTACTCGGTGGATACTGGTCTCGATTTGGAAGAAGCTGTTCATTTTCCTACAGAGTTTCTAAACTCTTTGAACCCGTCTGGACTCCCTCCTCACAAAATGGTGTTGAAAGTAGGTTGTCCTGTTATTTTATTAAGAAACCTGAATCCACCTAAACTTTGCAATGGCACACGTTTGCTGATAAAATCACTGAAAACTTTCATAATAGAGTGCACAATACTCACAGGATGTGGTACCGGAGAAGATGTATTGATTCCCCGAATCCCTCTGATACCATCGGATTTACCCTTCCAATTTAAACGTTTACAGTTTCCGGTAAAGACATCTTTTGCAATGACCATTAATAAATCGCAAGGTCAAACCTTCAACGTTGCAGGCTTAGATTTGAGCGTTGACTGTTTTTCACATGGCCAACTGTATGTCGCTCTTTTAAGAGTAACCTCAAGAGAAAACATGTTTGTATTGTCTAATGACAAGAAAGCTGTGAACGTTGTGTATAAAGACATCCTGTAATATATTAATTGTTGTAAAAATAAAATAAATACCTAGGTAAAAATGTAAAAAGTAAATAAGTAAAAATGTGTAATGTAATAAAAATTTTATGAATTTAGATATTCCAAAGATAGCAGGAAATCTTCATAGTAAGTATAGGGAAAGAGGAATTGTTTTACTCCAAATTTAATGCGTGCAGGCCAAGGGCAGTAATGAATGAAACAAAAATACTGGATCGATTTTAATCATGTTTTCATTGAGTGACATAGGCATATTATATATTTTATGCCCGTGCAAAGTCGGAGCGGGCCGCTATGTTTTTATTTATATACAACGTTCATAGTTTTTCTGTAGTGTATTTAATTTAGTATCAGCATTGCACCCGTGCGAAGCCGGGGCGGGTCGCTAGTAATAAAATAAAATTAAATTAAAATACGTCAGAAATGGCTAAAAGCGATCTGAAATAGGAAAAATTTACAAAATGTCATAAAATGTATGTGCATACATAATTTTTGTATTATGTGCATTATCGCGAAAAAGGTTTTGTACACCTGTCCGAACAAAATTCATAATAACAATAAGTGCTACTTATTGTTATTATGAATTAATATTTTTTATTAACTATTATGAACTAATAAATTCATCTACCACTCTCTATGTATCTCATTACGAGTATTTGTACGAGTAGATAAAATCCCACCAAAAACATTTTCATGTAAAATGTTGTCAAGACGAGTCTACACAGCTTACCCTGTGAAAAAGTTATCAGATATCGTATAAAGCCAAGCTCTACACTACACCTTAATCAAAATCTATCAAAAAGTGGTTAGATCTCATGTAGACCGAAAATTCTTGATCTATGCGCCCTTACTTCACCAGGCTTAACTTCACTTACGCTACATTGCAGTTAAAACGTGATGCTACTACCTTCTGCTACCTGCTACCCTCAAATCTACCCGCAGACTTGTTTTTTCGCATCTACCCTCAAATTTGTTTTTTTTTGCATCTACCCTCAAATTTGTTTTTTTTGCGTCTACCCTCTAATTGTTTTTTTAGCGTCTACCCTCAAATTTGTTTTTTTTGCGTCTACCCTCAAATTTGTTTTTTTTTGCATCTACCCTCAAATTTGTTTTTTTGCATCTACTCTCAAATTTGTTTTTTTTGCATCTACCCTCAAATTTGTTTTTTTTTTGCGTCTACCCTCAAATTTGTTTTTTTTTTTGCGTCTACCCTCTAATTGGTTTTTTTAGCGTCTACCCTCAAATTTGTTTTTTTGCGTCTACCCTCAAATTTGTTTTTTTTTGCATCTACCCTCAAATTTGTTTTTTTTTGCATCTACCCTCAAATTTGTTTTTTTTTGCGTCTACCCTCAAATTTGTTTTTTTTTTGCGTCTGCCCTCAAATTTGTTTTTTTTGCATCTACCCTCAAATTTGTTTTTTTTTTGCGTCTACCCTCAAATTTGTTTTTTTTGCGTCTACCCTCAAATTTGTTTTTTTTTGCGTCTACCCTCAAATTTGTTTTTTTTGCATCTACCCTCAAATTTGTTTTTTTTGCGTCTACCCTCTAATTGTTTTTTTAGCGTCTACCCTCAAATTTGTTTTTTTTGCGTCTACCCTCAAATTTGTTTTTTTTTGCATCTACCCTCAAATTTGTTTTTTTGCATCTACTCTCAAATTTGTTTTTTTTGCATCTACCCTCAAATTTGTTTTTTTTTGCGTCTACCCTCTAATTGTTTTTTTAGCGTCTACCCTCAAATTTGTTTTTTTTGCGTCTACCCTCAAATTTGTTTTTTTTTGCATCTACCCTCAAATTTGTTTTTTTGCATCTACTCTCAAATTTGTTTTTTTTTGCATCTACCCTCAAATTTGTTTTTTTTTTGCGTCTACCCTCTAATTGGTTTTTTTAGCGTCTACCCTCAAATTTGTTTTTTTGCGTCTACCCTCAAATTTGTTTTTTTTTGCATCTACCCTCAAATTTGTTTTTTTTTGCATCTACCCTCAAATTTGTTTTTTTTTGCGTCTACCCTCAAATTTGTTTTTTTTTTGCGTCTGCCCTCAAATTGGTTTTTTTTGCGTCTACCCTCAAATTTGTTTTTTTGCATCTACCCTCATACTAGATCTTTTGCTTCTACCCTCAAACTTGATCTTTTGCATCTACCTCAAACTTATTCTTTTGCATTTTGTATCTTTCGTTCGCCACTTCCGGTTAGAGCGCCGACGCTTACCACTGATACATAAGCCCTTAATTAATTATATTATCATCATCAATCGACTTCGATCTTGGTGACCGATTTCGTTGAAGCCAGATGCAGGAGTAATTTTAATAGTGCCCAAGTGTGTGCGCAATGCACAAAGACGCTCTCTTTTCCTTGTACTTTCGTAATCTTACTCCCGACACAATCGAGAATCGAATGAGTTCGATTGGTATTTTATTTTGTAGATTACTTTGAAACTAATCAGGATAAAGAAAATTGTTAGATCGTAACTTTTTGTACTCTCGGCCATCGGACTCAGAATGAAATTTTTCAAATAAATGTCTCGTCCATATTTCTTTATTATATTATATAAATTTTAAAATATACATTATTTTATTGCTGGAGTGAAACTTCTTATTTGGATATCTTAGGATGCCACTAGTATAAATTCAACACTAATATTCGAGAATTTGAGAATTACTTATATATACGAGGGAGATTGCTTTTAATAAAGCATGTTGATGCTTATTAAAATATCGTGATGTAGACGCCGGTCACCGCCATCTGTTGGTCACTAGAAGTACTAATTCTTGTACGGCTCTTATAAACTTATGCTAAGTGCATACACCTAAGTGCAACTTACCATTTTTGAAGGAAAAAAATGTGCTTATTTTTATTTTTGAAAAATAGCTTTAAGGTTTTCTTTTGATTATGTCCATCTTTAAACATGACGTGACGTGTTAAAAATCATATTATTATTATGTTAATAGTCATAAGATTAAATACTAAAATTATTTATACATTGATCGTGTAATATTTTCATTTATTGTTATCATTATAACGTTACCGACTGTTAAATGTGTTGATAAATGTGTGTTTAGATGTTTCACAGTTCTAAACATAGATTGCGCTGTTAGCTATCTGCATCGCGCTATCGAAGTGTCGAACGGTTTTTACATAAGATTTTATGAAAATTTAACATTGGTATATAAGGTTCCAATTCTCCCTCTATAAACAATATTATGTTAATATAACATCAGCCGGAGCTTATGCCGGACCGATTGAAGTGATCGCCGTAATATCTTGTTTATATATTCTGACTACAATTTACTACTTGCTGCCTGTTAATTCTTACCTAAATTTTACTTACCAAATAAATAATACTAAAATTTCAATAAGTGGATAAAAAACTAATTTTCTCATAGATATATTTTTCATTTACAAAAAGTCGGTCACTGATTAATAATCGGAATAAAATAGAGCATACAGTCGCTATAGAGCAAATAAATAAAGTCGGATAGAAATAATATGGAGCAAAAATCTGTCCGATAAATAATCGGTTCTACAAAAAGTAGGTAGGTCTTATTTTTTTATGTACGTGTATAATATAATATTTCTTTTATGTATTAAAGATCATATCCGTATAATAAACCTATTAAACATCCATTTTGTATCGTCCACCATATTGGATTCAAAATGGTGGCATTTATATTTTAATAATTTTTTTGTTGGTTTTGTAGCAATAACAGCTTACATAAATAATATCAGCTTACTAGGACGTCAGGAAGTAGCTTATGAATTTTGATGATCTATAAATGAGTCAGTGACGAAATCTGGGTTTTTAGACATTGATAAAATCTAAAGTATTATAGCTACAACATTCAAACTTTGTATGTTTCATGTTTTTACTGGTGTCATTATATGTTGAAATTTTCAACTATGTAACACCATCCAAAGCAAAGTTATGAGAGCTCAAAAAAACGACGACACCTTTCGAGAAAAGGTAGGTAGTGCCCTTGCGCTTCGCTTGGCTCGTCTTGACGGGGGCACTCCCGTGCCCCCAGATATAAGATGATGAACTATAATTTTGGGATAGGATTATAGGACCTTGACTGATTCTAGAAATGAATTTTTTTCATTATTTATTTTTTTGAAAAAAAAAATTTTTTTTGCAATTTATTATTTTAGTCGCAAGGCTGAACTGTTTGGAAAAACGTTCTGCATTCTTAAATCTTATAATTTTTGCCCTAGTACGTAATGAACATCTTACGCGTGCTATTGACCTCTCAGCGTAATCAGCTGATCGCTGTGTTGTGCACGTTGTACATTGCCTATTGAAAATTTTAAAATTTTTAAAACAGTGGATTAAAATCAAATGACTAGTACCAATGGATATATCTCTTGCCTGGTTATTACCCCACGAAGTTATAGTGACTGCTCTTTTTACACCCTGTATAATATTAGTTTAAACTATTTACTTAAAGTTTGAACCGATTACTTTTTTTAATAAGATCTTTGTGTCATTGTAAAATTTATTTTAAAAAGAGTTAGTAAATTTATTATTTAAGGCGAGGAATAACCGCAACTATGGCGCTAGTTGCGGATATTCCTCGCCTTAAATAGATAAAATGCTTTGGGAAGTAGGGGTTGCACTGCGGCTGTGAGGTTATATTGGGTACCTGGGTACCTTGTTACTTAAGCAAACATAATATGAGTTCTGTTATCATATCGCATATTATTTTCGAAATAGTTGTTGTATGTGGCAAAAAATATGCTTACTTACTAACAAAATCACTATTTTTTGCACAATAGATGGCAACCGTTAGTCCATCTATTTTGGGTAAATTATCTGATTGCCCTTTTTCATATCATTCAACCATGTTGAAATAAAATAACAAATGAAATAAAGCAACAATTTACTGCGAAGCGTTAAGTTATGTCTCCGGACGTATATACGGCGCGCGCGGGCGGCAGGAGCTGTACGACCTGTGACGTCACACTAACACTGCGCCAACGCGCGACAATTTTAAATTATCGAGATTTTTAAATGTCTATAAAATCTAAACTAATTGTTATTTTGGCATGAAACAAAAAGTAGTGTATTTATATTCATATAGGCTTTACTGTGTCAATTTCGCATACCCAGTAACATTCTCCATTGTATATTGGAGATCACTATTTAACTATTAGTAGGAATAACCTATAAATAAAAACACTCGATTTTCGTAAATATTAGCTGTTGACCCTTGTTTCTTTGGGGACTATATAGGATGAGCCCTTCCTTTTCCAATCATTCGAAAAAAACCTTTTTATATTACTTTTTTTTTATTCGGAAAACGAAACGGTAAATTAAATATTAATATGAGTACTGTACATAGTAAAAATTATACACACTTACGTCGTTTTCGCATAAGGAACGTCCCTTTTGAATGTAACCTAATCCTAAACACACCTAAAAAACACCGAAATTTTTGATCTTTTCAACAGTTTCACCGGAATATTAAAGGATCAAACTATATTATCTAATGTATTTTATAACAATTAAACAATAATTAATGTATTTAAGTGAAAAACTTTCACAGTAAAAATTCACAATTTTGATACCGCCGACTACAGAATTATTCGAAATTTGAATTCATAATCGCAAATAATTATTACTTACTAGTCTATGGTTGTCATAGACGGGTTTGTTTACTCTTGGGTTATAAATAAACGGGTAGCACTAAAATATTGTCTTTAAGAGTAGCAAATGACATGATAGCAAAATTAAAATTGGAATCGGATTTTAATTAAATTTGGTTTCACCAGTAAGTCCTCAGCCTCGAATTTTGCGGGCAGCGGGGCGGGAGCGGCAGGATCTTTTGCTTAAAATCAAATGGAACGGTTCTCGAAAACAGCGGCGCGGGAGCGAGTACCGTTCCCGCGCCGCCGGCTGAGGCCTTAAGGGTAGGTCATTTTCGTCCTTATTACTTATTTTATGAAATGGACTCGCCTTACAGAAGAAAGTAATACTGTATCAACCCT
Organism: Celastrina argiolus; assembly: GCA_905187575.2. NCBI lineage: Eukaryota > Metazoa > Arthropoda > Insecta > Lepidoptera > Lycaenidae > Celastrina > Celastrina argiolus. The sequence goes on from LR994596.1 coordinate 13,370,752, forward strand.
TATGTGACAGCCTTAGCCTTAGCAGACAAGAAGATATAACGATGTGCTTTTGGCATCGAAAAGTGGAAAATAATAAATCCAGTTTAAAATTATATACATGTATTCTATTTAAGGCTAAAGAAAATATCAGCCTCTTTAAATAGAACAATATACAGAGAATTGACAAAATAAATAGAACTAACCGACAACGGTAAGTATTTTACTCAAGATCTGTTTCAAGTCAGATATACATTGTATGTTTGTCTCTTTCTCATTACGTAATAAGAAGAGTACAAATTATTGTGGAACATTTCCGTTTTAATAACTATTTTTTATAACAATATTTGCTAGCTACGATTACGCCATCATATTATAAAATGGATCATCATTATTAAACTATTAAATTCTTATCATCTCAGTCTGTACATGAGACTGATGAAATAATGATATTTTTACTGTCATTTAGTGACTGTGCAAAGAAGATATAATTTTAGAAGATTTGAAATATTATTACCATTCATAAAAATACAATTTATTGCTTTTATTTTTTTGATATTTTAACATTTAGTTTAGTAAAATACATTATCGTTATTGGTTTTACACAACAGGTATTCAAATATTGCTTAACGGTTCATTTACAATAAAACACTTTACAACACGTTTACATAAAGAAAGGGTAAAATCAACCATAGACACAACACCACTGAATACTAGGTTTTTTTGCCCCTCGGACTCGTCGGGAATCGAACCTGCGACCTCCGGCTTGTTAAACATATATTTATTTAGTTTTAGTCCCTCTCTTTATTAAAACGCGTTATAATTAGTAACCAATCTGGTAACGAGAATTATTGACTTTTACTTATATCTACTACAATTATTGTCAATACAAATTTACGAAAACTAAAAAAAAAATATTGCGTTTTGTAACAAAATATTTTTCCTTATGGCAATATTCAAATAAGAACAATAATTTACAGTATGCACATTTTGAAATAATCATTCATTGCAGGAGAGATTTTTACCCAAAAATAATAACATTTGTGATTTGACCAATTTTTACAATAAATCTAATTTATGAACATAACCTTTAGAAACGAAAATGAAACTATACATATTTGGCCACATTATAACTAAGTATAAAATGTACATATTTATTAATACAGTGTACCAGGCTGCTTTTTATGATTCGTTTTAACTTTTTCATGAAATATAACAATTTAATATTGAAGCTATACTATTTCTATTAATAACTAAATATAACAATAAATAAAAATGCATACTGAGGTGTTGTGAAGATTTGAGAGAATATTTTAGTATTCAAACACCAAACTTGATTTCTTATAATATGTAATTATTTAAATTTGCCTATTGTGGTCTGAAGTACTATTTGTACTTCAATTGTACATCAACAAAAAAATATTATTGTACTTTCTGAATGTAGAATGACCGCCATAAAAATAGTATTTTCTACGAAAGAAAAGAGAAACATTTGAAGCAAAATAGTTTTTAACCTATTGGAGAGATAAAAAAACGTTTCGTTTCACTTTTAAAAATGAAGAACTTTACTTACCTATGTTACATACTTTAATTCCTTTTTTAAACGTACAAATAAAGATAATAAAAATATAGATTATACTTATTTTAATGTTTTTCTATAATCTATATTATGAATATTAGGGTTCAAAAAAAAAAAGAAATTAAAGTACTATGTAAAGGACAATGCCGATTTTTCTATGAGAGTTGGGCTATTGTTGCGTCTTAACCAAATTAACTGTAAAACATTGAAAATGTACTCAGGACTCATATTTAAAAAAATCACTTAGATATTCGATGGGAGTTTTGAGAAATCTGAATTTAAAATGTTCCGAATTTTGAGGTTAAGTTATGCATTCAAAAGTGTAAAATATAGTATCAAAAGTAATTTGCAATATCTAACGACATACACTTATAGTAAATTAATCAACGGAGGATTGCACGACTCAACGTTGAAGTAAGACTTTTAATACACTTTGTTGGAACACTTTGAATAATAATTAAAGAAAACACTTCTTTCACACACACTATCAAAAAGTCAAATTCATTATTCACGTCACACAAATGTCAATAGTACCATATGGTTAATACAAAATGGTGGTTCCGCTAATTTCTAATTCAATATGGTTACTTTTTTTTTATAACTTTTAAACCCCCATTCGCTTACAACTAAAATTAATATACATAACATAATATTTCAAAAGACGAATATTTATATATAAATGGTTAAGACGCAAGAGTGACGCAAAATAGCCCAGTTTTCGGCATTCTCCTTTATACCGTTGTTTACTTTTAAAAGTGAAACGAAACGTTTTTTATCTGTCAAATAGGATCTCAAGTAGAGATTTCGAGAGTTTTATTAATACGGGCCTTAGTCTGCCATTTTTTCTATTCTTCTACAGAATAGACAATTTCAATGGCAGCCACACTACATCTCCTGTAGATATCAATCGGCACAGTTAGTTAGAGAGACGAAATAGAAAACAATATTATCCTATTACATTACTAGTTTAGGGATTTACTTATTTTTAACTATCACTTAAAACAAGGTGGTAATTACAGTTTCAACAGCCGTACCATGTTATGTGAAAAAAAAGTATGACGAGGATTATTGTAAAATACTGTACTGTTGCCATTAAAAAAACAGAAAATTCTAACGTAGTACAAAAAATACCAAATACAAATTACACTGAAAGTTTGACTTAAACGTGCAATTAAATAAATGGCAGTGTTTGTTTTTACATCTTAATATAAAAATATGTACTGCTTTTCATTTTATACATCGGTAAAAACTTTTCGCCGTATTATTTTATGATATTTAGCTATTTTACTGACCGTCACGGCAAGTTCATATTTACAGAAAGTGCAATCAAAATTCATTTTGTAGTTTACAGCTAAGCTGAGAGATGGCGTTTTCTTAAATCGTTATAGGAACTGGTAGTACGAAATAATAGCAGAAAATAAATAAAATAAAGAAATCCTTACAAAGAATGATCTCTTTGTATCTCCAAAAACTTTACGTTGTATTTAGAAATTACCTTTTTATTATTTAACAATTGAGAATCGGGCCAACCATACTTTTTAATGAGAAATATATTGAACGTTTCAAAACTTTCAAACAGACCTTTAATTATTGAGATAAGCAGTATTAGGCACTGTAATATTTTTCAACCTAAACAAAACTAGCTTTCACCCGCGACTCCGCTCGTAAAAAAGTAGCCTGTATTAATCCAGGGTACCAAATTATCAAAATTGCTGCAGTTGTGTGTGAATTAAGAAGTAACAAACGTACAACTTTCACCTATATGTAAAAAGAACAGTCACTATAATTTTGAGATACGATTATACTACCTTTCCTCATTTTGGAAATGTATTTTATTTTTTATTTTCTTGTCAAAAACTAAAAAAAAATATTTTTACTTTTAAGATTTCTTATTTTTTTCCAACAAAAGAAATACATTTCTAGAATGAGAAAAGGTAGTATTTTACACACCCGTTATTTTCACCCTATTACTAATAAAAAATTTACACACTGGATAAGCTATAAAGTTACTTTACTAATCTATCAGACAAGGAGAAAACATTTTATAGCTAGACAAGTGTCTAAATATTTTTTGGCGCCATCCATAAATTCCTTCAGTTTATGGCGTCACATTTTATTTATAGACCAGGGTCGTTCATTTTTTAAATAAAAAAAATAATAGTAGGACGAAACCCGTTAAAAACGGACAAGAATATAACAAAAATTAAAGAAAAAATAATTTACGGGCGATCTGAGGTACGGAAGTGGAATGGGGGTGAGTTTTAAGGGTAAAAAGGGTATCCTATAGTTAAATACTAATAGAAAAGTAAGTTTCTGAATGCTGTCTTGTTAAATCATTTCTAGATGTAATATGTACGAGACATGAAAGTCTTATTAAAGCTGTGACAAGGACATGGTAAGGGCAAAAACCATATTACATTAGTGTGACGAAATTTATTGATAGCCCTTTAAAGGACAAGAACGGGTTAGGGGTGAAAAAAAATAAACTCATGTGGCGTTTAGCCCCAGCCCCAAACAAGGACGAGAGAGGGAGCAAAAACATTAAATTCATGTGACATAATTTATAGATGGCTCCTTATTAGGACGGGGGAGGGTCCAAAAAATTTAATTGGTGTGACGTAATCTATGAATGGCCCTTTAATAGTACAAGGATGGCTGAGGGGTAAAAATCATGAAACTCGTGTAACGCACATAATTGCCCCTTATTAGGACGGGAGGAAGGGACAAAGCCTTCAAATTCGTGGGACGTAATTTATGGGTGGCCCCGGAGACCGTCCATAAATGACGTCACGCGAATTAATGGTTCTTGGATCCTTCCCCTCCTTGTCAATTAAACATTTATTTTTGCATTTCTATTGATAAAATACTCTAGTCGTTTTTTTGAGATGTGTCGTCACGATCTATAGGTACCCTGTCACACTTTACACTTCGTCGACCCACGTCCTCCACTTAACGTGTGACGTAATTTATGGACAGTCCCTAATATTAAGGGGGTCGGTGCGACAGTTCCAGAACATTCGGCGTGTACTACCGCAGCTTCGCCTGCCTCTGTTGCCACACCACGTACTTAGCGCACGCCGTGTCGATCATTTGGTTCATGTGTTTGGTCAACGTCGTCGCTAATGGCGACAGGTCTCGGAGCATTTTTTCCTGCAACAAAATTTGCCATTGTTCAAGTGTTAAAAATAATATAACAAAACATTAAATAAACATAAGTAAAACCAACATCGTAAACTAAAAAAAACAAAAATAATTAAAAAAAAAACAAAAATAATTTAAAAAAAACTATACACGGTGTAAAAAGAGCAGTCACTATAACTTTGGGATATGATTAAAGGACCTTTTCTCATTCTAGAAATGAAATTTTTTCATTATTTAAATTTTGAAAAAAAAAAATTTTTTTTTGGAATTTATTATTTTTGCCCTAGTACGTAATGAACGTCTTACGCGTGCTATTGACCTCTCAGCGTAATCAGCTGATCGCTGTGTTGTGCACGTTGTACATTGCCTATTGAAATTTTTTTAATTTTTAAAACAGTGGATTAAAAGCAGATGACTAGTACCAATGGGATATATCTCTTGCCTGGTTATAATCCCACGAAGTTATAGTGACTGCTCTTTTTACACCCTGTATAAGCAATAAAATAACTTTAAAAACTACATATAAAAAATAACCCCAACATCGTCCCCATCAGGCAGGCACTTTTTTGTGGTATATTTAAAGTTTTGTGAAAGTAACCTTACATTACGGTTACGGTTCCCTCAATAGAGTTTTGTTTTTTTATTTAGTGATATAAACACCTGCACTGCGGGCTTACTCCCGACACAATCGAGAATCGAATCAGTTCGATCTCATCGGCTTTTGGTGTTTTATTTGGTGGATTACTTTGAAACTAAACAGGATTAAGAAAATGTTAGGTCGTAACTTTTTGTACTCCCGACCATATTAATCGACCTAGAATCAAAATAAATAAAAGACAATTTATTCGGGAGTATTCGGCACAATAGAATCTGAATCAAAATCGAATCAGTTTAGAGAGTAAGGCCCCTGATGGCACTCCATTTTTTTTGTTACAGCAACACTAAAACCAGGGTCTTTAAGATTTCAAATAGTTTCTTTTCAGATCCTATGGAAGTGCTATGGAAATGGAGTTTTTTTTTTATGAAAATGAAAAATCTTTTATTTCCAAATAGGTTAGTTAGTGTTACTAACACTTTTAGAATTGTCCTACATGATGACCTACCACCGGTTCGGGGACTAACCCGGCGAGAAGAACCGGCGTAAGAAACTCGCTCGGGGCCACCTTTTAGCAAAAAGATGGGAAAATTGTTCTTTTTTAAAAAATATATATATAACATTGTTATATTATTATTTATTAATATCTTCTTCTCCATACCGCTCACCTCAAACGGCCTGAGCCTCACGTTCCTAAACCTCAACAGGGCTTCGTAGAACTTCTCCGCACGCAGCACCGCCCCCTCGGGCTCCGGCGCGCCGGGCTGCGGGAAGCACCGCCACAGCTCCCGCAGGACTTCGCCCCCCGAGAGGTAGATGCGCTGCAGCTCGCTCTTCACGTCCGGCGGTATTAGTTCTGGTTAAAAAAGCGAATATAAATCATTATTTTTAACTCGCCTCGTTCTAATATTGCTAAGTCTAAGGAATTGTTTCTAATATTTTTTTTCTGGTATCTGCAATCTGAAGATAACTATAAGCAGGTGAGATGTATGAAGTCATGACAATGACACCCGGTTTCTGAAAGGCTGATCAAATTGATCAAATCAGCTAATCTGAACGCTGCTGAACATCACTTCGCAGTCACTGTTTTCACCAATGAGCGTTCGGATTAGCTGATTTGATCAATTGATCAATTTGATCAGCCTTTCAGAAACCGGGCGTTAGAGTGCTTTCACCATCGTGCATAGCTACTAATTAATTTAATTAATATTATTTTGTTTTAGAGGATATCCTTCCTCTTCAGTCGCTTGCTATATATAGTTGGTTAGGCAGGTTGCCAGTACATTTGGGTGAATGAAGAATAATATATTATACTGTTGACAAATTAAAGCCTTAGAATCCGCAGCACGTTATATAAAACATTGTTATCTCCATATTGGCTTCTTGAAATCATAGGCCTTTTGAAAAATAACTGGGCCACATAAAAAAAAAATGCACCTCAAGGACGAGATGGCGGCAATGTACAAAATGGCGACCGTTCACAAGATGGCGGTCATATTTAAGATGGGCGTCGTGCACAAAACTTCAATCGTGTACAAAATGGCGACCGTGCACAAGATGGCGGACGATACTCACGTGCCATGCTCGCGGCGTGGTGGTGCCGCATGAGCGCGCCGCCCGGGCTGAGCTCACCCAGCGCCGCCACCGACGCCGCCGCGCTCACCCGCGCCGGCCGCGCGCACTGTTGCCCGCCGCTCCACGCCTACACAAAATGGCGGATGTCAACAAAATGGCCATGTCAAGTTATTCAAAGAAAACTTTTATATTACATATTATAAAACAATGCCTCCACGGCGTCTGTCAATTGGTCTGTTTGCGATAAACCGCTCCACGCCTACACAAAATGGCGGATCCCACCGACAAACTAATACGCAGTTTGGTGGGCTGCATGATTTAAACAAAAAAAAAAGGATGTCAATAAAATGGCCATGTAAAGTTATTCAAATATAACTTGCATCCTTACATATTATAAAACAAAGCCTCCCCTTCAAAGCTTCTGTCTTCGGTCTTTTCGCGATAAACTCAAATACTATAGCACGCATCTTCATGCTGTTTTCGCTAATGGAGGTCTTAATGTAAATTTTGGACCCGTAAAGTGGCTCTGCTTTACGTCAAGGTACGAAGTACGCCGGGTAGCGTAAGTATATATAAAACCATTCAACTAACTAAAACATATAAATTAAAGGACAAACGACAAAAATACGGAAAATAGCGCTTGCAACCTGTCACTCTGCCCAGCTATTGCAAACTATTTACCACTCATTAATGAGCGTATAAAATCTGCGTAAAACACATCCAACGACCTTGCGAACTTTTGCATTCATAACACTAGGTTTTAACCGCGGCTCACCGGCGTGTTCAAAGTACCCAATATGATAATTATCAGGGATGTTAGGGAGCTCCGTATCCGTAACCGAAACAATCGGATATCCGACATAAAAAATTATCCGTAACGGAAACAATCGGATATCCGACATAAAAAATTATCCGTAACCGAAACAATCGGATATCCGACATAAAAAATTATCCGTAACCGAAACAATCGAATATCCGACATAAAAAATTATCCGTAACCGAAACAATCGGATATCCGACATAAAAAAATATCCGTAACCGAAACAATCGGATATCCGACATAAAAAATTATCCGTAACCGAAACAATCGGATATCCGACATAAAAAATTATCCGTAACCGAAACAATCGGATATCCGACATAAAAAATTATCCGTAACCGAAACAATCGGATATCCGACATAAAAAATTATCCGTAACCGAAACAATCGGATATCCGACATAAAAAATTATCCGTAACCGAAACAATCGGATATCCGACATAAAAAATTATCCGTAACCGAAATGAAAGTTTTGCTACTGTAAAAAGGTAACCAAAATTCTACATCCGTAACCGAAATTATCCGAAGCAAACGGATAATCCGAAATAATTTAACATCCATATCCGAAATTTCATATCCATTTATTTCATCTCTGATAATTATTTATGAAAATAAAGTAGCCTATGTTTCAATCTCTAACCTGACATATAGACACCAGCGCCGACAGAGGCGGTGGGATGTTCGTGCTTGTACTGGTTTGGCTGACCTGCGACGCTGGACCCATTAGATACCTCTCTACCTGCAACCAAAATTATTATTGTAATTATTCCACATATAGAAATACTTCCTACTCCTCCTTTTTTTCTTCTGATTAATTTCGTTGTGGGTCCCAAGACAGCTTGTCCCTCGGGCACCCCTGAGACCATATCAAAGGGTTTGTCGTGGTTGGTTACCGCTGTCGATCCTGGCCTACAGGAGTTGCAGTGGTGGGAATGTGAGGTGGGCCAATGCCCGTAAAAAAAAATTATTCCACATACTGACACGCTAAATAAAGTGAGGATGTCACTGTTACTGCTTAGCGGACAAGGACGGCATGTGACTTGAGCGCCATTTAATTAAAGTATCGTTTCAGTGTTCAGCCAGTGCATTCTAATATGAACAGTACTTACTACATAAAAAAAATTAAAGATACTTAATTTTTTTAAATATAATATGAAAAAAACCAGCCACGTTCGAGTTCCGTACAAAACGCATAGAATTCCTTTTACGTATGGAGACTCAGTTAAAAAAATTTTTTTTTATTGTCATAGCTGCAACAGATCGAGGGACAGACAGTGAAGTGATAAGGTTCTCACCCTTTAGCTAATGGAACCCTTGAACAAATGGCCACAAGGTTCTACAACTACTTACAAAGTCAAAAGAACCACACCTTAGACAATTTCAAGTCCTGTTTGACATCAGTCTCCTTGTCATCCAGGTCCTCATAATGTATCTTGTCGAGTATCCTCTGCTTCTTATTGACTGGTTCCGCTTCATTCTCCTCTGCATGTCTCTTCTCCACACCGTTCGTGTCTTTAACACCGTTTTCTAATTTACTTTTGTTACTATTACTACTGGTGGAGGTTTTGTTTTGACTAGCTTTGAGCACCTGAAAACAATATTTTATGGTAAAAAATATTTCTCACGTCACCTTAAAAACACCATCCCATGGGAACGCAGTGCTTTTCGAGATAAATAAAATAGCCTATATTTTAGGCTGCATAGCCCTTTAGTATCAATATATTTCAAAGTAACATAATATTATTGTATGTACTTATAAACTAAACTTTATTTATTAGTACTTCATAAATCACTACACGTGATAAAAAGTAGCCTGTGTTTATCCATGGTGTCAGATTGCTGCATATCAAATTTTATCAAATATGCTCTAGCCCTTTGCACGTGAAGCAGTAATAACATACACACAAACATTGGCCTTTAAAATATTGGAGGGATTCATTGTTTTTGAACGATTAATAATATGACAAATCTTTAGTGATATACCATAATATGTATCACTAAAGATTTGATAGTATTTTATAAAACTTTTATACTATACACATATTTAAGATTTTTAGTAATTTAATACACAAATTTAATACACATCCATAACCCAGGAACATTGAAAACTTTTTGTTCCGTCAGCGGGATTCGAACCCGCAACCTCTAGCACCAATGGGCTGAACCACTGCGCTACGGAGGTCGTCAAAAATATATATATAATAAATACATTATTTTTTTGCGATTAAATTGATTAATATGATACTTTAACCAACGCATGGTTGACTTCATAATAAAAATAAGAGAGACAACCGAATGGCATATTTTGTCATTCGATTTTCTTTTGTTTTAAAGGTTTTCTATCGCATTAGTTGCGAATATCGTCGATTTACCTTCACGACCTCGTATCTATAAAACTACAACTTTTCAGTAGAGTAAAGGAAATTAATAATTTTAGACTTTATTTAAATGGGGTTCAGTTAAGTATTATCTAGCTTGTTTTAACATCTATACTAATATTATAAAGCAGAAGAGTTTGTTTGTTTGTTTAAACGCGCTAATCTCAGAAACTACTGGTCACTGGTTTTGTTGGATAGTCCATTTATAGAGGAAGGCTTTAGGCTATATAACATTACGCTGCGACCAATAGGAGCGAAGCGTCAGTGAGAAATGTTCAAAAACGGGGAAAATTATTCACATTTTGGGGACTTTCGTTGCGTGCGCTGCGTAAACGGTTAAATTCACCCAAAAACTCACAGCTAGTTAAGTATAAAAAAATTAAGTATTATATACTTTAGGTAAATACAAGCTAGATATTATCGAGAAAACATTGAATCTTTTAGATACCAGGTTGAGAAGGTAACGCGTCGATATGCTAGTTAATATCTGTTCACCATTGTGTGTTTACCATTATTGAGTGTTGGTTGAACCGTTTTATCATACTCCGGGGGATGGAGCACCCATCCTTCTCCTTTTCGGGTTCGTCTTCGGGCAATAGAGGAACTGATTCTGTCATATGCGGTAGGTCCACCTGGAAATAAATTAAATACAATATATCTCATCTCATTTTTTATTGGAAAAATTAAAATTAATTATAAATGAAAGTTGTAAGATATTTTAATTGTGCAAAATGTATTTACATACAAAATACAAAACGCCATAAGAGTTAATAAGGATAAATAAGATCGACGCGTAGGCGCCATTACGCTCACGTTGGCACTCTCAGCTCAGGCGGAACGTGACAGCGAGTCATGCTTTTTCTTGCGTGCAGCTGGCGTAATTTATAAGACATCACGTCAAAAAGTTTACTATATAAAATAGTTACACACTGTATAAGCTATGCAAAATTCTCTTTGTCTGATACCTTAAAATTAACAATTTCAAAACAGAGTTTTACTACTGGCATGCCCTACCATTTCATACAATCTATAATTAATACAAAAAATTGCAATAGATGTCACTACTATTAACGTTTGTAAATTATAAAATGTAAATATAACGAATTTAGTACAAATATTGACATTAAAATAAAGATAAGCATATTTTTAAGCATAACATCACATTAAGCTAAATTCAACTCCTTAATTAAGAAGAAGCTACCAAACAAAATTAATATTTTCCAATAGTGGCGCTAGATGGCGGTTTCCGGAATGTGTCTGGACTTCAACCTTTGCCAGTTGCATTGCCAGTATTTATAGGATGATACCATTTTCGAGCACTAGGTCGTGTCTCTGTTATATATCTACTTTGTGCTACTGTATATTTTCACTAATGAGGGGGTATAACTTACCGTTAAATCTAAAGTAGTATGCCTCATAGCAGAGGCGATGGCATGGTCGTCCATTTTCGCGCATTCACCAAACAAGTCTTTACTGGACGATGATGCTATACGATCCCTGTGCAAAATACAAAATGAAGCTGGTAGAATTATTAATAAATCTGAAGCCGACTTTAAAAAAAGCGGCCAACTGCGCGTAGGACTCGACCTAGGGCTTCATAGCAGCAAGGTTGTTTGTGAAATTAAATGTTTTTATTTATTTTTATATTTGAGTTGATTGACTGAAAGGTAAAATGCGGTTTACGATTTATAACATATTTAAAAAAATATTTAGATCTCGTTCAAATCAATTTTCGGTAGAAGTACATGCAACATCATATATTATTTTTACATCTATCACTTTATTTTAGAATTTCCAATTTTATTTTAAATTTTCCAATTTGGAAGCGTCTCTCGCGCAAGCTATTCAGTTTAGAAAAATATGATATTAGAAACCTCAATATCATTTTTAAAAAGCTATCCATAGATATACACACATATAAGTTTGATGAAAAAAATGAGTTTCAGTTATAAGTTTGGGTAACAGTTGCACTATGGGAACTCTGTCCTCCTTGTCTATACTAATATTATAAAGCGAAAGAGTTTGTTTGTTTGTTTAAACGCGCTAATCTCAGGAACTACTGGTCCAATTTGAAAAAATATTTTTTGTTGGATAGTCCATTTAAAGAGGAAGGCTTGAGGCTATATAACATTACGCTGCAACCAATAGGAGCGAAGCGTCAGTGGGAAATGTTGCAAAAACAGGGAGACTTTCGTTGCGTTGCTGCTTAAATGGTTTAAGTCGCTCAAGAACCACGCGAACGAAGTCGCGGGAACAGCTAGTAACTAATATTAACTTAGTAGTTCGAATTGATTTAAACATACATAAGCTAAAAGTATTGCTGATTTCAAAAAACCGTTTGCTAATTGCAGTATAATTTTAAGCAAAAAAATAAAAACCAAGTTCCAGAGTAAAAATGACTGCACAAAGCTTTCAAATAAAAGAGAATCATCAAAATGAGTACACCCGATCGAACCTTCGTTATTGTTTGTTAAAAAAAAAAAAAAAAACAAAGTAAAAGTACCTATGAAAATAATGTGATTGAAAAAACTTAGTCCAAAATTCTGCCTCCGTCATTTTGTTTGGTACGTAGTCTATGTGTTTCTTCCTGACAGCCGGGTACGTTTTGAATATCGCGTCTATGATGTCCTGAGTGAGGTTATACTTCAGTCCGTTACATCCGTCAGTCTGAGGCTGTATATCAGCTAGGAATGCGCCGGATACACCTAGAATAGGAAAAAAGAATACATTAAATGTGCAAATAGTTTATGATAGGTAGTGTTATGTAAAAACACCGTCACAATAGAAGTCGGTTTCACTAGCCCTGTGAAGTATCCATCCGCGGATATCCGAGGTAAAAAAAAAACCGTATCCGTATCCATTCTTTTCCCCGCTCTTTTTTAAATTTTTTTTTTATCTATTTTTTAACAGAGGCCGTCAACACTTGGGTGTTGATGCCAGCCTCATTCCCCGCTCTTTTATGGATCTTTTTCAGGTGATCATGTAGAATTATTAAATAAAAAAGTATAAAATTCAAATAAGATTATTTTTATTTTTTTAAATCAAATATTTGGCACCTTTATATTGCAAACATTTAGATAGATCTTTATAATGAAAGCAAGATAAAATATCACTTTTATAACAATGATGAAATAACTAAAACTTATTTTTTTTATAATATCGAATAAAAAGTAAAGATCCGTATCCGTATCCACGGATACACATTTTAACGATCCGGCACATCACTAGTTACAAGTACCAGACCATAGAAATTTATTTAATATTTAAGTATTTTTATTACAAATACATATTTAATATTATACATCTATCACCAAGATTAACGTTGAACACCTCCGTGGTCCAGAAACTTGTCCTCGACTCGGGGGTCGTGGTTCTATTCCCGCGTTGGAACAACAAAAAATGTTGTTTTCAAGTTTGGTTAGGAAAACGCAGGCTGATCACCTGATTGTCTGACAAGATGATCCATGCGTCGGATGGGCATGTAAAAAGTCGGTCCTGCGCCTGTTCTCCCGCCAGTCGTGTCGGTTATCCGTCCCACTGGGCTACGCGAGTGACGGAAGAGGCAGTGCTTCTGTGTATTGCGCACACTTGGGCACTATAAAATAACTCCTAGTTTCAATGGAACCGCCCACCGTCACCGAAATCGGTGTGGGAAGCATTATTATTAGAGATGTAACGGATATCCGGTAACTATCCGGTATCCGGCCTATCCGGCCTTGTTTTCACTATCCGGCCGGATACCGGATAGTAGTAAAGTATCCGGCCGGATACCGTATAGTAAAATTTTAAAAAATCTTATTAGTTTATAAAGGCAAATCATACTCCAATAGGTTGTGGACACCGTTTATTTTTATAATCGCACATCAAAAATGTTGTGTTGTGTTTTATAAACAAGTGGCAAATTGTGATGAATAAATACCAAATTTTACGCGATAACACTCGAACGCCCCCGAGTCGACCCGATCTCCGGTTACGTGCGACTCGAATGCGCCTGAATATTTCCGATCTCGTTCACCGCGCCAATATTCAAATCAAACTTATTATTATAACGGGTGTAAAAAGAGCAGTCACTATTAGTTTTTGACAAAAAAAATATAAAAAAAAATACATTTCCAAAATGAGGAAAGGTAGTATAATCGTGTCTCAAAGTTATAGTTGCTCTTTTTACACACTGTATATTATCTTAAGGCCGGATATCCGGCAGCCGGATATCCGGCGCTCCGGCCTAGTAGCTTGCCGAATATCCGGTATCCGGTATCCGGCCAACCTACTATCCGTTTCATCTCTAATTATTATCACCAAGATTTTATTATCTTGGCGGTGTTCGAACTCGCGATTGCCGGTCCTTTTTATTCTCATTTCCATATCCTAAAATATATAGTGTGTAAAAAGAACAGTTAAAAAGTCTCAAAGTTATAGTGAACTTTGAAATACGATTATACTACCTGTCCTCATTTTGGAAATGTATTTTTTTTTGTCAAAAACTAAAAAAATATATTTTTACTATTTGCTATTTCTTATTTTTTTATCGCATGAATAACGAAAAAGCTAAATTCTTTTTTTATATTTGTAAAAAAAATACATTTCTAGAATGAGAAAAGGTAGTATAATTATATCCCAAAGTTATAGTGATTGTTCCTTTTGCACCTGTTATATTAATTTTTTAATTTCACTCACCAGCTTCTTGTTTAACATTAGTTGATTCCGTGTAAAGTTTTAATGTTGGCGTATTCCAGTACTCTTCACTATTAATTACTTTTGTTATAACTAAATCTTCATACAAATGCTTTAAAACAGGATGTAGAGATAGTAACCTAAAACACAAAATCGATTTGCATATATTAATTTTATTTTATAGGACAACTAGAATTTGAGGAGATATACAAGATAAATTAGTTTTCTTCTCAATCTTCAAAATTACATAACTATTAAGGTGGTATACCTACTATGTATGTGCAATGTGCATACAAATAATTTTGTACAGTTATCATTTATTTACTATAGGTTTCAATTGCAAGGAAATAAGGTTTTATTAACAAAAAATTTCATAATTTTCTTAAAAAATATTGATTACTTGGATTTCATCTCCAGTTCCCCATCGATTTGTCTCTTGAACTTAGGCAGTAGGTTCTGAAGCAACATTTTGACCTGGTCTCGATCCTTGGACTGGGCTTCAGATCCCCCAGGACTGACAAAGTGGAAAGTCGAACAGGTACCATCATGAAGGACCACTTGTAATTGAATTTTAGGTTTTCCCGCTGGGGAGATTTTTTGAGCTGAAATAAATTAAGCCTTTATTCACTGACCCCGTTATAGTTTCGAACTAAACCTAGTAATATTATGGTACAAACAAAATTATCCCTATCAACCCGTTTTTCCAGTGGGTGTTGTAAACGGCAACAGAGGTAATATACAGGTGTGAACAGTGACTATAATTTTGAGATATGATTATACTACCTTTCCTCATTTTGGAAATGTTTTTTTTTGTCAAAAAGTTTAAAATTTACCATTTGTAATTTTTTTATTGAAAAAAAAAATATAAAATTCATTTCTAGAATGAGAAAAGGTAGCATAATCATATCCCAAAGTTATAGTAACTGTTCTTTTTACACCAGTTAGCCTCCGCCCAGAGCTGAATAGAGCTATATCTTATAACTGATAAAACATGCAATGGGAATAAAGTAGACTTTATAGGTGTGTTTAAATGACTACATAAATCATATACCACTGTCACAAATTAAGCTTTATTTACTAGGCAACAAGACACAGTTCCTTAGCAAATACCTAACCACACTTTGGTGATTGTTTGTGTTCATTGTTGTGGTCAATAGAGCTCAATTTGGTATAAATAAAAACAGGTGCGTGGCCTTTACACTCCTCAAACTAGGTCCTAAATATACATATAACTAAAGCCATATAAAAATTAGTGCATTACTATGAAAATAAAACAATTAATGTGGATTTAGCTAGTAGTATTACAGTTTGTAAAGATGAAAATGAAAACAAACAATTTTAAATAACATCTTACTGACATTATTTCTATGAAAATCAAAAAGGAAAAAAAAGGAATATAGAAGTTACATAGACATACAAATTATGAGAAGATAAGAATAAGAATAATTTATTGCATCATACAACTTCTGTTAACATTATTAATAATAAAAACAACACGAAAAAGATAAGATTATAACAGAAATACATAATATGGTTTTTAAAATTGGTTCCTGCACTAGGCTAGGCCTGTCCTGCAGATAACCAACTTTTTTTTTTATTTATGTTGCATAGTAAAATATTTTAAATAAATGAAGCTAAGTTACAACACTAGTATCCCAGTACCCATAAAGAAACCCACTATAACAAAATAAAAGATAAGTAAGAAACAGCTCAAATTTAAGTTAGTAAGACATATAATATAAGAAAAGATAAATTAAGCTAATTTACAACACTATGGTATCCCAGTAGCCATAAAAAAAGTATAATATATAAAAGGTGGACCAACTAACTGGAGGAGATGGCAAGTACCAGGACTGGGTGAGATTTCATAATAATAATTGTAATGCAAATGTAAAAAAGTTAGCTATAAATAATGTTGGTGTTCAACACTCCATGGTTCAGTGGTTAGATCTTGGTTCTCAACTCTGAAGTTATAGGATCAATTCCCATAATGGAACAACTAAAAATATTGTTTTTAAGCTTGGTTATGACAATACAGCCTGATCACCTGATTGACTGAAAAGAAAGATGATACATGCATTGGTTGGGCATGTAAAGTTTTGGATCTGCGCTTTATCGCTTGCCAGTTACTCCATTTGTTTATGTAGAGTTTAGAGTAAAGGAAGAGGGTGTCCTTTTGTATTGCGCACATTCTTGGGTTCTACAAAATTAACTCCTGCATAACTGGCCCGGATTCAACAACACACTGACACCAAAACAGGTGTATGTGCTATTATTATGTTTGGTATTCAATACATATTAGCACTTACTTTTAATATCAGCATATTTGTGTGAAACAGCCACAGTATCACGGTTTTGTAACATCCAGGCTAGCCTTTGGTTCATAACATACAATGTACCATCACCTTTTTTGTACCTCACATGGCCCACACTCAACAAAACGTCTTCTGAAGACGTTGTCATGTTGCAAAATTTCAATTTCTTTTATCGTATACAAAATTTATGACTGAAATATTCAACAAAAGTGACTTGTTTAGTTATTTGAGAAACTAGTGTGAATGACATGAATGAAACTCATTCAACTTTAGTTGTAACTCTGAAAAGACAATACTTTGCTATTTTTAACAAAATACAGAGAAGCTTTAAACATAAATCAGCTTATTCTTTATTATTTCTGTATTATTATTACAAAACTGGAATTACAAAAAGCACATCGTCAGGCAGACCAATTGCGGTTTCTCTTTAACTGACATGACGTTAAGATTTATGACATAACGTCAAAGTCGTTTACGCAATTTTTTTTGTACTCAAAGTAACGGTGAAAGCATATTAGAACGTAAAGTTTTAATAGATTAATATGTTAATTGTTATCAGAGTGAATAAATCATATTTCTTTGTCTTGTCCAATATCACCAATATCTTTATCTGAGAAGCAAGAACTTTAAACTCGTGACTTTACACATTTTGTAATCTTTTGTATTATCCTTGAAATTGATCTTTTTTTTACTATGATTAGATAAATTAGATAAACGAGAAGTGTAAAAATTTAACATCTGTCAGTAGTTCCACTATCAAAAATGGATCGAAAATTTCAAAATTTACAATGTTGTGCTAAAGAAACGACAGTGTGCGCTATGAATGATCTGAGCGTTCAGAGTAAAAGAAGCGTTTAAAGAAACACACTATATTATATCTAAAATGTAAATAAAATTATTGTAACATAAAGAAACACACTGTTTTCATTTTAATTATCGACTTGGATCCCTTGTGCTAGTGAGTTGTGCACATCGTAGCACTCAGCACTTTTTAATATGCTCGACTATATGAAGCGGTGCTATCAATATTGAGCATTTTAAAGCATAATTCTCTTTAGAGCTGTAATTGAAAAAACTGCAATAACCAATAACGCTATTCGTCTTTGAATAGAATTTGATTCAGTATTAAACATAGTATCAAAATAAAATAAAAATGAACGCACATTTAGCACATATTTTTTTTTTGTGAACGCAATTCTAATAGACCGCCATTTTATTTTTTTGTTGGTGGCAACATCGGACATTGACAATCCAAAATGCAATCATGGCGCACGGGGCACTGTGTTTGTAGAATGCTGAGAAGTTTTTACGTAAACACTTCGTTGTTTTGCATTGAAATTGTTAAATGTCTTACAACAACATATTCATAATTTTTAACAACAATAGTTATGTATACATGTGTGACCCAAATACGAAGTTTCCACTTGTTCGCAATATCGTCTCTGTACTATTAGACACTTGCAGGTATGAAAATCATGAGATTTGCTGTTTTAGCTTTTGTATCGTATTTACACTGTACTAGTTGTTATACGATCATGTATTGCGTGGTCAGCAAATTCTAGAGGTTATATTTAAACATGGTTATACCCGTTTGTTATTGATATATACGTTTGTTCCAGATAAGTTTCTTGGTGTCATAATGTCAGAGGCGTACGCCCGTGAGATACTGCGAAGGAATGTTGCGCAAATTTGCCAAACGATAGGATGGAACGGCATAAACTCAACTCCACTTGACATTCTAGTACATGTATTAGAAAAATATATTTGCAGTTTGGGGACACAGGCCCATGGATATGCTGAACAATTTAACAGAACTGAACCAAATTTACATGACTTAGGGTTAGTGTTTCGCGATCTTCACATCGAATTGCCTGATCTCACTGAGTACAGTCAGTCTGTGCCTCCAGTACCACCACCTGTCAAAACTGAAAGGTTTCCCAAATACAAAGAATCTAATCTGAACTTTCTCAAACCAGGCAGTCATGAAGTTGTCACAAGACCTATGCATGTTCATGAACATCTTCCTCCCATGTTTCCTGAAAAGGAAAGAGACACCCCGCTTGTTGCAGGTACAGTTGAAATCAGACAAAATGGAATTGACAGCGGTGAGAACAATATTAGTTGTACAAGTCCTGAAATATCAGTCACGGACAGCCCTGAAAAACCAAAAGACATTTTCAAACGACCCACTGATCCCGTGTCTTTGCCAAATAGCAAGAGGCCAAGGTTACGAATAGACGAAGAGGAGAGGACTAGAGAAATAAGTAGTGTCATGATGACAATGTCTGGTTTCTTATCACCTGCACGGGAAGGTAAATTGCCTGAAGCCAAGGCTCCTACCATCATATCCGAAAAGCACCATGATAGACATAAGGTAAATTCACATTCTAATGCTATGAAAGTACCCCTAGTAGATAAAAGTGACAAGAAATCTAAGAAAAATAAGTTATTAAATGGTAAAGTGACAAAGAGTAAAAGGAAAGATAAGAGTCACAAAGGCGAGAGTAGTAAATCTAAAGATAATAAATTGGACAGGTATCCTCCTGGATACCCTCTTAAAAATAAAGATGTACATCCAACACATCATAATCATATAACAATGCCAGCGCCACGAGTGCCTCCAACAAAGTCTATGCCTCCTCCGCCAATACCTTCTATGTCTATTATACCAGAACCTCTAAAGCCTGTGATCAAACAAGAACCAATGGAAGACCTGCGTCATGTATCAAAAATCTCAAAATTAGCGGAAGATGCTATCCCAGTGCCAAGGAAAATACCTAAATCAAAATCTCCCTTGGTATCAAATCCACTTACAATACATAAAACTTTATCTCAACATCCAATATTACCTGAAGTGGCAATAAAAAAAGAGGTTTTAGAGGAGGAGGAAAAATTGGCATCTCAGCCAGATAGATCAAAAATCAATATATTTAAAAGAATATCGAACAAATCAAAAGAAGATAAAAGTACTACAGAACCTATTTCAGATAAATCACAGTCTGAATCTATGATTTCGAAGGTTCATAATTCTACAGTTGAACCACAAGACAATCAAAGATTAAAAACAGCGGAACCAATAATGAACAACAACAATAGTCCTGTAGATTTATCCAAAGAAATAGACATTAGAGCCCATGAAGTGATTGACATTGACGATGATTCATTAGATATGCATCCAGTTCCACCAAGACCTTCTCCAGCCGAATTAAAACCTGGATTAACAATAAACAAATCTTTGCAATTGCCTTTTTCCAAAGATGTAGCTAGTGTCAGTCCAAAAATTAAAAAGGAAAAGAAACATAAAGAGAAGAAAGATAAAACAGCTAAATTAGAAGCTAAATTGAAAAAACAACAACAACAGCTGGCATATGAGATGGTTATGTCTGATAAAAAGAAATCTAAATTAGCAAATGAGAAGGTACCAAAACAAGGAAGACCAAGAAATGAATCAAAAATGCCACAAATGCCTCCTGGTTTTCCATTTTTCCCTGGAATGCCTTCTGGGAGAGGATTAATGCCTGGTCCTGGATTAACTCCTGGGCTCATTCCTGGAAATGACTTCCTAGCCAACTTAACCAACAATCCTGCATTAAGAGGTTTGACACCACATAATTTATTAAATCCTTTTGCGTTAGGTGCATCTGGTCCAGGTCTTATACCGGGACCAAGTTTTTTACCAGGTATTCCCAATCATCTTATGTCTATGGGTAATTTTCCTCATTCATCTCGTTCATCATCTGAAAAAATATCACCAATGTTTCGTCGCCCTAGTTTAGAAGTAATACCTGTTGATAATAAAGAGGATAGGGGTATACATAAGCCAACTATAATGAATAGGGATAGAGACAGACATGATAAGCACAAATCTGCAACCATTCCAAATATTTTACAAAAACAAAAGTCAAAGTCAGGTAAGGACCATAAATCTGTATATAAAATGCCTCCAGTGCAACCTGATATTACTATAGAATTAAATCCTCCTAAAGTAGAACCTCCCAGACAGGAATTACCTAAACAACCTATTCCAGAACCTGCAAGGCTTCCATCACCTCCTCCTCCTAGAGAAGCCTGGCAACCTATCCAAACCCCTGAACCTGAAAAAGAACCAGAACCTGTACAAGTTCCTCGACCACTACAAATAAAAACAGAAAGTCCAGATGTTTCCCATCATAGAAGAGAAGATGAAGAACACTCAGAGAAGAAAAAAGACAAATCACATAAAAAAGAGAAAAAGGATAAAGATGGTGTGAAAATCAAGAAGAAGAAAGACAAGAAGGATAAAAATAAGGACAAATCAGAAAAACGAAAAGATAAAGAAGAAAGGCAAGAACTGAAAGAAAAAATTAAGAAAGAGAAAAAGGAGAAAAAGAAGGAAAAAACAGCTGATGGTTTAGTGCCCAAGCTTACATTAAAATTGGGTTCATCCAATTCCAATTCGCCGATGCCACCTAGTTCCCCAGATATCTATAAATTAAACATTAAACCCGTGGTCAAAAAAGACGATGAAGAGAGTTCTTCTGTAAAAGATGAACAAATATCAAGAGAAAATAGCAGATCTCCTGAACTCGCACAGATATCTGCTTTAGTAACGAGACCACCTAAATCTAAACATTCGAAACACAACCATACATCAGAAGCTGAAGTCCCGTCATCATCTCCTCCCCCTGTGTCTCCGCCGAGGAAAAATCGTCCTCCATCAAGTCACTCTAAGTACAAGAGGATATTATTTAAACCCTTGTCAAAGAAGGGTCAAGCAGAAAATCTTGAGGAGGACACAGCTTCAATATCGGAAGAAAAATCGGCGGACCCATTGCCCACACCCTACTATGTGGATGAGCATGGGAGCAAAATTTGGGTTTGCCCACCATGCGGGAGACCGGACAACGGCTCTCCAATGATTGGTTGTGATGGTTGCGATTTTTGGTACCACTGGGTTTGTGTGGGTATCACTGAGGAACCTGGCGTCACCGAGGATTGGTTTTGCAAATCGTGTCTTGCGAAACGTGCTGCCATGGTATTGGCGGGCGTTACCACCGGCAAGAAGCGGGGCCGAAAACCAAAAGGTGAAAAAATCAGAGACTGTCATTGACCGTCAGAACGTTTTATTGTTACTGAGATTAGTGTTAATATATCCGTTCAGTGGACATGGTGTAAATGGATTGCAATTGTTGATGGATTATTGTTGAATGATATCATACAGATACGTTTTCATCTTTCATAATGTTATATTTAGGGTAGAATTAAGTATAGATAATATTTGAGTATTGACATAAAATGTTGAACATGATAGTGTAGGTACTTGTAATAATTACCATCATTTTTAATTATTGTTAATTTACTTTTAATTTCACATTCGTATAGATCAAGTTCGCGATTGGGGCGTGTTATACACGACTCGCTTGTAAACATAGTTATAATATAAGATTCTTTTTATATTGTACAAAAAACTGAATTTACTTAAGAAATTGGTGATGTATAAAGTAATGTAGTGAATATTTAATTACAGAAAGAAGGCTGGATGTTTGTTCAGCTAATATTTGAATATTTTCATATTATAATTTTAATATAACCCTGTTTTTTTTGTTGTTGTTCCTTCTTATTGATGTACAGGGCTAGCACAATCTCCCATTATTTTTTAGCATTACAAATTAATTTATAATTTTGCTCGGACAAAATTTATGGTGTGATGGTGCTTGTCCTATGTGGATACAAGGAGAGGAGGGAAATGTAAAATTTGATTTAGCCAGTGGCCAATTAAATCTATTGGTACTCTAAAATGTAGTGAATTATTTGAATCCTTTATTATGTTAAGAGAAAAACTTTATTAGCAGAACTTACTTTTATTTAGAAAAAAGCTTACACAACAAACAAATGCAATCAATGTTGTGATTGAAACTGATTATAAATATATTTTTATAATACAATTCAATGTCTACTATTATAAATTACGATCCTATCATTTTCAGACTAAAACATCAAACACCCTTCAATACTCAGAGGTATTCATTACATAAAATCAATGCATCATCTTAAAGTAACTCAGTTTTTACTGGGGGCAGTAGAATCATCAGTGTTGCTTTGTGGCTTTTCTTTGTTCCAATCTTTGAGACCTTCAGGTAGAGTAGTGTCTTCGTCCAAGGAGCCTGTACCTTCAACAAATTCTTCATATGTACTTTTCTCTAGGAAAGGTCTTTTTCCTAACAATTCAATCATGTCATCTCTACTTAAAATCTCTTGTTTTAATAATCTCTGAGCTACTTTTTCTATATCAGCTTTATGTTTTGTCAGTAAATCTTTTGTGTGCTGGTGTGCTGTATTGATTAATGCTCTTACTTCAGAATCTATTAACTCTGCAGTTTTCTCTGAATATGGTTTGTCCATGACCATTTCACCTGGTTGTGGCATGTCAAAGGACACATTACCAACTTTGGCATTCATACCATAATGAACAATTTGGGCATATGCACTTTGTGTAATCTTCTTTAAATCATCTTGTGCTCCTGTTGTTATTTTGCCAAAGAATATCTCTTCACTTACCCGGCCACCTAGTGTCATGCACATTCTATCAAATAGCTGTTCTTTGCTGTACAGGTATTGTTCTTTCGGTAGGTACTGGGCATAACCAAGCCCTTTGCCTCTAGGGATGATTGATACCTTCAACAGTGGGTCAGCATGTTGAAGGAACCAACCTGCCACTGCATGCCCAGCTTCATGATAAGCTACAATCTTTCTCTCATCGGGTTGCAGCACGTTTGATTTCTTCTCCATACCAGCCACCACTCTTTCAATAGCCTGCTCAAAGTTCTTCATAGTGATATCATTTAATAACTCTCTTGCAGCAATCAAAGCGGCTTCATTACAGACATTTGCTATATCTGCACCAGTGAAGCCTGGAAACACAGAAAGTAAAATGAATATTCAATAAATGAAATGGACAAGTACAATATAGTATTATTAATTTTCTGAAAATATTTTGGTGAACCAAGTTTAGTGACTATTTTTACCCGACTAGTGTAATGATATCATTAAATATGAATGTATGTTGGTTCCATCATAGCACCCAAATTACTGAAAAAATTTTAATGTCATTGATTTGTATTAAGCCCGGGTAACAGGCCATGTAATTTCGGTAGTTAGTTTTACTTTTTTTTTAATGAGAACTGTGGTTATTTAAAATGCAAATAACTTATACTTTTCTATGAAATGCCAATTGCTAATTAAAAAGTAAGTAATAAAAAGTACCTGGAGTTAAGGCAGCCATTTTTCTAGCTAAGTTTTGTTTATTTATTGTTGTCTTCAGTGGTTGTAAATGTACTTTGAATATAGAAGCTCTCCCCTTAATGTCTGGGGCTGGTACAAAGATTTGCCTGTCAAATCTGCCCGGTCTCAACAAAGCTTTATCAAGAATATCCACACGATTGGTTGCTGCAAGTACAACAACATTTGTTGTCGTGTTAAACCCATCCATCTCAACAAGCAGCTGATTTAAGGTATTCTCTTGCTCAGAATGCCCACCAAAACTGCGGCCACCTCTCTTACGTCCTACGGCATCAATTTCATCAATGAAAAGAATGCAGGGAGCATGTTTTCTCGCCATTGAAAACATATCTCTCACTCTGGAGGGTCCTACACCAACAAACATCTCCAAAAATTCAGAACCAGACACAGTTATGAATGGTACATTGGCTTCACCAGCTGTTGCCTTGGCTAGTAGGGTTTTACCTGTTCCAGGTGGGCCAGTTAATAGAGCTCCCTTTGGTATTTTAGCTCCCAAATCAATATACTGTTGGGGGTGCTTTAAAAAGTTTACAAACTCCATAATTTCAATCTTTGCTTCCTCACATCCAGCTACATCTTGGAACTTTACACCAATGTCAGAGGGATTGACAACTTTAGCTGTGGATTCCATGACACCACCAAACAGACCACCACCTTTTTTGCCACTGCCACCCATCATATTTGCAGACCTTCTCATCATGTAGATTAAAAATCCAATGATTAACAATGTTGGCAGGATTCCTGTAAGACTTGAAGCTTCCACTTCAGTCTTATAAATAACGGGCACAAAGTTTGGTGGGTCCACATTGATCTCGATTTGGGCGTTCTCTAGATTCCGTTCGAAGGAATCTACACTTCCAATAGCAAACCAGATTATTTTCCCTTCTAAAACAGAACCTGGTTGTAATCTTACTCTGACCCATTTTTTGTTTATAACCTCTAACCTCTCTACGACACCCTTATTTAAATACTGGTTTACAAAATCTCTCCAGCTAATTTCTCTGTATCTTAATTCGAAATAGGCCAGGGAGCCGAGTAGCGCCATCACGCCCATTGCTCCGAACATCATCCATTTCTCTCGATCTGGACCATCGTAACCACTTCTGCTTGATCCTCTGCTGCCTCCTGTGTTTCCAGAGAACATATTGTTCATATTCCATTTGTCCTGCGACGTACTCGGTTTCGACAGAGGTGGTGGTGTTTTTGAAGGCGTCGGTTGAGCATCTTTCTCTGGTGTTTTTGGTTGTTTCTGACTGTCACCCGGCTGGAAATATTTTTCAAAACCTTTCGGTGGCTTTTTACAGAACTCGTACCATTGATTTAAAACGGAATCTAACGCTGGTACACCGACTGGCTGAAGTTTATGTCCCTTGAAATTCAATTTCGATAGCTGGGAATGAGTTAACCGGAGTCCTTTCCACATCTTTTGTTTTATATTTTATTTATTATCAAAACAATTTTGTAACTACTATTTCGCAACAAAAGTTTGTATTGAGTCACAGTAAAATATCGTCTCGAATAAAATTCACCCAATAAAAATTAAAAACATGGTTATGTCTAATAATCTGCCAAACGTCAATTGTCAACTAGAGATGGCGTTGAAAATGACATTCACTAAAAAAATCGATTTAATTTTATATTTTTGTCATTGCCACAAAAATCGATTTATAACTCAACTCAACTTTTATACTAAATTTCATAGACGTATTAAATTTTTTTTTATACGTCTATGCTAAATTTAATAAAAAAAATTCAGTACCTAGTTTTTGCGTGAATGAGTAGCATTCATCCATATTAACGAATTTTCGTGTTTTTTATTACTAAGGTGAGGATTACGTTTTATAGTTGAGGCAAGTTGTCATCATTGTTAAATTTTAATGAATGAAAAAATCATCAAGATCTACGGTCGAGTTCAAAAGGTGTTGATAATTTTTCCGTTAACCCAATGTGAAATGACATCGATCAACTAGCCTCAAATGTTTTTCACATTGTGGCTTGTTTATTCATGCTTAGTGACGAATAAGTGATATACTGATAAGACGATTATTAGCAAATCACGATTTCATAAAATGAAAATCATGTAAAGGGTTGCACAAGAGGCTTATAGATTAAATCACCCCTACCGTTTTATTCGTACGTACTTCGTATATAATACTATTTAAGATTTAAGTATTCTGTACGAAGTAAATAAAGATATATAAAGAGATAGTCAAAGTCAAAAAATTTTATTCAGAATAAATTTAACAAAAATGTTTTCTGAACGTCGTTTCTCTATGATGCCTACCACCAGCTCGTAAACACCGTATTAACGATAAAAATATGACTGTGTGGTCACTGGTCGTACATTAGAGCCGTACGATGGATTTATTTGTCACTTGCTTGTTAAAATATGTTTTTAGGTGAAAAAAAAAACAATATGTCAATTTTATATTTGACAATTTTGACAAAAAGTAAATAAAACGAGTCAAAATTTCACTTTTTACTTTGTCGTGTAATCTCAATAAATTAGAATTGTAGTAACTGATTAGATCATACGGAGCTTGATTTTTGAATAAATGTGGTTATGACTTGGACAACAGTATTAGGTGTAACAAGGTTGTAACAGTGTGTTAGTGAAGTATCGTTATGGATCCAGAGAGACCTGGGACCAGTAGTATTAATCATGGAAAGCGATCACGACCTTTATTGCTTCAGCCGAGTCCAAAGATACCCAGATTGGCAGCATACGCTGGTTCAACGTCGAGTGCTGTGCTTAAAAACTCAAAAAAGTTGGGTCCGAATTCATTGCAAAAGAACAATGTAACTTATAATAAAAGTGATATCCCTATTCCTGGGACTCCAGTCCCCGACAAACATGTGAGGAAGGCTGGCCCGTACTTATTAGGTCCCAAATTAGGCCCCAGTCCTGTGAAAAGCATTGTACAGTGTTTGGCACGTAAGGAAAAAACAGATGAGTTCTACCAGATAAAGATATTAACACTCAAACATGAGGGGCAGATTGAGACACAAGATGACAGACAGGGGAAGATGTTATTGCACACAGAATTTTCATTGTTATCATTATTAAAAGACCAAGAAGGGGTCATTCACCATCATGGCTTGTTTAAGGTATGAGCTTATATTCTCTAAATCAATTCATCATTATGTAGTAAAATATATGCCGCTACCTTCACTTGTAGCTCAGTGATTGTTACAATTAATAACACTGGTTTGCAAAAAAAAAAAATTGCCTCCTTTACGTTACAGTAAATTATTATTATTTATCAATAGTACTAAACAGAAATATGGTATCAAATTTTTTCTATCACATATATTTTTATACAAGGAAGTTTTAAATAAAATGTTCCGCTAATGCAGGAACAACAGTAAAATATAAGTATATAAAGTAAATTTTTTTTTAAAAGGAAATATACGTCATAGAAAAAAAAAACAGATTTAGATTAAGGGTATTGAATACCTCATTCTGATCATATTTTTGTTTAAAGGAGTTTTTCGTTGCAGACCAGTGTTATTTAGTGATGTGGCAATTTTCGTTCAAATGCTATAAATTATAACACCCTTACTAATAATAATAGGATAAGCTATGCAATGTTTTGTCCTTGTCTGTCAAGTGGCTTCTAATGTATCAAGCAAGCAGAGAACATTGTAAAACTTGGGAAGTGTTTAAATATTTTTGATGAATTAGAGACCATAATTTTTGTTTATCAAAAAATTGTGGACTTCATAAACAATTATATGGTTTTATAAAGTTGTAGTAAAGATAATGTCCTGAGTGTAACAATAATTGTCATATTTGAGTGCATTAAGCATTACAATTAGTACAATAAGTCAAATTACTATAGTCTCCGAATCCTGGCTTAAGCCTACACTTTCATCTACAGCTTATGCTCTCCCTGGGTACAAGCTTATCCGCAATGATCGCGTGGGAAAAGGTGGCGGTGGGGTAGCTATTTATTTACGTGGAGAAATTGAATATAAAATCATTACGTCATCGTCAAGTAGCTATTCCGGCTCAGCTGAGTTTTTATGTATTGAAGTCACCCTACATTACAAAAGAGTATTGCTATGTGTGCTTTATAGTCCATCACTGCGTGTGGATTATTTCAGCGCTTTGGACTCTCTTTTAGCCACACATACCCCAAATTATGATTACACTATAATCGCAGGTGACTTCAACACCTGTCTCATAGGATCTGACTCACGTGCTCTCAAACTTCGTGCTTTATTTTCTTCGTTCAACCTCAGCATACTCCCACTTTCTGCGACCCATCATGCTCCAAATTGCACTCCCTCCTTATTAGATCTTCTTATTACCTCGTCTCCCGATCTCGTACAATTCCATGGTCAATTTCCTTCCAACCTCTCATACCATGACCTAATATTTCTTTCCCTCAGAATTAAACCCCCACGTCGTAAACCCAAGTTTCTATTTTTACGTAATTTTAAGGCAATAGATTTGGAGGCCTTTAAGCATGATGTATCTAATGTTGACTGGTTTCCTGTTTACTCGGCGTCTAATATTGACCAAAAGGTGACACTACTAACCGATATTGTTACTAGTATCTTCGATATTCATGCCCCTATAAAGAAAATGAAGGTTAAGCACGTACCGGCACCTTGGCTCTCGCAAGATATTAGTACCTTGATGACCAAACGAAACCGTGCCATGTTTCGATACAGGAAAAGACCGACTGACGAAAATCTAGAAAAATACAAGTACCTGCGGAATCGCTGCAGTCGTCTGTGTAGGGATGCTAAAAGACGCCACATACATTCCTCTATAGAACAGAGCAACCCCTCACAGCTTTGGAAATTTCTTTCATCAATAGGTGTTGGCAAGTCATCCGCCAGCCTCAACAACTCCTTTAATTTAAACGAGCTTAACGCTCATTTCTCCATTCCGCCAGTAATAATCAACGAGTACACAAAAGCACAAACGATATCCCACCTACATTCTCTTTCTCTCCCTTCCTGTACTCCCTTCTTATTCAGGCATGTCTCAGAAGATGAAGTCTATAAACACATAGTGGCTATAACTTCTACTGCTACTGGTGACGATAACCTGAGCCCTCGCATGATTTCACTTACCCTCCCTGAACTCTTGCCAATTCTCACTCATATCTTTAATTATTCCTTGACAACGAGTTCTTTCCCTTCAGCATGGAAACGTGCTAACATCATTCCACTTCCTAAAATCCCTAATCCCTCTACCTTGTCTCAATATAGGCCAATCTCTATATTACCCTTCCTTTCCAAAGTCCTTGAACACATTGTCCATAAACAGCTTTCCCACTACCTATCCTCTAATAAATTGCTCTCTCCTTTCCAGTCCGGCTTTCGTTCTGGTCACAGTACTGTCACGGCGCTACTAAAAGTTACGGACGATCTCCGTCTAGCTATGGAAAATAAATGCATTTCTATCCTGGTCTTACTTGACTTTAGTAGCGCTTTCAATTCTGTAGACTTTGACGTCATTCTTTGTGTCCTTAGCTCCCTTAACATATCTCCCTCTGTAATAGACTGGTTTGACACTTATTTTCGGGGACGCTTGCAGCGAGTTCGCACTAACGAGGCAACCTCAGATTGGTGTGGCATTGCAGCAGGTGTTCCTCAAGGTGGCGTACTCTCTCCTCTTCTATTTTCTATATTCATTAATAATATTGTCAAATTAATTTTCTCAAGTTTCCATCTTTACGCAGACGACTTGCAACTCTATTGTCATTCACATATCAATGACATTAATTCTGCAGTTACTGGTATAAATTCTGATCTACAGCGCATAGCGGCTTGGGCTAGATCTTTTGGACTGTTGGTCAACCCTAAAAAATCACAGGCCATAATTGTAGGCAGTAAATATATGACACACCGCTTACATAACGTGCCTAAGATCATATATGACGGTTCTATTATCGAATATTCGGATTCGGTAAAAAATTTAGGTTTAATTTTAGATAGCAACCTTTGTTGGAATCCTCAGGTTAATGAAGTGAGCAGAAGAGTACACTACTCCTTGCACATGTTAAAGCGCCTCCAAAACTTTTTGCCCTTGCATACCAAAATTTTCCTTGTCCAAGCACTCATTTTCCCTATCCTCGACTATGCTGACTCCTGCTACTTAGACGTCACCGAGGAGCTGTTAACAAAACTGGAACGTTTACAGAATCTCTGTATCCGTTTTGTTTTTGGACTTAAAAAGTATGATCACGTATCAGCTTATCGATCAAAACTCAAGTGGCTTCCTATTCGTCTCCGTCGCAACTCCCATATCCTCTGTTTGCTTTACAATATCCTATACAATCCCCTCTCTCCTTCCTATCTCCACGATCGATTTAACTTTTCCCGACCCGTTGATGCCCCCTGTAGATCCAACAAAAGAACAAACCTCTCCATCCCATCCCATCGATCTAACTTCTACTCCTACTCCTTCGCCGTTCATGCAGTCAGACTGTGGAACTCGCTTCCCCACATCATTCGTGAAAGTCCCACTATAGCTATATTTAAAAGACGTTTGAAGCAGCACTACCTTGAATCTGAGTCCTTAATATAAATACCAGTATTAAATATACACATAGTATTTATTAATTTTGGGTAAATTTATTATTATATATTTTTATAATATTCATATTAAGTAGGTGTTCAGATTTATAATATGTATTGGCCGCATACAATATGTCTTTAGCCTATTAATTAGCACGTTGTAAATTTATTTTTAAAATATTTCAAATTTGGAACATGACGTCACATTTTTTCACTGCAAAATTATTCGCCATGTAAAACCTATGTACCATTTTTCATTTTTATTATTTTAATACATTATACTAACCTTACCAAGAAATATTATTAATTTTGACCCCTAATTTAATTAAAAACCCAGAATAAAGATTTGGTCCTGAAGATTGGTCCTTCGAGCCGGATTATTAAGGATAAAAAATTGAAGAAATTGTTGGAGCCAACGGGAATTATATTATTGAGGAGAATTTTGAACCAGATTATTGAAGAATTATTATTGGACTAAAAGAATATTCGAAAAGGGTAATAGGGGGTCTCTGAGCGGTATTATTGATTTTATTATTTTCGCTAATGTGGTAAGGTTTATTTTGTAATTATTTCATTCGTATTAGGTACACAGGTAAAATATTAATTGTATTAAAAAATATTATTAAATTATAACTGTGACAAAGACAATTCAATTGTATAAGTATTATAAAATTTTAAAGATTATTAAATGTTATAAGTAAATTTAATATAATGACGTCTACATAATTGTTCAAGTTATAAATAGATTGATATTATTATTAGTTGTCACAGTAAATATTCATTGTTATTAGTTTCTAATATTATTTATCTACTGTATTTCAGTATTTAGTCGATTTCTATCTACTCCCAAATGGCCGCGAAGAAGGAATTAGTAAGGAAACGCGCGAGTTGTAAGGGGCGACTTACTATTTTCAGCAAACATGTAGAGCAGCTCGCGGAGGTATCACTAGATAGTAAGGGAAAAGTAGAGCTAGAGTTGCGTCTAAGAAAGGTAGAAGAATTGTACAACCAATACAACGAAGTGCAGGTGAGTCTGGAATGTATATCAGAAAGCATCGAGGAGCAATTGTCCGAGCGGTCGGAGTTCGAATCTCAGTATTTTGACATTGTTGCTCGTGCTCAGGGGCTACTCTCTTCCGTTGAACAAAATGAGTCTGTTAAATATAGTTCTCACAGAGCAAGCGGTAGTGCGGTTAGGTTGCCCACTATACAGCTTCCGAAATTCTGTGGAGCTTACGACAATTGGTTGGAGTTTCGTGACACCTTCTCTAGTTTGATTCACTGCAACCCTGAAATAGAAAATATTAACAAATTTCATTACTTACATGCTTCACTTGAAGGCTCCGCTGCTGTGGTTATAAAGTCGATAGAATTTTCCTGTAATAACTATATTCTGGCATGGGATTTACTATGCGATAGATATGATAACAAACGACTCCTTATACAAAACCACGTTAATTCATTATTTAATATACCGATTTTAAGTAAAGAGTCGTCTTGTAATATTAAGAACTTGATTGACATTTTGAATAAAAATCTAAGAGCGTTAGAATCATTGGGGGAACCCGTTAAACATTGGGACACGCTATTAATTTACATTGTTACGAATAAATTAGATCAGAAAACGTACAGAGAGTGGGAGGAGTTTAGAGGAAGGATTGATAGTATTAATGAGATTACTTTCGATACGTTTTTAAGTTTCCTGCGTAGTCGCGCCGATTTAGTTGAGACATTAGAACTTTCTCGTAACAACAATTCAGGTACTCATTCAAGTAAACAAAATTTTAAACTTAGATCGATGGTAAGTGTACAGGAACCGAAAAAGTTTAATTCACTGTCACCGTATCCCTGTCCGCCGTGTCCCATGTGTAGCGAAATTCATAAATTAATTAATTGTCCTCAGTTTTTAAAGTTAAGTAATGAGGAGAGATATAAAGCATTACCGGCTCTAAAGGTATGCTTTAATTGCTTACTAAAAGGGCATTTTTCTAGTAAGTGTTACAGGCCAGGGTGTCATATATGCAAGAAGAAACACAATTTCAGGTTACATATTGATAATTTTAGATTAAAACAAGGTACAAGTCCTGTGGTGACTTCTAGTTGTAATGTTTCAAATTCAGACGTCCAGGCTGTTGCATTGACGTCAAATATTTCAAGTTTTACTAACACCGAACAGAGTGATGTTATTTTGTCAACCGCTCTAGTTAAAGTATGTGATAAAAATAAAAAGTTTCACACAGTCCGTGTGGTACTAGACAGCGGTAGTACATGTAGTTTTATCACAGAAAAACTAATTTCAAAATTAGGTTTAAACGTTAAGAGTACTCGTCGATCTCTGGTGGGCATTAACAATATAGAGTCACACATAAGTAAGTCTTGTCACGCAAATATTTATTCCATTAACGATGATTATAATTTTACGGCAAACTGTTATGTTTTGCCATTTATTTTTGACAAGATGCCACGCCACCACATAAATATATTAGACCTGAATATTACGTCGGGTATTCAATTGGCAGATCCCGATTTTATCTCGCCAAACGACATAGATATTTTGATAGGCGCAGATCACTTTTGGGATATTCTAGGGTCACCGAAGACTAGTTTAGGTAAAGGTAAACCTATTATTATTCAAACAAAACTAGGATGGGTTGTTTCGGGCCCATATGACTATAATTACTCTACAGTTCATTCACGTGATTTACAATATAATTTAGCAAAATTAAGTCCTGTACAAAATATATGTGATGATTTATCTAGGTTTAAGGAATTAGGAGATTTTGGCCCTAATTCATCATGTTATTCACAAGAAGAGTTGAAATGTGAGGATCACTTTTTAAGGAATACTATTCGCCTTAGTAATGGTCGATTTTGCGGTCGAACACCGTTTAAAATGAATTCAAATATTTTAGGAGACTCGTATTATAATAGAGCTTCCCATGGTTTATCTCCGTTAGAGCGCAGACTAGCGAAAGATAGTAAAATGGATAGTTTGTATTTTGATTTTATGTCGGAGTACGAAAACATAGAACATAAGACTAAAATTTTCTGTATGAAAAAATATTATTAATTATTATTTGTATATAAGTAGTATTTGAAAACATTAGATTAACATGTTAATTTTATTTACATTCTTATTTTATTTAACTTGTTTACATTCCGATCTATTATTACAAAAATATGAATTTGTGGTGAATGGACCATCATTTGTAAAATTTACTTATTGATTAATGGTCATTTGTTTTCAGAACTACCTATATTAATAATAATTTTACTAAAAATGCGACCAAATGTTGCATTGAGTACGAATATTTATAAAGTTAAGATTAATAATATTATTAAGTTTGAAAGATTTTCTAAGTATTTGCGTTCAGTTCGTTCAATAGAGTAAATGTTACGTTTTATTAAGTTGTGTAAAAAAGAAACAATTTTAACTTGTTATATTAATGAAGATGAATTTCAAAACACACAATTAATTATTATTGCATGTCAAGAATATCAACTTTTATTGAATGGTAAAAAATTACCAACAAAAAATGTATTATTAAAATTTACACCGTTTCTGAATAATGATAAGATAATGCGTGTCGGGGGTCGTCTCGACAATTCAAATTTTCACTATAATAAAAAGCATCCTATATTGTTACAGTCCACTCATTACTTTACTAAGTTATTATTTGATTATGAGCATAAAAGATTAATGCATGCTGGGCCACAATTGCTTTTAGCTACAATACGAGATAACTATTGGCCGATAGGTGGTCGAAACTTGGCTAAGAATTGTTTTCATAAATGTATATTATGTTCTCGTATAGCAGGTAAAAGTGTGAACCCTTTAATGGGAAACTTACCACAGCAGCGGCTTCAAGTAGGTGGATCTATATTCCAAAATGTTGAAATAGACTATGCCGGTCCTATTATGATGGCGAGCCGTCAAGGAAGAGGTTGCAGGCTGTTAAAATCCTATATCGCTATTTTTATTTGTCTAGCCACTAAATGTGTACATTTAGAGTTAGTGGGTGATCTAACCAGCAGTACTTTTATGAACGCTCTAAACAGACCAATTGCGCGGAGGGGTGAGCCTAGTGCTGTATATTCCGACAATGGCACTTCGTTTGTTGGTGCTTATAATGAATTATCGAAATTTCTGAAAAAACAACTCTGACCAAATAAGCGCTAGCTACTCTAATGATAGCATTAAATTTCATTTTATTCCTGCATACTCTCCACATTTCGGCGGCATTTGGGAGGCAGGTGTGAAATCTACTAAGTTTCATTTGAAACGAGTACTAGGAAATTGTAATGTAACATTTGAAGAGTTAAGTACCACATTAGCTCAAATTGAGGCAATACTAAACTCGAGACCCCTCACGCCTCTGTCGTCCGATCCGGCGGATTTGAGTCCACTCACACCCGGACACTTTATTATCGGTCGTCCTATGACATCGTTACCTGATAAGTACAAGTTACAAGATCAGAACATACGACCTGTGTCGAGATTCCATTGCATAGAGCAACTGAAACAACATTTTTGGACACGTTGGAGCAAAGAGTTTGTATCAGAATTGCAAATACGTACTAAATGGCGTTCTGATGTCGATGCTCTCCAACTGGATACATTGGTAGTTGTCAAGGAAGATAATATACCACCTTTGAAATGGAAATTGGGACCAGTAGTTGCTGTCCATCCAGGCCGTGATGGAGTGGTGCGGGTCGCCGATCTCCAAACTTCTTCAGGAGTCATCAGAAGATCCTTTGCAAAAATATGTCCTCTCCCAATATAAGTTATAATTTAAGTTTATTGTTTTTAAAAATATGATATAATTATTAATGTTTAGTTACTATTTATTTTTAGTTTAACAGTAACTGTTTAGTATGTATTAAGATATATTATATAGTATTAAGATTTTATTTTCCATGGGGTTAAGTTGTTTTTATATTGTTTCATTAATTGTTCATTTATGTTTTACTTTATTCTTATAAATCGATTATAAAATTGTTCATAATTTGGTTGAAAGATAAACTTTCAACGCCCGGGGGCATGTTCAGATTTATAATATGTATTGGCCGCATACAATATGTCTTTAGCCTATTAATTAGCACGTTGTAAATTTATTTTTAAAATATTTCAAATTTGGAACATGACGTCACATTTTTTCACTGCAAAATTATTCGCCATGTAAAACCTATGTACCATTTTTCATTTTTATTATTTTAATACATTATACTAACCTTACCAAGAAATATTATTAATTTTGACCCCTAATTTAATTAAAAACCCAGAATAAAGATTTGGTCCTGAAGAGTAGGTATATTCATTTATTTATTATTATAAATTTGTATATATATATATATATATATATATATATATATATATATATATATATATATATAGATCCCACTACCTATGCTGCGTCGAACATGGCGGCTTTTACCGACCATAATGCGTCTACCCGATTTACTGCGTCCTGTATACGGACGCAAGATTGACGAGCCCTGATTTTTTTTCTGTAGCCGTCATATTACTGTACCAGTGTCTGGTAAAAATTTTGGCATGGACGTATTTTTGCTTCGGGAATAAAATCCGGCGCATAATTTAGTTCAGCGACTTGCCGCACGCACCGCGAGGTCGCTTTGTGCGGCGTATATTGTATACGCGATTTTGTCACTGTTCAATTCTCCGCGTTTGATGATACCGAATATCAGATTTTTTTTTAATTTTAATCAATATTAATGATGGATTTAATTGCATCCGCCAAATAAACAAATCGGCAGAGATGTGAGGCCTCTCAAGGTTAGGTACCGTATATATCACAAATATTTTATGTTTTAATCAATATAAAGGATGGATTTAATTGCGTCCGCCAAAAGAAACAAATCGTCAGAGATCAGAGGCCGCTCAAGGTTAGGTACCGTATATATCACAAATATTTTAAGTTTTAATCAATATAAAGGATGGATTTAATTGCGTCCGCCAAAAGAAACAAATCGTCAGAGATCAGAGGCCGCTCAAGGTTAGGTACCGTATATATCACAAATATTTTAAGTTTTAATCAATATAAAGGATGGATTTAAATTGCGTCCGCCAAAAGAAACAATTCGGCAGAGATCAGAGGCCGCTCAAGGTTAGGTACCGTATATATCACAAATATTTTATGTTTTAATCAATATAGGATGGATTTAATTGCGTCCGCCAAAAGAAACAAATCGTCAGATATGAGAGGCCGCTCAAGGTTAGGTACCGTATATAAAACAAATATTTTAAGTTTTAATCAATATAAAGGATGGATTTAATTGCGTCCGCCAAAAGAAACAATTCGTCAGAGATCAGAGGCCGCTCAAGGTTAGGTACCGTATATATCACAAATATTTTATGTTTTAATCAATATAAAGGATGGATTTAATTGCGTCCGCCAAAAGAAACAAATCGGCAGAGATCAGAGGCCGCTCAAGGTTAGGTACCGTATATATCACAAATATTTTATGTTTTAATCAATATAAAGGATGGATTTAATTGCGTCCGCCAAAAGAAACAAATCGTCAGAGATCAGAGGCCGCTCAAGGTTAGGTACCGTATATATCACAAATATTTTAAGTTTTAATCAATATAAAGGATGGATTTAATTGCGTCCGCCAAAAGAAACAATTCGGCAGAGATCAGAGGCCGCTCAAGGTTAGGTACCGTATATATCACAAATATTTTAAGTTTTAATCAATATAAAGGATGGATTTAATTGCGTCCGCCAAAAGAAACAAATCGTCAGAGATCAGAGGCCGCTCAAGGTTAGGTACCGTATATATCACAAATATTTTAAGTTTTAATCAATATAAAGGATGGATTTAATTGCGTCCGCCAAAAGAAACAATTCGGCAGAGATCAGAGGCCGCTCAAGGTTAGGTACCGTATATATCACAAATATTTTATGTTTTAATCAATATAGGATGGATTTAATTGCGTCCGCCAAAAGAAACAAATCGTCAGATATGAGAGGCCGCTCAAGGTTAGGTACCGTATATAAAACAAATATTTTAAGTTTTAATCAATATAAAGGATGGATTTAATTGCGTCCGCCAAAAGAAACAATTCGTCAGAGATCAGAGGCCGCTCAAGGTTAGGTACCGTATACCTATATCACAAATATTTTATGTTTTAATCAATATAAAGGATGGATTTAATTGCGTCCGCCAAAAGAAACAAATCGGCAGAGATCAGAGGCCGCTCAAGGTTAGGTACTGTATATATCACAAATATTTTATGTTTTAATCAATATAAAGGATGGATTTAATTGCGTCCGCCAAAAGAAACAAATCAGCATCGATGAGAGGCCGCTCAAGGTGCGGGGTGAGAGTTGTGTGGTAATGTTTTGTTTTCAGTATCTCGACAGTTATTAGCCGGCCGGGCGCCGTGACGACGCTGCAGTGTATGCGATTTTATAAGACTGATTATTATTTTCTAAGTTTTTTTTTGTCGTTTTGCTCAATTAGAAATAAAAAAAACTGTTATTATATGTTAAACCAGCGGTTCTCAATTTTTTTTTGGTGGCGGAACCCTTTTGGAAAGCAAAATACTTGACGGAACCCTACAATAAAATAATAGTTTTTAAAAGTGTATTCTTTATTAATAAAGATAATAAAAGTATGTATAATGTAACAGTTACTAATTATTACTTACTTTAACATGCCACATGGCAAGTACATTATTACAAGATATTAAAAAAGAAAAAATCTAACTAATGGGAGGTATGAAACTGTTTTTTATTTTTCATTAATTGGTTGATGTCAGGTTTGATAAAAGACAGTTGCAGTCTCATATCAGGTTCGGCGTCCAGTCTATTGCGATATTTTGTTTTCGTTACTGCATACGTTGAGAATCCTGTTTCGCACAAATATGTTGTTGGGAACGGGAGAAGAATATTCAGAGCCATTTTGCCAAGCATTGGATATTCATTACGAATTCTGCACAAAAATCTTTGAGAGGCATCGTTTTGAACAGTGACTCCATACTTATGTCTGATGACATTTCTAAAAGAGATTCATATATCTCGTTTGAAATACTTTCGGGCTTTTGCAAGTTGGTTAAAAAAGGATTATGAATCCATGAATTCAGTTTTATTTTTGTATTCTGTTCTTCGGGAAAATACTTTTCAAAAGATGCGCGCATCGAAGTGAGATATTGGACCAATTCTTTAAACATATCATCTTGAAACATTTCTGAGTCGTTATCGCTAACAAACTCACTGAGTAACGTAAAGCTTTCTATTTCTCTCTTATCAACGCAAACAATCCAAAAATCTAATTTTCTTTTGAAGGCAGATATTTTGTTATAGGCCTGGAACACTGTTGTCTGTTTACCTTGCAATGATAAATTCAATTCGTTTAGTTTTTGAAAGATATCCGCCATAAAAGACAATCGGAACAACCAAGTTCTATCATACAAACGGTCTTTCAAATTAAAAGAAGTATCAGCTGAAAGGAACATTCGAAACTCCGCTCTAAGTTCAAATAGCCTTGTTAAAGTTTTACCCCGAGACAGCCCCGACACAGAAGTGCGAACTTCACGCCGCCGCCACGCGCATACCTACTAATAATTGTGAGCGCGCGTCCTTTGATAAAAGCTGCCTCTGAATTAGACATTATAGTTGTGAACAAGCGACTTTCGGCTCTAACTTCAAAACATAAAGTCGAGATTGTTTACAACGCATTTTTGTATTTTTATTTCCGCTTTTTGTTTATCAAAGGCGCCGACTCGAGTATTTTTGAGAATGTTCGAGATTGCGTCTAGGACTAAGTATAAAAGCGGCGATCGCGCGTCGCGCCTCGT
Source organism: Celastrina argiolus (assembly GCA_905187575.2). Classification (NCBI taxonomy): domain Eukaryota; kingdom Metazoa; phylum Arthropoda; class Insecta; order Lepidoptera; family Lycaenidae; genus Celastrina; species Celastrina argiolus. Next base: position 13,410,441 of record LR994596.1, read on the forward strand.
CAGTCAGTTGAAGCGTTCGGAGCGATAAGTTCCTACCTTGTGAATTATTTTGACCCCACCATCCTGACGATGTAACATTATTAATAAAGAAGAATGGAACGTTGGCTTAAAGGCGTTAAACGTGTTGCAACATCATCTTCTAATGACGCTGAATGTTCAAAAGCAGTACGCGCGGAGCATGCAGCAATTACCGATCCAGACGATGATGCCACGACGTCAAGTTCCACGGTTTCAAAGACGAAAAAAAGGAAATATGATGAATCATTTATCAGTTTCGGATTTGTTGATTCCAACGGCTCACCTCTCTGCATGCTATATAGTAAACTGCTTCCTAATAGTTCCATAGCACCTGCCAAATTGCCGATATTTAGAAACTGTACACCCCGAGTCTAGAGACAAGAATAAAGAATTTTTTGTTCGCAGAAAAGAACAGTTATTGGAAATTCAAAAAAAAATTATGCATGTAACACAAACTATCAATGAAAAGGCCACGGAGGCATCATATTTAGTTAGCTATCGTATTGCACAAGCAGGTGAAGCGCACACTATCGCTTCATGTCTTGCCGCTCCGCCTAGTACCTGTACAAAAGCAATCTCTAGATACTACAGCTACCTACATGTACTTACTCTCATCTCTTGCCGCTCGGCCTAGTACCTGTACAAAAGCAATCTCTAGATACTACAGCTACCTACATGTACTTACTCTCATATCTTGCCGCTCCGCCTAGTACCTGTACGAAAGCAATCTCTAGATACTACAGCTACCTACATGTACTTACTCTCATCTCTTGCCGCTCGGCCGTACCTGTACGAAAGCAATCTCTAGATACTACAGCTACCTACATGTACTTACTCTCATATCTTGCCGCTCCGCCTAGTACCTGTACGAAAGCAATCTCTAGATACTACAGCTACCTACATGTACTTACTCTCATATCTTGCCGCTCCGCCTAGTACCTGTACGAAAGCAATCTCTAGATACTACAGCTACCTACATGTACTTACTCTCATCTCTTGCCGCTCGGCCTAGTACCTGTACAAAAGCAATCTCTTGATACTACAGCTACCTACATGTACTTACTCTCATATCTTGCCGCTCCGCCTAGTACCTGTACGAAAGCAATCTCTAGATACTACAGCTACCTACATGTACTTACTCTCATATCTTGCCGCTCCGCCTAGTACCTGTACGAAAGCAATCTCTAGATACTACAGCTACCTACATGTACTTACTCTCATCTCTTGCCGCTCGGCCGTACCTGTACGAAAGCAATCTCTAGATACTACAGCTACCTACATGTACTTACTCTCATCTCTTGCCGCTCGGCCTAGTACCTGTACGAAAGCAATCTCTAGATACTACAGCTACCTACATGTACTTACTCTCATCTCTTGCCGCTCGGCCTAGTACCTGTACGAAAGCAATCTCTAGATACTACAGCTACCTACATGTACTTACTCTCATATCTTGCCGCTCCGCCTAGTACCTGTACGAAAGCAATCTCTAGATACTACAGCTACCTACATGTACATACTCTCATATCTTGCCGCTCCACCTAGTACCTGTACGAAAGCAATCTATAGATACTACAGCTATGCTACTAGTACCTACTCTCATGTCTTGCCGCTCCGCCTAGTATCTGTACAAAAGCAATCTAGAGATACTACAGCTACCTACATGTACTTACTCTCATCTCTTGCCGCTCGGCCTAGTACCTGTACAAAAGCAATCTCTAGATACTACAGCTACCTACATGTACCTACTCTCATGTCTTGCCGCTCCACCTAGTACCTGTACAAAAGCAATCTCTAGATACTACAGCTACCTACATGTACTTACTCTCATCTCTTGCCACTCGGCCTAGTACCTGTACAAAAGCAATCTCTAGATACTACAGCTACCTACACGTACTTACTCTCATATCTTGCCGCTCCGCCTAGTACCTGTACGAAAGCAATCTCTAGATACTACAGCTACCTTCATGTACTTACTTTCATATCTTGCCGCTCCGCCTAGTACCTGTACGAAAGCAATCTCTAGATACTACAGCTACGTACATGTACCTACTCTCATGTCTTGCCGCTCCGCCTAGTACCTGTACAAAAGCAATCTCTAGATACTACAGCTACCTACATGTACATACTCTCATATCTTGCCGCTCCACCTAGTACCTGTACAAAAGCAATCTCTAGATACTACAGCTACCTACATGTACTTACTCTCATCTCTTGCCACTCGGCCTAGTACCTGTACAAAAGCAATCTCTAGATACTACAGCTACCTACATGTACTTACTCTCATATCTTGCCGCTCCGCCTAGTACCTGTACGAAAGCAATCTCTAGATACTACAGCTACCTACATGTACTTACTTTCATATCTTGCCGCTCCGCCTAGTACCTGTACGAAAGCAATCTCTAGATACTACAGCTACGTACATGTACTTACTCTCATCTCTTGCCGCTCGGCCTAGTACCTGTACGAAAGCAATCTCTAGATACTACAGCTACCTACATGTACTTACTCTCATATCTTGCCGCTCCGCCTAGTACCTGTACGAAAGCAATCTCTAGATACTACAGCTACCTACATGTACTTACTCTCATCTCTTGCCGCTCGGCCGTACCTGTACGAAAGCAATCTCTAGATACTACAGCTACCTACATGTACTTACTCTCATCTCTTGCCGCTCGGCCTAGTACCTGTACGAAAGCAATCTCTAGATACTACAGCTACCTACATGTACTTACTCTCATATCTTGCCGCTCCGCCTAGTACCTGTACGAAAGCAATCTCTAGATACTACAGCTACCTACATGTACTTACTCTCATCTCTTGCCGCTCGGCCGTACCTGTACGAAAGCAATCTCTAGATACTACAGCTACCTCCATATACTTACTCTCATATCCTGCCACTCGGCCTAGTACCTGTACAAAAGCAATCTCTAGATACTACAGCTACCTACATGTACTTACTCTCATATCTTGCCGCTCCGCCTAGTACCTGTACGAAAGCAATCTCTAGATACTACAGCTACCTACATGTACTTACTTTCATATCTTGCCGCTCCGCCTAGTACCTGTACGAAAGCAATCTCTAGATACTACAGCTACGTACATGTACTTACTCTCATCTCTTGCCGCTCGGCCTAGTACCTGTACGAAAGCAATCTCTAGATACTACAGCTACCTACATGTACTTACTCTCATATCTTGCCGCTCCGCCTAGTACCTGTACGAAAGCAATCTCTAGATACTACAGCTACCTACATGTACTTACTCTCATCTCTTGCCGCTCGGCCGTACCTGTACGAAAGCAATCTCTAGATACTACAGCTACCTACATGTACTTACTCTCATCTCTTGCCGCTCGGCCTAGTACCTGTACGAAAGCAATCTCTAGATACTACAGCTACCTCCATATACTTACTCTCATATCCTGCCGCTCCGCCTAGTACCTTTACGAAAGAAATCTCTAGATACTACAGCTACCTACATGTACTTACTCTCATCTCTTGCCGCTCGGCCTAGTACCTGTACGAAAGAAATCTCTAGATACTACAGCTACCTACATGTACTTACTCTCATATCTTGCCGCTCGGCTGTACCTGTACGAAAGCAATCTCTAGATACTACAGCTACCTACATGTACTTACTCTCATCTCTTGCCGCTCGGCCGTACCTGTACGAAAGCAATCTCTAGATACTACAGCTACCTACATGTGCTTACCGTCATGTCCTGATCTGCGACCTAGACTTCTAGCTCTTGCTCTAAAATCTTGTTTACGGGGCACGCGGTTAAATGTTGTTTCGCAGTCTATGAATGCTAGGTTAAGATAGAAAATAAATTGCGTGCAGAACGGCATACAGCTGATCTAACAGACTAACCAAATATTAAATAAAAATAACACGCAATGGTCTACAGTAATGTTGTGGTTTTTAAGTTAATTTAGCTGACAGAAAGGAAGAATCGGTGGGATATATCAATGAAAATATATAATGTGCCATATGATTACGGTTAAAAAAGGACGTAGCAAGAAAGCACAATGCACAAGGCATATATGATAATATACGCACACCACTTGATTACCACGCTGAATGGTCGTACTAAGAATAGTACTATGCACGAGTTATATACGATAATATACTGTGTGCTACATAAGTACCAGTATGAGTGGACCTCAAAAGTGACGAGTTATATACGATAATATACGATAATATACAGTGTGCTACATAAGTACCAGTATGAGTGGACCTCAAAAGTGACGAGTTATATACGATAATATATGATAATATACAGTGTGCTACATAAGTACCAGTATGAGTGGACCTCAAAAGTGACGAGTTACATACGATAATATACGATAATATACAGTGTGCTACATAAGTACCAGTATGAGTGGACGTCAAAAAAGACGAGTTATATACGATAATATACGATAATATACAGTGTGCTACATAAGTACCAGTATGAGTGGACGTCAAAAAAGACGAGTTATATACGATAATATACGATAATATACAGTGTGCTACATAAGTACCAATAAGAGAGGTCGTCAAAAGTGACCGAGAATTATTTGAAATCGAATATCAGCATACCGTGTTTAAATGTAATATAATTACGACCAAGTTCATATTAAGCAAATAAAATAACAATATTCACTCGCAGACACTTTAAAATCGTACTAGAAGTGGGAGATGCAATAAGTATCGAGTTTGAAAAGACGCACCATTGCGTCTGAGATTTAAATATATATATATATATATATATATATTTTATTTTATTGTATCAACTGTGTATTTAGGTTTATTATATTAATAATTGTTTGATATTGTAAGTATGTATATTTTTCGTTTTATAGCTAGTATGTAGGATAAGTGTAATGTATTTATTGTAAGTGCACGTTCTATCTGTTTTCTTTTATATAATTTCTCTCTATAGGGCTGCTGTAAGAGATTTCTTATTAGAAATAAGCAGTTCCTTTGTGTCGTATTTCCGTGTAAATTGTTATGTAAAAATGTTCCTGTGTACAATAAACTGAATAAATAAATAAATAAAAATAAATTACTCCATTAAGATAACAACGGTAATTTGATGACTAAGCTAATTGAAAGTTAAAATTCTACACTATTTAGCATAGAACAAACAATTAATAATGATTACTTATATTAATTTATGTTAATTTACATTTTACCAAACTATGGCAAAGTCAAAATAATAGGTAATGGTTTCGGCAGTCTATTTATGTATATATGTCGCAGTCATCTAATTGAATTTGCTTTTTTAATTGAATCACTAGGCGGTTATATAATGGCGTCAAACAGTTCGTACAGATAACAATGTGTTGATATATTTTTTGATTAATTTACTTTAATATACGTTATAACAGTTCACATTCGGAAATTTTGAAGTTTAAAGATAAAATATTAAATGGTTGTCTTAGTCTCAGATTCATTTAATTTGTTGGTAAAAAAAGAATTTAAGGAACGCGCTAGTCATTAAATTAAATAGCGGATTCAATCAGATGACTGCGACATATATTTGTTGTAATGTAGTGCCTAAACTACTGATCCTGACTGCATAAGGAGTCAATAGATTTGTAATAATAGTCCCGGGTAACATAGGTAAAATAATTTACATTGATGCATTAACGTTTAAAAATGTTTTTTTTCAGGATCATGCTTTAGAAGAAATGCCTAATCCAAATGGACCAGGTTTTGTGTATACCGGCCGAGTGCGGCAAAGACTGTTTTTAGTATTAGACTGTGTTACGTCTCACCAGTTTAGTGAGAAAAACAGTGAGTTGACAAACCTACAACAATATGTGACTAAAGTGAAAAAAGTTCCTGAAAAGGAAGCCATTCTAATATTCTACGATATAATGAGGATTGTGTGCAAATTACATAAGGTAAATTTATTTTATATTTATTCTTAGACTTTACTCATATTCGCACGGAATTGAATATTCATATATTCACAAATAAAATCGATGCTTCTCGATGTGCCTTTTGCGCTATATACTGTATGGATAATCATAGTTTGTACTTTAATAATTGGGAAATAGAGATGAATATGCTATGGGGAAAACACGAAAAACGCGCGTGACTCTTCATCTCTGTTCCAATACAAGTTGAGCCTAAAGTGCCCTGAAAATGACGAAACCACTTTATACTGTAAAGTCCTTTAATGTACCTATAGCAAAAAATGTGTTGCAAAGCTACAGAATAAATCCCTTACTGTTCATTAAACATATTATTAAAGTAGGAGTGTTGATTAGTTAGTAGAACTAATGGATGGAGGCCCTGATTCAAGATGCCAGAAATATCAGTGGTTTTGAAACTAATCAGGATAAATAAAATTGATAAGGTGAGATTCCACCGGTGTTCTGAACTGTTGCGAACATTGTGCGTAACAGACGTTTGTTCCGGTGGACTGGCTAACGCGACATTAACAAATTGTGCCCCAACATTTATAGAATGTCGTATACTTTTGTTCGCGCCAGTGGAGTCGCGTCGACGCACACGAACATTTTGTTCGCAACACAATCTTGCTTCAAATGCTATTGCACCAGTGTGCTGAACTGTTGCGAACAATTGAGTGAACAATTTATGAACAAAAATTAAGCACAGCCTCGCCGGTGGAGTCGGTGTTAGCAACTTAGTTCTGCACAGCTGGAGTTGTGAAAAAAATGTTGGCTGACAGATGTTCTGAACACTATTTTGGTGGAATCGTACCCGTAGTACTTTTTGTACTCCCAACCGTATCAATCGACTGAGAATCAAAATAAACAAATGTCAATTTATTAGGAAGTACACGGCATGATCGTATCTGAATCAAAATCTCAATCAAAATCAGTTTGGAGAGTAAGGCCCCAGGGCGTCCAGCGACGTAAGATTATCGTACATAGATCGTACGTATACGATAATTATCGTACGATTCCGAACGCTGAGCTCGAAAACAAAATGAATGGGATTTGACATAAGCTTCGATAAATGACGAGCGTATTCGTATGTCATTTCGACCTCGTACAACGTATATGATAAATAGTGATGGCATCTTGAATCAGGGGCTTGGTTTGTCCTGTATCATGGCAATGCTCACTTCAATAGTTTGACCCCCATTTAAATAAATAAAATGTTACGCTTATACTCTGATCAAGTGAAAAGTATTTTTTATTTTCAATGACCCAAATTAATCCTTTAAAATCATTTATTTCAATGATATATGATTTATTTATATAATTCATTTATGTTTCAGAGAAATATAGTACACAGAGATCTAAAATTAGGTAATATAATATTAAATCAGAGGACTGGACGTGTTATTGTAACAAATTTCTGTCTTGGCACCCATTTGGGTAGCGATAGAGACCTTTTGAAGGATCAAAGAGGTACCTTTATTATAGTCTAATTGGGTAGTTTACTAGTGTCAAATATGACATTTTAACAAGTTATATTTTTAACAGCCTTTATTCAGTTCAAAGTTTATATATTTGTCCGTGGCTTCCCACAACTGTCCATTTTTTTTCCAACAATTTACATTGAATTCTTTATGAACAGGCAAACTTATGTATATGTAAAGGAAAATTTGTTGTGGTTCACATGACTAAAAGTATACATGTGAACAGAATAACTTTTTTGTATACTCCCATTCCAAATGAATGATCAATGCAAACAAAATTCAGCTATAAGGCTATTAATTCAAACAAAGTTCAGCTATAAGGCTATTAATTCTAACAAAGTTCAGCTATAAGGCTATTAATTCAAACAAAGTTCAGCTATAAGGCTATTAATTCAAACAAAGTTCAGCTATAAAGCTACTAATTGAAACAAAGTTCAGATATAAGGCTACCAATTCCAACAAATAATAATAGCTCCCCTCACCATTGAAACCAGGCCCACTACGCAGGAGTTATTTTATAGTGCCCAAGTGTGTGCGTAATACACGGAGACACTCTCTTCCTTTTACTCTCATAACCCAGTGGGACCGACTTTTATCATGCCCATTCGACGCATGGATCATCTTTCTTGTCAGACAATCACTTGACCAGCCTGCATTGTCCTAACCAAACTTGGAAACAACATTTTTTGTTGTTCCAACGCGGGAATCGAACCCTCGACCTCCGGGTCGAGAGCGAAGCTCTAAATCAATAGACCACGGAGATGCTTGCATTCTAAGTTCAGTTATAAGGCTACCAATTTAAACATCACTTATTCACCACGTACAATAAAAGAAAACAACAACAACACTTTAATTGCTAGAATTTAATTACGTTGACATTTAGATGATATTGAATCGCAACAGAGTCTTTATATAAATTTGTCTATTTGTAAAGAATTGGGTTTAATTAAAACGTGATATCCGACACTTGTAGACTACTATTCTAAAAGAGTTCGTTTCTCAACTACACGTTTCGAAATAAAATATTCTAATATTTCCTTTCTCTTTCCTGTTCTCATTCCAGGGTCACCGGCGTATATATCTCCGGATGTGTTGATGTGTAAGCCCTACCATGCCAAGCCCTCGGACATGTGGGCACTCGGTGTGGTCTTATACACTATGCTGTATGGACAGTTCCCTTTCTGTGACACGAGTCTGTCGCAGTTGTTCACTAGGATACAGGCAGCTAATTATAATATACCGCCGTAAGTTTATATTTTGAAACACCGCTACAGTATGTTTCGATTCAATGTGATATAAATGTAAAGAAAAAAATGGTATATAAAATCGGTTTATGCACGAAAGTTTAACGTGACGTCACAACAAAACATCAAGCTCAAGCCTTTCGCTCCCTAGTGCAGCGCTCTCGCTTCGACGGTAACGTTACAATATAACGCGACTATGAGTCATCCTTTTTCGTGCGTGCAGCCGGCGTTGATACATTTATAGACGTTGTCACGTCAAAAATTGTAATACAAACTAGTTAATTATTAGGATCAGAGTATCAAAGTTATCCGTTCGACTACAGCAGCCTTACTCCTTACATAATCGAGAATCGAATAAGTTCGATCTCAACGGCCTTTGGTGTATTATTTGGTGGATTACTTTGAAACTAACCAGGATAAAGAAAATCGTTAGATCGTAACTTTTTGTACTCCCGACCATATCAAACGACTGAGAATCAAAATAAACAAACGTTTATCTAGCGCTAACACACACATGCGTGTTATTTTGCGTATGTGTGAGTGGATGTACACTCCCGCTCGATATTTGACGTACTGAAATTTGAATGCAGGCATTTAGGCCCGTATTAATAAAGAAGTCTCAAACTCAACCTTACTTGAGAACCTATTTGACAGATAAAAAAACGTTTCGTTTCACTTTTAAAAGTGAACATCTTTATTAATGTTACATAGTACTTTCATTTCTTTTCTTTTTATACCGTTATATTCATATTGTAGATTACAGAAAACATTACAATAAGTATAATTTATATTTTTATAATCTTTATTTTGACGTTTTAAAAAGAAAAAAATTCAAGTACATAAGATAAGTTCTTGATTTTTAAAAGTGAAACGAAACGTTTTTTTGTCTGCCAAATAGGTTCTCAAGTGAGGTTGGGTTTGAGACTTCTATAATATATTTTTTTTATACAAAATACAATAATTGAATTAAAATCAGCTGTAAGTATATATTAAAATTTCCATGTACCAATAGTAGTGTAATTTATGTTTGGAACAAATAAATGGCTTTTTATTTTATTTATTTATTTATATAATAATACGGACCTTAATGTCCCATTGTGTTTTTTACTGAGGTTTACTTACATTTGTATCAAATTGAATCAGAACGGATTGTACCACATCGCAATCTTTAATCGTTTTTTTTTTCTTGTTCCCTTTATTGATATTCAATAAGTCTACTAAGTTAAATATTTCAATTCTTTTAAACTTTAACAAAATTAGCCACCTTTGTAGCATTTTACAGTTTCTATAACTGACGAGATGTAGGTCCGTCAAAAACTTAGTAAATTTTTTGTATAAAATATCAATAGTAAATTAAATTATTAAAAGTAATGTCTTCCTTTTATGCGGCGATTTATCATCAGGTTGGGAAGGTAAGTATTTGTGACATCTATTGAACTATAAATAGACAGTATGCTAAGTTTTCGACCTAGTAGGAATCTGGGCGCGCGGCAGTGCCCCCGCCAAGTCAAACCTTCTTTTCTAGTAAACACCATTTTGTTACCGCGTGGATAACATTAGAAGCCTTTTTTTACTTTATAAACAGGCGTTATACAGGCTATAATATTAATGAGTGATAATTTAGAGAGTGAATGGGTCCCGTTTAAAGAGTTTACTGTAAAAGCATCAGCATTCAGCACTGAAACACTGAGGCACTTTTTTTTAAATTATTGTTTAAGAAAATGTATGATGTTGGGGCATTTCTAATAGAAACATGAAAGTCAAAAATAATTATTTCAGCGCTGGTACTTTCACTATAAACTCTACATAGGAGGCACATACACATTCTAGATTACTCATTTATGTTACACCTTATATATTTCAAATATCATTCAATTTGGGCCATTTAAAATAGATTTTCAGTAGGTAACAAAAGGAAGCAAACATACATCCATAAATTAGTAGGATATGACCTGTATCACAAAGTAGTTATATAACAGAGACACGACCTAGTACTAGAAAATGGTATCACCCTAATACTGGCAATTCGACTGGCAATGGTTGAAGTCCAGACACCCGCCATCACAAGAAACCGCCATCTAGCGCCACTATTGGAAAATACTAATTACTAATTTCGTTTCGTATCTTCTTCCTAATTAAGGAGTAGAATTTAGCTTAATGTGATGTTATGCTTAAATAATATGCTTATCTTTATTTTAATGTCAATATTTGTACTTAATTCGGCATATTTACATTTTATAATTTACAAACGTTAATAGTAGTGACATCTATTGCAATTTTTTTTGTATTAAAGATAGATTGTATGCCATGCCAGTATATACAAAATATCTGATTATTCAAACGCTTGGTTCATTTATAGAGACGGCAACTCCGTGCAAGTGAGCGACGGGACGGTGTTCCTAATACAGAGGCTGCTCGTGAAGGATCCGAAACATCGGTTGTTGGCTGAACAGGTATGTTTCATGGTCTCCAAGAGGCTTCGTGAAAGCCGGAGGAAGAATAGCACCATCAACGATATTTCCTGTTGTAACGACAGAGGGATATTTCCGGAAATGGAAAGCGTTTCCGCAGACTATGTTATTTTAGAAGCCTTTTTTTTTCGTCGAGAAAATGCTTTACGCATTCCGAGGCAGATGGGGACTCTTACCGCGGGTAAACTGGACGCAGCTCTACCCACTAAAAACTCGGCGACACTCCATTACTACCGCCGTTGGCGGAGCCGCGGGGACACATTACATACATCCGCGACTCCTCTGACGTCCGCCGGAATTATTTTAGATGCCTGCATTTTTACATAATAAACATTATATTATATAATTCAAATATCATTCTTCTTCTTCTTTTGTTTATGGCGGCCTTAGTGAGTTGCCAATTTCAGAGTGGGTGTAGACTTTGCTCTTACTATTGCTGGTGCGGTGAAGTAACAAGGGTTTAAATATCATTCAATTTGAACCATTTATAACATAAAATTAAAAATAAGAAGAACCCCCCCGACTTTGACGACCTCCGTGGCGCAGTGGTTGAGCGCGTTGGTGCTCGAACGAGAGGTCGCGGGTTCGAATCCCGCCGAGGGAACGAAAAGTTTTCAATGTTCCTGGGTCATGGATGTGTATTAAATTGGTGTGTAATATAATAAAAATCTTAAATATGTTATACACATATTTTATTTACGATTTTTATCTTAAATATGTTATACACATATTTACGATTTTTATTATATTATACACAAATTTAATACACATCCATGACCCAGGAACATTTGAAACTTTTTATAGTATACAGGTTGTAAAAAGAGCAGTCACTATAACTTTGGGATTGGATTATAGGACCTTGACTGATTCTAGAAATGAATTTTTTTCAGTATTTATTTTTAAAAAAAAATTTTTTTTTTGCAATTTATAATTTTAGTCGCAAGGCTGAACTGTTCGGAACAACGTTCTGCATTAAATTCTTAAATTTTATAATTTTTGCCCTAGTACGTAATGAACGTCTTACGCGTGCTATTGACCTCTCACCGTAATCAGCTGATCGCTGTGTTGTGCATGTTGTACATTGCCTATTGAATTTTTAAATTTTTTTAAAACAGTGGATTAAAAGCAAATGACTAGTACCAATGGATATATCTCTTGCCTGGTTATTACCCCACGAAGTTATAGTGACTGCTTTTTTTACACACTGTATATTTCCGTTGTCTGGTACCTGTAACACAAGTTCTTCGGATACTTAGCACGGATCCAGATTGACGTTGGATGAAGCGTCCATAGCATATTATATCACACCTAACAAACGACCTGATGACCTTGAAGACTTAAACCGATTTCCACCAAACATAGCTAGGAACATTCTCTATCATTCTCTCACTGATATACCTTTCAAACAAAATGTTAACACTGCGCTCGTCAAGCATCCTGTCAAGCGTGGCGAGTATTGGTAATTTTCTTATACAAAGCTCTACTGGGTTATAAGAGTAAAAGAAAGAGAGTGAGGACACTCTTTTATTGTAGTGTGCGCACACTTGGGCACTGTAAAAATGACTCCGTAGATCGCCTGGTTTAAACGAAACAACGAAATATAGCTTATTATTTCTTGGTAGTAACTATCTGTATATAAGTTTAATTTCGTCTTTCATAATTTTCATATTGCAACCGTTTCAGGTGTTGGACTCGTTGTCCGCTATTATAGCCGGATACGTGAGCATACCGAACCCCCCGGACGACCTGCAGGTGGTGCCGGATGTGATGCTGGACGAGGAACCGGAGAAGGCCAAGGAGACGAGGGTGGAGAAGAAGCCGCACCTGACAACTCCGGACAGCAGCAGCGAGAGGACACCAAACTCTACTGTGAGTAGTTCTGTAATAGACTATTCATTTGAATTAAATAAAAATATCTTTGTAGCACTCATGCGGGATAAGTAGCATCTTGGCGCACGCTGTTGCGGTTGAAAACGAGCCGTTTGCCCATTTTCAACCGCAACAGCGAGCGCCAAGATACCACTTACTTACTTATCCCGCATTTGTAATACAAAATAGTATGTACAAATCGTGCGACGTTGTCGATACCCACTCAAGCGAATGACCGCTTCACACTCAACTTCGCTTTCGTGGGCAATCGACAACTTGTCGCACTTGTTGCACAATATACTATTATTAAACACATAAAGGGACATAGGGTTAAAACAAAATACTCACTTACACAACAATTCATTCATTCATTCAAATATTAAGAGCTAGGCTTGTCGGTGGAGTAATCGCCATGTTTCTCTGTCCTGTGCTTTACTTTTGACCTCTTGATACGACCCAACGTTTATCTTCTCCTTTATTTGTTCTACATAATTCTATATATTCTATAGAACAAATAGAACACAACAATACATTTTAGGAAAAAATAAATAAAAATAAGCAGAAAGTTAAAGTATTAATATTGGCCAATTGGCATCACTGACTAGTCTTTGGTTGTGTCATGGACGGGTTTGTTTACGTTTAGGTTAAATTTATCTCGGACGTACTATACATACCATACCTATGTCTACAAGGCGTAAAACAACATACCTCGATACAGAAATAATGTAGCAAAAAATAATCCCACGGTTAGAATGTGTTCTTTTTATAATGATTTATCTTCTGATTATGACATATTTTTTAACAGTTTGCCGTCTTTTAAAAAAGAATTAATGAGAATAATAAAATCAAAATCATAAATAAATAATGAGAAAATCTGTAATAATTTTATTCCTATTGTACTATGTAATCTTAAATTCATTTTTTTTTTTGCTATTTCCTATTTCTATGTTTAAATAATTTCATGAATTGTAATGACATTTTAATTGATTATTATTTCATATAATTTATTGTAAGAGTAATGCGTCAAATAAGAATTATTATTATTGTAAGAGAAAGTAATTATATATATTTATTTATTTTTTTAATTGTAAATTATTAGGAGCTTTTTTATACGTGTAGTTAATGTTTAGTAATAGATATTTAATCAAATGTTGTGTATAGTAGTTATAGGATAGCAGTGTAAAATGCCTTTAATTATGTTTCTTTTTATATTATGTACCTGCACTGTTGTCTGTTACTGTACCTAATGAATAAAATAAAATAAATAAATAAAATAAACAAATGAGTGATAATACTTTAGGGTGTGTATTTACCTTCTATGTAGAGTTTACTGTGAAAATACCAGCGCTGATCATGTTTCTACGAGAAATGCCTCAACATCATAAATTTGCTTGCATTAAATGCATGAGTAATCTCTTTCAGCGCTAGTACTTTCACAGTAAACTCTATATACGGAACCCATATCCTAAAGTATTATCAATTTTACTTTTCACCATTTGTTATTTTTTTGTCGCAAAAATTACGAAAAAGCAAAAAATTTTTTTTTTATTTTTGTAAAAAAAATACAGTTCTAAAATGAGAAAAGGTAGCATATAAAGGTAGTTATAACAAAAGTGCTATAAACAAGACCTGATTGTTAATCAAAGAATATTTTTTTTCAGGATGAGCTTGGCGTATACTGCGTGCCGCTACCAGATTTTCTGGCTCTGAACTTTCCGCCGCAGAATCGAACCCAGAGCTCACTCATCATACCCACGAGCACCGACTCCAACACCAGCCAACGGCAGATCACCGTGCAGAGAATCGGCAGAGATGGCAGACCACTTCTACCCTGCGAGATAGCACGATACCAACACATGTTCACCAACCGAGAGTCATCTTCTAGAAGCGAGAGAGTGCAGAACGTTGTACCAGAAAACAGAGAGCGTCCTGAGAACTCCAGACTGAGGAATCTGGCGCAGCGTATACCGAGATTGAATACCTCCAACGACATCAGACTGATACCAATGGAGAGGAGGGATAGGCTTGACCAGGAGTATGTGCTGAGGTTACCTCTTCTAGATATATCTAGAATGCAAAACAATAGGATAATGAATCCGGCGCCGGTGCATTCTGTGAACCCGGAGGCCGTTATTAACAACCCCAGACCGCCCGCAGATAACGTGGATATGGAATATTAAAAGAAACGGTTGTCTGTAATTGTGTGTAATAAAAAATGGTTTAGGGACTATCATTTTATTGATAACTTTATCTATATATTAAAATGAATTGCTGTTCGTTAGTCTTGTCTATATCTATATCTCTTTTATATAAAAATGAATTGGTGTTCGTTAGTCTGGCTAAAACTCGAGTACGGCTAAACCGATTCGGCTATTTTTAATCTTGAAATATTCGTGGAAGTCCAGGGAAGGTTTATACGGTTTGTATGCTCAACGAAGTTGGCACGGGTCAGCTAGTCTTCTTATATATAAAAATTAATTGCTGTTCGTTAGTCTCGCTAAAACTCGAGAACGACTGAACCGATTCGGCTTTTCTTAGTCATGAAATATTCGTGGATGTCCAGGGAAGGCTTAAACGGTTTGTGTGCTCAACGAAGTGGGCACGGGTCAGGTAGTTAAACAATAAGAAAAAGGGTGATGGCTGTGTTATGGACCTTTGTTTAAATAAAAATGGTGATCATTATTTTAGGTTTTTTCGAATTTCGATCTTAAAAATTAAATGTGAACGAACGTAGGAACAGGCAACGCATTGCTTGGGAAGGGAAACTGAGACACTTCCTACTCCTCCTTCATTCTTTTGTTTAATTTCTTTGCGGGTCCTAAAACAGATCTAGCCCCTCGGGCGCCCCTGTAAGTATATAAAAGGGTTTTTGAGGTTGGATACCACTGTAGATCCTGGCCCCTGATTCAAGATGTCATCGCTAGTTATCGCTTACGAAGTTCGTAAACAAAATGGGATTTGACGTAAACTTCTCTAAATCACACATGAATAAAGTCTGACTCTTTAGATATCTGGTCGTGTACTTGAAATTTGGATGATGATGATAATATGTAGCTTCATCACTAACCTGTATCCCCCGATTTTGCTATGTTGTGAGAATGCCGTATGTGTGGGCAACGACGACATTTAAAACCGTCTGTCCGCCTGGCACTACAGATTTTAGAGTGATTAGTTCACTATGAGAATATAAATCATTCAATAATGGATGAAAAACGCATCCTTTTTTACTTTACTTGGTGATAGACGCAATCTATTTCATAAAATAGATTGCCTCTATCAGCATCTACACTTTATTCAGTTCGATAAAAATTCTACGCGTCTACGTTTGTCACACGCGTCTACGGTTGTCACACGCGTCTACGATTGTCACACGCGTCTACGTTTGTCACACGCATCTACGGTTGTCACACACGTCTACGATTGTCACACGCGTCTACGTTTGTCACACGCGTCTACGATTGTGACACGCGTCTACGTTTGTCACACGCGTCTACGTTTGTCACACGCGTCTACGGTTGTCACACGCGTCTACGTTTGTCACACGCGTCTACGATTGTGACACGCGTCTACGTTTGTCACACGCGTCTACGATTGTGACACGCGTCTACGTTTGTCACACGCGTCTACGTTTGTCACACGCGTCTACGGTTGTCACACGCGTCTACGATTGTCACACGCGTCTACGTTTGTCACACGCGTCTACGTTTGTCACACGCGTCTACGATTGTGACACGCGTCTACGTTTGTCACACGCGTCTACGGTTGTCACATGCGTCTACGATTGTCACACGCGTCTACGGTTGTCACACGCGTTTACGATTGTGACACGCGTCTACGTTTGTCACACGCGTCTTCGTTGGTCACATGTAGATGCGTGTAACGTTTTTAACCATATTTCGATAATACAAATTTGTATTTCGATAATGTGACTATAAAGATGAATATTATAATATACATGAAAAATTACTTTGATTTTGCGCCAATGTGAGTTTTATTCAACTACCTTTTGTTGAAATGTTTGTTTTATAAGCAATATAAGTTGTAAATGAAATAATAGGTAACAGTTTAAACGATTATAGCAATGGAAATTGATAAAGTTTACACTGCCACCGTTAGGTTAGAATTGTTGTAAATAATTAAAACGTAAATAGAAATAAAATGCAAATGTTTATTATTAATAATAGATGTATTAGGGAAAAAATTGTGTAACTTACAATCCATAATATTGTAGGATCTTCAATTAGAGAACCATTTTACTTCACTAATCTCCGGATACTCAAACGCTAATCAAAGTGTTAACTGCTGTTAAGCCATCCTGTGATTGTCACCATCAATGCTCACTGCTTGGCGGAATGACAAGGCGAGCATATTACTTAAGAGCCACTTAATTTAACCAACGCTTCAGTCTCCGGCTGTTGGTATTTTAAACCGAAATACCTAATTATTGTTTTACTAATATATAAATAGTTCTTATTCAATTAATTGTATTTTTTAATATTGTGAAGGGCATTATGTTTTATGAACTTGTATTCGCATTAAGTTTACAGTGAGCTGTCAGTGCAAATGTCGAAATGGATTAATTACTTCATTGGACTATTTTGGACTTTTGAACCGATAGCTCACTGCAAACTTACGTGACTGGACTTTTTATCACCAATAATATTTTAGATTTTAGGATTTTTATTGTTTTAATTTAATTTAAGGTAGTTTATTATGTACTCGAATTTATTTCTTATAGTGTATATAAATAATCCTAAATTATAAAACAATAGGCTAGAGCGTACTGAACATCTGGGTGAAGCCACTAAAGCAAATACAGCTCAAGTACAATGTATATAATATGAATAACGTTTTCTTTAATATTTTATATAAAATGTTCATAATGTTATACAGCAATCGTCTTTTTATTGTGTATTGGCTTTTCATTTTATATTTGCTTTAGTGGCTTCATCCAGGTGTTAGCAACTGCCTATTGTTTTATAATCTGAGTGAGTGACCACGACATACATTTTGGAGGATCCGGCCGAGTTTTCGTTCATATTATGTCTGACCGACTTTCATGCAATCAGTGTGTTCTATTTATTTCACCTATTAATTATCGGTCGTATATAAAATATGTCGTAGGACATCCTTAATAACGATCATGCAACTTATTATTAGAATAAATTATGTTATAATATATACAACGTGTAAAATAAATGAGTGATACATTAGGCAGTATATGTGCCACATATGTAGAGATTACTGTGAAAGTACCAGCGCTGAAAGACTTTCTTTTGACTTTCACGTTTCTATGAGAAATGCCCCAACATCATAAAGCCTAAATTAATAAAGCATTATAATTTAAAAAAAGTAACTCTTTTAGCGCTGGTACTTTCACAGTAAACTCTACATTTAGGGTATGGCTAAAGCATTATCACTCATTAATATTACAGCCTGTATTAATGTGGCGTTTTATGTCTAAATATTAGAAGTTATATTATTTAAAAAGGGCGCTAGAGAGTTGGGATATTGTCCTTTACACAAAATTTATTCAATCTAATACAAACTTTGTTTGTTTCCATGCCTTGTTTATTCTGAACCATGGGTCCATTACATAGTTTACTGTGAAAGTACCAGCGCTGAAACAGTTACTTATTGTATGAGTAAACTTATGATGTTGGGACATTTCTCATAGAAGTCAAAAGAAAGTCTATCATCGCTGGTACTTTCACAGTAAACTCTATATAGTAAGCACATACTCACCCTAAAGGATATATATATTTTACACCGTGTATATGGTGAAACAAAAACTTTGTAAATTATCTAATAAAATTACAAACACGAAAGTGGGTGGATGTTTGTAACTCTTGCAAAAACTACTGAACGTTTTTTTGCATGCTGGATTAACACACATTCTACTTTTTACTGTTAATAATATACGATTACCGCGGTATTGTATTTCACGCGTACAAACATTAATTTTCACGTGAATTATGTAAACAGCGGAGTATGACATTTAATGTATGCCTAGCACCTTTTCTAAATAGCAATACATGTGACCGAATTTGTTTATTGTATAGTGTTTAGAGTAAGTAGACAATTTTTGTTATTTGTTAGACATCGGATGTAAAGAATATATTAAATTTGTGAAGACGTTGTTTTTTTTAAGCCTTTAGAACTGATGTAACTAGCGTTGAAAGAGCGTACCAAAAAGTTAGGTTTTCCGTATTTTTATTACACAACCACTGCCGTACCTCAGTGTAGATCGTACGTACGTACGTTTTTCGTACTTTATAAAACATACTGGTATTTTTTAAATACAAACCACAAAGTAGATATACAGTGTGTAAAAAGAGCAGTCACTATAACTTTGAGACACGATTATACCACCTTTCCTCATTTTGAAAATGAATTTTTTAATATTTTTTTTGTCAAAAACTAAAAAAATTTTTTTAGTTTTCGCCATTTCTTATTTTTTTGTCGCAAAAATAACAATAAAGCAAAAAAAAAAATCTTTTCAAATTTTTATAAATTAAAAGAAAAAAAATACATTTCTAGAATGAGAAAAGGTAGTATAATCATATCCCAAAGTTATAGTGACTGCTCTTTTTACACCCGTTATAACAGAGACACGACCTAGTACTAGAAAATGGTATCACCCTAATACTGGCAATACGACTGGCAAAGGGTGATGTCCAGGCACATTCCGGAAACCGCCGTCTAGTGCATAGTGATTATATTCTCTTTGGTCTAGTGTAATAAGATAATACTTTGTCTATATAGTGTAATGTAGAGTAGAGTGTACGCTGAAAGAAATACTTTTGACTTTCATGTTTGTATGAGAAATGCCCCAACATTATAAATTTTCCCATAAAATTATTAAAAAAAAGTAAGTACCCTTTCAAGCGCTGGTACTTTCTCAGTATACTATATACACGGGACCCATACGCACCCTAAAGTATTATCACTCATTAATATTATAGCCTGTATATCGGATGGGCATTTAAAAAGTCAGTCTGATGTCTCTCCAGTCCTGGCTATCCGTCCTTAGAGTAAAGGAAGAGATAGTGCTCTTGTGTATTGCGCATTCATTTGGGCACTATACCACAACCGTTGGACCACATAGCTGAAATCGGAAAAGCTATATATATCTTATATATAAATATGAATCGCTGTTGGTTAGTCTCGCTAAAACTCCGGTTTAACCGATTCGGCTATTTTTAGTCTTGAAATATTCGTGGAACTCCAGGGAATGTTTAAACGGTTTTTTTATGCTCAACGAAGTGGGCACGGCTCAGCTAGTCTATATATATAAAAATGAATTGCTGTTCGTTAGTCTCGCTAAAACTCGAGAACGGCTGAACAGATTCGGCTATTTTTAGTCTTGAAATATTCGTGGAAGTCCAGGGAAGGTTTAGGCGGTGAGAAAATATGGTGTTTGTATGCTTAACAATGTAGGTCGCCGGAAAAGCTACTTGATAAATAAAAAACACTATTTATGATATTTTAATGATAGTATTTTTAATAGCAACGACCACTGTATCAACAGATATGGTGAGCAACATAATAAACAAAGCGGTAATTATTCTGTCGATCATGGGCATATATTTTTCCAACACTGTTACTATTTCATACATTGTATACATTTGTTTTTCAAGGAATATGTCGCAGGGCCGCTCCAATAGAGCAAAGGGTATGGATATACACAGCAGGAACTCGATAAGCGACATGACAGAGGATACAAAAATGTCCAAGTGTGGGTTTGGCGTCTTAAGGGTCGTATTTAAATGTTTCGATTTGAATCTCCGCGAGAAACGGTCTTCGTTACCCGCCAGGAGTTTGTCTCCTAGGCTGTTAAGAATTCTGAAAAAAGTAATTGAAAGTTATCGCCAATAATCATAGATAATATTATATTCATAGATATGTATCGCACGAAAATTTTCTAACAAAACATTATTCTGCCGATTTAGGTGCGGAGAGGGTTTTTTTAATCCATCGCCCCTAACGTAGTCAGGGCTCGTTCATTTTCTTTATTTGTCTTTTCTGCCATTCTATTTTTTTTGTTTCCTTTTATTTTTTTATATTCATATTAATGTTTTAACTTTTTAAAATCAACATCTTTTATTTCTTTCATATCTTATTGGTATACCTATACATTGGTGCGGGGAGGGTTACAAACGCACACTTAGAATACAGGGTCATTTTTTGCAGACAAACATAACTTGCACTATTTACGTTCATATTAAAGACGTAAGACGTAAGAAGTCTAAGTACCAATATCACCAACACATGTTAAAGTTGATCCTTCATTAAATTTTTATATCATGCTATCCCTCTCGTATTTCCTGTCAATGAATGAGATGGCATGGTATTTTAATAAACCGTTAACACTAACAAGCATTGGTGAAACTGGCACTAAGTGCCGATTTCACCAACACATGTTAAAGTTAATCCTTCATTAAATATCATGTTATCCCTCTCGTATTCTCTGTCAATGAATCTTTACTATTAAATCTAAATATTTTAACAACCCGTTAACACTAACATGTGTTGGTGAAATCGGGACAGTGTGCGTTTGTAACGACACAAGCCTACCCGAACCAAAATGGACGGAATGTTTTGTTAGACAATTTTTGTGCATCACTAACTTAAGAGGAAACAACACGGCTGAGAGAAATACAAAATATGTATTTATAAAATCTATTGTTGTCTCGCAGTGCCTTAGCTAGCCAGCGCGATAGAGACAACTGCAATTTGGACTGAAATTACCTATTAAAAGTACCAGAAATCGACGTTAAGGGGATTTCTGTTTTCTCCTCCAAAACTTGACCGATTTAAATATTTTTTTCTGTATTAGCTAAAAAAAGAATTGAACTAGGTTCCTATTTTTTGATTTTGTTGTTTATTGTAGTCAAATCTGTTTCCTACATATTTATATATAGCGGAGTCTGGTAATTTTTTTAGGTTTTTAAACGTCCATATCTCTTTAAATAATTAATTTATTTAAAAAAGGAAAAAATAGGGACGTACAAACAATATCCATAAATATTCAGGAAAAAAATAGTTACTCTAGAGGTATTATCCAGGGAGGAAACAGGAATCCCGTAGACCTCTATTTTTGTATGGAAAAAAAATCGTGGTGTTTCCTCCACGAGATTATTTTAACGGACTTAAAATGGCCGATCTTTTTTTACTCTATCGCTAATCTAATGATTTATTTACTTTTCTTTATGCAATTTTACGGTGGAAATTAGGAACCAACTGTTCAAACAAGTTATCTTTATATATTTTAAATTCGGTATAACAAAAAATTACTTACCCTTGCAATGCCAGTCTATAGAATATCATTATGATTATTACTTTTTATTTTTAGAAATGTTAATAATATTTTCACTAATAAAACGTACGTAACGAAATTCACCATACCGCGAATGACATTTTTAGTTATGATTACTTAATTAATTTATGTATCGACCTGGTAGTCTATTAGTTAACTTGTTAAACATTAATAGTTTTATAATTACATAGCGCATTGCTCGTTTATTAAGGTCAATTCATACTTGCGCGTGCAAAGCAAACGCAGAGCAGCGAAATTTTTATATATAATACAGGATACAGGATATTCACTCTTAAATCCATTAGGTAATTTCTCCCTACAGTGCCAGAACTTGATCCTGATTGCTTGTGTGAATGTTCTACGGGAATAATTGTACCTCTTCCGTCTTCGACCCCTGGTGATATTGAAAAGGCAATTGACAACCTTAAATCACAAAGCTCGATTGGCCCAGACAATGTACCTCCATTTATTCTGAAAGCGTGCAAAAGTGTATTTGTCGTCCCGTTATGTCACCTATTCAATACATCGCTCAAGACTGGAATATATCCAAGGCAATGGAAACTTTCTAGGGTTATTCCAATCCCTAAAACGAACAATACATTGTGTGTCGAAAACTACCGACCAATAGCAGTTTTACCTACTGTCGCAAAGGTTTTTGAGCTGGCCCTCCATGGCATTATAATGAATCGGATCCGTACATTTCTCTCCGATGACCAGCATGGTTTCCGACCTGGTCGTTCCGTTAGCACAAATCTTCTGGTTCATGTCGATATCATTTCTAAGGCTTTAGACTCCGGATACAAAGTTGACGTTTTATATTTCGATTTCTGTAAGGTATTTGACCGAGTAGATGACGATGTTCTGTTAAGTATGCTGAGCGCTCTTGGGTTTTCTCCAAGCTTTGTTAGGTTTTTTGCAGAGTATCTCCGTGACCGAATGCAATTTGTAAGATACGGCTGTTTTGAAAGTGCCTCTTACAGTACCCGCTCCGGTGTTAGTCAGGGTTCGGTGTTGGGCCCCCTCCTATTTCTGATCTTCATAAATGATTTAACCACTAAGGTTAAATATGCTAAATGCTCATTGTATGCCGATGACCTGAAGATCATCATGGTAACAAAATCGGTTCATGATTGTTTACTTCTTCAAAAAGATTTGGATGCGGTGCAACGTTGGAGTATTTTGAACAACCTGCTGTTCAATATGGATAAATGTAGCGTAATGACGTATGGGCGAAAATTGCGTCCTATTATATTCAATTATACCCTGGATGGACATCCCATTACTCGCGTCTACAATATAAAAGACTTGGGTATATATTTTGATAAAACGCTGACAAATAAATAAATAAATAAAAAACGTTATATTTCCAAATGAAACTTACAAAGTTATTTTCGGAAAGTCAACAAGAAAAACAAGCTACCACCGGTTCTACCCTAACCCGCCGAGAAGAACCGGCGTAAGAAACTCGGACATTTAGGGAACATATTTGTACTGTAGCCAAAGATAGTTTTAAACGATTAGGGTTCGTTCTGCGTAATGTTAAGGATTTTAAGAATCCTAATGTTATAAAATTACTGTATAACGCATTAGTACGCAGTTAGCTGGAAACAGATTCATGTGTTTGGAGCCCCTGCACGGATACGTCTATACTGATCCTTGAAAAAGTACAAAAAGCTTTTCTGAGACACCTGCACAAAAGAGTATATGGATATTATCCGTACATGTACCCGACGGGCTACCTCTTAGGTGCTCTAGGATACCACTCCCTCGAAGTCAGGAGAGGAGTGGATCTCATGTATATAGTAATTAAAGTACTTCGTGGTTTTATAGATTGTCTGGAACTTCATACCCTCCTTTGCCGCCTTCACGTGCCTGACAATTATCTGAGGTACCGACCCAGCCATCGACCCAAATTATTTGCTCTGCCGGCATGTCGTTCAGTCTCAAGAGCCGAGTCCCCACTGTGCCGGGCACTAGCCGTGCTTTGCGCCCTTCTGTCTGCCAACCCCGAATGTGATGTGTTTGCTGATATGTGGATGGATGTCAAGAAAGTTTGTTTGAAATTTTGTGAGAGAAAGTATGAAAGAGTTTCTTCTATAGTTAGTTAATTGTAATCTAAATCTAAATGTATACTGTGTTCCTAATTACTTAGTTTATAATTTGTCAGTATGTTTAAATTGTACTTAATAATAAGTTAATTAATGTAATTGGTGTCACCCGTTTTAATTAACTATAAAATAATAAATAAATAAATAAATAAATAGGTAATAAGGTGCTTATTCCTGCTAAGATAAAAGGAATCGCGCGTCTGTACACGAGCTGCGACGGTTCTTTATCTAGGGTTCCAATAGCTCCCCACCAATTTCGGTGTCGGTAACCGATTTCATTGAACCCAGCTCAGCTACGCAGGAGTTATTTTATAGTGCCCAACTGTGTGCGCAATACACAAAGACACTCTCTTCACTTCACTCACATAACCCAGTGGGACGGTAAATTGACACGACTGGCGAGAGAACAGGCGCAGGACCGACTTTTTACATGCCCATGCGACGCATGGATCATCTTTCTTGTCAGACAATCAGGTGGTCAGCCTGCATTGTCCTAACCAAACTTGAAAACAACATTTTTTGTTGTTCCAACGCGGGAATCGAACTTGCGACCTGAATAATTCCTTAGTAACTACAAGGAACCGTTCTAGTTTCTGACCGTTCGTCCGTCTGTCTTTCCTTAATAACTTTGGTATCCTGAAGGAGCTAGAGCTCTAACAAGAGCATCACTTTGATATTTTGGTAACAACGGACTAAGGGCGTGTTTCACAAAGCAATGTTAAAGTTAATCCTTCGGGACTGAGTCCCGATTTCACCAACGCTTGTTACTGTTAATGGCATGATAAAATACCATGCCTTCTCATTGACAGGAAATACGAGAGGGTTAGAGCGTGTTTCCCCAAGCAATGTTAAAGTTAATGCCATGTTAACATATCATGCCTTCTCATTCATTGACAGGAAATACGAGAGGGATAACATGATATTTAATGAAGGGTTAACTTTAACATGTGTTGGTGAAATTACCACTAAAGCAACGATATAAAGTTGTAGGTCTGTTTACACAAACATAATTTGATATAGTGGGATTATCAAGCATCCGATTGTTTGATGTACCTAAACCAACCTTGACGTAAATAGGTATTGCTTCTAAGAACCTACGCTTCTGTTGTCCCGTATGAATAAGATCTAAAATAAAATAAAATCTAATATTATCTACTTGTATTAATTGTAGGTTAAATTCCCTTCAATACCTCTAGGTAGGTAGAACTAAAAAGTGATTGTTCTTCGATAGAACAACAGCTGCCAGCGTAGCATTATCATAGATCAGCAATGGTTCTATGAAAGAAAAGAGAAATATTATACTAAAATAGCAGTTCTTAATCTGTAGCAATTATCTAGCAAGGCTATTTTGCTAGCATTATTCGTAAAATCGTCGCCAAAAGAACATTTCGTGAAGCGCGAAATTTTTACGATTAAGTAATTTACGATCCGTTTATGATTTTCATTATTTCGTGAATATTAATTATTATAATTATTGTGATGGAACAGCATTTACTTAGGGTCCATGCACACGTGCATTAATACACTTATAAATATCACATTACATTTATTTAGCCAATGTGATTAGCGTAAGCTACATCCTATATCCAGGGGGCTGATTCAAGATGCTATCGCTAATTATGGCTTACAAACTTCGATAACAAAATGTATGGTGAAAACAGGCATAATTGAGATCCTTAT
The DNA here is from genome assembly GCA_905187575.2 of Celastrina argiolus. Taxonomy (NCBI): domain Eukaryota; kingdom Metazoa; phylum Arthropoda; class Insecta; order Lepidoptera; family Lycaenidae; genus Celastrina; species Celastrina argiolus. The sequence goes on from LR994596.1 coordinate 13,436,534, forward strand.
CCTTTCGGTTTCGGTTAAAAATTAAATTCAAATTTCAAATTCAAAAATTTTTATTTCCAAGTTAAACTTAACAAGCTATTTTCGGAAAGTCAACAAAAATACTACCACCGGTAAAGATTATTTTATTATGAACACGATAGTATAGGGTTGCCTACGAAAATTCAGTCCTGAAGTTTGGTTATCGAATTTTGAAAAGTAATATATTGCTGCGAGTGAATGTGTGCCATTGAGAGGTCCCAACTAACCATTCCATGTGATAGAAGAGAACACAGCATAGCAGCTCTCACTCAGGACTCAACTATGCAAATACACCGAGGGCGCCCGAACAGGGCCCCGGGCGGAAAACTACGCATAGCAGTTGTTTGAAGTCCATCCATGGGGCGGAGAGGAGCTTGCGGTGCCCGAATTGACCAACGGAAACAGCAGGAGCACAGCCTTAAAGAAAGTGAGTGTGTATTCTATTTGCTCTTGAAAATGTAAAAGATAGAGATACCGTCAATATTGACGCTACAGAGGTCGTCAATATTGACGACCTCTGTAGCGCAGTGAGTGAGCGCGTTGATGCTCGAGCGGGATGTCGGGGGTTCGAATCCCGCCTAAGGAACAAGCAACATAGATATCATCATAAAGTCGGCAGACTGATACTCACCGACTCATTGCGGCAACATTATAAGAGAGGCTTGAGGCAGGTGAGGTGTCGCTAGACTTTAAACGCCTATTATTTGCACCCTCAGAGGGCCCCATCACGACGCCCACTCGCCACTTACGCTTCACATCTTCCCTCCGAGCACGAAGCTCTCACGACTCCACTCTGACCGGCCGTTTAAGGCAATTCAATGGTAGGGTTCTTCCTCAGTGATCACTCCGGCCGGCCAGTGAAGGCATGCAGAGATGGAGAACATTCCTCCCATGGGAGCACAGTGGGGTCGCTACTCCCCAACAGCTCACCACAAGCTGCCCTACGGGCTTATTATTTTTGTTATTATTAGAATGCATTCAGGATACTATTATGCAATGCTTTAAAAGTAAACGTAATCAAAAAACTTTATTTTTAAATCGATATTCATTTATTACCTCAAGGTAATTTCATTGAAACACAAACTAATCAATAAGTTTCACAATATTTGTCATTATCTGCCTTAGTCTATTTATATCTTGAACCTTCACATTTAAAATAATTGAAGTTTACATTGAAAGATAGTTACTTAGTGTACAATATGTTGCTAAACCCAATCAACATTCGGTAATGAAAATTACAGACGATGCATGAAAAAGGAGTATAACATAATGGAATAACTTACCTACTTAATAACACTGTTATAATAATAAGCAACTTGGCATTAGGTAGATATATCATACCTCTGTAGCTCAGTGGTTGAACGCGTTGGTTCAAGCGAGCGGTTTAAATCGCGCCGAAGGAACAAAAGTTTTCTTAGTTGCTGGGTTATGGATGTGTATTAAATATGTGTATACATTTAAAGTCTTAAATATGTGTACTTATCGTAAAGTATTAAATATATTTTCCGTTGTCTGGTACCTGTAACACAAGTTCTTTGGATACTTAGGACGGGGCCAGACTAACGCGGTGTAAAGTGTCTATAGATATTATTATTGTTATTATTATAAACTTTAAGCAAGTTATATTATTTAAATCACCGCACACACAAAAGCCAATAAAACACTACATTTAATTATATTTTATACTAGTAGGTATTTTACCTAATCGTCTGTAAAGGAAAAGAGTGTCCTATTTCGTACACTTAGGCCCTATTATCTTATAAAATGATTCCTGCAGGCCAATCGCGCTATTGCACAACGTTTCATTTGAGGTTCAACTTAGTTTCGTTTGTGTTTCAGCTGCGTTTCGTTTCCAGTTCAGCTGAACATTTTTGGTCCTTTACACAATTTAGATTCAAAAACCTAACTTATATATGATCACTTTGTTTCAAACGTTCGAGCTGCGTGCGAGTTACACTAGCTCTTTATGAACTTTTTGTTTGACAGCGTTTGAGTTTCAACTACGGTCAGCTTCGTCTCACCTAGCTGTCAAAAGGATAGCGCGATACCGAATACGTCATAAAGTCGAGTAACGTTCACGTTTCGGTTGCATTTCAGCTAAAGCTTTTTAGCGCGATTGCCCTGCTGATGAACTAGTTTTAATGAAACTAGTGGCTATTATTATGCCACTAGTTGCACGGTGATAATGAAATACATGCTGAAGATACTTATCAATCTGACGAATAAAGTGAGGTCCACGGGGTGTATACGAAACAGGGTGAACTTATACGGTACCAAGTCTAGAAATTTGACGTAATCTGTAAGTTTGGTGCGAAGAGCCGCATCTGAAAAATGAAAGTCTGATGAAAGCCGATACAGAATAAGAAAACACAATTCGGTCAGAGTAGATAAACGGCGGGTAAATTAATAATATCTCAAGTTATTTAATCTTTAAGTACTTTATTATTATACTAGATGTCCCCGCGATTTCGTTCGCGTAGTTTTTGAGTGACTTAAACCGTTTATGCAGCGCACGCAACGAAAGTCCTCAAATGTGAATAATGTTCCCCGTTTTTGCAACATTTCTCGCTGACGCTTTGCTCCTATTGGTCGCAGCGTAATGTTATATAGCCTAAAGCCTTCCTCCATAAATGGACTATCACACAAAAAAAGAATTTTTCAAATCGGACCAGTAGTTCATGAGATTAGCGCGTTTAAACAAACAAACAAACAAACTCTTCCGCTTTATAATAATATTAGTACCTATAGATTACTCATCCTTAAATTTTTGTCAAATATGTAATACTAACCCATGGACTATAGAAGTCTGAAATAAATAAATTTGTATTTTTATTTGTAAAATAAATGTGTAGTAATATGTAAATGATAATAAAATTAGTTTCGAATTATCATAATAATAATTGTGTATGTGTAATTGTGTAATAAAAATAAAATAAAATAAAATAAAATGCATTTATTTCGGTCTAGGTGCCCATAGTGTTAGTAACAAATTTCTTAAGAACTATATTAGTATTTACATTCTATTTTAAGTGCTTAAGACTATATTAGCTTAAGATACTAATATCACGTATAATAGTTATATTATACGTGATATTAGTATCTTTGTCACGGTGGAGACGAGTCCAGTGCTGCATGATAGCGCTGTCCACGTCCAACCTCTCCGCGACTGTCCTCAGGAGGCTGTTGGTGCTGCCACGCACACGTTGTAACAGGGATGCCACACGTTTTCTGATTATAATGTAATAAGTATTATAATGTAATGTAATAAGTGTGAAATTGTGAACTAAAATATTAATTTTCTCAAAAACTACTGGGCACTGATTCAAGATCGCCATCGCTATTATCGCTTAAGAAGTTAGAAAACAAAATGTATGGTAATCGTAATTCGACATAAGGTTTGCTAAATGACAAGCGAATCTGTATGTCACTTAGCGAAGCTTGTGTCAAATCCCATACATTTTGCAATACTTTAATTTAATTATATTATATATGGCATAATATAAAAAGTCGGCCCTGCTCTTGTTATATTGCCATTCGTGGCGGGTTCCATTCGTCATGTGTTTTGCGCAACACTTGGACACCATTGATATACTCCTGCGTAGCTGGCCTGGTTTCAACGACACCTGCCTCTGACACCAAAATTTGTGTGGGAGCTTATTATTCCGCAGCAAGTGATATCTCTAAAATATTATATTATGCATATAACTAGTTTACTGAGTTACCATCACATTCTAAAGTCTTCTTTAGTAGAATTAATCGGATGCGCTTCAGTTCGCTGCCAACAAGCTCTACGAACACAGCCGGGAACAGAGACTGCATCATCATTGACATGTAATTCCCGAAGACCATCACCACAAACTAAAAATAATTATGGCAAAAATACATACATAGGTATGTGTATGGCAGTGGCATAAAAAGAGATATTAAGCGGGCATTATGAATTAGGTCTAGCTCTATTGGGCTAAGTGATTAATTACTATCTAAACTTCACTATTTATCACATTGCATGGACATTATTAAATTGTTATTACTTGACTATTGGGAAAAATCCGTGTTTGCGCGTTCTGCGTTGCGGGTTCCTCGTTGCGGGTGGTGGGTTCCGCGATGCGGGTTGCGCGTTGCGGTTTCCGGATTTTGTTTGTTTTTATTAAATTACATCACAAACTGTTTGTATGCTACGCTCAACAAAGTGGCCACGGGTAAGTTAGTCTTAAATAAAACAAATTAAACAATATTAGAAGATTTAGAAGTGATTTCTTCATAATATGGTAGGAAGCACTTCTTCCATACGTTATGCTTTACGGTGCCAGTTTGTCCGGCATCCCTTTATTTCATGCATACGGCAGCGGTAAACGAACGAAAACACATACCTATATGTCACACACACACACTTTTACCTAAATAATATTAGTACGAGTATATTTATTATACATGTTACTTTACCCAGTAATCGAAGAGAGCCAGTTTAGTTGCAGCAAAGTCAATAATTTTGATAAATGTTATTCCTATGTTCAATATCATCTGGAATAAAACATAAAGAAGATAATATATAGCAAAATTCTGATTTCTAGAAAATTGAGTTCAAACTATAAATTAATAATCTATAAATAAAATAATCTTTTTAGATTACGTCGTAACATATTAAATATATTATTCTAAAATCAATGTACTTTCTATGTATTCTATCCTAAAATGTTTAAGTGACAGTTTAAACCCAATTTTATGGTTATTTTTTTTTGTGACATTTCACCTTCATTCATCATGAATGAATGAAGAATCTTTAATTATTTTCTCACGTTTAGAACATACCTCATGTATATAATGGACCAAGTAATAAATTGAGCATTATACATAATGCCCGGTCATTATGAAATATTTCGAATATGAGAGTGCAATTTAATAATATAGAAAGACTTAATTTGTATCGGGTATAGTACATAATATTGTCCATCACCTTGTGGACAGAGTAATAAAACGTTTTTTTTTTCATAACAATCCTCATTTTACTTAAAATTTGCCCGATAGAAATATATATTATTCATATTGCCCTCATTAATCACCTGGTCCATAACAAATAATATATACAGGTATCAGTGGCGAAAGCTAGTTATTCTCCAGAGGAAAGCCCTGGTTTGAATGCTTTGGATGAGGGTCTTCAAAAAGGATAAAAATGACTGATAGGAAAGAAGTTATAAAACCCCATGCCACTTGTATGTATGCCAATACCACCAGAGCTTTGTACTTTTAGAATAAATAGGAGCTTGTATTACAAGATACTAAAATAACCATACTAATTTGAATCAAAATCTGTTTAGTAGGTACATGCTAGGGGGCCTAGTAGGAAACTCAACTTGTGCGTATTCAGTATAATTTCGTAGTAACTATACCTACATAGTTTAACCGTATACCTACAACCGCTTAGGTATACTAGTTGTTGATTCAGCAATAATTTAGGAGTGAGTATTGATTCAGCAATAATTTAGGAGTGAGTAATCTCCTGATTATGATTTAGTAAAATCGTGAAAAAAAATATTACTTACCGTAATTTTTAAGGGATTTGAATTGGCCTCCAAATTTTTCGACAAAAGACAGTACTGCGATAGAAAGTTTTCGATGTTCTTCATGTTGCGTTGTCTTGTAGAATCGTCGTTTACGTTTAAATTTTTAGCACAACTTTCGATGTTTTCACGAAAATATCTGATTTGCACCCACAGCACTTCGAACATTAGCATTCTATTAAAATACATCACGCTACTCAATAAAGAAGGTAGGAATAAACAAATACTGTGCATAAATCCAACATGACCGTAAGTTTTTTCTATTACTTGCCTTCCAGTGATTAGTAGTGTAATTTTGAATAACGTAAAAAAAACAGTTGCTGAAAGGGATATGTGTTTAGTTTTCAAATAATCTGCCTGCACTGCAAAGTTGGAGCGGATCCTTTTGATGCCCCGAACATAGCTCATAAAGAACTCTCCTTTGCTTACCAAAGTGATGAGTGAACAACAAATGTACTCTATTGGCAGGTAGTAAAATACCACGTTATAAGAATAATATATGTACAAGTAATTAACCATTGTAATAAATAGTAAGCAATATATTTTACACGCGATAGATATAACATAGCATTGACTGACTTCCGAGTACAATCCCACGATGAGACGAATACAGTTTGTAACGTTTATTAATGTTAAACTCATTTTGAAAATGTCTTGTGTCCCAGCTCTTTTACAAAATACTGAACATCATGTTTTTTCAGTAATGTAGATTATAAATTTCATAATTAATGAAACTGAAAGCTTTTGATGAAAGTTAATTATGGAATAATTACATCATAATTCAGACTACATTTTTGTATTGTTTTTACTTTATTAAAAAAAAAAACAAAACGCTGCAGGGCGAGCTCTTCGACTAATCCTCGCCTATATTAGTATATATATATTACATATATTATTCTTATATTTTGTATATTCTTGTGTATTTTCTTATAAATTCGATGTGTATATTAAGCTGCTGGAATTTAAAAAGACAACTGAAAACAAATTGAAAGCTATAGAGCAAAGAAATGTATATTTAGAAAAATGCAATTTTGCCCTGGAGGAAAGAGTAAATAATCTAGAGCAAAAAGAAAAAGAAAAAAGTATAGAAATTGCGTGCCTTGTACAGAACGGAAACGATGAAAATATTAAGGAAGTAGTTAAAAATATGGCGGTAAAACTCAATTTAAACCCTGAAGAAATAGAAGATGTAGAGAGGATGAGTTCTACTAGCACGCCAAAACCGGGAGTAGAACGACCACGTCCAGTTGTAGTTAAATTGCGTACAAAACAAGCACGAGATCAATGGTTACTGAAACGAAAAATTCGCCTAACAAATAATGATATTTATGGCAATGACAATAAAACACCAATATACATAAACGAGGATTTAACAAAGTCGACTAGATTGTTGTTTTGGGAAGCTAGAAATCAGCTAAAGCATCACTTTAAGTACATATGGATTCAGAACAGTAACATACTAATAAAAGAAAATGATAATGGGAAGATTATTCGAGTAAAAAGTGGAAATGACATTACGAAGTTGCTATGTGAAAACAATGACAATAACCCTTCGAAACCATTAAATCAAAAGTAAATAACACAACACAGATTAGCACTAAGTGATTTCAAAAGCTACAAAATTCGATATGTGGGAAGCTGTATCGGATGTATCGGATGTATCCGAGGCAAAATACAATAGATATGAAAATATAAATCAATGGACCCAACAATTTTCGAAGAATAATATAAACATAATTCATTTAAATATTAGATCTATACGTAAACAATTTAATCAATTACTTGTCATATTAAAGCAATCTATAATCCAAAGAACAATAACAGTAATAGTACTTACAGAAGTTAATATAAAAGAGGATGAGGTTCCTTTTTACAAGATCCCAGGTTATATTGTATACCCAAACACAAGAAGAAATAGAAAAGGTGGTGGGATACTAATGTATGTTAAAGAAGATGTGACATTCACAATGGAAACACCATCATTGAATACAACTGAGCTAACATATGGGAAACTAAAAATTGGAAATAAAACTACGAATATACTAGCTGTGTACAAGCCACCAAATACAAACAAGCTACATTTCATTTCAGAAATAGATACATTATTGAAAAATATCCCTTGTTCAGAAGAAGTAGTAATAATTGGAGATACCAACATCGACATATCAAAACATGAAAACTCATATGTAACAGCTTATAAAACTATGTTGTGTGAAAACGGCCTACAATCTGTAATACCAACGTCGGAGACGACGCGAGAGGCGATCATTGACGGCCGGGTGTCTTCATCAAATATCGACCATGTTTGCGTCCGAGCCAGGCGCGGGAATCTGATTGACGCGCGTGGGCACCTCCTGAACTGCACTTTATCAGATCACTACATGATTGGGATTAGTTTAATTAGAGATGGTAATGAAAAAGACTTTAGACATAATAGTGATTATAAATTAAAGTTTGTATTAGACGAAAAAACTGTCTGCGAGTATTTAAAAAAGATTAACTGGTCAGATTTGATGCAAGAAAATTGTCCTATTTTACTGTATGACAAATTGTACACGGTTTTCACAGATATATATGATAAAAGTAAGGTACAAAAAAAACCAACGACAAAGAGAATAACGCAGCCATGGGTAGATATAGAACTCAGAAAAAAACTAGAACATAGAGATTTACTCTTTAGAATATGGAAATCATCGCCAAATAATATGAACAATAGATTAATATATACAAGATATAGAAATAAGGTCAATAAATTAATAGATGCTGCTAAAAACAAGTATCGACAAATAGAGATAGAAAAATGTAATAGTGATTTTAGAAAAATTTGGGGTAATATAAACAAATGGTTAGGAAATACTAAAAATAGCTTAGATGATGTTATTATAAAATACCTAGGGCAGACAGACACAATGCACAACATTTGTAATAAGTTTTCGGAAACCTTCACTAGGGAGATACAGAACATAAAGCATGACTGTAATAGTACTTTTTTGGATAGAAGTTCATATGTAGTGCCCAGTAATAAGTCCTTTTATTTTAGAAATGTAGAACCATGTACTATTGAGAAATATATAGATAGATTAGAGTGTAATAAAGCGCCTGGAATAGATAAGATCAGAGTCCAAGACATAAAGAACGTAAAGAAAGAAATAAGTGTAGTATTGGCTAAATTTGTAAATATGTGTGTAAACAAAGGCGTCTATCCGAATTTACTAAAAAAATCGATTATCCGTCCTGTATATAAACAAGGCAGTCATATAGACTACGGTAATTACAGACCGATTGCAATATTATCCGTAATTAACAAAATAGTAGAAAAGGTTATTGTAAATCAGGTTAGTCAGCATTTAGAGCGGCATGAGATAATATCTGATGCGCAACATGGGTTCCGGCGAGGCCGCAGCACTGCCACTGCACTTGCAGAGTTCACCGACTTTGTCAACAATAGTCTTAACTGGGGTAATGCTGTTGGTGCTCTGTTTATTGATTTTAAAAAGGCCTTTGATACACTTGACCATGGTGTGCTGCTCAGAGCGATGGATGAGTGTGGTATCAGAGGGCCTGTCAGTAGGTGGTTCAAATGCTATCTAGAACACCGATCACTTCGCACTCAGATAGACGGAGTAACTGGGGATGAGCTAAGTGTTACCCTGGGAGTACCCACTGGCTCTGTATATGGTCCAGTTGGATACATCATGCAAGTAAATAGTGTCACCAATGTCATAAAACACAGTAAGACTTTTATGTACGCAGATGATATGTGTTTATTATACTCTTCCAAAAATGTGACAGAAATAAAACATTATTTGCAAGTAGACTTAGAAAACATATCTAAATGGGCACATGATAATGGTATCATTATTAATTTCAGTAAAACAAAGGTCATGCACATAATTTCACCATATAATAAACATGCTAAAAAGGGGGAGACAAATATAGATATAATTGGCCACAGTTACGATTGCTTACATAATAATAAAAATAATTGTCAATGCACATACATAGAAGTAGTCACAAAATACAGATACTTGGGATTAACAGTCGACAGCAATATTAGTTGGAAATGGCAGGTGAGCGAAGTGTGTAATAGATTACAATCGATTTTAGGTAAATTTTTTCATCTTAGCCGGTTTTTAAATAGGAAACTTTTGTATGTAATCTACTACGCGCTTGCAGATTCAATAATAAGCTACGGTATTAGCAGTTATGGCCTTACATTTAAAACACAATTAGATAAAATAAAGCAATTACAAGTTAGATTAATTAAATACTTCGCAAGTAAAAAACTAAAATTAGAGTGTAAAGTTAGTAATAATTATGACCAATTATTTAAAATATATGAAATTTTACCTGTGCACTCAAAAGTAGAATACATTATAGCTTTAGAGCAATACAACATAAATAAATATAAGGAAATTATAGTTCATCATCAACATCATACCAGGAATGTTACACAAGGCAAATATATAATACCAACGATAAAAAATTACTACGGGAAAAGAACCAGGAAATACTTGACTCCAGTTATATTTAACAAAATAGATTTTATTAGAGACGATAGCAAAATAATGAGCATGGCAACCCTAAAGAAAAAATTAAAGAGGTATATATTGGAAGACCAATTAATGTACTAACAATGTTAGGTAGATTTGTTGGTTCATGGAATGGGAAGAATAATTCATATGTTTTTATTTATTTTGTAATATTTGTATTTATTTTTTTTGTATAATATTACATTGTAATAATTTTTGTTATTATTTTTATAATGTATCATAAGTTTCGTTTTTTTTTTTTGTTTTGTATAAGAAAATATTGTTTTTGTTATTTTATGTTTAAGATTTAATACTTAGTTTTGTTTATTAATGTGTATTGCAATTATTGCCAACAAACTGTTTTGCAGTTTGGCAATTTTTTTATTGATTATAATTGTTTAAATATATTGAAATAAATAAAAAAAAAAAAAAAAAAAAAAAGCTATTTTATTAATTCCAACTAATTGTATTATACTATTTTAAAATTATCATTATTATTTATTAAGATATTTAAACATTCTAACCCAAACGGGTTAAAAATGTAGGGCAAAGATTTTTGGGTTAATATAGTAAAGTACTTAACACGATTCCTGGGTCGAATATACTCAACATTGGCATAAACGTTCTTTAGAATAATAATATAATTGATGCAAGATTTTTTTCGTATTTTATTGAAATTAATTTCCTATCTCCTAGCTAATCCTCTAACCAATAATATTATAGTCATGTTAGTAGATATGCGAGACCTGTATATTGAGAAAGACGTTAATATGGAGGAAGGAGAAGGAGAAATTTAGGGGGATGAGGCTGCAGATGAAGATGTAGTCGTTTAAGTCAATGAAGTATTTCAAGAAGACGTTCCGCATGATGAAAGTCGTTTCGAACGAGACGACTCTCTAAACTGATGTGTTATTGTTCAATTCAAATTAATTTATTCAGACATACATAACAATATTATAATATATCTAACAATTTTGTTAATTATTATCAACTTGTGTTACGACTTACGATACAATACACATAATTTTCATGCACTTGCATATATAATATATATTTAAGATTATAAAATTATCTACATTCACTCTTACACAGTACACACATACACTGTAGTTTATCAATTATCACGTAATGTTTTTTTACGGTGACGTGATGGGGTATTCGTTGGAGAGCTTGCAGGGAATATATCTAGTCATGTTAGTAGATATATGAAAGCAGTACAGGCAAGTGACAAATGCGTTTAGGATGAGGAAACAGATGAATATGAGTTGAAAGAGGAGAGAGAAGTTCTAAAAGATAGTCCCATTAGACCTAGATGTAGTCATGTTAGTAGATGTCGAGAGCTGCACGGCGACTATTAGGTAAGTGACAAATACGTTCATAATAATGAAGGGGAAGGACGAGTTCAGGGGGATGATGCTGCAGATGAAGAACCTCATGGGCCGCGCCTCGATGTACAGGAGAAAGTTCCTGATGGCCATCGCTTTGCTGCTAGTAGCTGAAAATATTAGTTTAATCGAAGCTTTATAACAATAATAATGAGTAGTTGTGCGACTATAAAATATTTTAATATTATTAATAGTGTGATAAATGAAACGAAATGTCAGAAGTAGGTACGCGATTTGAAATAATGATTAGAAGAAAAGTTAGTATGACTGTAGATGATTGAAAATTTAGAGAAGGCCAAAACACACCATTTTCTAACAATAGGTTATCATGCAATATAATTTTTATATTGTCGACTTCTCGAGCAAGCTGCGACGCTATCATAGCTGGCATTATCACTATGATCAAATACTGGAACACCCCATTGGAGTATACCATCATAGTAGTGTATGACACCACCTGAAATTTTGAATAGGCTTTACTTTATTTGTGGAGAGCCTAATATAGGGTGTATTTGATTGAAAATATGATAAAAAGATTAAAGAAGTTCTATCGATGAGAAGAAATAATGAAAAGCTGCTGATATAAAATTCTTTTATAACAAATAATGCTTTTGATATTCTCCGCGCAAGACTATGGATTTTTCGACCCTGTATTAGACATATAAATGGTATTAATAGTTAATAAATAAAACAAAAGAATTAAAAATAAAAAAGGCCTACAATTATAGGTTTTCTACTTACATGAAATTTTGTGTGGCTGATAATAAGGAAGGTAGTTATCAATGCATGGGGAACTTTGAATAATAGAGAACATAAATACTGAAACGGAAATAGTATTTAATACAATCAGTGCTAAAACATAGCATTACCTTAATATGTAGTAATGCAATTCTCAAATCTAATTCTGGGACAATAGTGAGGATCTCCCAGTACGGAGAAAATTGCGAGAGCTGCACGGCGACTATTAGGTAAGTGACAAATACGTTCATAATAATGAAGGGGAAGGACGAGTTCAGGGGGATGATGCTGCAGATGAAGAACCTCATGGGCCGCGCCTCGATGTACAGGAGAAAGTTCCTGATGGCCATCGCTTTGCTGCTAGTAGCTGAAAATATTAGTTTAATCGAAGCTTTATAACAATAATAATGAGTAGTTGTGCGACTATAAAATATTTTAATATTATTAATAGTGTGATAAATGAAACGAAATGTCAGAAGTAGGTACGCGATTTGAAATAATGATTAGAAGAAAAGTTAGTATGACTGTAGATGATTGAAAATTTAGAGAAGGCCAAAACACACCATTTTCTAACAATAGGTTATCATGCAATATAATTTTTATATTGTCGACTTCTCGAGCAAGCTGCGACGCTATCATAGCTGGCATTATCACTATGATCAAATACTGGAACACCCCATTGGAGTATACCATCATAGTAGTGTATGACACCACCTGAAATTTTGAATAGGCTTTACTTTATTTGTGGAGAGCCTAATATAGGGTGTATTTGATTGAAAATATGATAAAAAGATTAAAGAAGTTCTATCGATGAGAAGAAATAATGAAAAGCTGCTGATATAAAATTCTTTTATAACAAATAATGCTTTTGATATTCTCCGCGCAAGACTATGGATTTTTCGACCCTGTATTAGACATATAAATGGTATTAATAGTTAATAAATAAAACAAAAGAATTAAAAATAAAAAAGGCCTACAATTATAGGTTTTCTACTTACATGAAATTTTGTGTGGCTGATAATAAGGAAGGTAGTTATCAATGCATGGGGAACTTTGAATAATAGAGAACATAAATACTGAAACGGAAATAGTATTTAATACAATCAGTGCTAAAACATAGCATTACCTTAATATGTAGTAATGCAATTCTCAAATCTAATTCTGGGACAATAGTGAGGATCTCCCAGTACGGAGAAAATTTTGAGTGACAAAATTAGAACTCTGCGCTTATGCAATTCATTAATTTTCAACTATAGGGCATAGGTCATGTAGTTGAAAGTCGACGTGTTCTAATTTCAACTGTATTCTATTATATTTTGAGTGTTTTGAAATTTTCCCGAGTTTTTTCAGATTTTTGCGAATACAGTTGTTTTTGAAAAACTTGCCATATCAATGTAATATATAACAACCTTGGTAGCAATATATTAGATATAGTAAAAATAACCAATTTGGATACATACCAATACATCGAAGCATGTCATGCTTTTCTCCATAATATCTACGAGAGATTTATAAAAAACGTGTCCAGTGATTGGCTCGTTAGAATCTCTTATAATACTTCTAAGATTTTTCATACGACACAATACCAAATTAAAACTTAGAGAATACAATACAAGATGTATATCTAGACAGGGACTGATGGCGTATATAATAAAAGATAATACTTGATTTGTGCAGTCGCCAGGAAAAAATTGACAGTGTAGAATCCCGGTTGATGTTTTGAAAATTACAACTATCATGGAGAATACAATTATTTTGCAATCAGTATATTTTATACGACTATTCATGTCGAGCACCAAAAAAGGTTTTACTCATATAATTTAATAGATTAGTACAACAAATATGTTCACAGTTTTTTAATGTTTACTATAATAATAACAATCCCTGTTATAATTAGACCACAAACAATTTTCCTTTTTACTGAATATTATACTGCCAGCTGGGTAACCAGAACAATAAAACACTGATCTTTATCTCAAAGTGTCGTCAGTTGCATTCTTGCGCCTCTCAATTTAATTATCTTAATTTTTCATCTCAAATTTATCGGGTTTTCTTTTAATTTAAACTATCAGGCCACAAAAAGTCTACACGAAAATTTACGAATGGCTAGTTCTCCTTCAACAAATAATATTTTCGTATAAGTTGGTGTGCTTGTGAACCCCTTTTATACCCCACGCGACAACTTTGAGTTTATTAAATAAATGTATCATGACATTAAAAATAGACATTAACTTAATAATACATAACATCTGACACTTGCTTGCTGAGCATGACAATCCACCTACGCATATATCTACAATTAAAGTTGATTTATGCCTATCGGTTGTAAAATGAATGTTACTTACTTTATTGATAGTAAATGTTATGAAAATATAATATGATAGAGAGTTCTGTGTAACGGCCTTTGTGCCTGTGCTTTGTGTCCAGTAGTTAGCGCGACGGTGCTCGAGGAGGGTTCGAATCCCACAAACAATTTTATTTAAATATCCTTGCCGATATCTTTTAAAATTTTATTATTTACTCCATGTTATGTATTAAAAACTACAAAAAATGCTACATAACAATTTCCAATAATGCTCTTCAGGTCATAAGCTACCTGCCTGCCAAATTTCATTTAAATACGTTGAGTAGTTTGGCTGAAATACCGTCAAATAGGTAGCTACAATTTTTTGATGATCCCACGGGAACCCTTTCGTTTTTCGGGATAATAATTTCCAGTAATCCTTTTCAGATCATAAGCTACCTGCCTGCCAAATTTCATTTAAATACGTTGAGTAGTTTGGCTGAAATACCTTCAAATAGGTAGCTAAAATTTTTTGAAGATCCCACGGGAACCCTTTCGTTTTTCGGGATAATAATTTTCTAGTAATGCTTTTCAGATCATAAGCTACCAGCCTGCCAAATTTCATTTAAATACGTTGAGTAGTTTGGCTGAAATACCTTCAAATAGGTAGCTAAAATTTTTTGAAGATCCCACGGGAACCCTTTCGTTTTTCGGGATAATAATTTTCTAGTAATGCTTTTCAGATCATAAGCTACCAGCCTGCCAAATTTCATTTAAATACGTTGAGTAGTTTGGCTGAAATACCTTCAAATAGGTAGCTAAAATTTTTTGAAGATCCAACGGGAACCCTTTCGTTTTTCGGGATAATAATTTTCTAGTAATGCTTTTCAGATCATAAGCTACCAGCCTGCCAAATTTCATTTAAATACGTTGAGTAGTTTGGCTGAAATACCGTCAAATAGGTAGCTAAAATTTTTTGAAGATCCCACGGGAACCCTTTCGTTTTTCGGGATAACAATTTCTAATAATGCTCTTCAGGTCATAAGCTACCTGCCTGCCGAATTTTACTTAAATACGTTGAGTAGTTTGGCTGAAATACCGTCAAATAGGTAGCTACAATTTTTTTAAGATCCCACGAGAACCCTTACGTTTTTCGGGATAACAATTACCAAAAATGCTCTTCAAGTCATAAGCTACCTGCCTGCCGAATTTCATTTAAATACGTTGAGTATTTTGGCTGAAATACCGTCAAATAGTTAGCTACAATTTTTTGAAGATCCCACGGGAACCCTTTCGTTTTTCGGGATAATAATTTTCAATACTGCTCTTCAGGTCATAAGCTACCTGCCTGCCAAATTTCATTTAAATACGTTGAGTAGTTTGGCTGAAATACCGTCGAATAGGTAGCTACAATTTTTTGATGATCCCACGGGAACCCTTTCGTTTTTCGGGATAATAATTTTCAGTAATCCTTTTCAGATCATAAGCTACCTGCCTGCCAAATTTCATTTAAATACGTTGAGTAGTTTGGCTGAAATACCTTCAAATAGGTAGCTAAAATTTTTTGAAGATCCCACGGGAACCCTTTCGTTTTTCGGGATAATAATTTTCTAGTAATGCTTTTCAGATCATAAGCTACCAGCCTGCCAAATTTCATTTAAATACGTTGAGTAGTTTGGCTGAAATACCGTCAAATAGGTAGCTACAATTTTTTGAAGATCCCACGGGAACCCTTTCGTTTTTCGGGATAATAATTTCCAATAATCCTATTCAGGTCGTAAGCTACCTGCCTGCCAAATTTTATTTCATTCCATAGAGTGGTTTTAGCGTGATGCGACGACAAACATTCCCATATGGACAGACAGACAGACAGACAGACATTTTTTCAAAAATGTTATTTTTAGGTTCTGTGGCTTATATAGACCCCCTTTTTTTAATTTTCACTTAAATATTCTTAATGTACAGACATGACCCCTCTACAGATTTATTATATGTATAGATATAGATTAATAAGTTAAAAAAATAATAAAGTGATCATAAAGTGAATGTACGCAGTGCTTTAAAACCAGTTTGATTTTATTGACCGAATAATTAATGTTTAAACACGTTACAACAACATACAGGCTACACAAAAAAGTCAGTGCAGTACGCTCTGTGAAACCAAAGCCTATAGTTAAGCTTCGTCATGCACAAACCAAAACAAGAAGAGATTCATTTGATGTTAAGTTTGAACAAAAAAATATCGAAATCAATGCGAAATTTCTTCATAATTTTACAGTTGACACTATGTGTGGATTATGGTTTCAAATATTCAATTTCAAAACTGAAAAGATATGTTCTGACCGTATACACTTTAGCATTAGCAGTAGCGGTGGCTACAGTTAAAACAATGTATATTATTGATAACCTGGATCATCGTTATCACTTTCTATTAGATGTAATATTCTTATTCGTCTTGGTGGTAACACAGTTAGTACTTCCATCAAAATATACATTATACCACTACCATGAGGTTTTGAAGAAAATTGACTTACAATTGAGGGTAGAAAGTTTGACGTACTGCATGGAGCTAAAAATTATTATTTCATGTGTTTGCAACATTATTCTTCGATTAACTTGTGTGTTTGCAGCATGTTTCATTTTTAACTTCGAGGCTTCACATTTACACTTCTTCCTGAAGCTACCATCAGATATAACGCTTGCCATGCTCTACTTCGCATACTATAGTGCACTATGCAGGGTAAAACAAATAAAGCTTCTAATAGTTAATCGGCAAATTGGAAGAAGATTTCAACAATCGAAGATTAAATATTGTCAACGAATTTATAAATCGCTCGCCGACGCCATAGAAGATTTACAAAATGGGTTCAACTTTTTAGTGAGCTTATTTTTTTAAACATTTTGTTAAATTGAAAAATAAAGGGAAAATGCATGCTAAAAATATTGTAGTAGGTAGGTATATTTATATACTGGAAATAAAAACACAATTGTGGGCTGAACGGTGAACGTGGATTGTGTTGGTTAAAAAAGTATTATTACGAATGAAATCAGCAATAATAAACAAAGTAATAATACTGCCCAATGCCCATTTCATTTTTATTCTTAACTATCTTTTGCCCGCGGCTTTCTGTGCCTGAAATAGTATTCGTGGCAAATACTTATTTACCAAATCACTCTACAGCTGTAGTATGATTTAGAAAATATTATAGTAATAATCATAATAAGCGTACCCAGCTTCTGAGTTAGTTAGATTCATACACACTACAATGTTTTTGTCCGAGGCGTATAATATAAAGATTTGCCGGCCCATAAGGCACAGTAGCGGATTCCCTCCCGGCCTTGCAAAGTTCTTACACTTCTTACCCTTTTTCACTTTTCAGTAAGTAAGTGAAACATTGCTTAGATTTATGTTTGTTTAATGTTATGGCTGTGGTATGAGCCAAAAATATTTTTTACCGGTGTACATAAATGAATTCAAACTTATTACTTTTAGGTTTATTTTATCCATTTAATGTATTCTATCCTTTACCTTTTTCTTGTTATTATTTACCTATACTTGTCACAATATTTAAATTTGCCTTTTTTATTTCTAGTTTGGTGTTAATTTGTTAAGAATTGGGATTAAACTATTGATTGTTGGCTATAGAGTGATATATTTTGGATTGGTTTTCAATAAGGTTAGTATCATTCTTCTAAAAATTTTGCTTAAGGGGTGAAATGTCTTGCCTTAATTATGTTCTATCGCATGTGAAATTAAGTCACACAAGGTATCACAATATATTCTGAAACTATGTACTAAGTGTAAAGGGGATTTCACACTTTGCCTTATGTTAATATAGGTTACAGCGCGCGACAATTTTATGAGAAACAGTAATTATATGATGTCAGTGATACGAGCGTGTGATCTCTGGCAAGATGAAAGAACTACAATGCTTAATAGCCTAATTTGTAAATCTGGAGTCGCATATTACGAGATGAAAGAACTACAATGCTTATTAGCCTAATTTGTAAATCTGGAGTCGCATATTACGAGATGAAAGAACTACAATGCTTATTAGCCTAATTTGTAAATCTGGAGTCGCATATTACGGGGACTTCGTGGACAGCGCTAGGAATTTCCGTGCTTTCAAGCGTTTCTGCCATAATTATTATTGGAAATATTTATAAACATCACAATAAACTCCGAATAAATCACAAAATCATAATTAGCTTACAATTACATAATAATCTATATTTCCGTGGTACTTTCCCTCAATTTTTTTGGACTTTTGGGTCATTACAATTTTGTACTGTCTCCCACTTGCTTGGGGAGGGAAACTGGAATACTTTCTACTCCTCCTTTTTTCCTCTGATTAATTTCGTTGTGGGTCCCAAGACAGATTTAGCTTGTCCCTCGGGCACCCCTGAGATCATATCAAAGGGTTGGTTACCGCTGTTGATCCTGGCTCACAGGAGTTGCAGTGGTGGGAATGTGAGGTAGGCCAATGCCCGTTAAAAAAAAGAGCGTTTTTACATTGATTAGTTCTGATATGGGAATTAGCGCCGATATGTATGTCATGTAATGACAAATAATGGTGAATACTTAAATATACTATCAAGGGCGGATCCAGCTTTGGTGCCAGGAAGGGGTCACATAGTCGTGGTCAAGTCAAGAACTTATAATTTAATTTTGATATCAATAGATAAGTAAAAAGTTGGTATTTTATTAATGTACGTATATACTCGTATTGTGCACTATACTTAAAAATATTTATTATTTATTGTACACTTGAAAAACTATACACATAATAACATGTACACATACACGTCCATATTGCCATCTTCTCTTGAAGACATCCAAAGAAGCACTATCACGCACGGCATTTCGTGCTTCAGCAGCCTATTTCTTTACTAATATTAAATTGCCGTTTTGTATGAAAAAATTTAGCGTTAACGTACAGCGTAGTCTGAAATCCCCTTCACTAGATACGACTTTCCGTTTCTTAACCTCTACTTTCATTTGGTTAATGATGTATCGTTCTTCTGTTTCAGTTTAGTGTAACAATTGCAGCTAGCGTTACGTTTTTTGTTTCATTGCCAGTGCTTTTCTTGTCACCTGGGGCTGCCGCATTTTTGGCAAATGAAGTCAATGTGTTAAAAAAAAATTTGCATGCGATGCTTTTACGTGAAACAGGTAGGTATAGTAAATCTTGTTGTATTTGTAAAATGTGCAGTAAGAAAGTACTTTAACTAGAAAGTAATTTAGCAACAAGCTGTACCCAATAGATGCTGTTCTGGTTTAACCATAAACTAGCACAAGTAAATACCTACAGTTTCTACACCAACCACCACAACCTACTATGTTATACAGAGGCTGAAAGGATATGAAAAATAGCTTAGGTACAGCTATTCTCATAGCACAAAAAGCTGCAAAATTCTTAAATCAGTAAAGCCGTTTCGGAGAAGTTATTTTATTTTATTTTTATTTCATAGAAAACATACTGTTGTAAATATAAGCTGCTTGAAGGCTATATAAATTCTTAACACTATTCACACGTTTTCACATATAGAATTTAATAATTATAAACACGGTTGTATTTCGTATAAGATGAATAAAAATACACAATATATTAGAATTTCATTACTTGTTACTATTTTGTACTTACAACATTTTCAATACTCACAATACTACAATTAGCAGTAGCATGTAACAAATTTTTATATTTAGTTACAAAAAGTAGACCTTTTATAATAAAACATATGCTAATTTAAAATATATTTCACTACTTAGATGCAGACGACGCCCAAAACATCCAAAGGTTTATAGCCTACATCGAGGTTCGACCGATGAGATACAAAGTGCTCTCGTTGTTCCCCATGGACCTCACGCTTGTGCCGATGCTGCTCAACTTCTGCGCCACATACATCATAGTGTTGCTACAACTGACGCATATTCTGTAAACTATATTATAAGTTTTCCCCCTAGAATTTTGATGACATTATTTCTTATCTCCCGATATAAAACATTAATAACTGATTCATAAGATTAAAATTGATTGTAAAACATTAGAAACTGAATAAGTATTGTGTTAAATTGTTGTAAAACTTAGCAGTGTTCGACATAATTAGTTTGAAAGTGAATTACAAACAACAAAAGTAAGCAAGTGAAAATCTGTAGGTAGTGCAAACTGTTAAGTAAAGACAAGACTCATATTTTAGCAAAATTACTAAGCTTTGGTTGGTAGGTACTCGGATTTGCAAACATAAAAACCAATGCTAAAGACTGCTAAGTGAAAGAGATGATAATGAAAAAGAAATGCTTACTGTATTAAAAAATATTTTAGAACTAGAATTAAATAGAATAATTAATCAGGAATATGAAAGCAATCATGAACAAAATGTCGCCAAATGGAACTGTAAAAATAAACAAATCTATGTATACTAAACTATTTCTCATTATACTGACTAATTAAGTGTAAAATAAATACAAAAATAATAATTGTTTTAAAAAATATATTTTCCAGTATTTGTAATTCATTTAATTCCTTTAAAGTTAAGTAAATTTATTTGTTAAAATCTTAACGACTCACATGATGGTTCCTATCCCTAGCCTACATGTTCCATAACGAGGTAGGAATTAGACATCCGCCGTCTGACGGTAATACTCGTAATTATGAAAATGGGATTAAAACACACCAGGCTGTTAGCACGTCGCAGTACAACTACACAGAATTTAGTTAAGGTTAGCACCTTAATCTATATTGTAGTTGTACTGTTGGTGTTCCACCGCTACCTCACACTTGTTCTGAAGGTTCTCAACTTATGCGCCTTGTTCCTTTATTACTGTATTGTTACATGATCTGATTTAAATACATTAACATCGAAGGGCTAATAAAAGTGTTTTCTTATTTTGAATTGTGATTTATTCTCTTAAACAGTACTATCAGCGCCAAATTGGTAAGTAGAAATATTCATATTAATGAATACTGGTAAAGGATAAAATAATTTACGTTACTCTTACGTATTAACCATCAAACAAGCTCATTTATTGATAGGTTCTATTAAAATTATTTAAGTTATGAATGTTGCAGTAGCAGTATTTTTAACTAGGATTGAATAAATTAAACAACTAGCAGACAAAGGTGTTCAGTATAAAAAGGGGAAGGATGAGTTCAGGGGGATGATGCTGTAGATGTAGATTTGATTGTGTTAGTATCTACTAAGTGAGTAAGTGCAAATCTATGCGAGACTTGCACGGAGACGTTCAGATAAGTGAAGTAGACGTTGGGGACGAGGGACTGGAAGGCCAAGATCACGGCGATGATGTATATTTCGTCTTGTTAATAGATATGCGAGAACTGCACGGCGACGATAAGATAAGTGATGAAGACGTTGAGAATGAGGAAAGGGAAAGAAGAGTTCAGGGGGATGACACTGTAGATGTAGAACCTCATGGGCCGCGCTTTAATGTATCGGATAAAGTTCTTGATGGCATCTGCTTTGCTACCCGTAGCTGAAAACATTCGTTTAATTATAGCATTCCAAATAAATTTAATAAAATTATAATGAAATAGTCTTCGTCTTTCTCTTAGGAAAGATGATTTGGGAATAGTATATACTGCAGTTATTTAGTTCAAGTTAGTGAATTTTTAACCTTACAAAAGAAATAGAGTTTCAACGGGATTCTTGAAAAAAAAATGAGAAGTGAAGGATTATGAGTAGATGCTAAATACGAGTACCTACCATATTCAACAAGTAGTTTGTCATGCAATACTAATTTTATTTTGTCGACCTCTCGAGCGAGTTTCGATGCAACCATAGCTGGCACTATCACAATCATCAAATACTGGAACACCCAATTGGAGTACACCAATATGAAAGTGTCAGATTGACCCTGAAAAAGACAAAAAACTGTTTAGCATTCGCCTGTTTTTCAGCCTTTGGACTGCTCATGGCACTTAGCGATGCTTAAATGTCAAATTAGCTTGCAGATTAGCGATGGTATCTTAGCTAAATGCTCAGAACAAATTGTAAGATTACGCCGGTGCTTTAACCAGTTCGTTTACAATTATTATGACATAGATTCTTTAATTTAAAATAAAGTTTTTTTTGCTAAACTTACATTATTTAACTTTGCTTCTCTGATGATTATATAAGAAGTGATCAACGCGACTGGAATTTTATTGAGCAGGGCAAACACATACTGAAAACATAAGTATATTAAGCTAAAGATAAAGGTGTACATGTTATGGACCAGATGATTAATCAGGGTATTATTTATAATGCGCGGGCACTATGAATAATGTTCAGCTCTATCGGGCGAAGTGATTACTATGTGGCCTCAGCCTCTTATTTTGAGGGCAGCGGGGCGGGAGCGGCGGCGGCGCGGGAGCGGCAGGATCTTTTATGTAAAATCAACCGACCGGTTCTCGAAAACAGCGGCGCGGGAGCGGGTAACGAGTACCGTTCTCGCGCACGCCGCCGCTCCCGTCCCGCTGCCCGCAAAATTAGAGCCTCAGCCTCGGCTGCCGGAGGCCTATAAACTTGATTTTTTATCACTCCATATCAACTCGAATATGATATTGACAATTTGGCAATTTGATAATGCGGTGCGGGAAGGGAACACTCGTAACACGATTGGCCCTGTCAGATACTGTTATTCAGCGTGCGGCTCATGTGTGGAACTTCAAACTACTACCTATATTCAACCCTTGAGGAAAAGAGAGAGGTGTAATACAGATTTAATACCTCTGTAGTGCAGTGGTTTAGTGCATTAGTGCTCATGCCGGAGGTCGCGTCTTCAAATCCCGCGGAAGGTACAAAAAGTTTGCTGTGTTCCTGGGTTATATAACGGGTGTAAAAAGAGCAGTCACTATAACTTTGAGATACGATTATACGACCTTTCCTTATTTTGGAAATGTATTTTTTTAAATATTTTTTTTGTCAAAAAAAATTTTTTTACTTTTCACCATTTCTTATTTTTCTGTCGCAAAAATAACAATAGCAAACAATTGTTTTATTATTTTTGTAAAAAAAACGAAAAAAAAAATACATTTCTACAATGAGAAAAGGTAGTATAATCATATCCCAAAGTTATAGTGACTGCTCTTGTTACACCCGTTATATAACCCAGGAACACAGCAAACTTTTTGTACCTTCCGCGGGATTCGAAGACGTGACCTCCGGCATGAGCACTAATGCACTAAACCACTGCACTACAGAGGTCGTCTAAAAACCTTTCGTATGCGCAAAATTAAATCTCGCAGGAACCGCATTTCATCAAAATTCGCTTAGTAGCTTTTGCGTAACAACACACACACACTCACAAACTTTCTTTTTGAGATACAACCTGGTGAAAGACAGATAGACATACGTATATACATACATATATCAAAAGCTTAGGTTTTCCCTACTACCTTTGAGTACGGAATCCTACAAATTGTTATTAAACATGTTTTTATTACTTAGCCCAAGAGGTGATTAACAATATATAATGCCTGGGCAAGTTGTATCTTTGAATAGTTATTATCAAAATGCACTCCTATTATGGGTATTTTTCATAATGACCGGGCAATATGTATAATGCTTAATTTATTATTTGGTCCTTAACATATATTTTATACCTTTAGCTTTCAAGATTGCTTGGAAAGGATTATAAAGGTCATTTGATAGTATTTTATATAATAATGCGAAGTTATTTCTTTACGTACCAATACATCCAAATTCTTTTTGCATTTCTCCATACTATCCACCAAATATTTGTAAATAACATGATCGGATTCCGGTTCATAGCGATCATTAATAATATTCTTCAGATGCTTCACGCGACAGTGTGTAAAATGAAAACTTAGGAAATACAAAACAAGTGGAAAATCGACGATTGTACTAATTACAAACATTAATCCAGAAATTACAGGTTGTTTAATACAGTCTGACGGTATATTAGCACAGTGCGTAAAACCGATAGACAATTTTGAAATCAAAACAAGTATAGAAGAGCCGATGATTTTTAAATCACAATATTTTATCTGAGCATTAATTTTTTTGTCAATGACAGATAAATTTTCCAAAAAACTACAAAAGGTATTCTGACTATTAAATAACACTGAACATATAATCATTAAACCATATTGTAAATATACATATACCATCCACAAATTATTACCTGGTGTCAGGGAAGCGATCGATATGTGGTAACAGAATGCAATCAGTATTATCAAAGCAGGAATTATGGTTAGTATTTTAACGATTATTTTTTGTCTACGTGTCTTACATTGTATAAAGCCAAAATCAAACGACATAAATAACTGCAAACACAGAAAAAATAAATATAAAGTCCTAGAATACGGCTTGTCCTGTTCGTTTTTTGGGGGGATTGTTTTATTTTCCTTTACAACTATGAACATCGTGTTTGTACTAGCGGCCATGTTAGATACAGCTTTTGTGTATTTGAATATATATTTATTAATAAGTACTCGGCTTGACGTGACAGTCCTATACACAAATATAATTACGTTTTTAATTTGCTAAGTAATGTGTTTTCTTCTAATTTAACCCCCTGTGCATCGTTGGGTTGTTTCAAATTCAAGCGGTAAAAAACTTGTTTCATATTAGATATTAATAAAACAGGCCGAATTGAGAACCTCCTCCTTTTTTAAAAGTCGGCTAAAATCTCCAGGCTACTGAAAAAAGAAAATAATGGCTCGTGATATCGTTATTTCGATCAGTTAAATCTTATTATTCTAGAATCTAGAGACTAAATAGACTCTAAATAATTAGACTCTAGAGTCTAGAATAATTAGATAGAATCTAGGTTCATATAAATGAAGCCCTAATAGATAACTTAGTATGGTGCTAATGTGTACCGAATTTTGAATGTTAGTACAGCTAATTATGTTTCCATAATATATATTTAAAGCATATAAAATAAAATAAATAAAAAACGTTTTATTTCCAAATGAAACTTAAAAAGCTATTTTCGGAAAGTCAACAAGAAAAACAAGCTACCACCGGTCGAATGGAATAAATAGTATCCTATGTCCGTCTACTTGCTCTAAGCTACTTCCTCACCAATTTTCAGCCATATCGATAAAGCCGTTCTTGAGTTATAAATAATTTAACTAACACGACTTACTTTTATACATATAGATGTATAGATTACTCGTACTAACATAAGCTAACGCCCGGTGAATGCTCCCGTCATAGTCGGTCCAGCCGATTCGGTGATCATTAGTTAGATGACGATGATGAAAAGAAAAGTAGCCTAAATTAATCCTTATAACTTTAGCTATCTACCAGTGAAAGTCTCGTTAAAATCGGTCCAGCCGTTCCAGAGATTAGCCGGAGCAAAGAGACACGCTGACAGACAGACAGACATTTTTTTATTAATTGCATTTTCGTTTTCAGTAGATATCGTTCAGAATGCCAAAAAAAAAGAAGAAGATATCGCTTAAAATGTCATATGCATTTAGAAAAACGTTGCTAATTGAAAGTTACAAACTGATACTTCAATTTTATTTATTTGTATAGATTTGGAAAACCTCCCCGATCTTGATTCTTGGCCCGTCTATAAGGCTGCGTTTCCACAGACGCGGAGTGGGGCGCATAGGAACTTAGTGGTGCCCAAGCGGAGTGGAGCGGAGATTTCGAGCATAGTGATTGGTCAATTCGGGTACCGCAAGCTCCTGTCCGCCTCGCTCCGCGTCAATGGAAACGCAGTTTAACGTCTATAACGTCTAATGGTTGTCATGGTAACAACATTGTTTACAAATGGAAAACAAAAATTATGAAATTATAAAAATATCAGCTTAAACTATTTAGATTAATATTTTTGTTAATCCAAATAGTTTAATGAATCTAAATAGTTTAAGCTTATGTAAATACGTTATTTATAGCATTTTATAATTTTTATTTTCCATTTGTAAACAATGTTGTTACCATGACACCCGTGTCATATAGACTGGCAACGACGTGAATCGATCGAGTCCAGGTTCAAACCCCGCGTGACCAATACGTATATTTTCTTCTTTTTTCTAATTTTCTGCTTATTTTTTTCAAAATTTTCTTTCATAATAACCTTTTCAGGACATACCGTAAAAAATTTGCGAAATCGGTCAAGCCGTTGTCGAAGCGCACACGATGTAAGAAATTTTGAAGGTTGGTTTTTTACACTTTGGGCTACATTTTTGGGGTTTTAGTAAGGAACCCTATTTTTGTTGAAAATATAACATAGCCTATGTTCAGCGCTAGGAATGTAGCTTTCCAACGGCGAAAGAATTTTTCATATTGGTTCAGTGGTTTCAGAGCCTATTCCATTCAAACAAACAAACAAACAAATAAACAAACAAACAATCAAATGTTACCTCTTTATAATATTAGTATAGATAATATAGTCAAAAGTAATACATTAGATACGTAATGGATAACAAATATTCAAGTAATTAAAAGTAAAACTAAGGACATAGTAGTACTTAGGGCAACTTGTATCGAAGAACTGTGGGTTAGAGTGTATTAAACTATAAGTGAACTCAAAAATAGAGGCAAATTAAATTTAACCCAACACGGGCGCAGATGTGCCAGTATATTTTAGTCTAGGTGTTTACATAATACTCGTATATACTGATTATAATTTATTAAAATAACAATGAGCTTGAAACATACATTAAATATGTTACATTCTTTCATATAATAAATTACTAGTAGAGACATGTATATTATTGATGCCTTCGTGATCAAGTGGTTTGGGTCTTGGCTCCCGACTCCAGAGGTCGTAGGTTCGATGCCCCCATTGGAATAATGTTGTTTTCAAATCGAAGTAGGGCAATACAGACCTGTTCTTATGAGGTAGACCAGCTGGTCGTGGGAGGAGTGGTCTGTGTTTGCCAGATCCAGGTCACACCCACATAACGGCTGATGGCAATCCGCAAGTAGTTATAGTGGGAAAATCGGTCGTATTGAGCCGGGAGCCCTAGGGGACCCTCCTTGGGGGATGCGTAACGCATTCCCCTTGCAAAAAAAAGGCTGATCACCTGTTTGTCGGACCAGAAAGATGATCTACAAGGCTGATAGGCATAAAAATCAGTCAGGACCGAGATTTTAAAGAGATCTTATGGGTCTTTCCGAAAATACCACAATATCCATCACTTATGGGGGTTATATAACAAATAAGATTGGTAAAGACAAAATTACGATGATTTGTCACCGCAATTTATAGTAAGGTTGATGTTGCGATTTGGTCGATAGCGACTGCAAAATGTGGACGTGCGAATTGACTATGATAAATCATCGTAATTTTATCCTTACCAATCAGATTGTTATATTATCCCATATAAGTGGTGCAAAAATAAAGGACTGGTTACAATTTTACAAGGAAAGGATTCTAATTATAAATATTACGCATGTGCGTCTATTTGGCCTTTTTAATTTTTTTATTTATGGGTTGATGTTAACTTTGACCTTATTTGTGCAGTAAGTTAAATGTAACTTACAAAACTGCACAAAGTATATCAAAGATCAAATCACAATGGTGATTACTGGAATATTTAATGCTTGCGACAAGGCTTTCTAATGCAACATTGTGTTTTAATATGCCTTACATTGTTTCATGAACCTCGATACATGGGGGTTGTTCAAGGTCCTATACATAGATAACGAACGGTAGATAAAGACAACAGAGTATGTTGAGTAGTTTTTAAAAATGTATAAACTTTGGATTGGGCAAGTTTTTTATTACATATCACAATGACTTTCTGCTTTTAGTACAATTAATTTTACATCATAATTTAAAACAAAGTTGTAAATGAATATTATAAAAGCTGGACACCTTCCTTTTTATAGTACTAACATACTCGACACAAGTGAAAATATACGAAAAAAGGAAAACGCAGTAGCTATTGGAACGATGAAAGAAATGAAAATTCGGTCATTAATAGAGACTACTTTTATGATACGCCCATTTTTCGGAATATATTGCTATGCGGGCAAATCTAAAATCGTAGCGCTACTGATAAAGTGCTTTTGTCTGATAATTATGTTCTCAATATACTTTAATTTCGTAATCTATCGCGATAAAAGTTTGGAGATGCAAAAGTCCGCGTCGTATTCAATAATTGAATCGTTTATGATAAAAGTAGTAGTGCTAGTGATGTCAGGGAATAGTCTCCAGAAGCTTCTGGACTTTATAGAGGCTACGAATATTCTGTCGATCAGGAAACGTGACTTTTTGTCGTGGCGGCTATACCTGATCTTAGTTTGTATTGCCATCACACGTTTGTGCGTAGGCATCGCCTACTGCCATGCTTATGACAGTTACTATAGAAGAATTGCTTTTTGTATGATGATGTTTTCTGATTATGTCTATTATTTCTCAAACACGACGATAATAGATGCGATTTATAATCGAATGAAGACCCTCAGAATGGCTTTTGAAAGTAATTCTGCTATTTTATTAGTGAAATCAGTTACATGGATAAGAAGCGTGAATCTGAAGAAAATGTTAGCAAATATTTAAATGTGTATGTGATTATTGTCAAATATGTTGATAACTTGGGGTTTGATGTGCATACTTCGGTATTTATAAATTTGTTAATGATTATAATGGTCAATGAAACCTAGTTTCTTAAGTAGCCAAAACAATTTTTCTTTATTTTCCAGTTATTCTTGTCATTAGTGATCGGCTTTCCCAAAGTGGTCTCTATTAGCTATGCTGCCGTCAAAATTGTAAAACTGGTAACTTTTGAACTCTTTCCATAGTTTTTTCTATGCAAAAGCATTATTGATTATTCCCAACGACTGTGGTATTTCTTGTTTAGTTTAGTCAATTTGAATTATATAGTTATTATAGCTCATTTCTCAATTGCAGGATACCTGGATTCGGGAGTGTCTTATGATAATGGGAATATTGGTATCAATATTGATATTGTTATACATCCCACTTGTCATGATCGAGATGACAATGAATGAGGTGGACAGAATTAAGCAAAAATTGTTTCAGGTATAGTCTGAGTCCCACTAGTACTATAATAATAATAATAATAATAATATCTATGGACGCTTCACACCACGTCAATCTGGCCCTGTGCTAAGTATCCGAAGAACTTGTGTTACAGGTACCAGACAACGGAAATATATTTAATACTTTTATACTATACACATATTTAAGATTTTTATTATATTACTAGCTGTGCCCGCGACTTCGTTCGCGTGGTGTTTGTTTGACTTAAACCGTTTATGCAGCGCATGCAACGAAAAACCCCAAATGTAAATTGTTTGTTTGTTTAAACACGCTAATGTCCCGTATATGACGCCCAACGCCGCGACGACCGACGCCGCGACGCCCGACGCCGCAACGCCCAACGTCGGGACACCCAACACTGCAACGCCCGACGCCGCGATGCCCAACGTCGCGACGCCCGACGCCGCGACGCCCGACGCCGCGACGCCCGACACCGCGGCGCCTAACGCTGCGACGCCCGACGCCGCGACGCCCGTCGCCACGATGCCCAACGTCGCGACGCCCGACGTCGCGACGCCGACGCCCGACGCCGCGACGCCCAACGTCGCGACGCCGACGCCTGACGCCGCGACGCCCAACGTCGCGACGCCGACGCCCAACGCCGCGACGCCCAACGTCGCGACGCCGATGGACGTCGCGAAGCCCAACGTCGCGACGCCCGACACTGCGACGCCTAACGCTGCGACGCCCGACGCCGCGACGCCCGTCGCCACGATGCCCAACGTCGCGACGCCCGACGTCGCGACGCCGACGCCCGACGCCGCGACGCCCAACGTCGCGACGCCGACGCCTGACGCCGCGACGCCCAACGTCGCGACGCCGACGCCCAACGCCGCGACGCCCAACGTCACGACGCCGACGCCCGACGTCGCGACGCCGATGGACGTCGCGAAGCCCAACGTCGCGACGCCCGACACTGCGACGCCCGACACCGCGGCGCCTAACGTCGCGACGCCGACGCCCGACGCCACGACGCCCAACGCCGCGACGCCCGACGCCACGACGCCCGGTGCTGCGACGCCCGACGCCGCGACGCCTAACGTCACGACGCCGACGCCCGACGCCGACTTTCAATCCGACGTTGCGCTGCTGGCGCCGACCGCCAAATTTTTGGGCGTCGGCGGTCTACTCTCGGTGCGCAATTCCAACTCGCTCTTGCCCGGTTTTTTATTTATTAATTACCATATTATGCTTGCAGTATAAACGATGTCGAAATTTCCAAACGTATATCTTCAAAGACAAAGTAGTAGTGGTATTACATTAATATTTAAAATCGGTTCATAAACGACGAAGATATCCACGAACAAACATATATTTACGAATTGAGAAACCACCTCCTATTTTGGAAGTCGGTTAAAAATATTATGTTGATTATTTCATGGTACAATCTACCTTTGTGCCAAGTTTAATTTAAGTACGTTGAGTAGTTTGGCTGAAATACCGTCAAATAGGTAGTTACAATTTTTTTAAGATCCCACGGGAACCCTTTCGTTTTTCGGGAAAATAATTTCCTATAATGCTCTTCAGGTCATAAGCTACCTGCCTGCCAAATTTCATTTAAATACGTTGAGTAGTTTGGCTGAAATACCGTCAAAAAGGTAGCTACAATTTTTTGAAGATCCCACGGGAACCCTTTCGTTTTTCGGGATAATATTTTCCTATAATGCTCTTCAGGTCATAAGCTACCTGTCTGCCAAATTTCATTTAAATACGTTGAGTAGTTTGGCTGAAATACCGTGAAATAGATAGCTACAATTTTTTGAAGATCCCACGGGAACCCCTTCGTTTTTCGGGATAATAATTTCCTATAATGCTCTTCAGGTCATAAGCTACCTGCCTGCCAAATTTCATTTCATTCCATAGAGCGGTTTTAGCCTGATGCGATGACAAACATTCCCATACGGACAGACAGACAGACAGACAGACAGACAGACAGACATTTTTTTCAAAAATGTTATTTTTAGGTTCTGTGGCTCTTATAGACCCCCTTTTTTTGATTTTCACTTAAATATTCTTAATGTACAGACATGACCCCTCTACAGATTTATTATATGTATAGATACACAAATTTAATACAACATCCATGACCCAGGAACATTGAAAACTTTTTGTTCCCTCGGCGGGATTCGAACCCGCGACCTTTCGTTCGAGCACCAACGCGCTTAACCAACTGCGCTACGGAGGTCGTCAAGGTCGCTCAGTACTAGTGGTACAGAGGACATTCTGGTAATTTTTGATATGATTATAGATGATGAGGGTGATAATGATGATCATAATCTTGTAAAGAACTATAGTAAATAAGCCTTGACTATTTTTGTTAATTTCATCATATTTTATACCTTGGCCAGGGTATATTCAGTTTAGCAATAAAACTAACCTTTTTTCTACATACGAGCGGCCTTCGACTTAGATTTAGTTTTTTTACGTATAGTATTTTGTAGTCTTAAATTATCAATTAAAGTCAATTATTATCTAAACTTTAAACGTATTTTTGGATTGCATGTAAGTATGACCATGTCTCGGAGTACAGAGCGACATTGAAGTGGCTCCCTATTCGTATACGCAGAAATACTCATGTATTGCACCTATAATTCAAGGTGCTGTTTGACTCAATGGCTCCCCCTTCCCTTAAAGAAATGTTACGTTCTCATCGGAGGATAAAATGCGTGACTTGCTTTAAGTTATTGTGTATAGTATATAGTGCCTACCCAAAATACAAAATTCTATGGTAACTCTTTTGTATCTCTCGCGGTTCGGCTATGGAATTCGTTACCTAAAAATATAGGACAAGCGCAAACATTTTATAAATTAAAACTCTGCTCAAAAATCACTACCTGACCGTCATCAATCTGCAATCTAAATAAACTAATTATGGAAATTTTATTTTAATTTTTTAATTGATATTATAATTTTTGTATGTCTTATTATTATTAATGTATTTGTCTTATTTTAATTTTTTCTTATTTTACTCTGTTTTCTGTGTGTTTACTTTGTACATCCACCCTTCGATATATATGTCGCAGTCATCTTATTGAATCTGGTTATTTTATTGAATCACTAGGCGGTTATATAATGGCGTCAAACAGCTCGTACAGATAGCAATGTGTTGATATATTTTTTGATTAATTTACTTTAATGTTCGTTTTATTAGTACTCATTCAAAAATTTCGAAGTTTAAAACTAAAATATTAAATAGCTGTCCTAGTCTCGGATTCTAAAATTTGTTGGTAAAAACAGGATTCAATGAAAGCGCTAGTCATTCAATTAAATAGCGGATTCAATCAGTTGACTGCGACATATATAAGGTGTTCTCATGAACATTTGGATGGTTGCTTGGAGAACATCGCTTTGAAGCGACGAGACCGCCAAAATTATACTGTATCATATTGTTATGTACTGTGATTTTGTATTTTGTGGTGTGCAATAAAGAATATGATTATTATTATAAATCTACAGTTTAGACAATAATTAACTTTGATTAGTTTGAAATTTTTTTTTTTACATTGAAAATATGTATTTCTAGATAAGTCTCTTCTCGATGCAACCGAGCGAGCGCTGCAGTACGTAGAGTTGCGACCTCTTCAGGTGGCCACAGGCAACGTCATTCCTGCAGACACCACCCTCATCGTTAAGTTTATTAGCCTCTGCACAGTCTACGTAATAGTTGTGGCACAGTTCACACATTTCACTGATAAAATTTTAATTATCCTTATATTTAAGTATTATTATACAAAAAATTAGTCATAAACAGTTGGAGCTTTACCATCACTTACCTCATTGCAGTGTTTCAAATAATATTGTGTATTAAATTAAAATATATTGAGTGTGTTTTATAGCATCCGTGGTGCGCCGGAGTAAGAAGAGCGAGGTGCTCTCATCAACTTCTACAAAAAAATCTTACCTATGGGTGTCGTTAAAGGTGACAGAGTTAATATAATATATCCTGAATAAGAATTAGTTTTTAATACTTCTGCCAGCGTGGAGAGTAAAGGTAACTACCGACGTGAACACCTTGTGGAAGGTTTATGTCCCGTAGTGGACGTCATATCTGAAATAATGACGATGATGATATTGCACCCGTTCAGTTTTTGTGTTTTTTATCTATTTTGTGGTTTCCGAAAGGCAAATTCAATCGTTGAACAACTAACATAGCATGATAGCCTGGTCACATAACATAATATGGGTTGACTAACAACTAATGCCCCGTTCAAATCAAATCGTTGAACAAGCTTACTGCAACTTAATTTGACACTTGACAAGAAATTTGACGAATTGACGTTGGGGTTCGAATTGACTTTATGGGTAGGTGTTACTTTCTTACTTTCAAGACCATTTTCTCTCAAATTGTGTTAATAAGCAGTTTTGAACAAAAACGTGTGTAATTTTTATGTTTTTTATCTATCCGATATTTTGATTTCTTTAAAGCAACTGTCTTGAGAGGGTAAACTCGCAGAATAATAATTTCACCCTTAGGGGTTTTTCCTTTAATGCCTTGTGAGAAAGAGCTGGTCCTGACTTCATTCTTTATTCTCGTAACGTTAATTAAATTAAATTATGGAATCCCATGTACACTTTTTCTACTGGTAGAAAGAACCACATGTATTTTTTTTTGCAAGTGGTCCGATCAAACGAACCACGGGATGTATAATATTATGTAAATTCTTTATATACCTATATTATCCATACAAACTTTTAATCCTTCTGGGATGAAATTTTGATATAAATGAATTATAACAATTACCATAAATAAAGTATTAATTCAACAACCCATATAGTCCGGTCAAATTATCTATATCTATACTAATATTATAAAGAGGTAACATTTGATTGTTTGTTTGTTTGTTTGTTAGAATGGAATAGGCTCTGAAACCACTGAACCAATATGAAAAATTCTTTCACCGTTAGAAAGCTACGTTCCTAGCGCTGAAATAGGCTATATTATATATTAAAAAAAAGTAGGGTTCCTTACTAAAACCCCAAAAATGTAGCCCAAAGTGTAAAAAAACGACCTTCAAAATTTCTTACATCGTGTGCGCTTCGACAACGGATAGACCAATTTCGCAAATTTTTTTACGGTATGTTCGTTATTGTCACGAAAAGGTTATTATGAAAGAAAATGTTGAAAAAAATAAGCAGAAAATTAGAAAAAAGAAGAAAATACGTGTTGGTCACGCGGGGTTTGAACCTGGGCTCGATCGATTCACGTCGTTGCCAGTCTATATGACACGGGTGTCATGGTAACAACATTGTTTACAAATGGAAAATAAAAATTATGAAATGCTATAAATACCGTTTTTATATCAGCTTAAACTATTTGGATTAATAAAACTATTTGGATTAACAAAAACATGAATCCAAATAGTTTAAGCTGATATAAATACGGTATGTAAAATATGAAATAGCATTTCATAATTTTTGTTTTCCATTTGTAAACAACGTTGTTACCATGACGACCGTTAGACGTTATAGACGTTAGGCTGCGTTTCCACTGACGCGGAGCGAGGCGGACGGGAGCTTGCGGTACCCGAATTGACCAATCACTATGCTCGAAATCTCCGCTCCACTTCGCTTGGGCACCGCTAAGGGCACCGCGGAGGAGCCGCGTCAGTGGAAACGCGGGCCTATAGACGTGCCAACATCGGGACGGTGTACCAAATCTATACATCTATATATACAAATAAATAAAATTGAAGTGTCAGTTTGTAACTTTCAATTAGCAACAACTTTTTCTAAATGCATATGCATATGCATTAAACGATATTTACTGAAAACGAAAATGCATTTTTAAAAAAAATTGTCTGTCTGTCTGTCGGCAGGTCTCTTTGCTCCGGCTAATCTCTGGAACGGCTGGACCGATTTTAACGACACTTTCACTGGTAGATAGCTAAAGTTATAAGGATTAATTTAGGCTACTTTTCATCATCATCATCACCATCATCGTCATCTAACTAATGGTCACCAAATCGGCTGGACCGACTGTGACGGGAGCATTCACCGGGCGTTAGCTTATGTTAGTAGGAGTAATCTATACATCTATATATGTATAAAAGTTAGTCGTGTTAGCTTTATCGATATGGCTGAAAATTGGTGAGGAAGTAGCTTAGAGCAAGAAGACGGACATAGGATACTATTTATTCCATTCGACAGCGTTTCCGTGAACGTTGCGGGTTCCGCGTTCCGGGTTCCAGGTTCCCGCGTTGCGGGTTTCGCGTTGCGGGTTCCGCGTTGCGAGTTCCGCGGTGCGGGTTCCGCGTTGCGGGTTCCGCGATGTGGGTTCCGGGTTCCCGTGTTGCGGGTTCCGGGTTTCGCGTTGCGGGTTCCGGGTTCCTATGCTGCGGGTTCTGCGTTGCGGGTTGCGGGTTCCGGGTTCTCGCGTTGCGGGTTCCGGGTTCCCGCGTTGCGGTTTCCAGGTTCCCGCGTTGCGGGTTCCAGGTTCCCGCGTTGCGTGTTCCGTGTTCCCGCGTTGCGGGTTTCGCGTTGCCGTTGCGAGTACTGCGGTGCGGGTTCCGCGTTGCGGGTTCCGCGATGTGGGTTCCGGGTTCCCGTGTTGCAGGTTCCGGGTTCCGCGTTGCGGGTTCCGGGTTCCTATGCTGCGGGTTCCGCGTTGCGGGTTGCGGGTTCCGGGTTCTCGCGTTGCGGGTTCCGGGTTCCCGCGTTGCGGGTTCCGCGTTCAGGCGTTGCGTGTTCCGCGCTCCCGCGTTGCGGGTTCCGGGTTCCCGCGTTGCGGGTTCCGGGTTCCCGCGTTGCGGGTTCCGTGTTAGCTTTATCGATATGGCTGAAAATTGGTGAGGAAGTAGCTTAGAGCAAGAAGACGGACATAGGATACTATTTATTCCATTCGACAGCGTTTCCGTGAACGTTGCGGGTTCCGCGTTCCGGGTTCCAGGTTCCCGCGTTGCGGGTTTCGCGTTGCGGGTTCCGCGTTGCGAGTTCCGCGGTGCGGGTTCCGCGTTGCGGGTTCCGCGATGTGGGTTCCGGGTTCCCGTGTTGCGGGTTTTGCGTTGCGAGTTCCGGGTTCCCGCGTTGCGGGTTCCGGGTTCCCGCGTTGCGGGTTCCGGGTTCCCGCGTTGCGGGTTCCGGGTTCCCGCGTTGCGGGTTCCGGGTTCCTGCGTTGCGGGTTCCAGTTTCCCGCGTTGCGTGTTCCGGGTTGCAGGTTCCCGTGTTGCGGGTTTTGCGTTGCGCATTCCGGGTTCCCGCGTTGCGGGTTCCGGGTTCCCGCGTTGCGGGTTCCGGGTTTAACTGTTTTTATGCTCAACGAAGTGGGCAAGGGTCAGCTAGTACCAAATAAGAAGAGTTAATATAATTGTTTGAAACGTGATTAAAAGTAACGTGTGAAGGTCCTAATCATTTCGTATTTTGGGTCTACTGAAAACCAAGTCACACTTGAACTTAGTAATATACTCGGAAAAGATGTTGATGAGCAGTAACTGAGGTTAGAGGAAGACAAAATAATGCACCTGATTTGATTTTTAGTGTTTTTAACCAAACATGCATATCGAAATTCATCTAAGCCGATTGGTATTTTTGACTCGTTATATCTCAGAAACGCTGGCACTAAGAAAAAAGTATTGGTACATTTTTATAGAAAATTTTATGATCTACAATTTTTATATGAAATAATAATCTATACTAATGTTATAAAGCGGAAGAGTTTGTTTGTTTAAACGCGCTAATCTCAGAAACGACTAGTCCGATTAGAAAAAATCTTTTTTTTTTTATAGTTTATTAAGAGGAAGGCTTTAGGCTATAATATATCATTACGCTGCGACCAAAAAGAGCGAAGCGTCATTGAGAAATGTTGCAAAACGGGGAAAATTGTTCACATTTGGGGACTTTCGTTGCGTGTGTCAAAAATGGAATGAAAATATAATATAATTAAAGAAAGCTAAAATATGATAAAGTAGAATGGCCAAAAGTTAACTGTAAAAATATATTAAAGTGTAGGTTTACTAAAATCAAAATTCAAAGTAAAACGAATACCAATGTATATATAAGTTTTATTGTATCACACCAATTATATTTTAATTACAAGAAATTAAGACAATTAGCAACACACCATTTTATATACTACACTTCATTTTATCAATAAATAAATGTAAATGAAAGTAACCAAAATATTTTAAACAGCTTTATAATATATTTACTGTACTAGGAATAGAATTTAAACAATAAATTAATAAACTATGGAATAAAAATGTATTTAACAACCTGGTAATTTACTTTTTATTTAAAAGTACCAATCACATGATACTTTAGCAAATTAGACTATTTTTATAATATACCTATAATTTTATCATCAAAATATATTTCCAAGTATTAAATATTAATAAATTATTTACTTATTAAAACACTATAATAAAACGAGACATAATATTACTTAGCTACAACATAATAATATAGAGATTTTCAGAAAATATGGTACTTATCTTAAATTTGTTCACTTAATATCTGGTTCAGAACTGAAGCCAATATAGCGGAGACATCCTTATATAAACTGTATCATTTGGCGCCATTTACACCGGAAGATATAACAAACAATGACAATATTATTTTAAAGCGGAAGTTCGTAGAATAATTTACAATATGAAATATTGAAATTGACATACAAAAATGTTTACAATGAATGTTCAATTATTTTCACATTATTTCAGAATTTAACCTTAATAATTACATTTTTATTAAACATCTTAAATTATCAAATTCTAGAACCGGAAATAATATTAACACTGACATAAATGTCAAAGTGACTTAAAAACTACTTTGTTAAGAATGACATAATTATTTTGTTTATTATATTATTCACAAAATAATAAAATCATAGTTAGTTACAATTTAAATTTGTTACAAATTGACATATTATTAATAATCAAATCTGACACGTGCGCTGCATAAACGGTTTAAGTCACTCAAAAACCACGCGAACGAAGTCGCAGGCACATCTGGTTTTAAACGGTAAGTTTTATGATCTACAATTTTTATATCATTAAATTTATATCATTAAATTAAAAAGATTTTTTTTCAGTTTTTTTAACTTTGGTCTCGAATAAAATTTTCCAGTCATTGGAATGATGAGGTTACGTAGTATTTTTAATTATAGATTAAGCAATTAATTACACGAAATTTCAGTAGCTGTTTTCTTTGTTTTCCTTTTTTTCTCTGTCTTGGTTGCCATTCTGTTATTCTATATACGTCTCTCATTTTCCATTGTAATGACATGTATTGCCCATGGCCACTTAAGCGTTCGTACTTTTTCTAGTATGTCTTTTACTTTTGTTCCTTTTCTTATATATTCTTTTCTCCTTTCATAAACGATAGTAATGGCAAATTTCAGTTAATCCGTATTTTTGGTTAGAGGTGGCCCATGCGAGTTTCTCGCGCCAGTTTTCTTTTAATTCTTCCACAGACGAAACTGGATTTGGCTTGCTGTAGACAAGACTTTTCATGCTCCTCCACATGTGAAAATCCATGGGGGTTAGGTCCGGACTTCTTGCTGGCCATGGCAACGGCCCACCTCGTCCTATCCATTTGTTCGGATAATTTGTGTCCAACTAGTCTCTTAAACTTCTTCTGAAATGGGCAGGACAGCCATCCTGTTGAAACCACATGTCCCTGATCAAGTTGAGTGGTAGATCTTCCAGCAAATCTATCACTTATCTCGCTCGCACGGTGCGTCTTAACTTAAGGACAATAGGCGCGGGACCTTTAGAAATTCTAACTAAAGCGTCCCAACTACTTTTTTTCCCATGAAATGTAATACAAATCCTAGATTGTTATACCTCTTTAGATAGCTGATGAAACGTAGATATTTTTCATGTATCTGCCGAACAACTGCCATAATATTTTTTTTAGATATCCCTTAGAGAAAAATAAACTTTCTGATAACTTTTTTAATTTCTTAACTTTCACTTGTCTACTACGGCCTATTTAATAAGTTATGTACAATTTTAATTATTTGTGTTCTCAAGCATCTTATACCACATGTAAAAATGCAATAATAATAATCATAAAACCTACAAATAAAAAATAAAAATATACATTAGGAAAAAATCGGCAACCATATCTGGTGAAGACAGGGGTGGTGATGACTACTGTAATTGATATAGTGGCATATGCTTGCAGTTTAAGCGATGTCGAAATTTCCAAACGTATATCTTCAAAGAATACGTTAATAAATTGATAGTTGATTCAAAATTATGTTTTTAGGCGGATATGCTTATGTTACTCGAAACAAATACAAAATTACTATATGAGTGTCCCTATAAACTTCGAGGTGTTCCCTCGATTCCTCACGACGCCATCATCAGGTCTCCACTTTGATAACTATGAGACCAAGTTCGATTATAATTGACGTAGTGGCGTATGATGAAATCTTCAAACCTGTATCTCTAAGGACTCAGAAGTTCTGTTCAGTACTTTTAGATCCAGGATATGGTGCAAAACCTTACTGTTTAATAACATATGCTTAGACTACTTCAGAAAAAATCAAAATCGATATATTATTCCATATAAATTTTGAGGATTTCCCTCGATTCCTCACGGATCCCATCATCAGGTCACCATTTTGGTGACAATGGGACCAAATTTAAATTATACCCTACACAACACAAAGAAAATAATTAAAATCGTTTCATAAACGATGAAGATACCCGCGAAGAAACATAAAAAAACATATATTTACGAATTGAGAAACCTCCTCCTTTTTTGGAAGTCGGTTAAAAATATTATGTTGGTTATTTCGTGTTACAATCTACCTTTGTGCCAAGTTTCATTTAAATACGTTGAGTAGTTTGACTGAAATACCGTCAAATAGGTAGCTACAATTTTTTGAAGATCCCGCGGGAACCCTTTCGTTTTTCGAGATAATAATTTCCAGTAATGCTCTTCAGATCATAAGCTACCTGCCTGCCAAATTTCATATAAATATGTTGAGCAGTTTGGCTGAAATACCATCAAATAAGTAGCTACAATTTTTTGAAGATCCCACGGGAACCTTTCGTTTTTCGGGATAATAATTTCCAATGCTCTTCAGGTTGGAAGCTACCTGCCTGCCAAATTTCATTTCATTCCATACAGTAGATTTAGCGTGATGCGATGACAAACATTCCCATACGGATAGACAGACATTTTTTTCAAAAATGTTATACCTAAAAAGGTTCTGTGGCTTTTATAGACCCCCCTTTTTTAATTTTCACATAAATATTTTTAATATTTTTACATGACCCCTCTACAGATTTGATATACGTAGACATACCCTAAATCAATATTTACAATTAAATATTAGGATTATCATATAATAGGATCGATCAAAACGCCTTCTGCCGCGATACGCAGGTAAAATGCGCAGAAATATCATCTTTACCGATGATTTTAAAAAAAATCGTGATTTGATTGACGTCATTGAAAAATTTTACAATAAGGAAAATTTAAAACTATACGCTCACAGTTCTAAAGAATCTGCTCAAGTTATCGAAAATGTGCAACGGTGTCATCCACCTGCGTCATTGATGGTTTGGTGGGGTACACCCCACCATCTTATCAAGGAATCACAAAAATGAGTGAAAATTTCAGTCAGTATAAATCAGACTCAAACTTGGATCATGTTGTGAAACTTCTCAGCACTATACTTTT
Source organism: Celastrina argiolus (assembly GCA_905187575.2). Lineage (NCBI taxonomy): Eukaryota > Metazoa > Arthropoda > Insecta > Lepidoptera > Lycaenidae > Celastrina > Celastrina argiolus. The sequence continues at coordinate 13,477,669 of LR994596.1, forward strand.
TAAAAATATACCGTGGACTTCCCAGCAGGACTCTGCATCTGGTCACAAGGCACGAACTACCCAAGCCTGGCTTGAAACTAACGTTTCTTCGACTTTATATGAGCGGAAGACTGGCCCTCATCTAGTCCAGACTTCAACCCTCGAGACTTCAAATTATTGTCCGTTTTAGATAACATTCCCTTCTCTGAACGACACGGTACCATTAAGTCTCTTGAAATATCTTTGGAGCAAGCAGCAGCAAAATTTCGTGATTCGCTGTTTCGTGGACAAACAGATTAAAGGATTGTTTAAAAGCCGAAGGTACCCATTTCGTGGCCAATATTTTTTTTTTATTAGATATCAATAAATACCTATATGTAGGTATAATTTTTAATAATATGACATTACTTAATTTATCAAAAAATGCTTTTTCATTTGTAACAGAACTTTTGGTTGGACAGGTAATTTATTATGTTTTTTTAGTGACCTGATGTGCGCTTCGTTGGAGATCTCCAAGGAAGAAGATGTAGATGTAGTCCTGTTAGTACATGTGATAGTTGTACAGTGATGATCCTATACGAGACAAAGGCGTTGAGGATGACAAAACGGAAGAACGAGTTGAAAGAGATGACCTTTTTGATGTAGATGTTGACTTGTTAGTAGATATGGGAGAGCTGCACCGCGACGATTAGGCACGTGACAAATACGTTTCAAAATTCAATTCAAAATTCAAAATATTTTATTTCCAAATAAAACTTAACAAGCTATTTTCGGAAAGTCAACAAAAAGGCTACCACCGGTTCAACCCTAGCCCGCCGAGAAGAACCGGCGTAAGAAACTCGGGCGGGCCATCTTTTAGCAAAAAGATGGAAAATTGTTCTTTTTTATAAAGTGTATACATAATATGTTTACAATGTAAAAACTTAATCTACATATATATTATAACAAAAGTCAGAGTACATAAAGTACATTGAGGTAGCCTTGCATGTGGTCATTTTATTCCCAAGGTGTGCTATCGTCAATAAAATCATTGACCTTATAATAAGCTTTAGTACACAAACGTTCTTTAACTACATTTTTAAATTTATTGATAGGGAGGCTCTGAACGTTACTTGGGATTATATTGTAAAGGCGTATACATTGACCTTTAAATGATTTACTAACCTTACTCAGTCTGATCACCGGTATATCTAGCTTGTGCTTATTTCTGGTGTTCCTACTGTGATTGTCACTTTTCATTTTAAAATTACTTAAATTTTTTTTAACGTACAACACATTGTCTAAAATGTATTGAGAAGCAACGGTAAGAATACCAATTTGTTTAAACTTTTCTCTTAGAGATTCAAAAGAGGACATTTTGTAAATTGAACGTATTGCCCGCTTCTGCAGCACAAATATTGTGTTAATGTCGGCGGCATTTCCCCATAACAGGATGCCGTAAGACATCCTACTATGAAAATAACTAAAATATACTAATCGGGCCGTATCTTCGTCAGAAATTTCTCTAATTTTTCTAACCGCATATGCTGCAGAACTGAGCCTACCTGCAAGATTGGCAATGTGAGGACCCCACTGTAATTTACTATCTAGTGTTATACCCAGGAACACAGTGGAATCCTCTAGTTTCATTTTCTCATCATTTAATAGTATATTGGTTTGTAATTGCTTAACATTGGGCAAAGTAAATTTTAAACATTTAGTTTTTTTAGAATTTAATAATAAGTTATTAACATTAAACCAATGTACTATTTTTGAGAGAGCACTATTTACCTCGTCGTAATTTGACTGTTGTCGCTTCACATTAAAAATTAGTGAAGTGTCATCGGCAAATAGTACTATCTCATGTTTATCTTTAACTAGATAAGGTAAGTCATTAATATAGATGAGAAAAAGAAATGGGCCTAAAATGGATCCCTGTGGGACACCTAATTCTATTTTAGTCCCCGTGGACCGTTTACTATTTACCTCCACCCTTTGAATCCTATTTTTAAGATAAGAACTCAAAAGGCTGAGGGCCGAGTCCCTTATGCCATAGTGCTTTAATTTCCTGATCAATGTAGCATGCTCAACACAATCAAAGGCCTTGGAAAGGTCGCAAAACACACCTAACGCATCCTGCGACCTCTCCCAAGCTTCAAAAATATTACAAAGCAGACCTACACCAGTTTATAATGAGAAAGGGGTAGGACGAGTTCAGAGGGATGATGCTGTAGATGTAGAACGTCATGGGCCGCGCCTCGATGTACAGAAGAAAGTTCCTGATGGCCACTGCTTTGCTGCTAGTATCTGAAAATATTAATTAAATCAAAGGTTTGTAACTATAATAATTAGTAGCTTTGCAACTATAAACAATATTTATGTTAATAATAGTAATAAATAAAAAAAATCAAAACTAGGTACGTGATTGGGTTTTAAGAAATGAAGCGATGCTTGGAAGAAAAGTAAATATGACTATGGTTGCTTATGAATTTAGAGGAGGCACTCAATACACACCATTTTCTAACAATAGATTGTCATGTAATACAATTTTTATTTTGTCGACTTCTCGAGCAAGCTGGGACGCTATCATGGCCGGGATTATCACTATAATCAAATATTGAAACACCCCATTGGAGTAAACCATCATAGAAGTATATGACACCGCCTGAAATTTTAAATAGACCTTAGTTTCTTCGTACGGCAGCGAATGTCCATAAGCCACAGTAAGACTTCTTTTCAATTTGAGGATTAGAGCGGAAGAATTATGTAATATATTATTTTTGCGTATAAAGCAGCTTAGTTCTAAGTAAACTATAATATATTTATTAGTGGAAATCTATTACTGGCTTCATCTTACCTATACTTTCTGTTTGTTTGCTGTTAATTATAAGCTGTTAGTTTTACAAAGAAAATAGATAAAAAAAAACAAAAAGCTCCATCGATGAGAAGGAATTATGGAGAAGATGCTATTTAAAATCCTTTTATAGCGTAAAATAAAATCGGTTACTGAAGACGACGCATTTTTGCCCTATAGTGAACATTCAAATGGGTTACCATTTGAATTACATAATTATAATTATAAGGGCCACGTTTTTATAATTGTATTATTTAATAATACATAAAATTAATAAATAAAACAAAAAAAAACTAAACTATATAAACTGCTAACAATAGGTGAATACTTACGGTGTGAAATTTTGTGTGGCTAATTATAAGATAGGTAGTGACTAATGCGTGAGGAACTTTGAATAGAAGAGAACATAAATACTGAAACAGAAATATAATCAAATACAATCACTGCTATAAAACAGTGCAGGATCAAAACAAATATCCTTTATAATTAATAGAATATGTAGTAATCAGGATCTAGTTCTGAGACAATTGTGTGGAATCTCCCCGTACAAAGAAAATTTTGAGTGCAGAAAATAGAGCCCTGCGTATAAAAATTTCATCGATTTTAAACTATATGGCATACCTAGTAGAAAATCAATTTCTTTATTTATCTTTGTCATATCCATATGTAATTATAAAAGTCTTAAGGCAATGTTAGTTAAAATAACCAATTGGGAAAAATACATCAATGTCTTGCATTTCTCCATAATATATACAAGAGATTTATAAAAAACGTGTCCAGTGATTGGCTCGTTCGAATCTCTTATAATATGTACTTCTAAGATTTTTAATACGACACAATTCTAAATGAAAACTAAGAGAATACAATAAAAGATGTATATCTAGACAGGGACTGATGGCGTATATAATAAAAGATAATACTTGATTTGTGCAGTCGCCAGGAAAAAATTGACAATGTCGTAGTCGATAGTAGACAAACTTTTCAAAAAGGTACAGAATGTATTATCGCTATTATTGAAAAATAAACGGAGGACGATAATCAAGTATTGAGCACTTACGCAAAGAAGCCAACTGTTGAAATGAAATATGTCTAAGTTCATCATCAAATTGAATCCTAAAACGGTCATTATAATGCAGACTGTAGACATCGTCATTGTTTTTATAGCGAAACCTTATCTACTTTTAACTTTCAAAAAACCAAAGTCAAAAGAAAGGAATAATTGTAAAACGATAAAAAATATTTCCAATGCTTTAGAATATGGCCTCGTTGGATTGTTCAATAAGTTAGGGATTTCAGTAACATTAGGTGGATTCAGTTTAAATTTTTTTTCTTTGACAATTATTATGCCTTCGTTATTAACCTTAATTTTCGCATTTATATAATTTTTTCCTTTTTCCATTGTGACAATTTTTTTTTATTTTACTAGCGTGATCGATTTCTTACTCTTCAACTGAGTTTTTTTAACCGACGAAATAAAAATAGAAGAGTTTATACAGTTTCACAATATTTTTTATAATAATAGTAACCCCTTGTAATAATTACAAAAATTATTTGATTTTTTCACTGAATATTGAAACTGCTAGTTTTGCCCTGAACAATAAAAAAAAAACAATACAAAAACTAATTTTCATATCAACGTTTTGTCTGTTGCACTCTCACGCCTTTTTGTTTTATTTAATGATTTATCTTAAATTTTGCGATTTTTCTCTCAATTTAAACTAAAAGGTCACAAAAAGGTCACAAAAAGTCCACACGAGGTTTTTATGGAGTCTACGAAAACTTATGAATAGCTAGTTCTCCTTCAATCAAGAATGTTTTCTGTGAACGTTTCTTATGTGTTTCTAAGAACGTACCCTTTACCCTTTTATACCCTTTGAGTTTCATAAATTAATGAATCATATCAAATAAAATAACTCATTAACTTAATGACAATTCACATAATATGCCTATAGTTAAAGTTTATTTATGCCTATGGGTTGCTTAATAAATGTTATTTACTTACTTTATATTGATAGTAATTACTGTTATGATAATATAATATTATAGAGTGTACTGTATAAAGTACTTTGTGCCTCAGTAGTTAGCACGCACGCTCATGCCGGGTTCAAACCCCACCGCGGAAGCAAATAAGTATTAGAACCCTAAGTCCCGATTTCACCAACGCATGTTAGTGTTAAGTGTTAACGTTAAAATACCATGCCTTCTCATTCAATGATAGGAATTACGAGAGGAACAACAACAACCCATATTGAACGCTGATTGGTGAAACATTTATCGGAGAGAAAGGAAGGGACATATATTTTATAACTACATCAAGCTTGCTACTGTATAATATAATGTAGTAAAACTTTGCAAAAAATCGTTTAGCGAGTCAGAATTACGTGAATGAGGTTTATTTATTTTTCTATGTATATATATTATGTTGTCTTTTATTTGTACCAAGTAGTGTGAATTGTGTTTGTGTGTCGTCGTGAGATCGCAAACGTACAAGGGGGCCACGGAAGACCAGGCGCCATGGCTCGCCGTGGTCTAGTCTGAGTACTTTTCCCTGGTCCCTTTAAACGCATGACGTGGGCATTGCATTGCCTTGAATTACAGTTGTTGTAAAACTTTAACTATCTTTATTTTAATATGTATTGTTATATATGTCATTAATAAAGATATTTTTTATTTATTTATTCAATACCATTGCAACATGAATATGTGTCCGGTTAGCGTGAGGTTGACCATGTAGGACACTAGAGAGGCGTCCATAGAGCACACCAATAACGCCGTGACGCGCATCGGTCGGGCCTCCACGTACGAGATCAACTGTTCCAGCTCCAGTCCGCCCAATGTATCTCAGAACGATTAAAAAAAATGTTACTCCGGAATGTTCCATCGGTTCAACCCTAACCAAAAGTAGAGTCCTTTTCGTAAAAGAAATTCCACGGTGATTACTGTAACTAAACCTTATGTATAGTACGTTCGAGATAAATTTAACTAAACGTAAACAAACCAAAAACACCGATATTTTCACATATTTACTGTGCACAATAAGTGCACACTTATCAACACTTTCACCGGAATGTTAAACGATAACACTTCATTATCCAATACATTTATAACAATTAAACAATAATTTATATGCTTAAACATGAAATGAAAATATTTCATGGAAAAAATACGCCATTTTGACAGTGCCGATTGTTGAATTTAAGTTAGAAATTTCGTCTATGGTTTCATAGCAAACAATTAATCATTGTATTAATATTGACCTGTCATTTTTATAGTGCCCAGGAGGATAGCTGGCCTGGTTTCTTCTATGAAATATGTCCCGCAATAATTTTTAAACTAAATCTTATCTAAATATTTTGGTATTCAGTATTTAAATAAATAATAAATAAATCTCTTTATTTCGGACAACAACAAATCCATACTAAACTTAATAATATCTAATCTAATCTAATCTGTTGGTTAGTAAAAATCTTATCTTATATTAGTATTCTATTTTATATAACGATTTTGTCTTACTTAACATGTGCTCGATCAGTGGACAATTCCCACTGTCGACTATCTCCCTCAGAACGCTGTGGCCGCTGCCGCGGAGTCTGGCTAGAAGTGATGCGGTCTTCTTGCGCAGGATAGCTTCAAAGCTATCGACATCCGCTAGGGCAAACATCGCGGAGGCGCTACAGAACCGCGGCAGCCGCAACAGCGCCCTGAAGGCATTATTGTATTGAGTACGTAGGGCATTGTAGGCCTTTTTAGTATAGTTGGTCCATAGGCTGGAGGCATAGAAAGATGTACAGTATGCCTTAAAAAGAGTAATTTTAACAGCGTCCGTGCAGCGACTAAATCTATGTACCAACATGTTCGCCATGACCGACAACGCCCTACGCTCCCTGTCTATGTCTATATCGTCTTTAAGTTCGTCTGTTACTAAGTGTCCAAGATATTTAAAAGTATACACTCTTTCTAGAGGTTCGTTGTTCAAATAAATAGGGGGGACATTTTTAGGACACTTACGACCTGCCTTAAAAACCATATATTGCGACTTTTTAGTATTGTATTGTAAACCATGTGAAACAGCAAATTTCTCACAAGCACCGAGCAATGTTCTTAGTGCACTGACAGAGGGCGCCAGCAGTACCATGTCGTCTGCATAACTAATATTGTTGACGCACACGTTACCGATGTGGCAACCGACACGCATACCGCTGAGCTCCCGTATCAGTGCATCGACGTACAGGCTGAAGAGCCTCGGTGAGCTCAGCCCCCCCTGCCTCACCCCGCACTCCATCATGTACGGCTCCGAATACTCGTTCGCCCATCTCACATGGTTCACCTGATTACAATACCAGTACTTAAGCAGGTCGGTACATCCATCGGGCAAACCTAAACCTTCCAATTTACTCCACAGGATGTCGTACGAGACAAGATCGAAGGCTTTGCTGAGATCAAGGAAACAGGCGTAAACCGGTGTATGCCTATCCGTGTAATATTTGACAGTGTGCTTCAAACTCATTATTGCAGTCTCAGTTGACAGTCCACGCATGAAACCGTGCTGGCCATCATGGAGACAGCACTGTTTTGCCAGCATGGAGTTAAGCACACTATCAAATATTTTAGCTATTATTGTTGCTAGCGATATCGGCCTGTAGTTCGATCTGTCTGATACGTCACCACAGCGGTTTTTAGGTATCGGAATTACAGTAGTTCTGATCAAATCTGTAGGTAAGTAAGAGTGTGCTATACAAACATTGAGTAATAGTGTCAGAACCCTAGGTAAATGTTTGCCCGCATACTTTAAGTGCTCAATACTGAGACCATCGTGACCTGGGGATTTCCCGGTAACCATCTTTCTAATAATTTGCTCCAGGGTTTTGCTCTGAATAGTTAACTATTTGTAGGAATAACCTGAAAAAAAGCGATACCGGTATATGTTAACTTTACTCTATTTTCTTTGAGTACCTTATAGGTAAGGTTGATTTAACAATCCATAGCGTGATCACCGCATCTTTGGGATTAGGACTTTTACGGGAAGGACTAAAAATTAATGTAGAAAAGTTTTAAATTCGAGTCTAATGTATCTTTATAGACGATTAAACAACAAAGTTTGGTTTGTTTTGAGGCAACGAAACCTTAAAATAAATATAAAAACATTTACACACCTTTTTCATCTAAAAGTTTGTCGTGTAGACATATTTTGAATTCGTGTGCCGCTTTTGCTACAATCCCAGCGCACACAGCAGGCAAGAATGTTATAAAAATAAAATAAAAAAATGACAGCGGTGCAACTATTATTGTGTTTGCCTGAAATTATAAATTGAAATAAGATTAATTAATTAATTATATTTAACAATATGTACAATAGAATTGAACATATGCACCGAACTTCAAATCGTAGAAAACAACAACATAGAAAAATAAACCTTTATTAAAGTATCTGTGTATTTTGTTACTATATTGTAAATTACAGCCAATGACTTCCCAGCTTGAATACAAAGCAAAAAAGAGTACTGAAAAATAAATAAATAATTAAATATATTTAAATAACGACATCTGAGCCTATAGCCAGGTTGCCATGGATTATTAAGAGGCATCGCTATGCCTTTAGCCTTCAGCCCAGCTATATTCGTTATCGAACTTAGTCTTCGTAATAAGCGAACTTAGTTATAGGCTCAGTTATGATATAAAACAAAACTAGATACCAAATAGTTAGAGCCTTTATGTACATTGGCGAGGGCATCAAACATTGTCTTGTATAATATGTCTTGTATGTGCGTAACAGTTGTATGATCTGTAGAGCTATCTAGCTTAGATTTTGATAATAATTTGAACATTTTGAGTCTAAGATATAAAGAATAATACATGAAAGCAAATGCAAGTGATATGACGTCTAAACTTATTCTGGTGTATATATCAAGTGGGTAGCACTTTAATAATAATAATAATAATAATAATAATAATAATAATAATAATAATAATAATAATAATAGACGTTTATTCAAAACACATTTGTACATTACACAACGTTACATTTATAGACAAGTAACAAGCAAAATAAGCACACACAATATTTTAAACACAAAAACATTTTAAACAGACTGATAAGCGACAAAAAAGAGAAAACAATAAACGAAGACAAACAATGAGAAAGAAACACACTTAACATAGCTATATATTTTTTTACTGAGAGCTAAGGGATGTTATAGGTAGGTGGTGTAATGCACAAACCACTGAAAAGGATTCCACTCAGGTTATGACTGAGGATTACCACAGTCCCTGATATTCTGTGGATCCAATTAAGTTGTCAGGCGTGAGACAGACTACTCAAGGCGTAATTAATACTTAGATAAAGGAGTGCGATAAACTAATGTTATTAAATAAAATATTAAAATATAATACATACTGAAGTACTTTATGATACATAAATACTTATAATACTAATATAAGAATAGGTATTTCAAAAAGGATAGTACGGTGTACGGCAAAAATTATCAAGGGGTTATATTTTTTTTTTTTTTTTTTATTACCAATATATTTAACCTTCGGCTGTATGCACTGTGCATCGTGTACTCTGCACTGCAGCCTCACTACTTGCGGCGGGGGCAAGGGGCAAAGCGCCGCGCACAAGCCGTGCGCGCCGCTGATCACTCCGCGCGTGAGCCCCGCGCTGGCAGCTGCACGACTTGTGTATTGGTACTCGCACCACAGAAAGAAAGTTATATTAATTATGCGAGTAAATTACAGAGCCGGACATAAATAAACAGGATTGATTCTATAAAAAAAAAAAAAAAAAAGGTGTGTTAAAGTACAGGAAGGATTATTACAAATTTTAGGTAAGTGTTTAAATAAATAAATAAATACTAATAAATACAGCATAAATATAAAATAATTTGTTCACTATAATGTCGATTGTCAAACCTTAAAAAATAAACCGTAGACAGTGAAATGTTTATAAAAAATAACAAAGATATTATCCTATCGTTTCAGTTACAATAATAAATGAAGATAACCCTTCCCCCCTTGAAGTGTGGATGGAAAGAAGCGAGACCGTTGAGAATAAATACTATAACTAACTGTCAAATTATAACGAACTGAATACCTGGCAGGCGTCAGGACCACCATGCTTGCTTCTGCTCGAGAAACAGAGGGTGCGTGATTTAAATTTGTAGATTCATTTTGTATATACATATTACAGACACAAACACACACACACATATATATATATACATAATATATATACACACAAATATACATGCATACATGCGCATACACATAATATACACATACATACACACACACACACATACACATGCGTGCGCGCATATACACATATACACACATTATACACACATACATACATATAATATTATAGAATATATAACATAAGTATACATAATCTTAATCTGCAAGCTGTTCTCGCAGTAGTAAGTCTTTCAGTTTGGTCTTAAAATTATGTCTTGTTTGCAGAGCACGGAGAGAAGGTGGTAGGAGGTTATTCCAGATTTTGCTGGCCAGGTATCTAAAACTACCTCTAAATGCAGATGAGTGATGAATAGGAGTAACCAATAGATAGGCCGAACCCCTGGTGGTTATGGTCAGCTGTTTGTCAGAAGCCCACTGTAGCTTGTTATAGAGGTAGGACGGAATTTTAAAATTCACTACACCGAAAAGTAAAGTTGCAAAATGGAGCTGTCTCCGACCGTCCATCTTGAGCCACCTCAAATTGTTTATGTAAGGCGTCACGTGGGCGCGCGGAGGGACGTTGCAACAGTATCTTGCGCACGCGTTTTGGACCTTTTGTATTAAATGTTTAGAGCGGGAGAGTAAACATGGACCGATGACCGCATCCGCGTAGTTTAAGTTGGAGAGTACAAGGGATTCGCATAAGGAAGCACGCAAACCTACCGAGATAAAGTTTCTAATTTTATACAGGACCTTTAACCGATAAAAGCATCGACTAACGGTTTTAATTACGTGCCTCTCAAACCTAAGCCCTTCGTCTATTAGGACACCTAAATTGCGGGCTTCAGTCACCCTATCAATGCTTACGTCATTAATAATAATTTTAGGTCGAGAAACAACTATTTTTTGCACTTGAAATTTAGTACCCAATATTATGTACTTAGTTTTATTAGGGTTCAGTACCAAGGCATTATCCGCAGACCATGCACTGATACGAGCCAAATCCTCATTTAACTTATTTATAGCCTCGACGACGTTACTCGGCTTAAAAGTTATGTACAGTTGGATATCGTCGGCGTAAATATGGTATTTACAGTTTCGTATGTGCCGAGTTATGTCTGCGCCGTACAAGGAGAAGAGCAAAGGCCCAATCACCGAACCCTGCGGCACGCCTCTTGTTACTCGACCAGGCTGAGAACGTAAACGTGTCCCATTGTTGTCATTAATCTCAACTACTTGTGATCGGTTAATTAGATAAGAGGCGAACCAAGCGACGACATCTGTATCAAAACCGTAGTATTTTAACTTACATAGCAGCAGAGGTATATTGAGCGTTTCAAATGCACGTGAATAATCTAGCAGGACCAAGACCGTAACATCACCCGCATCCCGCGCTGAGATGATGTTGTCCACGACATCCATCAAGGCAGTAGTCGTGCTGTGTCTTTTCCGAAATCCCGATTGGAGCGAGGGTAATATATTGCTATCCTCCACATACTTACTGATCTGGGCGCAGACTACCTTCTCGAGAACCTTGGAAAGGCATGTCAAAATACTGATAGGTCTCAGGTCTGTCAGATCAGTAACGTTATCTTTTTTAGGGATGGGTTTTACGATTGCACGTTGCCACGATACGGGAAAGGTGCCAGTCACAAGAGACAGATTAATTATATGCTTCATGGTACATAGGCAGCTAGGTAGGCGACTCATCATCAGCAACATATCAGAGTTTATGTTATCATCCCCCATTGCATTAGACTTCAGTGATCTTATAATTTTTTGGACATCGACATCACTGACCGGAGTAAACTTAAATATAGATGAGTGATAAGTGTGGGAATTGAAATAAGCTAAAACGAGAGGCGGCACAATATTAGAACCCGGGACGTCAAGAAAATGCTTATTAATTCCGTTAGGGTCGGTAAGGTTACTAGGTAGCACGAAATCAGACTTACGATTATGCCCGTTAAGGCTATCTTTCAAGTGGCTCCACATCAGTTTCGGGTTACTAATATTTGAGTTAACATATGTACTAAAATACGACGCCTTCTCTCTCGATATAGCTTGTGAGACTTCATGCTTAAGGTCTTTGTAGAAGATAAAGTGTGACTCATCCTTTGATTTACGCGCGCGCCTATGCGCCTTATCTCGTTGTTTAATCATCTGCTTTATATTGTAAGTAATCCAAGAGTATTGGCGATCTTTTACGTGAAGCGTTTTGGTAGGAGCCAACAAGTCAAAAACGCACAAGACACACCTATTAAAGACACGCACCGTCTCATGAATACTATCTAAATTTTGAATATGTTGCCAGTCGATTGAATTTATTGCGTATTCAAAATCATTTTGTGTGATATCTTTTAAAGCACGATAATATATATATTTAGTAACAGTATTTATTTTAGGTAAGTTTATATCAAACGAAATGAACGCGTGGCTACTCAGGTCCGGTATGTAATCCACCCATACTCGATGCAGATCGGCATTGGTACAGACTAAATCGAGCAGGGTCTCGGTGTCTAAGGTGAAGTGGGTAGCCTCGGCAGTGTACTGGCGCAGGCGATGAATCGATAGAAATTGGTCCAGAATTTTAAAGTGAGCCGTATCGTTCTTTAAAATGTTAACGTTGAAATCACCAACCAGACACAAGTAGTCATACCCCGAAAAGCTGTTAATAGTATCGGTTAGTGCGTCTGTGAATAGGTTAACGGATAGCCAGGGAGGCCGATACGCAGTACCCAGAAAAACAACCTTGCCCTTTGCCCTAAAAGACAGCCACATCTGTTCGACACAAACGGTTGTGCTCAGATGTTTAATGATTCGAGCGTTAAAACCTTTGGTAATATAGAAACCAACGCCGCCGCCGCGGGAGCGCACGCTCTCATGTCTTGGTACATGAACGAGGCGGTAACCTGGCACAAAAGGTGCGCGACAGAGCTCCCCAGGGCGAAGCCATGTTTCGTTGATGGCAACGAGGTCACACTTGTGTCTGCTTAAGGCTAGTAGAAACTCGTCATGTCTGGAGCCTAGTGAGCCGGGGTTTAAGAAACCAACTTTTATTTTATTACGGTCATTCATTTTTAGGTGAATGCAAAAGGCGCAATATTATGTATAAATAGTACAAGTAAATTATTATTAATGAAAAATAAATGCACAATTCGCGGGACAATATCAGATTACTATTCATAATTATTAATGCGCAAGATAAATATATATTCGCGTATAAAGTCCTTTTATCTTTATTACTGTAAGGTGTCATATTATAATTAATTATAATAATTAAAAGAAAAAAAAGATTGGCGTCGTTATAAAATAAAATTACTAAATGCATGTCAATCACCCAGGCGGCTTTGTTAATAAGTAGAAATAAACTAATTTGTAAGTAAATGAAAGGATATAACATAATAGATAAAAATAAATAAGTATGATATAATAACCTATAAAAATGTAAAATGTGTGCCTTGAGTAGCAATATAACATACCAATCAGAGGTGAGAACGATGTTCACCATGATAATATTAACCCAGCAGTTATGCAACTCACCACCAACCCGTACCCATGCTCGAGGTTCATGAACCCTATAACACAACAATAATAATGAGAAATAATTTTTATTATAAATATTTTGAAAAGACACTAAATAAACGTTAAACAAACAATACAAAAACATTACTAAGCAAGAATAATTAATAATTTTTACGCCCGAACAGAGCCGGCACCAAAAAACCGTTCTAAGTCACGATCAGTCTTAATCCGATATGCTGTGGACGACGTATAAAGATGCCACCTCCACGCGTCCAGACGTACCGCCAGCTGTGACGTCGACTCTCTTCGCGAGCCCTATAGAATAGGGCCCGGTTAAATTTCGTTAGGTGTTCGTTTAGGTAGATCCGGTGTGGCGAGCCACCTACGATATCCGTAGTGTCTAACCCGCGCCGTACGCGGGCCGCTCGGAGGAAGTTATCCCGCACCGACCTACGCGCCAGGCGAACAACAATAGGTCTCGGTCTCTGTTGCTCCCCCCCGCCGGTTGCTATGCGTCGGGCCCCTCTGCGCAAGCTACTGACCACCTCCCGCTCGTCCATGTCAATCCCCAGCTTTTTAGCTACGAGTCCGACGACATGCCCCACGTTCTCTCCCGAGGTCTCCGGGATACCGGTGATCTGAATATCGTTCGACAGAATGTCTTGTTCCCGGTCATTTAGATCGCTCTGCAGTTGCTCGACGAGGCTAGTAAGCGCCGGGTCGCGCGCAGGCTCGCACGCGTGCGCGTTTTGCCGCTCCTCCACCGCAGTGACTCGCGCCTCCACTGCGTCCAGTCGTATGTTAATGTCACTTATAGTGGAGTTCAACTTCGACACCACCTGCCCAAAAGACTCCATTTCCAGTCGGACAGAAGTGATGACTTCCTTGAGGAGTCTAATCTCATCAGTTAACGGGTTCGGTGATAAACTGGCAATGGACGCATCGAGATACGATTCGTTTGGTGTAACATTGGATGTGGACTTGACGGAAGGTGGTGTAGTGCACGAAGGACAAGACCATGTTCTGGTGGTGTTCTTGGTGTATCCTTTGGCGCAATTGGGATGAAATAAGATAGCACATTTGGTACATTTTACGCTATCTGTGAAGCTCACGAATTTCGCACACGCACCGCACTTAAAATTAGGCATGACGAGTGAGTAATTTTATAAATAATAATATTTAGTAATAAGAAAATCACAATTATAATCACGGAATTGTTCGGGAAAGTCAGAATTTGTAACACTCCGGGGGTACTTGACAAACAGCTGATCGTCACTCCACGAGTTTATGCACAGATTTTACGCATATGAAGCACTTTTTTGTAATTGTTTTTAGCTTAGAATAGTCACTGTCACTTATAGTTTAAAAATTATATGTATTAAATTAAATAATACGTAGTTTTATTATTTTTAATATAAAGAAACTCGAGAGCTATATGCAGTCTGTCAAACGCAATCTGACAATCCTTTTTTTTACATGATATACAAGATGTATTAAAACATCCTGAGAGATTCTGTAAGATCCGACAAGGAAACAACAAATTATCATTTTAATATCATTCGAGCGAATAGAACTTGCCATGTTTAGTTCCAAATCTATTTCTTTAAGGACGTGACGAAAATAAAAGATGGTATATTTTTCTGGCGCGAGTTAAGTTATTTGAGAAACAAATTACTTTAAAGAAATATTTATTTCTATAAAATTAAAACTAATTTACAGTGATTCAAAATTACAATGTGACTATGGCGAAGGTGGCTTTCAACTGATGGTCAAAAGTTCTGGTGACACATATATAGGTCAGAGGGGAAAGAGTCGCGGGTGTAGGGGCCATGACGACTGCGGTGGCTGGAGCGGGGTGTGCGGCGCGGGTATGGTGTTGATGGATACAGGTACACCATTGAATGCGTAGCTCTCCGGCGGGGAATGGTGTTGACAGTTGAAACAAGGACACCATTGAGTTCGACTCCGATGCTTGAATGATCCTTGAAAGTATTAGCGTCTAATGGTTTCTGCGCCTATTAAACAGCGGATGTTTATAATAGTGTCGGGTTCATTCTGTGAATAGGGCTTTGTTGTGGTTACATAACTCCTCCCTCCTGAAGTGTGAGGCGCACTGAAGACAACTGCTGTCAAGACTCCGTCGGCTGCAGCTGGAGCTCTTTGATTTGATGCGCCGACGATACAACGATAGGTTCGATAGGTTGGAACTGCGGTTCTTTACTGCATTAACGTTGTATCTACTCGATGATGCTTTCGTTAAAGGTGGCTTTAGCATAAGTGCAGGGTTGTTTCTGTTGTATAAGATGCGCTATGCAATCGTGTAATTCAGTTTACGATTGCCATTCAATATGCAACATAAATATGAGCTTGCAGGGTTCGCTAGGGTACGTGAATTTGTTATTTCCCAGAACAAGGTAGGGGTGTTTAGGAATAAGGATAATACATATTATTATCAAGAATAGAATACAAATGTAGAAGGTTATAAGGGTTTTTATCCATCAAAGTAATTACTAATATAAGATGTATAAAAATAATGAATATAAGGGTTTTATTGAAAATCTTTTATGATTTTTTTATTTCCACTAGTTTTCTAGGTGGTATATAGGATATACTAGGCTTGAGTAACTACTCTACTCTAAGTGAGATAATGAAAAAACATTTTCCAATAGCCTTTAGCCTTATTGTAGAGCCGTTGCATGAATATTGCTAATTAAATATTCGTATTAATCATATTGACTTATTTTTCCAAACGGTAAGTATCAAGTGATATAAGATAGTTTAGCCTTTTTAATTTAACTTAATCCATTAATTAAACCTCACTTAAACTATATATTTTTATAATCTACATCTGAAGAGCCTAAAGCTACGAGTTTACTTTATATGTACCTAAGTTCTATTTGGTTATAAAATACTACATAGTTATAACTATCCTTATTATATAACTTAGGAGTATAATCTATATTATAACCTAACCATGTTTAATTTACGTTATTTGTTATTTCAGATTGTAGTTAGTTTGAAGACATGTATCACATTTATTAATATATTTTTGAACTGATAATAACATATTAGGCCAATGGTAATTCCTATGAATATGTTTATAAGTTTTTTGTAAACCTCTATGCATAGTTTTGTCTACGTGATATTTTTTAATTAATTCTATTTGTTCGCTTGGATTTTCTATGCGTGTTACTCTGCTTAAACATCTTATTAATATTGGACCTCTATCTTTAAATATAGTTTTATAAGCCTTACTAAAAATGTCGTATAATTCTTCTTTATAAAAATAACAATGAAAAATTCTATCTGCTTTGGTATGTTCTAATAAAAATTTAGTTACTTGATTATGAGTATCGTTAACTGGAATAAAAACATCTTTGATTATAGTCCTACCTTTAGATCTATTTTCTACTTTATATTCATTTCCTGGTGATTTTCTAATATAAAATTGTTTTAATTGCCTATCTATTGCATCTGAAATTTGGGGAATTTTATTTTCATTTTCATTTGTACTATCTATCTCAGAACAATTAGGAACATTTATTAAACTGCTTATCTCTATTGGGGTGTAGGTCGGGTCTACGCTTGTAGAGGATGCTACGCTTTTACTAGTCGCTACGCGTGTAGAGGGCGGAAAGCTTGTGATGGGCGCTACGCTTGTAGAGGGTTGAACCGGTTGAACGTCTACGGATGACGTAGAGGGTACATGTTGCTGGGCTACTTCCTCAAAAATTCTACTTATCATTAATTGACTGTCGTTTGAATCGTTTTTCGTGGGGATGATGTCTGTATCTTGGTTATATATTTCTACGCGAGAAAGGGCGTCTGCATTGGTATTGTATTTACCCTTTTTATATACTATTTTATAGTCATATTCCTCTAATTTCAACCTCCATCTTGTAAGTTTTGAATTGGGGTCTTTAAGAGACATAATCCAAGTTAACGGTCTATGATCTGTATATATAATAAACTTTCTGCCATACAGGTATGGTCTAAAGTATTTGGTTGCCCAAATTATACTTAAAAGTTCTTTTTCTATTGTTGAATATTTTCTTTCTGTGTCCGATAGCGTTCGTGAAGCAAATGCTACAGGTTTATCTGAGCCTACTGAACCTTGGGATAGAACAGCGCCTAACGCAACGTCGGATGCGTCAGTAGTTAAAATGAATTGTTGATCAAAATCGGGATATTGTAGTATTGGTGCATTTATTAGTAACTGCTTACATTTTTCAAAAGACTCTAAGAATTCTCCAGTATGTAATACTTTCGCATTTTTCTTTAAACATGCTGTCATTGGTTTCGTCAGTTTTGCAAAGTTCTGTATAAATTTACGATAGTAGCCTACGAGTCCTAGGAATGATTTGATTTCCTTTTGGTTTTTCGGCAAGGGAAATTTCTTTATGACCTCTATTTTGTCATCATTGGGCTTTATACCTTTGTCTGTTAATGTGTGACCTAAGAATTTGACTGTCTTTTGCAAAAACTCCGACTTGTCTAACTGTATTTTTAAATTATGTATTTTAAATCTTTTGAAAACTTCTTCACAAGTAGTTATGTGTTCCTGAAGGGAAGTACTAAATATAATAATGTCATCCAAATATGTCATAGCGTTTCGTATACCTCTAAGGACGGAATCCATTAAACGCTGAAATGTACTTGGTGCATTTTTTAATCCAAATGGCATTCTGAGGAATTCATAATGGCCTCTTTCTGTGGAAAATGCTGTTTTTTCTATGTCCATTTCGTCCATTTCTACTTGATGATATCCTGAAGCTAAGTCAAGTGTTGTAAAGTACTGAGCTCGGCCTAGTCTATCTAAAATATCGTTAATATTCGGCAAAGGGTATTTGTCTTCTATTGTTTTGTCGTTAAGGCGGCGGTAATCGATTACTAATCGCCATTTAACATTACCTGTAATGTCTGGTTTTTTGCTAACTATGTGTACGGGGCAAGACCACGGGGAGTTACTTTCTCTAATGATATTTTGTTTTAATAGACTTTGAATTTGCTTATTAATTTCCTGCCTTTGTAAGGGAGCCTGTCTATAATTTTTTACGTAAATAGGATTATTATCTTTTAATCTAAGTTTATGTTTAATATCATGTGTAAATGTTAAAGGGATTTCCTCGCTATAGAAAATATCTCTATATTGAAAACATAATTTTTCTGTTAAACGTTTTTCCTCGCTATTCATGTGGTCAGTTCTAAGACGTTTCAAATTCTTTTTTAAAATATGATTGGTGTTTGAGTTATTAAAATAATACAAACTATCATTTATGTTATTATAGTACTGGGTGTTATGTTCAAATGGTGTAAGATTTAAATTACAAGACCTTTTTATTAAAATGTAACTATCCGATTTGTTTTTAAGTGAAGTAAAGTATTTACCATTTTTTACTGTTACTATTGCTGGTAATATTTCTAAAGTTTGACTGCTGTATCTATCTGTTATGTATTCACCATCGGTATAATTGCACAAGAATTGCACGATGTGTTCGTGTTGGGGCTTTGTCCTAATTTTTTCTTTAACATTTGTCTGTATGTGTATATCATCAAAAGTTTCAGATTTTAAAAGCAAGTTTTTAATGTCAATTTTACATTCAAGTTTTTTGAAAAAATCTATTCCTAATAAACCTTTGAAATCTTTATCAAATTCAAATATCAAAAACTTATGCTGTATGTTACAATTAAGTCCTACAAAAATAGTTCAATCCCAATAATTATTATACACAAATACCCATTACTATAACAAGTGTTTATAAAACATAACATCAGTTATGTAATTCTAATATGAATTTTCAAAAAAAAACTAATAAAAAAATTATTATTCTAATACTAATTCTATAATTGACTCATGATAAATCATGTTATTATTTTGGATTCCAATTACTTATTATAAATTGAAACCCAACATAGATTATTTAGATACAAAGTATTATATACTTTATGAATTTGGAAATATATATATATGTTGATAATAAAAATGTATGTTTTTTCTATTATCAAAGGATGTAAATAAATATTTTGTTGTAATAAATTGTATTTTTACAGTGTTTATAAAACATAACACCAGTTATGTAATTCTAATATTAATTTTCTAAAAAAAACTTGTAAAAAAAATATTATTCTAATACTAATTCTATAATTGACTCATGATAAAATCATGTTATTATTTTGGATTCCAATTACTTATTATAAATTGAAACCCAACATAGATTATTTAGATACAAAGTATTATATACTTTATGAATTTGGAAATATATATATATATTGATAATAAAAATGTATGTTTTTTCTATTATCAAAGGATGTAAATAAATATTTTGTTGTAATAAATTGTATTTTTATTCAATAGAGTAAATTATTCACAACAAGTAAAACTATCGACAAAATCAAATCGAATATATATATATGTTGATAGTAAAAATGTATGTTTTTTCTATTATCAAAGGATGTAAATAAAAATTTTGTTGTATAAAATTGTATTTTTATTCAATAGAGTAAATTATTCACAACAAGTAAAACTATCGACAAAATCAAATCGAATATATATATATGTTGATAGTAAAAATGTATGTTTTTTCTATTATCAAAGGATGTAAATAAAAATTTTGTTGTATAAAATTGTATTTTTATTCAATAGAGTAAATTATTCACAACAAGTAAAACTATCGATAAAATCAAATCGCAGTGGAGGACATCCCTAGTAGTTTCTATTTGTTGTAGTGTCACAACTCAAGTACTTTTTTTGTAAGCATCTCAAGTTCTTTCGTCGATTTATTTACATAATTAGAAAGAATAGGTCCCTGTTGTTTAGATTATAATATAGCATTTATTTATTTCATACAGAAACAGTCAGCAACACAGTTTCCAAAGTTTATACTTGTGAAACGGATATGAAATCAGACTAAATATTATAGTTTGATGGCTTGATAGATAGAAAATATAACAGCTATTACAATGTTTTTTACAGAACCATAAAATATGGTGTGGTTGTAAAGTTATTACATTATTTGTACAAAGAAGAATTTTACGCGCCATCTTGTCATATGCGCACGTGCTGCCGTTTTTTTGCACTTTGTCATCTGTCACAGCGGAAGGGTAATATTTTTGGCAATTTTAAATTTATAATGTCACTATGTTCGGTAATACCGTGAGCTGTTTTAATGATGTGTTGTTCCTTTTGAATGCTGTTTTGCAAGTTAAACTTATCAATTATATTAGAACTAATTAGTGATTGTGAGGCACCTGTGTCTAATAAGAAATGTCCGCCTAATTCATTAATAAAAATAGATGGCAAATTGTTTTTATTTAAGTTGTTTATAAAAACTACGTTTTCACATTTTCTTCGAAATTCTCGTGAAAATTTTCATTTTCATCTCCGTATTCGGAGGCGTTCTCGGCTAGGAAATCGTCAGAAGATTGGAAATTTAATTTTTCTTGTTTTATTTTATTAAAACTTGACTTTTGTGCGGATTGGGTTTTGTTGTTTTCTATTCTAGATTTTACTAAGTTAGATGAAGATACTGGCTTACTATAATTAAACTGTTGGGACTTAGAATTTCGGTATTTCATATATTTTAAGTCCTCTATTTTAACCAGTGCTATAACTTCTTCCAAAGTATTTATATTTTGGGTTCTAACCATGATAGATATCATGGGGTTAATCTGATCCAATAATACGCTAATTGCTAATTTTTCATAATACTCTATACTTTGAGAGCCGCAGTTAATAAGGTTGCATGTAAGTTCTCTTATTTTGTCTGTAAATATTTCTATACTATTCCTATCTCTAGTTATTTTAATTAAGTCTTGAGTTAATTCTATTTCACTCCTATAGTCACCAAACCGTTGGATAAATATATTTTTAATATCTTTCCATGTTTTGAAATTGTTACGTTCAGATAACGCTTCAACAGCTCTACCCGTTAATTTGTTAACGATAAGGCATGCTAAGGATGGATCGTCTTTGTTCTCGATCATGCTTATTACATTTTCAACACATTTTATGTAAAAATGTAATGTTTTTTTGTTGCCGTCGTATAATGGTAATAACAACGACACGTTTTGGTAATCAATCGACACTGGATTTGCCATTATTTTAATTACCTTTTTTTTTTTAAACAAAAAAAAAAAATATATATATAAAATAGGATAGGGCCAGATGGGATGTCTAGGAAAATAAACAAATTGTATACTTACCCCAGGAACAACGTCTTCCGCTATCTTTGTGCGAATTGAGCCGGTACGCTTCTGCTGTCGTCACTGCACGATGATAGTGCGTAATTGTCTATTGTTTACTTTTACGTTAGCTTTGGAGATAGAGTTCTAGTGTCGCGATCACTGGACTTATTGAGCCCGGGTCGTTAATTCAGACACTTATCTTTTTAAGACTGCGCCAGTTAAGTTATTTGAGAAACAAATTACTTTAAAGAAATATTTATTTCTATAAAATTAAAACTAATTTACAGTGATTCAAAATTACAATTTGACTATGGCGAAGGTGGCTTTCAACTGATGGTCAAAAGTTCTGGTGACACATATATAGGTCAGAGGGAAAAGAGTCGCGGGTGTAGGGGCCATGACGACTGCGGTGGCTGGAGCGGGGTGTGCGGCGCGGGTATGGTGTTGATGGATACAGGTACACCATTGAATGCGTAGCTCTCCGGCGGGGAATGGTGTTGACAGTTGAAACAAGGACACCATTGAGTTCGACTCCGATGCTTGAATGATCCTTGAAAGTATTAGCGTCTAATGGTTTCTGCGCCTATTAAACAGCGGATGTTTATAATAGTATCGGGTTCATTCTGTGAATAGGGCTTTGTTGTGGTTACATAACTCGCGATGCAAAGTATTATTATTGCCAATGAAAACTCTGTTATACTTAATCCAATAGGAAAATTAATCATGGGATTTGGAATAAAAAAGCATAAGTTTAACACTAACAACATTATCAAAGAATATAATTTTAAACTATATTTTTTGCAACCCGACATGGTGTAAGAAAACCCAAAATCCAAACACAAAATTAGTTGAGCAAGAAGAAAGAAATATTCAATAAGCGTGTTTCTGTTATTGTTTGTAACATTTTGTTTTCTTTTGAGGGTAGGCATGTTATTGCTGCTGCTACTGATTGCTGCATGGGCGATTGCTTTGAAATTTTGTTTTGAATACATTTATATCGTATAATTCTAGCCATAATAATATAAAATTAGGAAATATCAAATTGAATACAAAGTAATATTATATTACTATACTAGATGTTGCTCGCGACTCCATACCCATTAAATTGAAAAGAAACCTTCGCCATGATTTATACAGGACTATTACACAGTGTAGACTAGTTATTTTTTTTTATTTAATTGAGCAAAGATAACTATCTTTGCTCAATTAAATTAAAAAAAACGGTCTAGCAGTTACGGCGCCTAAATTCGATGCATTCAAACAAACAACCAATATAAACGTATCTAAGTTTTACATCAGAAACTAATCGGACTAGAAAATGTAATTAAAAATTGAATGAATCTACAACACATAAATACAGTCGAACCTCTATAAGTCGAACATCAAGGGAGACGCCAAAAATTTCGAGTTATAGAGTTTTCAACTTATGGAGGATTTCGACTTAGGCGGATTTTGATTCGACATAAAGAGTTTGAGGTTTATTCTTATAAATTTTGAGTTAAAATTGAACACCTGACACTAAGCAAGCAAACACGTGTTTACGTGAGTCATAAATTTATTATCGTATACTCCTAAAATGTTTTCTAAGAAACAATAGTGTACTCACATTGTCGGCAAGTTCTTAAAGTCGGTAACTTATTTTTGTTTGAACAATAGAGGTAATAAATTCCAAATGATCAAGTTGTAGAAGTTGTAAAATAAAACGTTGCTATGTTCGAGATACAGAGGTCAAATTAATTTTTTCGAGTTATAGAGTGAAAAGATGTACCAAAATGGCTTGGAGGGACTCGATGATTATTTCGACTAACAGAGGGTCAAGATTTCAAGTAATGGAGGTTTTGGTGTTTGAAGGGAAGGGAACAAAACATTTTTTCGAGATTTGGAGGTTTTTGACTTATCGAGGTTCGACTTAACGAGGTTCTACTGTAAATAAATTAAGCTTTATTGATTCCAATGAAAAAAATAGTTAGCATTAGTTTTACAATATTATTATTTAAAATAATAATTTACGATTAGTCCGGTCAATT
The DNA here is from genome assembly GCA_905187575.2 of Celastrina argiolus. Lineage (NCBI taxonomy): Eukaryota > Metazoa > Arthropoda > Insecta > Lepidoptera > Lycaenidae > Celastrina > Celastrina argiolus. The sequence goes on from LR994596.1 coordinate 13,501,390, forward strand.
TAGACATTCCAAGGTACATAAATAAACAGCAAGCTGAAATTTTCTAATTGTTTAAAACCTAATTAAATATAACACGTGAAATCATTCCGATGATTTTTTTTATTATTAAAGTATCTGTATATAGAATCATTCTTGATAAAAGACTAACCTGGAATAAACTCATAGAGCACATCACAAAAAAAGCAAAATGTGCTCTAGGGTCCTGTTGGAGACTAGTTGGCTCCAAATGGGGCCTCCGACCAAAATCAATGCTGTGGCTATATACGGCAGTAGTGAGACCGATGGCCACACATGGTTGTGCAGTGTGGTATAAAAAAGCTGAACAAGTAAGCAGCATTAAGACACTGAATAGTTTGCAGAGACTAGCCTGTATGATCATCACGGGAGCGCTCTCGACGGCACCTACCGCTTCACTTGAAGCTCTGATCGACCTAACTCCACTACATCTGCATGTTCAGATGGAGGCCAGGAGAGCGGTCCTCAGAGCCAGGACGGCAGGCAGGACGAGATGGGCCTCCACCATGATGAGACAACTAGATGCCTCTGTATTGGAAACACCGGTCGCGGCTATGCCATCAGACGCCATGACTAAGGTGCACAGCTTTTCGAAGTTCTATCAAGTTCTCATACCTAACAGGGCGGACTGGGAAGGAAAGGTTCCAGTAAATGTCCACCCGAACGACATCGTATGGTTCACAGACGGATCCAGAAAGGACAACCGAGCGGGGTCTGGATTCTACGGTGGAAAGACCTCAATAGGCAAATATGCCTGCTTAGGGGAGTTTGCAACCGTATTTCAGGCTGAAATCTTTGCCATAATCGGCTGTGCGACAGAGAGCCAAGAAATGGAAATAGCCCACAAAAATATCCTGATATTTTCCGATAGTCAAGCTGCACTTAGAGCACTGACTACGGCTGAAATCACATCAAAATTAGTTCTGGACTGTACCGAGACGTTAAACAAACTAGGACGTAACAACAACATACGACTAGTATGGGTACCGGGACACAGCAACATCCCCGGCAACGAAACTGCAGACGAACTAGCAAGGCTGGGAGCTGAAAGCCCCATGTATGGCCCAGAACCAGTCTGTGGAATACCTCCCAGCACTACCAAACGAGTGCTCAAGGAATGGAGTCGCAAGCTAAGCATAGAGCAGTGGGCTGTGGCCCCAGGACAAGAGCACTCCAAAGCACTGATCCCGGGTTTTAACAAACGACACGCAAAATCGGCGCTTTCAATGAGTAGGAACCAACTAAGAATCCTAACCAGAACCCTAACCGGGCACTGCAAGCTAAACAAACACCTTCACAGGATAGGCATAGGTGACCAAATTACTTGCAGATTCTGCAAGGAGAAAGACGAGACACCCCTCCACCTTCTTCTTGATTGTCCAGCTCTTCATATAAGCAGGAGCAAGTACCTCGGGCTGCATGAATACTCTACAGCAGAGGAAATCCGCGGCGTAGACCCCCACCATATAGTTCGCTTCATGAGCAACATAGGACTGGGGACGGTACTTTAAACCGAAGGAGTTACAATAGATCCAAAAGGGTCGCAGTGACGTCAGGGCCTGACAAGGCCAGCCTTCGTAGAAAAAAAAAAAAAAAAGTATATAGAATACCGCTAGAGGTAGCTCTTATACTGTCATTGCCTCTAACTAAACTATGGGGTTCCTCAGGGTTCCCATATAGAGCCCTTACTTTTCATTACCTACATAAATGATTTAATCGTACGTTTATCCTGTCCATTTTCCAGTCTTGTATAATACAAACGTTCTCCATATTATGTAGGTACTTTATGTTGTTTCTTAAGTTCTTACACAATAATAATTAATGTAAAATGCAGTTAATATAATATGTTTAGTATTACAGATAGTTTGTTTCTATTTTATTTTTAAAATTATCTTTATATATATAGTATATAATATAGTTTGTCACGCTACTTGTAATGATGTGTATGTATAAATTAGTACACACATCCGATAAAAAATATGTATCTTATTAATTTTAGTGTACCTTAATAAATAAATTAAAAGAGATATAGACGTTCAAAACCTTAAATATAATTATGGCCAAATTTTAAACTGTATTTAAACACCCAGAAAACAAATAGGAGTACATTTTATGATAAAATGGCCTTTCTAGTTTATAATAAAAAGAAAAAAAAACCCAAAACGGTTAAGTTTTGGATGAAGAAATAGGGGTACTAATCGTCGATTTCTGGTACTTTTAATACCTAATTTCAGTTCAAGCTGCAGTGGTCTCTATCGGTTTGGTCGGATAGTTTCGACTTTCGGGACAGCTATACTTAGATAATAGACTTTTTTGCATTTCTGTAATCCGTGTGCTGCATGAAAGATGGTTTGACATAAACTTGTAAATATTAATATCGGATAGCTTTAACCATATCTGATTGAAATGTATCCATTACAAAAAAGCAAAGTGAATACAAAGTAGTACAAATCGCAATAATGTAATTTACAAGATTCTCCTCGCGAATCGGTGCGTATATAGAAATTACCGTACGTAGAGAGAAACATTTTCCACGACAAGAAGTAGCCTTACTCGTGTATTACTCTAATTGTTCTCATGCATTGCATGCATGCACAATCAATGCAGTTACTACTTCTAGTAGTAGGTACTAGTAGTAGTCTAGTAGTTTCTCATCTGTCTTCTTCTTTTGTTGTGATTTGTAAAATAAAAAATCGATAAAGAATATTGTAAGTGTAAGCGCCGCTTTACGATAATTTTAATTTTATTGACCGAACAATAATTATTGTTTGAACACTAGACTATAAAGGATGCACATAAAAAGTCGGCTCAGTATAAACATACACTCAATACACTGAAACTAAAACCAATATTAAACTACGTCATGCACAAAACAAAAAAAAATGAGAACTCTGTTATGTTGACCATAAACAAAAAAATATCGAAATCAATGTCAATATTTTTTATTATTTTACAGTTAGCACTATGTGTAGATTATGGGTTTAAAAATTCAATATCAAAACTGAATAGATATATTTTGACCGTATACACTTTGGTATTAGCAGTAGCTGTGGCAGTTGTAGCAATGGATACTGTTAATGCTGATAACCCAGATCACCAAATAATATTTGATGTGTCATTCTTACTCGTTTTGGTTCCAACACAATTGTTACTTCCAGCAAAATATACATTCTACCACTATCATGAGTCATTAAAAAAAATTGACTTACAATTGCGAGTAGAAAGTTTGACGTATTGCTTGGAACTTAAAATTATGATTTCATGTGTCTGCAGCATAATTCTTCGATTAACTTGTGTGTTTGCAGCGTGGTTACTTATTAGCTTCGAAATTGGACATTTTCACTTCTTCTTGAAGCTACCTTCAGATATAACGCTAGTCATGCTCTGCTGCGCATACTATAGCGCATTGTGCAGGGTAAAACAAATAAAGCTTCTAATAGTTAATCGCCAAAATGGAAGAAGATTTCATGAATCGACGATTAAACATTGTCAACGAATTTATAAATCGGTCGCCGACGCTATAGAAGATCTTCAAAATGGATTCAACTTTTTAGTGAGCATAATTTTTAAACACCGGATTATTTTTGACAAAAACGGAAATATAAATGCCTAAAATAATATGCTTTTGGGGCTTGTGGCAAGTGGGTTGTATTGGTTTCAATAAAAAAGAAACTGCGTTTAAAAAAACCTACTTCAACAACTAAAAAACACAAAATAACATTTAATGTTCGTTTTGAAGTCGGTGTCAACAAAGGTTTCAACAAAAGAAAAAGGACACCGACTCCAAAAATAACTTTAAGTTGAAGTCGGTTTTTTAAACGTAGTTTATTTCTTTATATTTTACTTTTTAGTGTCTTTAAGTTAATAGTAAGAGAAATCCATTTGGTAGCTACGATGCCACAGACAGACTGACAGACACGACACATTTTTATAAAATCCCTCTCCTTTTTGTATCAAGCGGGCGATTATAAATGCGAAAGTGAAAAACATTCTCTCGCTCGCCCAACAGGGTTAGAAAAATAAAACATATAGATTTTTTTATTTTAACTTTACAAGGGTTCTTTTCTACTTTATGATTTATTTTTCCTTTATCTTTTACGTGTTGTTGCTATACTTAAAAATGTATATAAGTTTAATTTGCTTTTCTAATTTCTAGTTCTGCGTCTCTTTATTCAAAAATGTGATAAGAATATTAACTCTTGGCAATAGAATGATAATATATGTGGGATTTTTTACCAATAAGGTTAGTATTATTCTTCAAAACTTTTACCATAAGAGAAATAATAAATATACGATGCACTTGTTTTTCTTTGTAACTTCCCGTTGTCAAATAGTGGCCTACCTTTACGTTCCCCCTGTTCAAGATGTATTGTTATTCTGTTTCAGTTTACTGTAGGATTGACAGCAGGCGTTATCTTCTTTGTTTTATTGCCAGTGCTTCTCGTGACACCTGTGGCTGCCGCATTTTTGGCAAATGAGGTCAATGTGATTAAAAAAAAATTGTATGCGATGCTTTTACGTGAAACAGGTATAGTTTTTGGTTTTTTAATTGTAAAATTTATATTTAAAATAATCTTTAAAAAACAACTAGATGTTCTGATTTAAGTATGAACTGGATAAATAACTAATTATCTGCACACGTAAAACTTACACTTTAATATTTTTTAGGGTTTGAAAAATGGCTTAGGTATAATATAATACATCTCAAAAGAGTATAAGAGGAGTTCTGTTACAAACAATGACTTTAAAATTTTATACAACATGAATAATTTTGTAGTTATAATTACTATATTATTTGCTATTTACAAAATGTTTAGTGCCTTAAAAATTACAATTAGCGATAGCATGTGTTTAACTTTTATATTTGAAATTAAAATTACTTATATAAATAACTATATTTTTTCTACTTAGATGCAGACAATGCTCAAAACATCCGAAGGTTTATTGCCTACATGGAGATTCGGCCGATGAGATACAAAGCGCTCTCGGTGTTCCCCATGGACCTCACCCTCGTTCCGATGATTATCAACTTCTGCGCTACCTATATCATAGTTTCGTTGCAGCTGACGCACGTTATGTAAACTGATTGCAAACTATGCAGGGGCACCTTGTAGGAGGCCACGGCAGATCTGGACCCACGGCGCGCGGCATTGTCGCGATTGAATCCTAATCTGTGCTAAATTGCTCGATTGTTGTGCTTTAATTTTCGAGTTGTTTGTTACACTTTGGATTGTTTGTGTCAATAGTTATAACTTATGCACCGAATTCCTAATATGAAATTAATAAAATGTTGTCTAAATTGTATCTTTGAGTTAGCGTACCTCTCCTTTATATACACTAAAAATCCTACAGTACCAGCAGCGCCAAATTATTATTATGGATATTTGTACCTACCAAGTACAAATATCCATAAAAATAATTTAATGTAGCTATGACACTTTCATCTTAATTATCTGGTAAAGGAGAAAATTATCTTTGCTAATCTTCTGTATAAACCATCAAACAATTCTCTCAAAAACTCATTTATCAATAGGTTCTATTAAAATTATTTTCGTAATGAATTTTGCGGTAGCAGTATTTTTAACTAATTAAGTAACTAGACAAAGATGTTGAGAATAAAGAAAGGGAAGGACGAGTTCTGAGAGATGATGTTGTAGATATAGATGTGGATTTGATCGTGTTAGTATCTACTAAGTGAGTAAGAGCATATCTATATCAGGTGAGAACTGCACAATGATGGTCAGATAAGTGACGTAAACGTTGTGAATGAGGGACTGCAAGGCTAAGTTTACGATGATGATGAAATAAATAAATGTATATTTATTATTAAGTCATGTTTATAGATATACTAGCTGACCCTTGCCCACTTCGTTGAGCATAAAAACAGTTTATGATGAAATTCAACTAACAAAAACAACCCCTAACTCGGGAACGCGGAACCCGCAACGCGGGAACCCGGAACCCGCAGCATGGGAACCTGAAACCCGCAACCCGCAACGCGGGAACGCGGAACCCGCAGCATGGGAACCCGAAACCCGCAACGCGGGAACCCGGTACCCGCAACGCAGGAACCCGGAACCCGCAACGCGGGAACCCGGAACCCGCAACGCGGGAACCCGGAACCCGCAACGCGGGAACCCGCAACGCGGGAACCCGCAACCCGCAACGCGGGAACCCGGAACCCGCAACGCGGGAACCCGGAACCCGCAACGCGGAAACGCGGAACCCGCAACGCGGGAACCCGGAAACCGCAGCATGGGAACCCAAAACCCGCAACGCGGGAACCCGGAACCCGCAACGTGGGAACCCGGAACCCGCAACGCGGGAACCCGGAACCCGCAGCATGGGAACCCAAAACCCGCAACGCGGGAACCCGGAACCCGCAACGCGGGAACCAGGAACCCGCAACGCGGGAACCCGGAACCCGCAACGCGGAACCCGCAACGGGGAACCCGCAACGCGGAACTCGCAACGCGGAACCCGCAACGCGGAACCCGCAACGCGGAACCCGCAACGCGAGACCCACAACGCGGAAACCCGGAACCCGCAACACGGGAACCCGGAACCCGCAACGCGGGAACCCGGAACCCGCAACGCGGGAACCCGGAACCCGCAACGCGGGAACCCGGAATCCGCAACGCGGGAACCCGGAACCCGCAACGCGGGAACCCGGAACCCGCAACGCGGGAACGCGGAACCCGCAACGCGGAACCCGCAACGCGGAACCCGCAACGCGGAACCCGCTACGCGGGAACCTGGAACCCACAACGCGGGGACCCGGAACCGGCAACGTGGGAACCCGGAACCCGCAACGCGGAACCCGCAGCATGGGAACCCGAAACCCGCAACGCGGAACCCGGAACTTGCAACACGGGAACCCTGAACCCGCGACGCGGAACCCGGAACCCGCAACACGGGAACCCGGAACCCGCAACGCGGAACCCACAACGCCAAACCCTTCCGTGAACGTTGCTGGTTCTGCGCTGTCAAATGGAATAAATAGTATCCTATGTCCGTCTACTGGCTCTAAGTTACTTCCTCACCAATTTTCAACCATATCGATAAAGCCGTTCTTGAGTTATAAATAATTTAACTAACACGACTTACTTTAATACAAATAGCTGATGTATAGATGGAACTAACATATTAAGCTAACGCCCGGTGAATGCTCCCGTCACAGTCGGTCCAGCCGATTCGGTGATCATTAGTTAGATAACGATGATGATGATGAAAAGAAGCCTAAATTAATCCTTATAACTTTAGCTATCTACCAGTGAAAGTCTCGTTAAAATCGGTCCAGCCGTTCCAGAGATTAGCCGGAGCAAAGAGACACGCTAACAGACAGACAGACATTTTTTTTTAATTGCATTTTCGTTTTCAGTAGCAAGAAAAAAAAAGACAGAACAGACAGACGTTAACTTCGCACAAAGACAAATGACGACAAAAGACATAGTGGCGTCTTATCATGACGTTTTCGATTTTTTTTAATTGTTCGTGAATTATGACCATGGATCTAACTCCTTCGATCTGATTTTTAAATTAACATTTAGAATATATTCTTATTACAACTTATAAGTTAAGTACTTTTTTTAAATAGGTATATTTATAGTTATTAAAAGATTAATCGATTTTTTGAGTAAGTCTCTAGTGTTTAATAAGAAAAAGTGTTAACTGACGTAACATTATCACGACGTTTATTTCATTAAATCATAATTTGTATATTATATTTAAGATCGTTTATCAGTGAAAGCAAATCGTAAAAAAACTCATATTGGTTATGTTGACAATAAATATCTAATAATTATTAAATAAAGTTTAGTAAATTCTGCAGTTTTAACAAAAAGAAAATATTTATTTTATTATGTCGTCGTTACAACGTTACGTCGCTCATTTTTGATAAACTGTCAAATGTTACCTATTAAAATGACCCGACTATTTATTAGTGGTGGACAAATAGTTTAATGAATCCAAATAGTTTAAGTTTATGTTAATACGTTATTTATAGCATTTCATAATTTTTATTTTCCATTTGTAAACAATGTCGTTACCATGACACCCGTGTCATATAAACTGGCAACGACGTGAATCGATTGAGCCCAGGTTCAAACCCCGCGTGACCATCACGTATTTTCTTCTTTTTTCTAATTTTCTGCTTATTTTTTTCAACATTTACTTTCATAATAACCTTTTCGTGACAATAACGAACATACCGTAAAAAAAATTGCGAAATTGGTCAAGCCGTTGTCGAAGCGCACACGACGTAACAAATTTTGGAGGTCGTTTTTTTACACTTTGGGCTACATTTTTGGGGTTTTAGTAAGGAACCCTACTTTTTTTAAACATATAATATAGCCTATGTTCAGCGCTAGGAATGTAGCTTTCCAACGGTGAAAGAATTTTTCATATTGGTTCAGTGGTTTCAGAGCCTATTCCATTCAAACAAACAAACAATCAAACGTTACCTCTCTATAATATTAGTATAGACGAGAACGGCATGGCAACCATCAGTAAGCCTAGTGCAAGTTTTTGTCACTTCTCACGAGGACGAAGTTGACCACAATTTGTATGGCATCGATTCCGGTTCATAGCGATTATTAATAATACTGTCCAGATGCTTCACGCGACAGTGTGTAAAATGAAAACTTAGCAAATACAAAATAAATTTTCAATTTCAATTTCAAAATTTTTAATTACTGATAAGATATTACATGAAATTAAGTTATATATAATAATATAATGAATCGCTAAGAATGAAGTCGCTCATATAATTGTGATCGAACTTGACTTAAGGTAAGTTCGTTTGATCTTCAAATTTATGTTGGATCAGCGTGTCCTTTTGACACAAAGGCCTCCTCTGTCTCCTTCCATCGTTGCCTGTCCATTGTTAACCGGACCCATAGTGGGCCAACAAACTCTTTCATATCATCTGACCATCTCATTTTTGGTCTTCCTCTTTTTCCGTCATCCTATTTGTCCATTTTTCTTTACTTCTCATCATATGGCCTGTCAATCTCCATTTTGCAGTATTAGTTTTTTCTCTACATCCTCCAATTTTGTTATTTTCCTAAGATCTATGGCTCGTTTTTGTCCTTCTTGATAAAACTTAATATCTTGATATTTGGCAACATCTAAGTTTTTGAAGTTGTTTTCTTGTATCAGTCCATGTTGGGCATAGGTTAGAATAGGCAGGTGTTAAAAACTTTCCTTTTAATTGCTATGGAGTATTAATAATCCCTTCGACACTTATTTTGGTCTCTAATCGGTTGGTCATGATTTTGGTCTTGGATTTGTTCATGGTGAGCCCCACCGTCTTGCTCCTATTTTCTAGATCTTGAATCATATTTTGTAAATCCTTGGGTGATTCAGCTATCAGAACTATGTCATCTGCAAACCTTAAGTGATTTATTTTTATGCTATTTATAAAGGGTGTAAAAAGAGCAGTCACTATAAGTTTGGGACAAGATTACCTTTTCTTTTCTTTTCCTTTTCTCATTCTAGAAATACATTTTTAATTTTTTTTTACAAAAATTAAAAAAAAAAAATTTTTTTTTGGTTTATTGTTATTTTTGCGACATAAAAATAATAAATTATAAAAAGTTAAAAAAATTTTTGCTTGTTGACAAAAAAAAAATTAAAAAAATACATTTCCAAAAAGAGGAAATGTAGTATAATCGTATCTCAAAGTTATAGTGACTGCTCTTTTTACACCCTGTATTTATTCCAAATTAGTCCTACTCAAGACTTTTAAATATTTCCTCCAGGACGCAGATAAACAGCTTTGGCGAGAGCGTCCTCTTTTTATGGGAAACAGTTCGCCAAGAGACTCTGTCTATATATTTTGAGCACAGCTGTCGCAATACACATTTCTGATAATTCTGATATATTTACCCTCTATACCTTGGTTTTTCAGTGCTTGCCATATGTATGTATGTTCCAACGAATCAAAGGCTTTGTTGAAGTTGATAAAGGCCAGGTATACAGGGTAGCTAAACTCTTGGCATTTCTCAATAAGTTGTTTCAGTGCGTGCATGTGGTCTAGAGTGGAATATCCGGATCTGAAGCCTGCCTGCTCAATTGGTTGTTGTTCGTCCAATAGAGAATGTTCACTAGTTTTGTTTTTTTACGTTTCATATAGTCCATATGACAAAAAAAGTGTGTGTAAAAATTATTTCGACATGTCGCTTAGTTCCCGAGATATTGAACTTTAAAGAGTGCGAGTGACGGTCGGCCGGCTCTCGGTGCGGTGACGTCACGGGTCATACGCTCACGCAGTACGTTGCGCGCTCCAGTACGGTGTACTACGAAATAACGCTAATATTATTCGAAATGTCGAATTCAATTAGAAGAAAATCATGTGTTGTGCCAAAATGTGAAACTACTACCACCACAGCACCGGAAAAGTTTTTTTTTGGTTCCAATAGATATTAAAATACGTAAGAAATGGCTAAAAGCGATTTGAAATAGGAAAAAGTCACAAAATGTCATAAAGTGTTTGTAATAAGATGTGCGTTATCGCGAAAAAGGTGTCTGAACAAAATTCATAACAACAATAGGTAGCAAACTAATAAATTCATCTCTCATTGTCTATGTATCTCATTACGAGTATTTGTACGAGTAGATATAATATAAGATGCGGGTGATTAAACAATATAATATAATTATTAGCAGCGCCGCCTAGCGACACAAGGACAAGACTCCCGCCCTTCCACCAGCCTATAATATAAACCAGCCACACCCGTCAACTCGTCCATTTTTTCCCTCGACAATTTTGCGTGCTCGTTACGTTCGTTCTTTGTAATTTAATTGTTAAAAATCTTTGTAACTTTGTATTTAATTAGTTTTAAATAAATTTATATTTCTTTTGTGTTGTTTAGTTTTAATTTTAAATAAATTAGTTGTAAATGTAAAAATAGATATATATTTAAATAGATAAAATGCTTTGGGAAGTAGGGGTTGCACCGCGGCTATGAGGTTATATTGGGTACCTTGTTACTTTGTAAGCAAACATAATATGAGTTATCATATCGCATACTATTTTCGAAATAGTTGTTGTATGTGCCAAAAATTATGCTTACTTACTAACAAAATCACAATTTTTTGCACAATAGAAGGCAACCGTTAGTCCATCTATTTTGGGTAAATTATCCGATTGCCCTTTTTCATATCATTCATCCATGTTGAAATGAATTGACAAATGAATTAAAGCAACAATTTACTGGGAAGCGTTAAGTTATGTCTCCGGACGTATATACGGTGCGCGCGGGCGGCAGGAGCTGTACGACCTGTGACGTCACACTAACACTGCGCCAACGCGCAACGATTTTAAATTATCGAGATTTTTATATGTCTATAAAATCTAAACTAATTGATATTTTGACATGACACAAAAAATAGTGTATTTATATTCATATAGGCTTTACTGTGACAAAGTTACAATCAATTTCGCATACCCAGTAACATTCTCCATTTCATTGTTATGCGGTTTAGAATAATTTTCGCACAAACTTTGTATATATTAGACATAATACTTATTTGGCGATAGTTTCCCATGTCATCTTTATCCCCCTTTGTTGTGGATCAATATTATATAGCTTTTTGTCCATTGTTTAGGGATATATTCGGTTTTAAGGATAATATTAAATAGGTCTGTTAGGTCAGATAGAGCATTGGGAAGTCTAGCTTTTAGTATTTCATTGTTTATGTTATCTGGGCCTGGGGCCTTTTTATTTTTTTTTACAAAATAAATTACAGGTTGTTTAATACACTCTGACTGTATATTATTAGCACAGTGCGTAAAACCGATAGATAACTTTAAAATCAAAAGTCCTCCTCCTCTATAGGAGTCGATAATTTTTAATCATAATTTATCTGAGCTTAAACTTTTTGTCAATGTCTGATAAAAAAGCACAAAAGGTATTCTGTCTTTCAAATAACACTGAACATACCATCATGAAACCATATTGTAAATATAGGTAGTACATTTACCATCCACAAATTATAACCAGGTGTCAGGGAAGCGATCAAATTGTTTTTTATTATTCCAAATTGTATAAAGCCAAAATTAAAAGATACAAATAACAGCAAAAACAGAAAAAAATCCTAGAATACTGATCAAATATAGAAGAACGGCAAATCAGATATTAAATTATTTGCTTTAGTAATAATAAAGTCAAAAGTAATACATTAGATATGTAATAGATTACATTATCTAAGTAATTAAAAGTAAAACTACGAAAAAAATAGTAGTACTTAGGGCAACTTGCACCTAAAGATTGTGGAATAACCTTTACCAATCCCATGGTCAAGTTATTCTTGGTATATTTTATACTCCCATAAGTAGTCCAAAAACGAAGATTACATTTTTACAAGGAAAGGATTCAGATTTTAAATTTTACGTGCCACTACTTAACCTTTTTATTTTTTTATGTTTACCTATATAGATTTATGTTAACTTTTTTAACTAATTTGTGTTACGATCACTGGAATATTTAATGCTTGCGACATGGTTTTCTAATGCAACATTGTGTTTTGATATGCCTGATATTGTTTCATGAACTTTAAAATAAAGGGTTGGTGAAGGTCCTATACATAGATAACGAACGATAGATAAAGGCAACAGAGTATGTTGATTAATTTTTGATATTGTATAAAATTTACAATGTATTTTCATTATGAACAAATATTAATTACCTAATTAGAGTTTTTTTATTACGTAGCAACGATGACATTCTGCTTTTAATAAAATTAATTTCACATTAGAATTAAAAACAAAATGCTATAATTATATATCAATGAAAAGTAACATGTATAAAAGCTGGAATCTTTCTCTCTCATAGTACTAACATACTTGACTCGTGTGAAAATATACGAATAAAAGAAAACGCAGTGACTATTGGAACAACTACGCATGATGAAAGAAATGAAAATTCAAACATTAATAGAGAATACTTTTATGATACGCCCGTTTTTCGGAATATATTGCTATGTGGGCAAATCTAAAGTCGTAGAGCTACTAATAAGGTGCTTTTGTCTGATGATGATGTTCTTAATGTACATTAATTTCGTCATCAGTTACGATAAAAATTTGGAGATGCACAAGTCCGCGTCGTATTCAATCGTAGAATCGTTTTTGATGAAAGTAATAGTGTTAGTGACGTCAGGGAATAGTCTCCAGAAGCTTCTGGACTTTATCGAGGCTACGAATATTCTGTCGATCAGGAAACGTGACATTTTGTCGTGGCCGCTATACCTGATTATAGTTTGTATTGCCATCATACGTTTGTGCGTAGGCATCACCTTCTGCCTTGAGGTTTATGATCGTTACTATACAAGTATTGCTTTTTGTATTACGATGTTTTCTGATGATGTCTATTATTTCTCAAACACGATGATAATAGATGCGATTTATAATCGCATGAAGACCCTCAGAATGGCTTTTGAAAGTAATTACGCTATAATTAGTGAAATCAGTTACACCAATAAGAAGCGTGAATCTGAAGAAAATATTAGCAAATATTTAAATATGTATGAGATTATTGTCAAATATGTTGATAACTTGGGATTTGATGTGCGTACTTCGGTATGTTTAAATTGCTAATGATTATAATGGTGAGCGAGACCTAGTTTCTTAAGTATAGAAAATCTATTTTTTCTTTATTTTTCAGTTTTTCTTGTCATTAGTGATCGGCTTTCCCAAAGTGGTCTCTATTAGCTACGCTGCCGTCAAAATTGTGATATTGGTAACTTTTGAACTCTTTCCATTTTTTTTTCTGTGCAAAAGCGTTGTTAGTTATTCCCAACGATTATGATATTTCTTGTTTGATTTAATCTATTAGAATTATATATTATGACTAACTTATCATTGATTGCAGGATACCTGGATTCGGGAGTGTCTTATGCTCACGACAATATTGGTATCAATATTGATATTCTTATCCATCCCACTTGTCATGATCGAGATGACAATGAATGAAGTGGACAGAATTATTCTGATACTTATGAAGCAAACCCTTGTAATTTCAGGTAAAGTTTGTGTCCCGCTAATACTGGGCGTACGGGGGATATTCCGGTAATTTTTGAGATTACATTTCTGATGATGATAATGATAATCTTGTATAGAACTATCGTAAACAAGTCCTGGGTTATTTTATTTAATTACATTATATTTTTTACCTCGGCCAAGGTATCAGTTTGGTTATAAAGTTAAGAAGTACTACCAGCTTTTAGGTACTTTACCAGCGGCCTTCGATCTGGATTTAGTTTTTTACGTAATAATAGTATTTTGTATTCTTAAATTAGTTTATAGTCAAAGTCAAATATTATATATTTGACTAGTTTGAATTTTTTTTATTTTTTACATTGAAAATATACCCCTTCCCTTCGGACTGCGATTGTGTTTGGACGTGCCCACTGTGTTCATTATTTTCTAATTTTATTTTTCAATTATTAAAATAAATTCATAATTTAAAAACGTCGAAGTACCAGGATAACATAAACATCGAGAGTTTGCATCGGGTGTGAAAGGGACAGCAAAGCATTGAGACAGCCATATCTTGCATGGTTGCGGCTAGTAGTCATATAGTTCTACCACTGTAACTACGGACTTAAATTTATTAAAATGGCCAAAGTACAAAGATCACCCCCAGGAACACGTAATGATGTTTTACAAATCAGTTCTGAAAGCGACATAGCGAACCTAGACCCCAACACTCCCTTTGACTATGTCGGAAGGAGGTCGAAAAAACAGAAACGTGCCGAAAATGGGGATGAAGAAAAGTCACTTAAAGATGAGCTGCTTGATATGTTGACGAACTGGAAAAAAGATCAAGATCAAACCCTAAAGACACTATGTGCAGATATGACGGTACTAAAACAACAAAATTCTAATATTCAAAGTACCACCCACGACCTGGAAAAGTCTATACAATTTATATCAAAGCAATACGAAGATATGAAGGAGAAATTAATTTCAATGGAAACAGAACGTAAGCAAAATCAGACGTATATAAAATCTTTAGAAAATAAAATCGAAGAGTAAGAAAAAAGGTCCAAGTCCACAGTTATCGAGTTCCGCAATCTGCCTATGACGTCACAAATAAGGACGGAGACACAGCAGGATCTTAGCTCAACTGTTCAAAAAATATGCAAATCTCTTGATGTGAACATTACCCCTGCCGACATCAAAGATATATTTCGTATTAAAGCTCGAACTGGAACATCCACACTAGTAACAGAGTTGAATTCAACTCTCGTAAAAAATAAAATACTAAACCATGTGAAAGAATTTAACAAGAAAAATGTATCCAACAAGCTCTCCACTGCTACAATCGGAATACCCGCACCTGTCTTCCCAATCTATGTAACTGAAAGTCTAACAAACAAGAACCGTAAGCTATTCGCAATGGCTCGGGAACAGGCGAAAAACCTTTGTTTTAAATATTGCTGGACTCGCAATGGCAGAGTATACATGAAAAAGAATGATGGTGATCAGCGTGTGGAAATCAAGGACGAGAATCAACTAGTGGCTTTAAAGGGTGAATGACTAGAACTCTATTCTCTAATTCTAACACTCACTAACGATTATGTTCTAATTAATAATTATATTATGTCAACTTATTTAACTCGCTATGTCACTAGCCTAACATTGTATCAACTATTTTTTTTCGTATTACCCACAATTTTTTTAAACCTTAAGGACGATAAAAGTAAATTGTTTTCGCATACGAATCTAGACTGTAATTGTTATATAACATGCATAACGCCTAATATTTACTTACAAAACTATATATTACTTTACTTCAAACATTACTACATACACAAAACACGTAATTTGACCCTTAACAAAACACACTACGCTAAACCTTACTTATCACTTGTACCAACTTGTCCTACACAATACACTATGCATACTACACAAAATTACCAACAAGGAGCTTCTATGATCTGTAACAAGATTTTATTATATATATATTTAAATGGCTAATAATATTCCTGACTTAATTGAAAATATTGATAAACTGTCTACATCAGATGTCTATTCTATCATACCTGAAAAAACGTCTGATTTGTTAAAACATCCAAACAACTACCTAAAAATATTTACACAAAACATTAGATCTATAAATCGTAATTTTTTAAGTTTACAATCCTTTCTACATCGTTTTTCCTTTGATAGTGACCTGATAGTTCTAACGGAATGCTGGTTATCGTGCTCTAGCAATATTAACATACCACTCCTTGAAAATTATATCGAATTTAAAACTACTAAGCACATGAATCAAAATGACGGCGTGGTTGTTTATGCTAAAGCAATTCTATCACCTAAATGCACGGAGCTCGATTTTAATCATATAGCATCTGGAGTATGTATAGAAGTTAATAAGGATATCGCTGTATTTTGTATTTATCGATCACCTTCAAATGACAATATTTCAGATTTTCTTGTAACTCTTACCAATTTATTGCCAAAACTCACTACATTTAAGTCCGTTGTCATTACCGGTGATCTAAACATAGACATCAAACCCAACTCACTTGACCCCCGAGCAGATGAATACCTCAATACTCTCGCTTTTTATGGATATCTGCCTGCTCACACCCTTCCTACAAGAGAAGATCACTGTCTAGATCACACTATTATCAGAACAAAGTATCCAACGCTATCTTTTGTCTACGAATCTACAATAACTGATCACTTCTCAACGTTACTATGTATCAGACAGTTTATTGCTACAAATGATTTCTCCAACGTCACTAGTAAATGCATAAATTACGAATCACTTGACAAAGCAATTTCTCAGATAAAACTGGACAATTATTTCTTAATCAAAGACCCTAACATGTTGGCGACTGCTTTAATAGACTTATTAATTTATAATATAAACGAAAACTCTACACTGAAAAAAATACCTTCAAATAAAAGAATTCTAAAGCCCTGGATTACCCCCGGTCTCCTGCGCTGTATAAAACACAGGGATGCTCTTTACAAGAAATGTAAAATGTCGCCAACTAATGAAATTCATAACAATACGTACAAGCGTTACAGAAGATTTTGTTCAAATATATTACAAAACACTAAGAGACGATATGATGCACTACAAATATCTAAAGTAAGTAACAACAAAAAGTTATTATGGGACACTATTAGGCAGGTTACAAACACATCGAAACCAAAAAACCCTTCTTTGCAACTACTTAAATCTTCCTCCTCAAACATACAATCGTGTAACGACGTTAATAACTATTTTGTGAATGTTGGAAAGAATCTTGCAGATAATATTATTTCGACTAACCAGTTATCTCATCCTACAACTGTAATAAAAATTGCATCAACGCAACGTTCTTCTTTTACCCTGCAACATACAGACTGCGATGAAATAGTGTCAGCTATAAATTCTCTAAGAACTAATGCAGCTACTGGATGGGATGGTGTTTCGTCTTCCATTTTGAAAAGATACTCTAATACCCTAGCACCCATACTAAGTCATTTATTTAACCTTTGTTTTGACACTGCTATTTTTCCCAACGCTTTTAAGAAAGCTATCATTCACCCAATTTTTAAAGGAGGAGATGTTACACTTTCAAATAACTACCGCCCAATTGCAGTGCTTACAGCTTTATCTAAAGTTCTCGAAACTTTGGTAAACAAGCGGTTGGTCAGTTACTTAGAACATTTTAATCTGTTATCTACACAACAATTTGGCTTTCGTAAAAACAAATCTACTTGCGACGCTATTCATGAGCTCACTGACTTTTTGGTTGATAATTTGAACAGGAATAAGAAGATTCTTACAATATTTTTAGATTTGACCAAAGCGTTCGATACAGTCCCAGTTGCTTCACTCTTAAACAAACTCGAAAATTTAGGTATCAGAGGTTTGCAGCTGGAATTGTTCAAAAGCTATCTAACGGATCGTTCGCAGTTAGTTAACATTGGCGGGTATAAGAGTGACGAATTAAGTAACTACTATGGCGTACCACAAGGAAGTATTCTTGGGCCTACGTTATTCCTAGTATTTGTAAATGATCTTTGTCAACTCGAAATACCAAACGCAAAAATTATCAGCTATGCAGATGATACGGCACTTACTTTTGTAGCGGATTCGTGGCCAGATCTGGAACGCAGAGCACAAAATGGATTTAAACTAGCTGTAACCTGGCTCAAATCCCACACCTTAACGCTAAATACCGCCAAAACTAAGTTTATAACTTTTTCAGTAAGTCCAAATTCCCAGCCAACATCTTCACTTACGTTAAAATCACACACCTGCACTTCACACCTCAATTCAACTCACTCTTCCTGTAACTGTCCTAAATTATCCCCCGTCGACCACATAAAATATCTAGGCGTGACTATTGATAAGTTCCTAAACTTCAGGATCCATTTAAATGCACTGGTAGCTCGCACTCGTAAACTAATATACGTATTTAAAAATTTACGACATATTGCAAACCAAGCTATAATACGAAAAGTATATTATGCTTTATGCTTGCCCGTAATTACTTATTGCATCTCCTGCTGGGGTGGAGCCACAAAAAATATATTGAGACCACTTGAAATTGCCCACAGAGCAGTATTAAAGGCAGCAACTTCGCGCTCGATTAGGTTCTCGACAACATTATTATATGAAAGTTTAATGTGCTGAATATTCGTCAACTATTTATCTTCAGTGCAGTTCTGCTGCAACATCGTAACACCCCTTTTACGATGATTTCAAGACGCCGTAAGGACAAAATATGCCAAATTCCAAAACCACGACTATCTTTTACAAAACGTTTCTTCTTTTTTCTAGGCCCATATTTATACAATAAAATTAATGTATGTCTACCAATATACGGGTTATCATACTTCTCTTGTAAAAGGTCAGTTAAATCTTACCTTCAGAATAAATCTTACGATGAAACGGAAGATTTTATGCCATAACATAGTGTATTATTTATATATCAACTACAACAAACACCATCTACCATTTACCTTACTACAGGTTTACCAACCTACCAAGGGTAACAGAGCTTCACCCATAATGTAACTCTAGATTGTATTTTGAATTGTATGTACTTATTTATAAGAAATATTATTTGTATCTACTTCTTTGTACAATCAACTTTGGCAACAATAAACTTATTATTATTATTATTATATATTTCTAGATAAGTCTCTTCTCGATGCAACCGAGCGAGCGCTGCAGTACGTAGAGTTGCGACCTCTTCAGGTGGCCATTGGCAACGTCATTCCTGCAGACACCACCCTCATAGTTAAGTTTATTAGCCTCTGCACAGCCTACGTCATAGTTGTGGCACAGTTCACACATTTCACTGATTAAATTATAATAATCCTTATTGTAGTAGTAGTAGCACCAGCGCAATTATTGGCACAAAAACTGTTTCACATCTTTGCAATTTTATTTTTAATTTAATTGTAAATTCAAATTAAATTGTAAACGTAAAATTGTAAATTATAACATACACGAATAAAACAATATATTTTTTATTTATTTATTATTAACCATTCTAGCAACAAAACATCTGAAATTACTATTAGTTTGCATGAAGTATATAAGCAGTTTAATAGGATTTTAAAAACTTGTGATTGAATATATAAATTGAGTAATTGTTAGCACATCAAGATGACAGTGGACCCCAAACTAGGCAGTATCTTGGTGGTCGGAGTTGTATTTTACATATTTTCCAAACTCGTAATTGGTGTAGCTCACATATAATTTGTGTAGTACTGAATGGCAAACTTAAGATTAGTGTTAGTTTGTTGGTAAATTATAACTAGAACCGTTATTCAAAATCTAGTAACGATAACAATATTACATAAAAACAATTATTATATAATGCTAAATAAAATAATAATAGTAATACAAAAACAATCTGAGATACTACATGTCAATTGAAGTAAATTTAATAGCTAAAAGGAAATAAAAAAGTAATTAAAAATAAAATGTCCACTAAAAGAATGTGATTGGGGCTTTTGTGTGAGTATGTGAAAGAGTGTGTTTGTGTGTATGTATATTAATGATTCATTTAGCCTTTTTGTCTTTCGGACTTCCACAAAATGTTCTGTTTCTGAGTAGTTTTTGGATTAAAGCCATCTTTTATAGTCGGAGGGAGAGAGCCCAAAGAATCTAACGGAATATTTTTATCTTTTGCTACTGACCGGCCAACAAAATTGTGTATAAGGAGGTAATCGCAACGCGAAAACTGTCCGTGTTTCCGCCATAATTGTTCCGGAGTGTGATTCATGTTGAAATTTTACACATTTTTCTATCAATCCTAAGATGAATAGCTGTCTACACTGAGAACGTCAAATTCTTAAAGTAGTTCAGCGCTTTGGTGACGACGGGTTTTACGGAGTGTGACTTTGATCACTGCGCGCTGGGCATGTTCCAGTATAGTTAATGGAATCAGGCGTTACTTTGCGGAAATCCATAGCATACAATTTAAATATATTATATCTAGCAATATCCCGCGAAACAATTATAACCACATCCTGCAAGCAGATGAGTGAGTGTACGCATAGGCATGCGTTTGATGCACCTCCCTCCTCCCACACTGCTTATGCGTACACTCGCAAGCAAAAAACATGAAAACACCACCACCACACAAGCAATAATGTTAACACGATCGTGCAAAGTCCCACCACCATGCAGGTTGCAAAACTCGACGCGCGTTTTGCTCCGACCCCGGAGCATCCTCAGGATGTTGACTCTGCGAACAATGTTCGTTAAGTGATGCCGCCCGCCAAAACACCGCCTTATATTCCCTACAGCTACTACCCCTACCAACTAGTACCCCCACCAAATAAGTTAATAAGAGTAAGTAAGGTTAGTTTGGTCATTCAACAATGCAATTCTATTGTTGTTCTTTACTTTAATTATTTCTAACTGTTCCAACACGCTCAGTCGAAAGCCTTTATCACATTTATGTAATATCTTATAGGAATGACCATCTGGTATATTGTGACTACTATCTAAAAGATGTTTGGCAAAATGTGATTTATCATGATGACCATTTCTATAAGCCGCGATATGTTCTTTATTATTTTTATTTTTTTTATTTATTTATTTATTATAGAAAAACAAATTGACAGTATTTTTTTTATGGTACAACATAAGTTTACACAAACGTTACCGTGTACCACAGTCCACCATCGTTATAACTTATAACTAGAATATTACAATAATTTTAATAATATGCTACACCTTAATTCTTTAATAAAAACAAAACAAACAATTAATCAACAAAACAAAAAAGAAAAAAAAACCCTCCAGTTATGGATAATTAATCATTAGTAGGTACCTATTATTATTACGTGTATTAGATATAAGTTTTAGTTTTATTTCATACAATTTTCAAATAAAATTATTTTTAAGTTTGCCTTTAATATTTTTTTTTGTGATTTCTTTTTGTAGATGGACCGGTAGAAGGTTAATTAAGTATGGCACAATGTATTCTAGTCTACGCTTGCCGTATAAATTGTTGTAAGTTGGTGTTTGTAATTTTGGTTTGGCCGAACTGCGAGATTTGGTGTACCTACACCAAATCTCGCAGTTTGGCCAGGTAGGTATATTATATTTTTTAAGGTTTTCGTTAAAATATTCTTCTGTGAGTATGGTATATTCAACTTTTTTGTGTATCGGTATAATCTTACAGTAATCAAATAAGTTATGGTAATCTTTTTAGTTTATTTTTTTTATATTTTCAGGAACTATAGTTTTTAAGATGCGCAACTGCAGTGAATAAATGTTGTCTAAGTGCGTTTTGCAGGTTCGCCCGTAACTAGACAAGCCGTAAGAAATTTTGGATTCGACTAGGGATTTATACAGTTGTAACAAAACTTTATATGGGATATTATACTTTATAATGGAAAACTTGGCCAACATGCCCCGGAGTCCATTACACACTGCCTCAATGTGATGTTTCCAATTGAGTCGACTATCTATAACGAGTCCTAGGTAGGTTTGGGTATCTACAACCTCTAGTTCCCCGCAATCACAGTTGCACGTCATCTGTTGTTTGTGGAGACATTGGTGGTTATGTACAATTATCTTGGGTAAATATTTACTCCTATTTTGACTTGAACTAATGTACATTAACTTAGTTTTGCTAGCATTTATAACCAGTCCTTTATCGTGCGACCATTTTGCTAGAAAGTTAAATTCATCTTGTAATATAAAGGCTGTTTCTTTAATGTTTTCACCAGCAATAACCAAGCATGTATCGTCTGCATATTGGTACATTTCACAACGCTTGATGATATTTGCCAGGCTATTTACATAGTTGATGTAGTGTACGGGCCCTATAACGGAACCCTGTGCTGTGCCTACTGATGAGTTAATATAGTTACTACAGGCTTTCCAATTTTTACCACGTACCTTCTATCAGTTAGGTAATGTTTACACCACGACAGGAGTGGCCCTCTTATACCACTATCACTGAGGCTATCGATAAGTTTTTTATGGTTTAGAGTGTCGAAAGCCTTAGTGTAATCTATAAATACTACTAATACGTGTTTTTTATCGCCTAGGTGTTTATAGATGCTGTTAGTAAAGGCTGTCAGAAGTTTGGTCGTGTTTTTCTTGGGTTGAAAACCATACTGTTTCTCTGTGATTATGTCGTTTTTTTCATAGAAGTCATATATCTGCCTGCAAATGTACTTTTCAGCAATTTTGTCTATTGTAGGTAAAATAGTAATTGGCCTATAATTATCGTGTACTGCAAAACTACCTTTCTTGTGTATGGGTCTTACTATACCGGTTTTAAGAATTTGGGGGTATTTCCCACTTTTTATACATGCATTAATGAGATTTGCAATGACGTCACTAACTAAGGAACATATTTTTTTTATGTCTATAGCTCTTATTCCATCGATTCCGGGCGCTTTATTACTATTTAGGCTTCGTATTATTTTATCCACTGCACTAGAACTAGCGGGCACAAAACGTATAGAGACATTTGAGTTATCACTGTATGAAGATCTGTCTAATAAGGGTAAGTTGCATTTAGGGATCGCCTTTTTTATACCTATATCGAAAGATTCTGCAAATGAGCATGCTATTTTATGCGGTGAATTTTGTCTGTTCCCAAAGTTATTTATTATAACATCGTCTATGGATTTTGTGATTCGACCCGTTAACTTATTTAATATTTGCCATAAAAATTTTGGATTACGTTTATTCTTATTTATTTCTGATTTAAACCAGTTATTTTTACTTTTTTCTATTACCAAGTTTGCATAATTTCGTGCTTTGTTGTAAGTTTGTTTTAAAGTCATATTTCCGGGGTCTTTTATCCACTGATTAAATAATGTGTCCCTATGTTTGCAAACTTTTATGACTTTTTTACTAATCCACTCATTATTAGTTCGCTTGGGCTTCATAATATTTTTAGAGTCGTATTGACATTCTTTATAACATTTAGTGAAATTTTCAATCAATCAATCAAGTCATTTATTTGCAAGGAATATGGTACATTAAGATGTTAGTATTTTACATTTCCACATATTCTACTACATTTATATAGTGTACAAATAAGTTAATTTAAGTTATTTTGTAGATTTCAAATGATTAATATACTCAATGCTCACTTCTCTGTTCCACCAGTAATTGTCGACCAGGTTACAAAAACACATACAATTTCCCATCTTGGTTCCCTTCCTCTCCCTCCTTGTTCCCCGTTTTTATTTAAGCCTGTCACTGAGGATGAAATTAAGAAACATATCATAGCTATCACCTCTACTGCTGTAGGTAATGACAACCTAAGCCCCCGTATGGTATCCTTTATCCTTCCAGACCTCTTGCCAATCCTTACTCACATTTTTAATTTTTCATTAGCCCGAAGTTCCTTCCCTTCGGCATGGAAACGTGCTAATGTCATCCCGCTTCCAAAAACCTCTAATCCCTCTTCCTTATCTCAATTCAGGCCAATCTCCATATTACCCTACCTGTCCAAAGTCCTTGAACACATTGTGCACAAACAGCTTTCCCAATTTTTATCCTCTAATAAATTGCTTTCTTCCTTCCAATCCGGCTTTCGCCCTGGTCACAGTACTGTTACAGCGCTGCTAAAAGTTACTGACGATCTCCGTCTAGAAATGGAGAACAAATGTGTCTCCATTCTGGTACTACTTGATTTTAGCAGTGCTTTCAATTCTGTAGATTTTGACATATTCCTTTCCGTCCTTGGCTCTCTAAACATTTCTTCCTCAGTGATAGCCTGGTTCGACTCCTATCTTCGGGGTCGCTCGCAACGTGTCCGCTCAGACGAGGCTACCTCGGATTGGTGTGATATCGAAGCGGGTGTTCCTCAGGGTGGCGTTCTCTCTCCTCTTTTATTCACTGTTTTTATAGACACTATTTCTAAATTAATATCTTCTAACTACCATCTCTACGCAGACGACTTGCAAATATATCGACATTCGCCTTTCGATGAGATTAATTCTGCAGTTACTGAAATTAACGCTGATCTACAGCGTATAGCGACTTGGGCTAAATCTTTCGGTCTGTTGGTCAACCCTAACAAATCGCAGGCTATGATCATTGGCAGCAAATATATGACTCGGCGTTTACATAATGTGTCCAATGTGATGTATGATGGCAACATCATTGCCTACACCAATACGGCAAAAAACCTGGGTTTGGTATTTGACAGCAATCTGTCTTGGAATCAACAGGTTTGTGAAGTAAGTAGAAAAGTCCACTATTCGTTGCACATCTTAAGAAGCCTCCAAAACTTTTTGCCCATAAACACCAAAATTTTCCTTATCCAGACACTAATTTTCCCAATCCTTGATTATGCCAACTCCTGCTACCTGGACATCACCGAGGAGCTGTTAACAAAACTAGAACGCTTGCAGAACCTTTGTATTCGGTTTGTGTTCGGACTGAGAAAGTTCGATCACATATCAGCCTTTCGGTTGAAACTCAGGTGGCTCCCTATTCGCCTTCGTCGCAACTCTCATATCCTTTGTCTACTTTATAATATTCTATATAATCCTCTTTCCCCATCCTATCTTCTCGACCGATTTAACTTTTCTCGACCTCTCGATACCCCTTGTAGGTCTAATGTCCGAACTATTCTTTCCATCCCATCCCATCGCTCCAACTTCTATTCCTACTCTTTCACTGTTCATGCAGTCAGATTGTGGAACTCGCTTCCCCACACCATTCGTGACAGTCCCACCATTACTGTGTTTAAAAGACGCTTGAAAGAGCACTTTTTCAAATCTCAGTCCATATAAATACCGCCATTAATTTATGTATGCATATATGTATGTATTATACCTATAATTATATTTATTGCATTAAGTATTTATTATATTATTTATGATTAGTATTATGATATTAAACGTAATATATTATTATAATATTTTATGGTTATATTAAAGTTAATATTATATTTATAATTGTGCACGTCCTATCCGCTATCTTTTATACCATCTCTCTCCGTAGGGCTGCTGGAAGAAATTTCTTGAAAAATAAGCAGTACCTTTGTGTCGTCTTTCTTTGTAAACTGTATTATTGTAAAATTTTCTTGTGTGAAATAAATTATTAAATAAAATAAAATAAAAAAAATAAATATAAGATTATAAATTGATTAAATACATAAGTGGCAGTAAATACAAGAAATTTCATTACTGTTACAAACAATAGGTCTTTAAAATTAATTGTATTAAACTATTATTATTATGTCAATAAATTAATAAAGTTTTAAAAATGTCAATACAGATAATACATTACATTATAATTAAATACAGATGAAATTCAATAAACATTAATAAAATAAGTTAGATTATAATATTCACAATTAGTTTACAGTTCATACATTTTGTCATCAAAGAATTCATTAATTGAGTAATACATTTTGTTAAGAAGCCAGGTGTTCAATTCATTTTTAAATCTTTGAATAGTAGCTCCTTTAAAATGATTAGGTAGTTTGTTGTATATTCGAACTGCCATACAGTATGCATTTCTGCTGCAGATATTAATTCTTTGGAAAGGAATAACAAGTTTATGTTCATCTCTGCTGCTTTTTGAAGCTACACTAAATTTTTTGGTGAAGTAGTGATCTATATTTTTATGTACAAAAATACTCATTTCAAAGATATACTGACAAGGCAAGGGTAGTATTTTATATTTTTTAAATAGTGGCTTACAAGTTTCTAGGTATTTAGCGCTCGATATACACCTAATACATTTCTTTTGAATTTTGAAGACCCTAAGTATATCTACGGAGTTACCCCATATAACAAGACCGTACCGAAGTACAGAGGCTACGTACCCATGATACGCCATTAGGGCGGCTGGGATAGATACTGTATTTTTTAAGTTTTTTAATACAAATATGTACTTTTCCAGTTTTATGCAGAGCTTGTCCACGTGTTCCTTCCATGTACATAAATAGTCAACAGTTACGCCTAAGAATTCTGTAGATACTGATTCTTCTATTTCAATGTTATCAAAGTTAATTTTTAATTTACAGTTTGTATTTGTTTTACGAGTTTGGAAGCTAACTATTTTTGTTTTTGTTAAATTTAATTGTAAGTTGTTTTGCTTTAACCAATTCGTTGCATAGCTTAATGTGTTATTTAATTCCGTTGCAATATCATTAGCGTTAGTTCCCTTGACAAGGATAGTTGTGTCATCGGCAAATAAGATGGTTTCATGTTTAATTGCATCCGGTAAATCATTTATGTAGCACAAGAATAATAAGGGCCCCAAGAGAGTGCCTTGCGGAACACCTACGTGATTTTTTCTATAATTTGATTTACAAAAGGTTCTTATTCTGTTTTTCGTGGTCGATATTTCTACACATTGCTGTCTATCAGATAGATAATTTTTTATCCAGCTGAGTGCTACACCTCTGATGCCTAAGGCATATAATTTATGTAGCAATATTTCATGCGATACGAAATCAAACGCTTTTGTCATATCTAAAAATAATGCACTGATAGGAGTTTTAGAGTTATGACATTCTGTTATTGTTTTGATGAGGGAAAAGCAAGCATGAATAGTAGATGTTTTCTTTTTGAAACCATATTGTTCAGCTTTTAATATTTTATATTTATCAAGAAAACTGTACATTTTAGCAAACATTACTTTTTCAAAAATCTTTGCAATTATGGGTATCAAGGTAATCGGTCTGTAGTTATTTTGTTGGGTTCGGTCTCCCTTCTTAAATACGGGTTTAACTATAGAGAATTTTAATTCCTCTGGAAAAGTACCTTGCGTCAGGCTTAAGTTAATAATGTGAGTCAATGGTTTGCAAATATTGTCTTTACACATTTTTATTATTTGGGTTTTAATGTCGTCATAACCAGTAGAAGTTGTATTCTTTAGTTCATTGATTGTTTTGCGTGTTTGTGCTTCGGTGATTGGGGTTAGAAATATTGTTTTATCGTTGGATATTTTAATGTAATTTTTAGATATGTTGGATGTTATTGAATTATTATTATTATTATTATTATTTATATTCTTGTAATTGGAATTATTATTATTTGTCATGTTAATGTAAAAAGAATTAAATGATTTGGCAATGTCATAAGGATTAGTCAATAAGGTATTATTTTCTAAACTTTGTATATGAGCTATGTCAGAATATTCATTTCCAATACAGTTATTATTATCTTTTATAATGTCCCATGTTGCCTTAGCTATGTTTTTAGCCTTTAACATATATTTAATATTACTTATTTTTTTTGATCGTAAGATGCATTTATTTAAAATTTTTGAATATAATTTATATTTTTGTTTGCTTACGTGTTTGGTAGTGGTTAACCCCTGCCGGTAGTGTAAATAGTAGCTTCTCTTCTTTATGCAGGATTTTTTGAGACCCCTTGTTAACCATTGGTTTTTACGTTTAGCAAATTTTTTTATATTAATAATTGGAAAACACAGATAATAAAATAGACAAAAAACGTCATAGAAAATTGAGAAAGATGTATTGGCATCTTTTTCATTTAACACATCGAAAAATGTTAGGGAATTAATACATTCTATGAATTTTGTAATGTTTTGTTTGTTATAGTCTCTTTTTCTTTCAATCCAGTAGTGGTAATGATTATTTATATTCTTGGATGAAACATTGCATTTAAAAGAGATACTTTGGGCGGTTTCGTGGTCCGAAAGGCCCAAGTAGTGAATATTGGATTTCACTGTTGTATCAATTATGTTGCTACAAATGTGGTCTATGCATGCTTTATTACGTGTTGGATTAGAGATATGACTTTTAAAATTATAATTATAAAGTAGAGAAAGTAGGTCCCTAGTCGTTTGTGTATCTTTTAATAAGTCAATGTTCCAGTCACCGCAGAGTATAGTATTTTTAATTTTTTTCTTATTTAACTGGATTATAATGTTTTTTAGTTTATTTAGGAATATATTTACATTTGAGTTTGGAGTTCTATAAATGCATATCACAACTATGTTAAAAGATGTAATGTTGACAGCACAGTATTCAAAACTGTATATCAAGGGTATGATGCTGAGACTAACTTTGGTAAATTGAATATTTTTGTGTACTAATATACAAGCACCTCCTCTTCTCTGACTATAGCGAGAAAAATTTGCAGCTAATTTATAGTTATGTATATTTAGATTAGATTCACATCCATGTTTAATAAATGACTCCGTTAGGCAAATAATATCAATTGGTTTAAAATTTACATTCATGTCATTCAGGCAGATTTCAAATAAATCTTTTTTGCTTAGTATACCAGCGATATTTTGATGTAAAATCGTAATTGTTTTTTGTTTATTGCAATCGAAAAAGGTTTTTTTCTGAGTGAATAATTTTATTTTTAATTTTATTGAAATAAAAAGGAATAGTTCCTCTGTTTTGTAAATTATTTTTTTCTTTACATTTCGGTATAATATTGTCTTTTATAATTACTGTTTTTGTCATATTAAGTGTTAAAGGATTCTTATTATTAATGTAAGTTTTAATGTAGTCAATTGAGTTTATTTCTATATTTAATTTGAAAAGTAAAGCATTCATGTATTTTTTATTAAGATTTCGTGTGTCACTTAAGTAGAAATACTCATAATTGTAAATGTCAATAAACGTGCAATTTTTATAATATTCGGTCAATTTTTTAATTTGATAGTTCATTAATCTTATATCTATAAAATTGTTTGTTTTTACATTAATTAGAAAAATTTTATTATTTTGAAATTTGAATAGAATATTGCATAACATTGCATATAAGTGGAAAGCATTTTTGTCGTTACATCCTAATCCTAAAATTAAAATATCGTTTTTCTTCATATTTTTACAAAGATTGTCACAACAGCTAAGAATGTGGTCACTTGAGGCTCCTGGTTTAACCATGGAAGATACTCTATATATGTCATTCCATCGGTTTTGTCTTGTATTCATCAGTTCTACTGAAAGGCCACGAACTTGTTCGTCTCCCAGTATAAAGATGGTATTTTTTTCTTGAGGTTGCAAAATTATATGGCAATTTTCTTGTAGTTTTAAAGATTTTTTCTCTTGTTGTGATGTTTGATTGGGACTGGTTGCGTTTTCTATTTGTGTGTATACTTCTATTATTTTATTTTTCGTTATGTTATTATTTGTATGTAGAGTTGATGGGGTTATGTTTCTATTATTATTATTATTGCTGCTTAATTTATCTGTTACTGGCTGTAGAGGAGTTGAAAAATTTAAAGCTGATATTTTTGGTAATAACCTTTTAGGAGTTTTTGATTTTGTTCTAGATGTAGATGGCGTTGGCGTCTGTTCCTTTTGGTCACCAATAATCTTCATAAGCAGTTCGATTTTTTTATCTTTTTCTTGTATGTTTTTGTTCAAAAAGGTGATTTCAGAATGTAATTTGCATATTTCCTCGTTGGCTATGTCTACTTCATTTTTTAGTTCCTGTATTTGGTTTTTTAGATCATGTAATAAGGTTGTATCAAGATCTATACTGTGTATCGGTAGACTTTTGGTTGATGTATCCATATCTGTTGTGTAAGATAAATCCGTGTTTGCAGATAAGTTCTGAATATCACAGACTGACTTTGCTTTTTGCAATCTGCGTCGGAATGTAATATTCTCCATACTAGTGGCGACCTCTTTTTTATTTTAGTTGTAGTAAATTTGCAAATTTGAAAATTTATAAACAGTAGAAAAAAGTTCAGGGTGCTGGAATCGAACCTGGGTCGGTCATGAGCAGTGCAGAGTGGTAGAAAAAAGTCAACTCTTCCTGAGCTAACGGCACTGTGACGTGTCTATAAAATTTTTGGATTGGTATCTTCTTAGAAATCTGTATATGACGAAAACAACCGTTACATTCCGGATGGTACTGTACGCTGATTGGTCCGCCACATATTTAAATAGTTCTTTGTCCACTGTCTTTGTTATTAAAACTTATGATATTATCACTTTTTTACCATTAAAAGATGATTAATGAGAAATACTATTGATGAAGAGCACTTATTATTAATGTATATTATAAATTCACTCACTGTTCTAAAGTTTATTTGTAGTTTGATAGTTTTATCAGTTATTTATTTCTTAGCACTGAATTTCGATAATCACTTAAAAGTTTTTGTTGATAACGTTTGTACTTCGTTTTTGTATGGTTCACTACTGATTCGTGCAACACAGCATTTTTATTAGCTTTAAATTTTATTTTTAATCAATTAAAATCACGGAGACGATGTGAAACGTTTCGCTACACTAGCGCCAAGCTCAGTTTTCATGCAAAAAGTTATATATTTTTCATGCAAAAAGTTATATATTTTACTAGGACATGATAGTTCTCTCGACTTTTCCCAATTTATTTTATGTAGCGATTTAATAAGTTCCTTATTATTTAAACAAGTTTTAATCTTTGGAGCCACCTGTATACTCGGCCCAACGCAGGCAAATACGATAACGCGGTGGTCCGCCAGTGTCGTGCCAACCGCTGCGGTGTAAACATCTTGTGTGTGGGATCTCGCGTAGATATGGTCAATACACGATTTACTTAGTTTTCCTGCTGTTATTTCTATTCGAGTGTTTTCGAAGATCCCCCGCACAAGACCCATACAGTGCAGTGCATTATTATATTTATGTTTTAAAGGGTTATCCATGTTAATATTGATGTTAATATCTCCTATTAAAAACAAATCATTACTAGAACAGTGTTTACGCAGAGTGTTATTGAGTTCACTTATAAATAAGTGTCTACTATTATTAGGTGGTCGGTACACGGCACATAAGTCTGCAGAATAGCCCGAAGGGGTGGTGATTGTACATACTATACTTTCAAAGTGTTCAGTTGTAATAT
Organism: Celastrina argiolus; assembly: GCA_905187575.2. Lineage (NCBI taxonomy): Eukaryota > Metazoa > Arthropoda > Insecta > Lepidoptera > Lycaenidae > Celastrina > Celastrina argiolus. The sequence goes on from LR994596.1 coordinate 13,532,681, forward strand.
TTTTAGTTAGCATCTGATGTTTGTTGTGTATATACATTACAATGCCACCGCCCCTCCGTGCTTTCCTCAGACAAGTAAACATTTCATAACCAGACATGTGAAATAGACATTTAATCCGTTCTTTTATATTAACTTCTGTCACAACAATGATATCAATAATTACATTGGAATTTAAGATATTTTGTTGAAGTGAGCTAAAGTTTTTTAAAAGGGACCTAATATTTACATGTATACATAATAGATTTATGTTGTCTGGTACTTTTTTTAAGAAACTATTTATATTTACACAGTCTAAGCATTCAGTGATTTCTTGATCCAGTACATCCATTTAGTAGTTGTAGTTTTTAGGTTAGAAAAATGAAATATTTGCTATAAAAGGTTATTGATACATAAATATAAAATATTAATTTTGTTGATTGACTAATGCATGCACATCGTTTAATGTTCTAAGATAGTAAATTTTACTCTGGTCATCTTTACGAGCTTTTACAAAATCTTTTTTAAACCATACATACTTATAGCTTAGTTTTATTTTGAGTTCCTGTTTTGCGAGCCACATAATCTGTTTGTTTAGTTTGGTCATGTTTTCTCTAATGTATATGGGGCTTTTGTTCCCAGGTTCTTGCGGGTAGATGTCTGCGGCGGTTATGGGTGTTGTTTTTGTTGCAGATAGCCATTCGTTTCTTATTTTTTCTTCATGCAGCTCAACGACTAGGTTACCGACGCGGTCATCTCGTCCCTTCAATCACCGGGAATGTTTAATGCCGGTTGTGGAGACACGTAACTTTTTGGCCAAGTTTTCAGCAATAATTTGTACGTTCTCATTTTCGTGGTAGGGCACATTAGCAATTTCTATGTAACTGGAAAGTTTTTCTTGCTGGGAAGCTTGAATTTGTTGTTCTAATGCACCTACTCTAATTTCTAAGTTGTTATTTTTGCTGGTAAGTTCGGCGTTCTTTTTCTGAAGCTGTTTGATAGACTGTTTAAATTGTTCAATACAACTCATTACTTCGTCGAGTTTACCAGTGTGAAATTTAAGTGATTCTTCAATCTGCGTCATTTCTCTCTTGATAATTTTTTCTACTTCCTTAGAAATGTCTTTTAGCAGCTTCTCACTGTCACCTTTGCTAACATTTTTCTGGATATCATCCTCCTCCTCATCGTCGTCCTCTGGAATCACGATAGAAGAGTTTCGCCTTGAAGATTCCTGTATGCATTCCTGACACGTCCATCCTAGTCCAGGTGATGCAGCTTTCAGGGCAGCTAGCTGTTTGTTGCTTAGTCCAGTACATTTTGTGCTAAGGTGTACTAATCGTTCACATTTGTTACACTCTACTCCGGGAGAGGATTTGGTGATAGATTTATTACAGTTATCACATTTTGTCGCCATTGTGGGTAGTTATTAGAAAAATGTGAAATTTGACACAGGTGTAGCACTAACAACGATTCGACGATGACTGAAGTTTATACTGAGTCTCAAAGTTACGTCCAGTCTGACCTATGTATACACTGTCGCGCGAATTCAGGACAATCGATTCTGTATACACCTGATTGATACTTTAAATCAATCCGGTCTTTATTATTACATAATTGATTTTTTAAAGTATTATTCGTCCTAAATGCGACATGCATATCGTTATTTTTCATTATTTTGGATAAACGTGCAACGTTTCCTCACACGGGATATTAGTGAATAAACTATCTACATCAAGCGAGACTAATTTGCAACGGGGTGGCAAAGTCACATTTTTAATATGATCTACTAATTGTAAGCTATTTTTTTTTATAGCATAAGGTGGTCTAAATGAAAGCTTTTGCTTAATAATGTAATTAAGTGACTTTGCTAACTCGTATGCTGGTGCATCTATGTATGAGACAACTGGACGCATAGGAATATCAGTTTTGTGAATCTTTGGCAAGCCGTAAAGTGATGGCGCGCGAGGATTCATTGGAATAAATTTCCTCTTTGCTGATTCGGTTTGGAAAAAGTGTGAATTTTTGTTTATGGCTAATTTAACCTTAGCCACAAACTTATTTGTTGGGTCAGAAGATACCCTTAGAAATTGGTCACAACGAATCACGTTATTAACTTTCTCCGAGTAATCGTCGCGCCTCATCACCACTATTGTGTTACCCTTATCCGCTTTAGATACAACCAAGTCATTATTAGTTATTGTTTGTTTTAATGACTTCAAAGCAACTTCTTCAGGGTTTATCGAAAAACCGGAAGGAGTACCCTTGATTTCATTAGCTAGTAGACCCTTAACCATATTGTCCTTCTTATTAATCAAAACTGCCATTTCCGAATCTACCGCAAGCATTTCCAAGGCATTTTGATTAATCTTAGGAGAAATATAATATCTCCTAAGATTAATCAAAATGCCTTGGAAATGCTTGTGGCGTATATAATCAGGCGTTACTTTGCGGAAATCCATAGCATACAAATCCTATGCGTACACTCACTCATCTGCTTGCAGGTTGTGGTTATAATTGTTTCGCGGGATATTGCTAGATATAATATATTTAAATTGTATGCCATGGATTTCCGCAAAGTAACGCCTGATTCCATTAACTATTTAAAATCGGTGAGCATGACCGTACAGGCACGACTGTATATTAAGCTAACAAAATTACATCGAGTTGCCGCCCAAAATATTTGGTTCAATCAACAATGCAAACATCTTAATGTTGTTCCCAGTTATATTAATGTTAAAACCAACACGCACAGTCGAGCCGCCAATACGGCTATTAAAAAAGCAGAGTCCATCTGGCTTAACGAAGAGACGCGTCATTGGTTTACCGTTAGAGATAATTTAAAACTACATCTCAAAGTTCTTTATACCGAGCTCTCATTCAAATTACATAACTTAGAATTCGATTGTTTGGATGAAAAAGCACGTAGTTTCGCATCAATCGAAGTGCATGCTAAGTATGTTAGTCAAAAGAAAAAGCTTCAGACTTTAGTAAGTAAAAAGAGGAATGTACAATCCTATACAGAATCACAGTCTGAACCTTTTTCTTTCCACCCTCGCGTCAAAAACTTAACCAATGTCCAGTTTGCCAAGGATGAGATGACACTTCTGGAAAAGGGTCTTAAATATAATATTTCTCCTAAGATTAAACAAAATGCCTTGGAAATGCTTGCGGTAGATTCGGAAATGGCAATTTTGATTAATAAGAAGGACAATATGGTTAAGGGTCTACTAGCTAATGAAATCAAGGGTACTCCTTCCGGTTTTTCGATAAACCCTGAAGAAGTTGCTTTGAAGTCATTAAAACAAACAATAACTAATAATGACTTGGTTGTATCTAAAGCGGATAAGGGTAACACAATAGTGGTGATGAGGCGCGACGATTACTCGGAGAAAGTTAATAACGTGATTCGTTGTGACCAATTTCTAAGGGTATCTTTTGACCCAAGAAATAAGTTTGTGGCTTAGGTTAAATTAGCCAGCAGAATCAGCAAAGAGGAAACTTATTCCAATGAATCCTCGCGCGCCATCACTTTACGGCTTGCCAAAGATTCACAAAACTGATATTCCTATGCGTCCAGTTGTCTCATACATAGGTGCACCAGCATACGAGTTAGCAAAGTCACTTAATTACATTATTAAGCAAAAGCTTTCATTTAGACCACCATATGCTATAAAAAAAAAATAGCTTACAATTAGTAGATCATATTAAAAATGTGACTTTGCCACCCCGTTGCAAATTAGTCTCGCTTGATGTAGATAGTTTATTCACTAATATCCCGTGTGAGGAAACGTTGGGTATTTTGGGTAATGCATTGGAACAACGTTTACCTCCTGGTGAAGGTGATGAATTGCTTTCCCTTACTAAAGTCTGCATGGAACAAAACTACTTTAGATTTAACAATCAGTTCTTTGTTCAACAAGACGGTCTAGCAATGGGCTCACCACTGAGTCCTTTGCTGGCTGAAATATTTATGGACGATTTTGAACAGAGAAATATTGTTAATAATAAGAGCATTTTATATTACTATAGATATGTAGATGACTGCATACTTTGTTGGACGGGTACAAAGAGACAACTGGACGTATTTCTTAAAAATCTTAATAAAAAACATATTAAAATAAAATTCACACTAGAATGTGAAGATAATAATACTCTCGATTTTCTAGATTTATCTATCACTAGAGTTGATAATAAACACAGTTTTGGGATCTTTCGCAAACCGACGTATACTAATACTACTATTCATGCATCCTCATGTCATCCTTGGCAACACAAACACGCGGCCTTTCATAGTTATATTCACAGATTAGTTTCTGTTCCTCTTAGTAGAGTAAATTACCAAAAAGAGTTAAACATAATTTATCAAATTGCTGAGGCGAATGGGTACAATCCCAAAATAATTGATAATATGTTAAATATTAAAAATAAAAAGGAATTGGTTAAGTTTTTGTACGCAGGGACCTCTGATAAGGAAGTAGTTAGATATAAGTCCAGTTTGACCTACATGGGTGAGGTATCTGCACGTTTATCCAAAATAATGAAAAATAACGATATGCATGTCGCATTTAGGACGAATAATACTTTAAAAAATCAATTATGTAATAATAAAGACCGGATTGATTTAAAGTATCAATCAGGTGTATACAGAATCGATTGTCCTGAATGCGACAGTGTATACGTAGGTCAGACTGGACGTAACTTTGAGACTCGGTATAAAGAACATATCGCGGCTTATAGAAATGGTCATCATGATAAATCACATTTTGCCAAACATCTTTTAGATAGTAGTCACAATATACCAGATGGTCATTCCTATAAGATATTTATAGGAATATAACATAAATGTGATAAAGGCTTTCGACTGAGCGTGTTGGAACAGTTAGAAATAATTAAAGTAAAGAACAATAATAGAATTGCATTGTTGAATGACCAAACTAACCTTACTTCGTCACCTCTTATTAACTTGTTTGGTGGGGGTACTAGTTGGTAGGGGTAGTAGCTGTAGGGAATATAAGGCGGTGTTTTGGCGGGCGGCATCACTTAACGAACATTGTTCGCAGAGTCAACATCCTGAGGATGCTCCGGGGTCGGAGCGAAACGCGCGTCGAGTTTTGCAACCTGCATGGTGGTGGGACTTTGCACGATCGTGTTAACATTATTGCTTGTGTGGTGGTGGTGTTTTCATGTTTTTTGCTTGCGAGTGTACGCATAAGCAGTGTGGGAGGAGGGAGGTGCATCAAACGCATGCCTATGCGTACACTCACTCATCTGCTTGCAGGTTGTGGTTATAATTGTTTCGCGGGATATTGCTAGATATAATATATTTAAATTGTATGTTCCAGTATAATCATATGTAACTTGGCCGCACCACCCCAAACGCCAATGCGATACTGTATCTGAGACTGACACATCACAAGTCTGTTTACAGCCAGGTTTGCAACAGGTCTTAGTGATTTCATGATATACAACATTTTTCGAACTTTCTTAGTTACCGTAACAATAAAAGGTGAGTTTCTCATCCAACTCGACTCTCAGGTACTTAGCTAATGGAACTCGGCTTATGCGTTCGCAGGTACATCTTTGTAGAAGGGAAAAAAACAGAGTGGAGCAGTTTACTTGGTGTAGTTTTATGAATTTTTCATTACAATTAGTAGCACCTGTAACGTGGAAAAATATTAATTTTGTCTTCATAGTGTTAAGAGTCAGAAGGTTTCGGTGAAGCCACTGATACTCCGCCAACATGTTACTCGAAAAATTGCCACTATGTCATCTGCGTAGCAAATAATTTCTGCGTTAGGGATGTTCAGTCGCGGGATGTCGTTCATGTAGATTCTGAACAGGGTTGGACAGAGGACGCTGGCCTGTGGGACGCCCATCATGATTTTTTTGTTCATCACTCATCCAGGACCCCAGCTTTAACCTCTGACGTCCATGGCTTAAGTAGGTTTTAAACTAGGAGAGGGCGTTACCTCTTACTCCAAGACTTTTTTCTTTACGCAGTAGCAGTGGTATGGAAACCGTATATATAAAAAAATTGTTTTTGACAAAAACATAAAAAAATATATTTCCAAAATGAGGGAAGAGATCTCAAACTTATAGTGACTGTTCTTTTTACATTATATTACTGTTCTTTTTATATTACATTTACTGTATATGAAGCAAAATTTAATTCCGTCTCCAAAATCATACTCTCTTTCACTCTTATAGGTTTTTGCCTTTTGATGTTTTTTGAGATTGTACTGGTTATGGTTTTAGCACTCCTTCCATGTATATACTGCTGCTCCATGCACTAGCCAACATTAATAAATATGTGCCAGTTGTATTGCAACAATTATATACGTAACACAGATGTTTATTATGATAAATGGGAGCGTTGCATTTATGGGAACCACGAAAAATAGACGATACTTCATCGGGCGAGCTTCTATATAACCTAGAAATCTATTGATATCACATGAACCTGAAACAAAATAATTAGCCGTCACAAGACGCCATGAAGAAGAAAATCTATACATATAATATAATTAAGAATATTTAAGTGAAAATTAAAAAAAGGGGGCCTATAAAAGCCACAGAAGCTAAAAATAACATTTTTGAAAAAAATGTCTGTCTGTCTGTCTGTCCGTATGGGAATGTTTGTCGTCGCATCACGCTAAAACCACTGTATGGAATGAAATGAAATTTGGCAGGCAGGTAGCTTACAGCCCGAAGAGCATTATTGGAAATTATTATCCCGAAAAACGAAAGGGTTCCCGTGGGATCTTCAAAAAATTGTAGCTACCTATTTGACGGTATTTCAGCCAAACTACTCAACATATTTAAATGAAATTTGGCAGGCAGGTAGCTTATGATCTGAAGAGCATTACTGGAAATTATTATCCCGAAAAACGTAAGGGTTCCCGTGGGATCTTCAAAAAATTGTAGCTACCTGTTTGACGGTATTTTAGCCAAACTACTCAGCATATTAAAATGAAACTTGGCACAAAGGTAGATTGTAACATGAAATAACCAACATAATACTTTTAACCGACTTCCAAAAAAGGAGGAGGTTTCTCAATTGGTAAATATATGTTTTTTTATGTTTCTTCGCGGATATCTTCATCGTTCATGAAACGATTTTTTTTTGTGTTGTGTAGGGTATAATTTAAATTTGGAGGAATCGGGGGAAATCCTCAAAATTTATATGGAATAATATATCGATTTTGATTTTGTCTGAAGTAGTCTAAGCATATGTTACCAAACAGTAAGGTTTTGCACTATATCCTGGATCTAAAAGTACTGAACAGAACTTCTGAGTCCTTAGAGATACATGTTTGAAGATTTCAGCGTTGTTTAAAGAAATGCAAGCATATGCCACTACGTCAATTACAGTAGAACTTGGTCTCATAGTTATCAAAGTGGAGACCTGATGATGGCGTCGTGAGGAATCGAGGGAACACCTTGAAATTTATAGGGACACTCATAGTAATTTTGTATTTGTTTCGAGTAACATAAGCATATCCGACTAAAAACATCATTTTGAGTCTTTGAAGATTTACGTTTGGAAATTTCGACATCGCTTATACTGCAAACATATTTCCATCGCTATAGATATAGTGATATCAATTACAAAATGATGAAATAGGCTATATTATAGAACTCATAATATTGAGTTTGGCTGGTACCGACTTTAATATTCTGAAAATTTGTATCTCATTTAATAGTCAATCTACTTGATATAATATATATCAACTTTTCTTCTTATATATATGTATATATTTATTTATAAAAATCGCGCTGCTCTGGCTGACGCCAGAGCAGCGCTAAACTATATTATATATAATATATATACCTATATATGAAAAAATTTCGCGCGAAAAAGAGCAGCGGTAGACATTTTCTCTTCCTACTATTAATTTTATCTAATCGTTTTTGTTTTTCATTTTCCATCTCAAGTAACCGTCGTCTGATCATTCGAGAATTATCCCTACTCAGTCTACCCATCACTAAAAATCTTAAAATTAAACAATTTTAAACAACCATGTACCTATGACATCTCATATCTTGAAAACAAATCATCCTACGCCTATAATTTATTTATGGTATTTGCAAAACCTAAGTATAATAATAATAATAACAATAATATAAATAAATTACTTCGCACAAAGTAATACTTATTTACACTTAGGTAAATAAATTTATTCTATTCGTTTCGTCATTTTCAAGTCGGTGCCAAGTAAGTACCTACTTCAAAAACCTTACTACATTATCAAACTATGTACAACAACTAACCATCAAAGTAAAGTTATTATAGTATAATATTATGTACCCAAAGTACTGTTTTACAAACTAATACTAAATGAAAACAAATTACGAAAGAACGCTAAACTTGGCACCGACTTGAAAATTATAGAATAAAATTATTGACCCAAGTGAAAATAAGTATTACTTTGTGCGAAGTAATTTATTTATATTATTGTTATTATTATTATTATACTTAGGTTTTGCAAATACCATAAATAAATTATAGGCGTAGGATGATTTGTTTTCAAGATATGAGATGTCATAGGTACATTTAAATTAGAAAAGTTATGTCAATATAAGTAAGATTTATGTTTTTCATGATATTTTTATTTATTAGTTTTCATGCTAGGGTACGACTTGGGTTTTTTCTTTCTTTTGGACTTTTGTATTTTGTCGTCTAAAGGAAGTTAGTACTTTAACCGTCAAGTCCCAAAGTAGACTACATGTTTGTTAGCGTAGGTAATTAATAAATAATAAGTTTTAATTTAATACCTCAAAAAATTCATGACAAAAACGGCCATTATTTGACAGTAAACTTATTACTCCATCGGTCTACTTCTTTTGCCTGTGGATGTCTAAGACAGTGTACAAGGAAGCATTACTATAAATTAGTGATTTTAAATATCCAAACGACAGTGTTCATAAACTAAAAATGTATTTAAACTGCTGCCCTAAATCAGTTTTCCACGCGTATGAAGTCGCGGACACAGCTAGTAAATAATGAGTTTTAATTTAATACCTCAAAAAATTCATGACAAAAACGGCCATTATTTGACAGTAAACTATTATTATTACTCCATCGGCCTACTTCTTTTGCCTGTGGCCGTCTAAGACAGTGTACAAAGAAGCATTACTATAAATTAGTGATTTTAAATATCCAAACGACAGTGTTCATAAACTAAAAATGTATTTAAACTGCTGCCCTAAATCAGTTTTCCACGCGTACGAAGTCGCGGGCACAGCTAGTTTTATAATAAAAAGCCTTGAAAAATGTTAGTGGCGTAATTTTTCTCTAAGTTATGTTTATTATGCAAATTGGCATTAGTTATGTAATATTCTAGCATTATTTTGGGTTAATATTTGATTCGGACACTTTATATAATTATATATTTATAGTAAACTAGCTAACCCTTGCCCACTTCGTTGAGCATAAAAACAGTTTATGATGACTGAGATACCTCCTCACCAATTTTCAGCCATATTGATAAAGCCGATCTTCAGTTATAAATAATTTAACTAACACGACTTTCTTTTATACATATAGATGTATAGATTACTCCTACTAACATAAGCTAACGCCCGGTGAATGCTCCTGTCAGAGTCGGTCATTAGTTAGATGACGATGATGATGATGACGATGAAAAGTAGCCTAAATTAATCCTTATAACTTTAGCTATCTACCAGTGTAAGTGTAAAGCTCTAAAATCGGTCCAGCCGTTCCAGAGATTAGCCGGAGCAAAGAGACATGCCGACAGACAGACAGACATTTTTTTTTTCAATTGCAGTTTCGTTTTCAGTACATATCGTTTAAAATGTCATAATATGCAATTAGAAAAACGTTGCTAATTGAAAGTTACAAACTCACACTTCAATTTTATTTATTTGTACAGATGTACAGATTTTGAAAACCTCCCCGATCTTGGCCCGTCTATAAGGCTGCGTTTCCACTGACGCGGAGCTGGGCGGATAGTAAATTAGTAGTGCCCAAGCGGAGCGGAGCAAAGATTTCGAGCATAGTGAGTGGTCAATTCGGGTACCGCAAGCTCCTCTCCGCCTAGCTTCGCGTCAGTGGAAACGCAGTTTAACGTCTAACGGTTGTCATGGTAACAAGATTGTTTACAAATGGAAAACAAAAATTATGAAATGCTATAAATAGCGTATTTATATCAGCTTAAACTATTTGGATTAATATTTTTGTTGATCCAAATAGTTTAAGCTTATGTAAATACGTTATTTATAATATTTTATAATTTTTATTTTCCATTTGTAAACAATGTTGATACCATGACAAACGTGTCATATAGACTGGCAACGACAGGAATGATCGAGTCCAGGTCAAACCCCGCGTGACCAATACGTATATTTTCTTCTTTTTCCTAATTTTTTGCTTGTTTTTTTCAAGATTTTCTTTCATAATAAGTAATAACCTATTCATGACAATGACGAACATACTGTAAAAAAATTTGCGAAATCGGTCAAGCCGTTGTCGAAGCGCACACGATGTAAGAAATTTTGAAGGTCGTTTTTTACACTTTGGGCTACATTTTTGGGGTTTTAGTAAGGAACCCTATTTTTGTTGAAAATATAATATAGCCTACGTTCAGCGTTAGGAATGTATCTTTCCAACGGCGAAAGAATTTTTCATATTGGTTCAGTGTTTTCAGAGCCTATTCCATTCCAACAAACAAACAAACAATCAAATGTTACCTCTTTATAATATTAGTATAGACTAGCTGACCCGTGCTTCGTTGAACGTACAAATAGTTTAAACCTTTTTTGGACTTCCACGAATATTTCAAGACTCAAAATAGCCAAATCGGTTCAGCCGTTTTAGCGAGACTAACGAACAGCAATTCATTTTTATATATAAGATTATTTATTTTCGCTTCCTCTGCTGCCGAGTGATTGCTTGCCACTGGCCAGTATGGGATACCAATTAATCGTTAGAAGAATAAAATATGCAAAAATTCACAGATTAATTTTTACTCTAGATAGTTGCTTTGCGGGTATCTGTATCATTCAATTTAGTTAATATTATATCTAGTATTATATGTTTACCAAATAAATTTTCTTTTCTTTCTTCTTTTTTTCTATTGCATAAGCATGATGATTGAGTTGCACTTCGGATAGCAATTTGGGAAGTGATGGAGGTTCTTTACGCATGGATATGCGTGTATAATAATAATAATATAATTTATTTTCGAATATATAATATTGTTACCGGCAATGTGTATAATGCGAGTTTTCTATACTAGGCAATGTATACAATACTTTGGGCGTCCAGGCAATGTATGAAATATGAATTTTATTGCCCGTTACGTACTTTACCTAGTTATTCTATACAATACCTAGGATATGCATTGCATGACAAGGGATTTCAAAGTTTACCTGCTGTTCTACCGGCCATGTGTATAAAGAGATCTTAGTCCATATGTTCTTACATTGGATCATTAGCATTGTTCACCTATGTTCTATTCCTTAACAACATTAACAATATGAGTGACATAGGACATTGCCTGGATGCCAAAGGTATTCTATACATTTCCTATGTATTTTTTAGGATACGTATACCGTATTATACAGATTGCCGGTATATACTCACACAAACCCTTACAAGGAATGGCAAGATAGGCTATAGCTACTGGTGCTATTACATTGTATTATTTTCCTTACCAGTTTCGAGCAGTTTGTCGTGTAACATTATTTTCAGCTTATCCACTTGTTCGGCTAATCTCGATGCAAAGATGGTTGGTGAAAAGTTAACTACCATGTGCAAAACAATCCATATTATGAAAAAAGAGTATTTGTCTAAACTTGCCTGCAAAAAGAAAATAAGCAGTAAATTAAATATTCTTGTAATTGTTACTAGAGTTAATAAGGTTGTGTTACGCAGTTTTTACAGGACACCGCTGCGGCACTTCTGCTTGCTCCCTATGACTTATATGGAACCTTACACATGTTGCCGCAGCTGTTATGGCGGTGAGTCTGTATGGTGGTGCCACAGTTCTCTGAACTTATAAGTATTTAGTTGGTCGCTAACACGCATGGAGGAAAAACGTCTGTAATAAGGGCCTTTTCACATGTACACGGCCGCGGCACGGTTGCCGTGCCGCGTAAAATAGTAATGTATGAGCAGCAATGAGAGCTTTTACATGGCACGGCGACCGTGCCGTTACCGCTTGTCAGCCGTCCGTGCCTTTTCACATGTATCCGGTCACGGCGCGGTTGCCGTGCCGTGCAACCGTGCTAGCTCTTTCACATGTATACGGCTTACACACGGTCGCCGGCGGGATGTTGCAGTATTATCGACAATTTTGGGGAACAACGACGTCTTCTATCATGGAACAAAAAAATATAGCCTTACTCCTATTGTATCGACGTCGTCAACGTCGACTTCATTACATACGTCAGAGAATATATTGGGTACATCCGTACAATACTTTGAGAAAGGGAAAGGGAGATTTTTACACAAAGTTTATGGATTTTAGATAACATGCGGATACATTTTCAACATAGATTTGCGCTCGCCGTGCCGTGCCGCACCTGTGTTTATGTGAATGCGTCTAGACATCTCCATACAAGGCTATAAAGACGGTTGCCGCGTCAAAACCGTGCTTATAGTGGATAAGGACGGCTGACACGCGGTCGCGGCACGGTGGCCGGTATACATTACTATTTTACACGGCACGGCAACCGTGCCGCGACCGTGTACATGTGAAAAGTCGCTAAGGCTATCTTTTTTGTTCCATGATAGAAGACGTCATTGTTAATCAAAATTGTCCATAATACGGCAACATCCCGCAGGCGACCGTGTGTAAATCGTATACATGTGAAAGAGCTAGCACGGTTGCACGGCACGGCGACCGCGCCGTGACCGTGTACATGTGAAAAGGCACTAATAATGCGTAGGACGCAGTGTCACTGGACTGGCGACAGCCAAATGAAAATTGGCTTAAATTTTCAATTATAATTGAAGACATGAATCAATGAAGCTGATATGTCGCAAAATAAATGCCCAGAAAATTGAGTTTAAACAGTCACCTAAACATTGCAGGATATCTAGTAACGTATTAAGTACATTGAATCTAGAGACGGATCTTCAGATTAAGGTACCTACTTTACACGACGTATTCTAAAATGTTTAAGTGAGAGTTTGAACTCACTTTTCTCAAAATCATAATAATTTTGTAACATATCATAGCATATTATAAATATATAAATTCTGTGGCTATTATTTGAATTAATTTTAGACATTATTTAATTAATATTAGCATTCTGCAAATCTTCTTCACATAAACTTTAAATGTGCTAAATTTCGTACTTGTTCACAAAATTTATGTACAAATGTGTCAAAAGATTTTCCCTCACAATTTGTGTTGTGTTGTGAAGATAATAATAATGCTGTTAAAAATGAATTTCCTTACCTTTCCACTTTTAATGTCGCTTATGCTCAAGTAAATACAGCCCATCACGTCTGGGATCTTAAACGCCAGAGACATTATGAACTGCAAGTTGTAACACACTAAAAAGTATATTTTCCCTATGTCTTATAAATTATCCTTATATATTTTTAAACATAGTCCTCAGACGCGTATGTCTGTATCTCTAGGGGGTTTGTGGGGTACAAGCCCCCCTTGCATGATGTGGGAATTTTGAAAAATCCTTCCTTTATAAGAATACCTTCTATATAAGCCTATAGCGCTTGGCCTGATTAGATGAACGTACTGATTGAAGACGTGAATCGATGAAGGTGATATGTAACAAAATTCTGATTTCGAGCCAATTGAGTTCAAACTTTCACTTACACATAATCTTAAAAACCGTCTCTAGAATCAATGTAAGTACTTTATACGTTATTGTATCCTAAAATGTTTAAGTGACGGTTTAAAGTCAATATTCTGGTTAAATTTATTTTGCGACATATCACCTTCATCCATTCATGTCTTCAATTGTTACGTAAAAATATTAAAAATACATACCAGAAAGTCAAAACACTTTTTGCAATTCTCAATCGCATCTGCCAAATCTTTGTAAACAGTTTGTGCTGTTATTATACTATAATTGCATTTATTGATGACATCTTGAAGATTTTTCACCCGGCGGGATATAGAGAAGAAGACACTTGTATACAAAACATTAGGTATATGTAAACTACAGTTTACCATGTACATAATAAAATAAGCACTGTTGTTTACAAAGGGACAATCATAAGGTAATTTGACACAGTGAATATGTAAAAGAATAATTTTAAGACATGTAATTAAAGCAACGATAGAAAATATTTTGAAGTCGTCTTCCCGTTTTGAAGAATTTATCTTTTGGTCTATGTCATGTAGCTTTTGTAGAAACGAGTTGAACGAGTATTTTCTTTTGATGATGTTTAAGAAAGCAGTAACAGTGAAATATTGGCTGGCCAGGTACAGAATCCATAGAAGAACGTCGAATTTCTTCTCTGTAGTAGAATAAATATAACTGACTAATAAAACAGAAATAGCAGGCAGTAATGTTAACTAGAGATGAAACGGATAGTAGTTTGGCCGGATACCGGATACCGGATATTCGGCAAGCTACTAGGCCGGAGCGCCGGATATCCGGCTGCCGGATATCCGGCCTTTTGATAATATACAGTGTCTAAAAAGAGCAACTATAACTTTGAGACACGAGTATACTACCTTTCTTCATTTCGGAAATGAATTTTTTTTTGTCAAAAACTGCAAAAAATTTTTTTTACTTCTCACCATTTCTAATTTTTTTTGTCGCAAAAATAACAATAATGCAAAAATTTTTTTTTTTAATTTTTGTAAAAAAAAATACGTTCTAGAATGAGAAAAGGTAGTATAATCATATCCCAAAGTTATAGCATGGACCAATTATACATGTAATTGGTCTATGGTTATAGTGACTGACTGCTCTTTTTACACCCGTTATAATAATAAGTTTGATTTGAATATTGGCGCGGTGAACGAGTTAGGAAAAATTCTGGTGCATTCGGGTCGCACGTAATGTAACCGGAGATCGGGTCGACTCGGGGACGTTCGAGTGTTATCGCGTAAAATTTGGTATTTATTCATCACAATTTGCCACTTGTTTATAAAACAAACATTTTTGATGTGCGATTATAGAAATAAACGGTGTCCACAACCTATTGGAGTATGATTTGCCTATATAAAATAATAAGATTTTTAAAAATTTTAGTATCCGGTATCCGGCCGGATACTGTACTACTATCCGGTATCCGGCCGGATAGTGAAAACAAGGCCGGATAGGCCGGATACCGGATAGTTACCGGATATCCGTTACATCTCTAATGTTAACGCTTTGAGGAATATCTTCGTTTTGAGCGATTTGAAGTTTACAAAACTGAAATCCAATGATAGAGTAAATTGTAAAGTTATAAAAATATAGAGAAGCGTTCTAGTGTAAGCACGATTTTCCTTGTTAGCAGTTTGCCATACAGTTCTTGTCATTTTTACAATCTTTTACTTTCACCTGCCCTGATGTTTGTTGGCAAGTCTGCAATCAAATGTTGTGAGTTAAATTTGAGCCACTTCCCGTTAACAGATTGAGCTGAAATTTTGCATGTGTAAGTCAGATGAAATTGCAATTTGTTCTTGCAATTTTTTGTGTGTGGTTTACGATTTAAATTGCAAATATGTCCCTTTTGGCGACACCTGTAGGCTGATTATGTATCTTGCAACATCAATTCGACAGGCGTAATTTGTACAATTGTTTACAATATCGCTGTCAAACGTATACACTTGAGAGCGATATTGTACACAATTGTACAATTCACGCCTGTCGAATTGCTGTTGCGAGATACATAATCAGCCTGCGGTTCCCGTGCGTATATAGCTTAGTGGCACTTATATTCTTTATTCCGTGGACTGAAACTATATTATAATTATGTTTTACACAATGTACTAGCGATCTGCTAGACGTCTACTTAATAGTTGACTTGGTGTAATTTTTCTAATGCACTCATGTTTTCACTTCTAACACTTATCACCATTTATTTGTAATCCATTAAGGATATTAAATGTAATGTTTTACACTTACAATTTATGTTCATTTTCATAATGAGTACCTAGGTACTTATACCTAGGTATCCATGAGGTGCCGGAGAAAGAATGGAACCTTTTCCGTGGGTGTCGTAAAAGGCGATGGAGGGAATATACAGGCTGTAATATTAATGAGTGATAATAGGTTAAGGCCGGGTTTCCACCGGGTTTCAATTCAGGCACCGCTAAGCTCCTCTCCGCCCCG
Source organism: Celastrina argiolus (assembly GCA_905187575.2). Taxonomy (NCBI): domain Eukaryota; kingdom Metazoa; phylum Arthropoda; class Insecta; order Lepidoptera; family Lycaenidae; genus Celastrina; species Celastrina argiolus. The sequence goes on from LR994596.1 coordinate 13,548,923, forward strand.
CTTGTAGTCAGTGGAAACGCAGCCTTAAGTTACATTGAAAATATACTTTAAAAAAATATGAATTTTCCATCTTTTTGCTAAAAGATGTGCCATCTTTTTACTTTTACAACTTAGGAGTTTCTTTCGCCAGTTCTTCTCGGCGGGCTAAACCGATGGTAGCATGTTCGTTTGTTGACTTTCCGAAAATAGCTTTCATTTAATAATAAAACGTTTTTTTATTTTTATTTATTTATTTAGGATGTGAATGGGTCCGGTATATAGAGTTTACTGGGAAAGTACCATGGGAAAATTAATGATGTTGGGGCTTTATTAATAGAAACATGAAAGTCAAAAGCAAGTTTTGCAGCGCTGGTACTTTCACAGTAAACACTACATGTGAGGCACACATCCTAAAGTATTATCACTCATTTATTTTACATCTTGTATAATATCTGGAAATGGGTAGCAGTATTACTGCGGACCTGGTGCCTGAAAATTGGTCTCACCAACCCACTAAGGGAGGCAAGATAACCATTGGGTTATCATGGTATTGACCACGAAATTCTTTAGGGGGCTTATGTGCCATAATGGACGTCACAGCTGAAATCGACACCTACAATTTATACTACGCTAAGTAAAAAATTTTGGAAATCCGTTTCTTTACGCCGAATTGCTTAAAATGTAGTATTTTCTAGTGACAAAATCGTATACGAAAATAGCGAAGTTACAAATATTATATAACGCTAAGTAAATGTACTTTTTGAAATCACTCGATTTATAAAACGCTGAATATTCGCCTCTCCTGTAATGTACGATTTCAAAAGTTAGTGTATTATAAATTGCTGGTGTCGAAATGATGATGATGACAGAGTACTCTAGGAGTGTATTCATTGGAAACAAATAAATAAATCTTACTGCTGTCCTATTTTTATATGTTCGTGTAAAAAGATGTACCTTTGTAAAATTCGTATTTCTAGTTTATTTTTGGTTTGTAAATCTCACAGTGTGTGTACATAAATTGTAAAATAAAAATATATTTTTAGTATTAAAACTCTTTCTTTTTCTTTTTCATAGTTAAAAAGAACTGTTTTTTAGATTCAGACACGAACCCAGATTTTTCAATACACTCATCGACCAAATATAATGTTATGAAAAATGTGGAAAATAAAATAAGTGAGGGAGACATTAAGGGTGCAGCGCGACTTCTGTTTTCCAATGACACGATTGCCCCCGACTGCCCAGAAACCTTTATCGCCTTACAAAATAAACACCCTTCACAGTTAACTCCTAATCATTTCACAGATATTGCCAATACAACATCACCCTTACAAACGTCGACAGACAAAGTGCGCGGGGCCTTTATGTCCTTTCTTCCGGGTTCCGCCGGAGGTCTCGACGGTCTCACCCCACAACATCTCAAGGATCTCACCAGCGGCTGTTGTGGGGAAGCCGGCGAGAAGCTCCTGCACGAGCTCACGAATCTATGCAACCTGATGCTACGCGGAGAGGTTGCATCAGATATCGTGGACATCTTGTACGGAGCTAACCTCTGCGCCTTGAAGAAGAGAGATGGTGGCATTCGTCCAATTGCTGTTGGCTGTACATACCGGCGCCTTACGGCCAAACTGGCCTGCAAGTCAGTCACTTCCCTTGCTTCATATTTCCAGCCCATACAACTCGGTTTCGCCTGCAGGGGGGGCTGTGAGGCCGCTGTTCACTCATTCAGGACAGCTGTTCAAAACCAAGACGATAATGTGTTTTTGAAGGTAGACGTCAAAAATGCATTCAATTCAGTTGACCGAGCAACCATGTTGGCTAGAATAAAATCCAAAGCACCTGCCATTTTGCCTTTCATGCTCCAGTGCTATAATGACCCCACTAAACTCATTTACAAAAATCATCTCATCCAATCTGAAGTTGGCTGCCAACAGGGCGACCCACTAGGTCCAGCAATTTTTAGCCTCGCAATACACCCGGTCATCGAGCAACTCAATTCAAAATTTAATATTTGGTATCTGGACGATGGGACACTTGGAAGCGATGCTACCACAGTTCTGTCCGACTTCAACACCCTGATACGTGAGTTCAAAAATATTGGTCTAGAGCTGAACCTGGGCAAGTGTGAACTATTTGTGCCAGATAGTTGTGGGAATAGAAACGATATTATATCCAGCTTCCAAAAAATTGCTCCCCAAATATCTGTCATAGACAAGGACTCACTCTTCCTCTTGGGCTCCCCTATTCTGAATGAGTCCCTTCCGGTATTTGTCAAAAATAAATTACAAAATTTTAGTGAATCTTTAGATCGCCTTCTCCAAATCAATTGTCACATGGCCTTCACTTTAATCCGTTACTCCGACGGGCTCTTGCAACCGCCGGAGTACCGGCTGTGTTGGAGCCCGCGGGTTTGGCGCGTGATGATGGCAAGAGACCAGACGGAATGACCTTGGTCCCTTGGAGAGTGGGACGGGCTCTTGTATGGGACGCTACTTGCGTCGATACACTCGCTCCGTCCCACGTCCAGGGTACCTCGAGCGTTGCGGGTGCGGCCGCAAACCAGGCGGAGAACCTCAAGCGGCGCAAATATGAGAACCTTAGTGGGGATCTCATATTTGAACCGTTTGGGGTTGAAACTCTAGGCCCGTGGGGTCCGGGTGCTCATAAATTATTTGGTCAAATTTCAAAAAATCTAGTAGAAGCCACCCGAGACCCCAGAGCGGGAACCTACCTGGCTCAAAGAGTAAGCATCGCTATCCAGCGGGGAAACTCTTTGAGCCTTCTGGGTACTCTGCCTGAGGGGGACGATCTTGGGGTTATTTTTTATTTGTAGTTTTAGAAGTAATTTTATAGTAGATATAGTTTTTTTATTATTTTTGTTTGTTTTAGTTTTAGTTTTAATTAAAATGTACATATTATGGATTTCGGATCATGTAGTCACTGTCTTACTATAAAGGTAGACTATGATCTATATTAAATATTACGAAAAATTACAAATAAAAATTCTTGGGACAAATATAATAAAATGTTAATAAGCATAATAAAAACTATTTTACAAAGCGTGGGCAAAGGCGAAAGATCTTATCGCTTGAAAAAATAGATGTATTTTTAAAGTTGATTTTATTGTACACATGTGTAATGTGTATATTAAATACATTTTGAAACCAAATGGAACTTCAGGCTAAGATCAGGAATATAAGGAAGTCTAAAACTTATTAACTATATTTCCAATCATTAATATTATTCCTAGAGTAAGTTGCAATTGAAAATCAGATACAGGGTGTAAAAAATCTTTGGGATATGTTTTAAATACTATCTTTTCTCATTCTGGAAATGTATGTTTTTTTACCAAACCAAACTGTTTTTCACTGTATAAATTAATACAAATGCATTGTAAAACGTTATCAAAACTCCGGGCAAAACAGAGAAAGCTACGGGAGAGAGAGACAGAGATAGATCCAGCCTGTAATACGCTCTGCCATCTTAAGATCCTCCGCGAAGAAGAATCCTTTGTATAGCTACGGGAGAGGATTGGACAACGTGATGTTCGGACAGCTTCTTAGTAAGACAGAGTTTGACCTCTCTATCTAACGCGGGAGGGTTAGACAGAGACAGTAAATCAATAAAACTGAAATAAGGACTTAAATTTAATTCAACTCTAGGTTAATTAGACTATATTTCCAATCACTAATATTACAGGATCGTCCTGACCTCCGCGCGCGCACGTCGTTACGCTGCCCGATCGCGCCGCGTTTTCGTTCGTATCGCGTACGTGCCGACCACCTTTCACTGGAGCAGTTCCTGAAACCACCTTCTGAGGGCGATCGGCAATCTGCACTTGGTTCTTGTGAACTGAGTGTGGATTGCCGCCTTGCCGGGAAGATGAGCTGCCCGCCCGCCCCGCTGGGATTTTATCCCAGCGTTGTGGTCACGGGAGGCCAGTTCCCCCAAGCGCTCCCCGCTTGGTGAGACCACCACACCATCCGAAGACCATGGCCGTCCGCGCCCTGCTGCGACGTGGAAGACCGCCCTGCGCCGACTAGAAGGCGCGCCACCACCAAGACACCGAGCCTAGCTGTGACGGAGAGGACACCGTTCGCGCCGGGCCCCCGTCGGCATTCTCGCGGGGGGGTTGTGGTAGCCCCCCGCCCCAATGTCCGGCCGAGACCTGCTGCGCGTCCCGGATCCCACCCCGTCCAGCCGAGAAGTGCTCGGGCTGACCGCAGCGCACAGAGCGCCGCCCCCAGGACTGCGCCTCGCACCGCAGCCCTGCACCGCCGCCCTCAGGCACCCGCCTGAGCCTGCCCACCACCCGGCAATCACACCTGCCGTTGCTGCCCACCGCAGCCCACTCCACCATCATGCCTCCACGGCACCACCGCTGCCTGCTGACCTTCGCCTCGCCGCTGGGGCTCGCCTAGCACTCCTCGCCCGCTTGACGCAGGCGGAACCGGCCCCGCTTGGATCGAGTAGTGTCTGCTGGCCTCGCCGCGCTGGATTGACCGGCCCCTGGGGAGGGGCTAGTCTCCGGCCCCGCCACGCTAGCGGACCAAACTCTCCTCGCCTGGGCTGGATCTACCGGTCTCGCTGCCCTGGACCTGCGACGCCGCCCCGCCTCGTCGCGTTGCCACCTCGTAGCCGCTCAAGACCGCATGCAGCCATCCGGCCTGCAACGCTGCCCACCGCAGCCCACTCCACCATCATGCCGCCAAGGCACTACCGCTGCCTGCTGACCTTCGCCTCGTCGCTGGGGCTCGTTCAGCACTCCTCGCCCGCTTGACGCTGGCGGAACCGGCCCTGCAGGTGGAGTAGAGTCACGGCCCCGCCGCGCTGGATCAACTGGCCCCTTGGGGAGGGGCTAGTTCCCGGCCCCGCCGCGCCGTTCGACCGCTCTCCTAGCATGGGCTGGATCTACCGGTCTCGCCGCCCTGGACCTGCGACGCCGCCTCGCCTCGTCGCGCTGCCACCATGCAGCCAAACAAGACCGCATTCAGCGACGTCCCACCGCTCGCGACAAAGTCCCGCGCCTGCCTGTGGATATCCGCGCCATCCGAAGGTTCCTTGAGGGAAGGAACCTGGGTGACTGGCAAGGATCCACGGCGGCCCCGGACAACGCCGCCTTACACCACGGAGGGCGCCAGACGCCGCCTGCCGCCCGGCCTACTGGAGAGTTATGGCTGTACGGCGCGGGCGCGACCAGCGCCCTCTAGCAACGTCCTCGGGCGTTTACCGTTGGCATCCCCATGCCCTTTCCCACCATCATGGCTCCCGGAGCCCCCCCCACTCCCTGGTTTGGCTGGGTCCGCGAGTTGGTTAAAGACCGCTCGTCAAAGTCTAGCCCTTCAGGTAATCGAGTTAATAAAGTGGTTTTTACGACGGTTTTTCCTTGCGCCCTGACGCGAGGGTTTTGCCTTCAAAAAAACGTCTTGTCTGTTTTTATTTCAATCCCACCTTGGTTAGGGCTTTGGTCCGCGAGACGATGCGCGGCGCTCGGAGGAGTGGAACCACACACGTTCCTCGGTCTCAGGACCGGGGCCTCCACACGCCACATGTCGTCTCGCCATTCAGGAATAAGTCTTCCAAGGCTTCTTTCCCTTAGTGCCACGGTTTTCCCCTGCGTTCTGTCGCGGGGGGTTTTCCCTAGAAAAACAGAAGCAACTAATACGGCTCGGTATCCTCAATACCGGGTCCTTCGACCCCACGTAGAGGGGCTCATTAGCCTCTGGTCGTGGTTCCCCCCGCTCCCGGCCACTCGGGCTAGGAGTGAGTGAGATGCAAATAGGTAGGTCACTAATATTACAATCTTAGTTTTTTTAGTCATGGGAAATAAAATACATTTTAATACAAATGGGACAGCTGCAGTGCTACAATAAGGTATGTCACAAAAAAGTTGGCTATAATAAAAGACAGAGACGCGTTTAGAGGTATGACGTTGTATATGTCGAAGCGGAAAGGCCGTGCGTCTATGTAGGCTATGAACCGGGCTATCTCTTCGTTTGCACCTGAAATATATTGAAAAGTTAAAAAGTCTCCCTCCTCTACTAAAGGTTTTGCTTTTTTTCTGCCCCTGATTTTTTTCCCTTTTTACACTCCGTAATACTCAAGATCCTTATTGATTCGCTCTGCACTGTAAAGGTATGCAACTGACGGGCCGCGCAGCAGTACTAGACTTAGCAAAGTAAAGAATTCGTTTAAGGGCCAATGTATATGTCGAAGTCATCTGATTGAATCTGCTATTTGATTGAATTCTGTTTTTACCAACAAATTCAATTAATCCAAGACTAGGACAGCCATTTAATATTTTATTTTTTAACTTCAAAATTTCCGAATGTGGACCACTATAACGCACATTAAAGTAAATTAATAAATAAATATATCAATACATTGCTATCTATACGAGCTGTTTGACGCCATTAAATAACCGCGCTAGTTATTCAATTAAATAAGCAGATTCAATAAGATGACTGCGACATATACGCCTATACAATAGGATCCCAGAAAACGTTCAAAAATTTTAATTTTCAACTAATAAGTTTAAGAAAGCATTCAAAGAACGTTTGTGTGCAAAAGTTTACTATTAAGTTAATGATTATATGAATGATAGCACACCGGGGAATAAAGTAGCCCCTTACAAGGCTACTTATATTTAGAATGTACTCATGTTATTTAGTTTTATTATTGACATATCTTAATATATATATTTCTTGTGTGCGTGTGTATGTGACTGAACTCCTCCTAAACGACTGGACCAATTTTGATGAAATTTTTTGTGTGTGTTCGTGGAGATTCGAGAATGGTTTAGATTTACAATTGGAACCGATAGGTGGCGCTGCAGTCAGTATGTCAAGCAATTAATTAATAAGGCAATACGAAGTATGCCGGGACAGCTAGTTTATATGTAAATTTATACTTTTTTTTTAAAGAGAAATTTTCCATCAGCGATGAGGTAGGCGATTATATTTTCTGACAATACGTCATTTCACAAAGAAAGAGGAGAGGGACACAGAGATACATCCAGCCTGTAATACGCTCTGCCATCTTAAGATAGGAGTGCGAAGAAGAATCCTGTGTATAGCTACGGGAGAGAATTGGACAACGTGATGTTCGGAGAGCTTCTTAGTAAGACAGAGTTTGACCTCTCTATCTAACGCGGGATGGTTAGACAGAGACAGTAAATGTTGGTAACGCGAAGAAGATTACGGTACCGTCGGGACTCCCACATGATATCCAACCTGGTAGAAGCGAGGTCTTTCCTCTTTTGAGATAAAAAAAGGTTAGGTTATAAAATTTTTAACTACATTTAAAGTATGTTAGTTGGTTATGTTTTAGGAAACTCATACCATTTTCATATAGTTTGTCGTGTAGCATCAATTTCATTTCGTTGACTTCATACGACAGCAGCGTGGCAAAGAACGTCGGAGTAAACACGACTATTAAATACATCCCAATCCAGACGTAGAAGGATAAAAGGGGCATATAACCCGCCTGCAAAAAGCAATGCATCGTAAACAGAATCTACATTTTTTTTTTATTGAATCCATACAAAATTAAAACCATCGTCATCTTAAAAGCAATATTGTAATTAAAATAATCTGATTCGGCTGTATTGAAATATTGAGGGATGTTTCTTCTCTTGGAAACTCATCACGAAAATACCTTTTCAGTTTTTGCTTTACTAATCGTCTCGACAGCAGTCACCATAATATCCGGAATTTTGTAAGCTATGGACAGTAGAAACTGAAAAAAAAATCATATTTAAACTACAGGAAAAGGTCGTTAATTTTTATTCCTGTAACTTTTTAATTAAAATAAAATAACGGCTGTAGCTGATTTCAAATAAATTCATGTTCCCTATAATTCATCTGGGGGCACGGTAGTGCCCCCGCCAACTTGAGCACGACCGTACCATCTTTTCTCGAAGCACTTTAGGCCATTTTTGATCCCTCATAATTATTCGTTGTGCATAAAACTAGAATCCTGCATTTTTAATAGGCATTGTTTATTCCAAATTTCATTCAAATTGCAACAGTAGTTTAAGAATTATAACTTCTCAAAGTTTCTTCATTTTGTCACTCACTCACTGACCGATCATCAAAAGTATTAGACACTTCTAGCAGACAAAGAAGCTTCAAACTTAGAACACAAGTAGTATTTAGTGTATAAATGAAGAGAAAACCTAAACATTTTAGAATTTTTCTCTAGTTATGCAGTTAGTGTATCTGCGTATATAGATAGATACACCAACTGCATAAATTATAAACTTTGTAATCCTATATAAATGAAATTTACAAAGTTAAATTTGCACTTTTCGACAAAAACACTAGTTTAAGTTAATCTTATACAAAAAGAACTGAGATCCCATCAAAAACAAAACTTGTAAAAAGTGCCAAGTCTCGCAACTAATATATTTTGCCGTAAAAAGTTATGAGATCCATGTGATGCCGAGCTGGGGTAAGTCGGTTGGTCTAACAACATATTATAGTGATCATATCAATATTATTAAAAATCTCTTATGTTTTAAATAAATAGTAGAATGACTTGGCAATCGCACTAAGCGATGTGATTTAATATGTATCACTTGTGAGATAGATAATAATATATACATTGTATGTTCATGCAATTGCCAAGTCAATCTACTTATTTAAATTCAAATTTTAAGACTGGACACATAAATGTGGACAATTTATTTTATTTAATTAGTTTTATATATTCAATGTTACATAAAATTATGGGTGAATTGCTGATGCCTGAAATAAAGACTTTTTATTCATTTTTTTATTTATTTACAACAAGAGATTTTTAATAATATTGACATGATCACTATAAGATGTTGCTAGACCAACCGACTTACCCCAGCTTGGCATCACATGGATCTCATAACTTTTTACGGCAAAATATATTAGTTGCGAGACTTGGCACTTTTTACAAGTTTGGTTTTTGATGGAATTTTATCTTTACCACTTGCTATTGAAAAATACATACCAAAGGATCGAAACACCTTTTGCAGTCAACCGTTGCATCGTACATATTTTTATAAAGTTTTTGTGCCAAAAAAACGTTGTAGTTATATTTTTTTATCAGTTTATGTATATTTTTTAAACGGCAATACAATAAATAAAAATTGCAGTGTAAAAGACAAGTGGTACTTGAAAACCTGCATTAAAAATCCACTTGGATACAAACATATACAGTTTAAAAGAGTAATTTTTGGCAAAAATAAAGAGAAAAAAGTGTACGATGAATTTATAAAGACATACAAATGAAACACCAAAGATGATTGTGAAATCGGACTTCCAAAAGTTGTAATAAATATTGATTTCTCGATCTACTTCGAACATTTTTTCCATGAAAGTACAGAACGAAAACTTTCTGTTGCACACAACTAAAATGATGACCACTACAATATATGGGCACACTAAATATAGATGCCAAATAGATTCTTCATGTGTTGCAATAACACACGCCACAGAGGCGATCGTCACAACTGGTGTCATTGTAAAACAATAAAAAACTAATTTCCATTTCAGTGATTTGCATTTCACAAATCCGAAATCGAAAGAAAACATAAGTTGTAATATGGCTAAAAATATAAAGAGGATTCTAGAATATGGTCTGCGATATTTGCAGTAATTATGTAAAGTGGGCTCTGGCATCATTTTCTGTGAGTCAGAGTGCCATGTACGCGTTGGAGTGGCGTCGTAGTTTTTGAGTTCCCAGGAATTGTATTAATTAGCTCGTCCATATACGATATCTGTCTATTACATCAACATTAACTGATTAAATAATAAATAATAAATAAATAAATCTTTATTTCAGACTAGATACATTGTTTAGTCCATATTTTATATTAGTGGATTAGTAACAATTTTTCCTTAACTCGTAAATTAGTATGTTAGTTATATTTATTTATATTGTGTGTAACTTTATACATATTATATTCATATAAGCATGAGCCGTGTTACAGGCGCATGTAGGCCAATCCAGTGCCTGAGCAAAGATGAGTCCCATCTGTCAGCCAACGCATTCAGGATGCTGTTTGGACTAGCTCGAACCCTGGCCAACAGCGCCGCACTCCGCTTCCGAATGATACCATAAAAGTCGTCTACTCGTGCCTCCGCCAGCATGCCCGACGCACTACAAAACCTAGGCAGTCCCATCAGCACCCTGAATGCGTTGTTGTATTGCACTCTCAATGCGTTATATGACCTCTGTGTGTAGTTGGACCACAGACTACACGTGTAGAAAGATTGACAGTACCCTTTAAATAGGGTTACTTTCACATCCCTAAATGTGCAATGTACTTGATATTTTACAATATCCAGCAAACCTAATTATAGTATACCCCCCCCCATGATTTGCTCGTCATAAGAATCGTTTAAATATTATATTTATTACGATCATTTACCGAGTCATTCTTTTTTATTTCAATATAAATCCAACAGTATTTTGTTAATCTTAACTTTCGTTTCTATGCAAACAAAATATTTCTAAATCAATACATCTCTTAACTATTAACTACCCAACTTTATTTACTAAAGGGCTAACACTACGTATCTCTGAATGTATCGGTAAGCGTACAAAAACTACAGAAGTGTATTTTCTCTAAAATTAATCGGTTCGTTGTCTTAAGAAATTGAGTTATCAAAAATCTTGATTTGTTTTTTTTTTTTAAATACAACAGCATTAAGGTTATTACTTTACATTATCTTACTCTAATGACATCGTTTAAATTTTTAATAATGTGTAACATTGTATGGCATATTTATGTACTACTTTCAAATGAAATAAATACATATATAAAACTAGCTGACCCTTGCCCACTTCGTTGAGCATAAAAAGAGTTTATGATGAAATTCAACTAAAAAAAAAACAACGTAGAACCCGCAACGCGGGAACCCGAAACCCGAAACGCGGGAACCCGGAACCCGCAACGCGGGAACCCGGAACCCGCAACGCGGGAACGCGGAACCCGCTACGCGGAACCCGCAACGCGGAACTCGCAACGCGGAACCCGCAACGCGGAACCCGCAACGCGGAACCCGCAACGCGGAACCCGCAACGCGGAACCCGCAACGCGGAACCCGCAACGCGGGAACCCGGAACCCGCAACGCGGGAACGCGGAACCCGCAACGCGGAACCCGCAACGCGGAACCCGCAACGCGGAACCCGCAACGCGGAACCCGCAACGCGGAACCCGCAACGCGGAACCCGCAACGCGGAACCCGCAACGCGGAACCCGCAACGCGGAACCCGCAACGCGGAACCCGCAACGCGGAACCCGCAACGCTGAAACCGCAACGCGGAACCCGCAACGCGGAACCCGCAACGCGGAACCCGCAACGTGAGAACCCTGAACCCGCAACGCGGGAACCCTGAACCCGCAACGCGGGAACCCTGAACCCGCAACGCGGGAACCCTGAACCCGCAACGCGGGAACCCGGAACTCGCAACGCGGGAACCCGGAACCCGCAACGCGGAACTCGGAACCCCAAACGCGGGAACCCGGAACCCGCAACGCGGGAAGCCGCAACGCGGGAACCCTGAACCCGCAACGTGGAACCCGCAACGTGGAACCCGCAACGTGGAACCCGCAAGGCGGAACCCGCAACGTGAGAACCCTGAACCCGCAACGCGGGAACCCTGAACCCGCAACTCGGGAACCCTGAACCCGCAACGCGGGAACCCGGAACCCGCAACGCGGGAACCCGGAACCCGCAACGCGGGAACCCGGAACCCGCAACGCGGGAACCCGGAACCCGCAACGCGGGAACCCGGAACCCGCAACGCGGGAACCCGGAACCCGCAACGCGGGAACCCGGAACCCGCAACGCGGGAACCCGGAACCCGCAACGCGGGAACCTGGAACTCGCAACGCGGAACCCGCAGCATGGGAACCCGAAACCCGCAACGCGGAACCAGCAGCATGGGAACCCAAAACCCGCAACGCGGAACCCGCAACGCGGAACCCGGAACCCGCAACACGGAAACCCGGAACCCGCAACGCGGAACCCACAACGCGAAACCCAAACACAGAACCCGCAACGCTGACATAATATGGAATAAATAGTATCCTATGTCCGTCTACTTGCTCTAAGCTACTTCCTCACCAATTTTCAGCCATATCGATAAAGCCGTTCTTGAGTTATAAATAATTTAACTAACACGACTTACTTTTATACATATAGATGTATAGATTACTCCTACTAACATAAGCTAAGCCCGGTGAATGTCACAGTCGGTCCAGCCAATTCGGTGATCATGAGTTTGATGACGACGATGATGATGATGAAAAGTAGCCTAAATTAATCCTTATAACTTTAGCTATCTACCAGTGAAAGTCTCGTTAAAATCGGTCCAGCCGTTCCAGAGATTAGCCGGAGCAAAGAGAGACGCTGACAGACATTTTTTTTTAAATTACATTTTCGTTTTCAGTAAATATCGTTGCCAATGCAAAAAAAAGCAGAAGATATCGTTTAAAATGTCATATGTATTTAGAAAAACGTTGCTAATTGAAAGTTACATACTTACTGACACTTCAATTTTATTTGTTTGTATAGATGTATAGATTTGGAAAACTTCTCCAATCTTGGCGTTTTCACTGACGCGGAGCGGGGCGCATAGGAACTTAGTGGTTCCCAAGCGGAGTGGAGCAGAGATTTCGAGCATAGTGATTGGTCAATTCGGGTACCGCAAGCTCCTGTCCGCCTCGCCCCGCGTCAATGGAAACGCAGCCAAACGTCTATAACGTCTACCGGTCGCCATGGTAACAGCGTTGTTTACAAATGGAAAACAAAAATTAGGAAATGCTATACATACCGTATTTATATCAGCTGAAACTATTTGGATTCATGTTTTTGTTAATCCTAATAATTTTTTTAATCCAAATAGTTTAAGCTGATATAAAAACGGTATTTATAGCATTTCATAATTTTTATTTTCCATTTGTAAATAATGACGTTGCCATGACAGCCGTGTCATATAAACTGCCAACGACGTGAATCGATCGAGCCCAGGTTCAAACCCCGCGTGACCATCACGTATTTTCTTCTTTTTTCTAATTTTCTGCTTATTTTTTTCAACATTTTCTTTCATAATAACCTTTTCGTAACAATAACGAACATACCGTAAAAAAATTTGCGAAATTGGTCAAGCCGTTGTCGAAGCGCACACGATGTAAGAAATTTTGGAGGTCGTTTTTTTACACTTTGGGCTACATTTTTGGGGTTTTAGTAAGGAACCCTACTTTTTTTAAACATATAATATAGCCTATGTTCAGCGCTAGGAATGTAGCTTTCCAACGGTGAAAGAATTTTTCATATTGGTTCAGTGGTTTCAGAGCCTATTCCATTCAAACAAACAAACAAACAAACAAACAAACAAACAAACAATCAAACGTTACCTCTTTATAATATTAGTATAGATAGTTAGATTCTTTTAAAAGTACAATTTTAATACATCAAGTTGTAAATTGTTGCAGACGGGGTTGCAATTTTTCAGTGTCAAAACCCCGCATCTTCGTGTCAGACTTAAACCTCGTTTCAATGGAAACTAATTTCAATTTTAATGCCCGAGCTGCATCCAAAACTAATATTAATCGCGCCACTTAAATGCAGGAGAAAAATATGATATAAAATTTTAGGGATCCGCAACTTTTGCTAAAACTATATGTTTTAATTTTTCTACGTATTAGTGCTACCTAAACATAAAGAGCATGAAGACTAGAGATAATATAGACTTAATAATATTTTATGTTTCAAACTTACACTTCATCGTAGCCGGTCGTGTTAATTGTAAAACCTCAGTAGACTCTAAAGTGTATGAAAAATGTGTATGTTATTATTATGAACATAAATTTTCACTAAGAACGCAACAGTGAACAATCAAAGTATTTAATTACTAATAACATGCGATAAATACTATTCAATGTGTTTTTAAAAAGCTAACATCTAAAACATCTATAATCAAAATTTTAATAACGTCAGCCGCCATCTTGTGGTGATACATTGAACTAAATTTCACTTTACCCCACTAATAAATATCATGAGTAAACGCGAGGACGACTATGTATTTAGTTACTAGTAATGTACTGTAGATGTCGCTGCAAAAAATCTAAAAAATATGGTATTATAAATGTTCACTCAGCGACGTTCATGCCGTTTATGCCTAAAAAAAAGATGAAGATGCCTTCTTTCAAGCTTATTCTTTTAGTATAATTAAATAATATCCTTTAATTTTGACTTTGTCGTTCTCTGTAGCTCAGTGGTTACGCGCGGGCTCACGGGCTCGGATTCTGCCGAAGGAACAAAAAGTGTTCTGTGTTCCTGGGTCATAGAGGTGTATTAAATTTGTGTATTAATATAATAAAAATCCTAAATATTATGTGTATTAGTTTAAAAAAGTATTACATATTATATTTCCGTTCCTATGGTCCTATAGAAAAACACATTTCAAAATTCTTCTGGGCTCCGGAGAACATTAAATAATAATGATATATATAAACGATTTACATCACGTCAATACCTGTGTTACGTATCCAAAGAACTTGTGTTACAGGTACCAGACAACGGAAATATATTTAATACTTTTATATTATACACATATTTAAGATTTTTATTATATTATACACAAATTTAATACACATCCATGACCCAGGAACATTGAAAAATTTTTGTTCCCTCGGCGGGATTCGAACCCGCAACCTCTCGTTCGAGCACCAACGCGCTCAACCACTGCGCTACGGAGGTTGTCGCGCAGTGGTTGAGCGCGTGTGTAAATAATGTGAAAATAATTGAACATTCATTGTAAACATTTTTGTATGTCAATATCAGTTTCTGCAAGAGTTTCTGCAAGAGTTAGTGCACCGCGACTCGCCACTAATCTTAAAAGGAACCTATGAGTACTACCGTAGGTCATTATGATCTTTAATTTATTTATTTCAATAATATAACATTACGTATTTTCAAAATTACACAAATTCATAATATTGTAAATTATTCTACGAACTTCCGCTTTAAAATAATATTGTCATTGTGTTATATCTTCCGGTGTAAATGGCGCCAAATTATACTTATAAAAGAATGTGTCCGCTATAATGGCTTCAGTTCTGAACCAGATATTAAGTGAACAAATTTAAGATAAGTACCATATTTTCTGAAAGCCTCTATATTATGTTGTAGCTAAGTCATTTTATTATGTCTCGTTTTATTATAGTGTTTTAATAAGTAAATAATTTATTAATATTTAATACTTGGAAATATATTTTGATGATAAATTATTGGTATATTGTAAAAATAGTCTAATTTGCTAAAGTATCATGTGATTGGTACTTTTAAATAAAAAGTAAATTACCAGGTTGTTAAATACATTTTATTTTATTCCATAGTTTATTAATTTATTGTTTAAATTCTATTCCTAGTACAGTAAAAATATTACAAAGCTGTTTAAGATATTTTGGTTTCTTCCATTTACATTTATTTATTGATAAAAGGAAGTGTAGTATATAAAATGGTGTGTTGCTAATTGTCTTAATTTCTTGTAATTAAAATATAAGTAGTGTGATACAATAAAACTTATAAATACACTAGCTGTCCCGGCAAACTTCGTATTGCCTTATTAATTAATTGCTTGACATACTGACTGCAGCGCCACCTATCGGTTCCAATTGTAAATCTAAACCATTCTCGAATCTCCACGAACACACACAAAAAATTTCATCAAAATTGGTCCAGTCGTTTAGGAGGAGTTCAGTCACATTTTTGTTTTGATTTTAGTAAATCTACACTTTAATATATTTTTACAGTTAACTTTTGGCCATTCTACTTTATCATATTTTAGCTTTCTTTAATTTTATTATATTTTCATTCCCCTTTTGACACGTTCAGAAATCTATTAATGTATGCGTCTTGAAGTGTCAGTTTGTAACTTTCAATTAGCAACGTTTTCTAACTGCATATGACATTTTAAACGATATTTTCTTCTTTTTTTGGCATTGGCAACTATATCTAGGTACTGCGGGTTCCCGCGTTGCGGGTTTCGGGTTCTCATGCTGCGGGTTCTGCGTTGCGGGTTCCGGGTTCCCGCGTTGCGGGTTCCGGGTTCCCGCGTTGCGGGTTTCGGGTTCCCATGCTGTGGGTTACGCGTTGCGGGTTCCGGGTTCCCGCGTTGCGGGTTCGGCGTTCCGGGTTCCGCGTTGCGGGTTCCGGGTTTCCGCGTTGCGGGTTCCGGATTCCCGCGTTGCGGGTTCCGGGTTCCCGCGTTGCGGGTTCCGGGTTCCCGCGTTGCGGGTTCCGGGTTCCCGCGTTGCGGGTTCCTGGTTCACGCGTTGCGGGTTCCGGGTTCCCGCGTTGCAGGTTCCGGGTTCCCGCGTTGCAGGTTCCAGGTTCCCGCGTTGCGGGTTCCGGGTTCCCGCGTTGCGGGTTCCGGGTTCCCGCGTTGCGGGTTCCGGGTTTCTCGCGTTGCGGGTTCCGGGTTCCCGCGTTGCGGGTTCCGGGTTCCGGGTTCCCGTATTGCGGGTTCCGGGTTCCGGGTTCCCGCGTTGCGGGTTCCGGGTTCCCGCGTTGCGGGTTCGGCGTTCCGGGTTCCGCGTTGCGGGTTTCGGGTTCTTATTATATTTCCGTTCCTATGTTCCCTGTTGCGGGTTCCGCGTTGCGGGTTCCGGGTTCCCGCGTTGCGGGTTCCGGGTTCCCGCGTTGCGGGTTCCGGGTTCCCGCGTTGCGGGTTCCGGGTTCCCGCGTTGCGGGTTCCGGGTTCCCGCGTTGCGGGTTCCGGGTTCCCGCGTTGCGGGTTCCGGGTTCCCGCGTTGCGGGTTCCGGGTTCCCGCGTTGCGGGTTCCGGGTTCCCGCGTTGCGGGTTCCGGGTTCCCGCGTTGCGGGTTCCGGGTTCCCGCGTTTCGGGTTTCGGGTTCCCACGTTGTTTTTTTTTAGTTTAATTTTATCATAAACTCTTTTTATGCTCAACGAAGTGGGCAAGGGTCAGCTAGTAACAAAATAAAGTCTTAAAAATAATTTATAAATTAGTAATAATAACAATTATATGTACTGAAACTGGCACAAATTATAATTACAACGTTTATTGAATGACAATTCAATTGTAGTAAACATTGGAGAGGTTATGATATAATATTATTATTATTATATTATTGTAGACTACTAATTTTTATAAATGAGATCATAATGACTATGGTAACATGACTATAATATAATTTGATTAGTCGAGTTATAGTTTTTTTCATCGATGATTTTTGATGTTTTATATAACGAACATTATGTATTATGTACCTTTTTTTTCACCGAGAAAATGCATTACGCATTCCGAGGCAGATATACCGCGGGTATGTGGGACTCGCCGCGTTCTAAGAGATGGTGAACTGGACGCAGCCTCTACACACTAAAATCTCTGCGATACTCCATCACTACCGCCGTTGGCGGAGCCGCGGGGACACATTACATACATCTGCGACCCCGCCGAATGTATAATGTACCTGTATTTAATATTATACGCAATGTACTTGGTATCTTATTTACCCTGATTTATTTCCCTGAACATACTGTATCTAAAATACAAGTTGGAATCAATGCATATACGAGTTATTATTTATATCCAAACATACCAATGCTCGTAACTGCAAATAGAAAAAAATGTTACAATGGAATCTCTGGAACATTCGAAGCCAATCAGATGAGATAAAGCTTTTCAATACTCACAGATGCCCCGCGGTGATTGGAGGTTGCTACATCGCGGGTGACGGCATTTCTGACTTTTATAGGATTTTTTTGATTATAATACAAATTTTAATATTATAAATAGTAGAAATTTCAATATCTTTAATTTAAAAAGGCTCAAACGCAGTAATTAATTAGTAATATTGTAGTTGACATTATTTTTATATCTAATTATGATGGACATGGTTTTTTAATTATTGAACATTATTATTGTTATTTTATTTTAAAGATTGACATGCGTAATCAGTTTCTATTCTATGACATTCAAAATGTTATTAATTTATCAATTTAATATGTTATTACTCAGTAATTTTACATTAATTTAATATATTATTTTAAGAAATAATTTAGTACAAAATAATTAAGTTAAAGTGCACAAAATTGTAAACTTTTTTTTCCTGATGCTGGCAACTCTAAAAAATTCTGCACAATGTTTACAATATTTTTAAAAATTTAAATCTACCTACACCTGATGATGACTATGTCGAAACCGGTCGTGTATTTTAATAAATAACTTGTGAAAAAACTAATAAAGTGGGAAGAAAGTGCAAGTATTTAGTGTATTATTACTACATAAAATGTATTTCCATCAAGAACCTACGGTACATTCAATAACATATGTTTATATGGATAGTCATAACGATTTTGACTTTCCATAAAGTGATTTACTTTAAAACGTCCTCAATTAACTTAAAAATGTAAAACATCGTATATATTTATACACTATAAGTATTTGCGATAAAAATAGATAAAGTTTACTGTTGTTGTCAAATATGGTCACCGTTAAAACTCAGTGGATTATTTTTTATTTACCATCGCGTACCGGTCTTATACGAGGTATTGTAATGTACCGACTGGGGGCCGATACAGGGAGTTAGAAAATGTTTAGAAATTAAATAATATTTAATTAAAGGGGATATATCCCGTAGCTAATAGGGCTTGAAGTTGACAATAGTTTAGGGTTAGATCCGCCTCTAGGTATTTATCTACTTGCGCTTAGAAAAAAGCTTAGATTCCAAGTGCTGACGTTAATTAAAAAGGCAAAGACACGATCTATCTATCATCATCATAATATATACTTTTGCACATCACCTGCAATTCTGTGCTTCATGCTTCTTCACTATCTCAGAAATCCAAAGGGTTCCTGGTAGAAATTGCTTTAAAGTAATAAGGCCGCCTTTGTGTGCATGTCTGATTTAATGTAACTATTGTTGTCTGTATGTTTTTGTAATTATTTGTGCACAATAAAGTATATTTGATTTGATCACCATTTCACTACTAGACATGACGTCCCTTCACCTTTACAACCTCATATCTATAAAACTACAACTTTTCAGTAGAGTAAAAAAACTTAATCATTTTAGATTTTATTATGACATTGATTTTTATATAAATGAGGGGGACTTATTTCAGATTGCTACCCGTTTCCGGTTATACAGACTATAACAGTAATGAGTGATACATATACTTTAGGATGTGTATGGGTCCCATATATAGTTTACTGAGAAAGTACCAGCGCAAAAGAGGTACTTTAAAAATAATATTGTATGGGAAAATTTATGATGTTGGGGGATTTCTCATACAAACATGAAAGTCAAAAGTAAGTCTTTCAGCGCTGGTACACACAGTGAACTCTACATGGGAGGCACATGCACACCCTAAAGTATTCTCACTAATTTATTTTACACCTTGTACATTCCCTCTGTCGCCTTTTATGACATCCACGGGAAGGATGATAGGAAGGAAGAGTTTTTCTTCCTCCAGTATCCCACGGATCTTTTTATACAGTGTGTAAAAACAACAGTCACTATAACTTTGAGATACGATTATAGTACCTGTCCTGTCCATCATTTAGTGTATTATTACTATATAATATGTATTTCCATCAAGATCCTACGGTACATTCAATAACATATGTTTAAACTCAATTTTCTAGGTGAGTTTTTTTTCGACATATCACCTTCATTGATTCATGTCTTCAATTATTTCCACAATGCCTCCAATTTTTACAATTCCACCAGGAAATATGGCGAAAATATCGTTTCGGATCCAGGTATTAGCATATTAGGCGGCACCCGGGGCTACAGCTTTTGTCAGTGAGTCTCTATACGGGATGTTCCTTTTTTATTGCGACTCCATTCGACCAGATTTTAAGAATAAAAGGAGTGCACGCAATTGTTTTCGTTTACAGACCGGTGCTTTGTGTTTTAAGCTGCTTATTTGTTTTAGCGAAATTTAACGTGTAAAAGAAAATGCGTTTGACAGTATTAGGTTTATTCGTATTGTTTACAGTAAAAATGTGTTATTAATTATTATTGTAATCAAAAATATGCAAAAACAACTTGTATCGTATTTTCATATCATAAACTCTTTTTTATCTTTATATATAGGCATTACACTTTAAAGATCAAATCCGGCTAACTTTGGACAGTTAATTTTCTTAATCTAGTTCCCTTAAGTACAAACAAACGTATTCGCTTTTCTTTTTAATACAACAAAAACCTGACGAGCTATTAGCGGGGTCTACAGAATCTACAAGGTGTAAAATAAATGAGTGATAATACTTTAGGGTGTGCATGTGCTTCCTACGTAGGGTGTGGAAGTACCAGCGCTGAAAGACTTACTTTTGACTTTCATGTTTGTATGAGGAATGCCCCAACATCATAATTTCCTTACAATAGTTAAAAAGAAGTATTTCAGCAACCTTTTTCAGCGCTGGTACTTTCACAGTAAACTCTATATATGGTACCCATAAACACCCATTATCACTCGTTAATATTATTGCCTGTTTAAAACTAACGTGTTAGTTTTAACGGCTTGTTAAAATGCCTTCTCATTAATTTATAAGAATTACGAGAGGAACAACATGATATTTAACGAAGGATTAACTTAAACATTGCTTGGTGAAACACGCCCTTAACCTGGTATAATTAACTAACACCAAACCTGGAGTCAAAGTTTGGTTATTATAGTATAATCATTAATGGAAATATATTATTAAAAAACCATCCTATATATATCTGATATTATGAAGGATTACTGAGAGAGCGGGGCGGTACAAATATATCATTTTGTGTCATCAAGTCGTAAAATATTTATGTGTCGCGATCTGCGCAGTCTGGTGGCAACCTTTCAGCCTGCTGCACCCGTTTATAATGAGACAGAGATTATACAGTATAAGTGTTCTTGGTGAAAATTCATGTTTTATAGTAAAACACAAACTACTTGCACTTTTTTCCACTTATTTTTTTATTAAATAAAGTGGAAAAAAGTGCAAGTAGTTTGTGTTTTACTATATAAAATGAACAGTCACAAAAATTTTGGGATATGATTAACCTTTTCTTGTTTTGGAAATGTATTTTTTTGACATAAACATTTTGTCACAAGAATAAAAAGGAAAAAAAAATGTTTTTCAAAAAATATAAAAAATGTTTAAATAATGGACAACAGTCACAAAATAATATATCGATATGCTGAAGTCTAATTACCTATACAATGATATATAAAGAAAAAATATATTAAAGCAATACAGGCTATCAGCCTTGCTTGACTAAATACGACCTATGATCTCTGGTGATTCGTAACTCTTGTGTATTGCGTATGCACTTGGGCACTATTTAATAACCTGCACAGCTGGTCTGGTCTCAATTATTTTTTTATTAACACATAAAAAATTATATTTTATTAACCAACTAAACTTAAGTTGCCCTTCAGTACCTACCTATGTGAGCGCGTCAATTTTGAGATACATAAAATAGGTAAAGGACAACACGAAACATCAAGACACAGGGTCCACCTAGTTTGGGGTCCACTGCTACTATCCTAATGTACTAACAAAATATACAATGTACATCTAATCACAATTGTTATAATATTCTATTAAACTATTTATATAATTATATTGCATGCAAACTGATTGTATAAAATAAATTGTTGTGGAATGGTCAATAACAAAAAAAGGGTTGATGTATATTATTTTACCATTTTAATCTGAAGCGATCTTACTTGGACTATTAAGTTGATTTAGTCCCAATAGAGTCTACAATATAAAACTATTATATACGTAGCCCATACGCAATAAAAGACATTAGGTTGAGTTATAGTTTTACCTTGTGACCCACGCACTTTTTGTCCCAATAAATATTTTTTATTGACCTCACATTCTTTATTGATAGAAAATAACAGTCAATACTATTAGATATCTGGAACAATGCATGGAAAGTACGAAATTATTCAAAATTCATATTTAATTTGAATAAAAAACCTTTTTTTATTGATTTGTTACATCTGTGCCCATGATAAAGAAGCAAAACTATAAACAAGTTAAATATTTCGATTAAAGTCAGGGTTTCCCCATACATTGTTTTCACTTGATTAGTATCAAGCAAATTTTTCATGAGTAGCTTCATTTTGATGAGACGTCCAACAATTTCTTGGACGGAACTCTCGATTGTGGTAGCTAACAGAGTTATGGATACAAGTTGGCAAAAGGGGAACTCTTTGATCAAACCATAGATTTTGTAGAACAAATATTTTTTCGGGTAATTTAGATCATTATCTTGAGATTTATCAAAAAAAAAAATATTTTGGAATCATCAAATCAACAAACTTTATTCTTGCTATCTCTGTTAGCTACCACAAACAAGAGTTCCGTCCAAGAAATTCTTGGGCGACTCATCAAAATGAGGTACTCACGAAAAATTAGCTTGATACTAATCAATTGAAAACAATGTATGGGGGAACCCTGACTATTATTTATATGCCTGTTTATAATTTTAAATATTTCGATTAAATAATATGCCTGTCTATAATTTCTGCATAGCAACGTGCCAATACATAAAATTCTATAACAATAATTATATTGCAGCCCGGAGGCAGTTTCAGGTTTCAATTAATTAAACTAATGTGTGTAATAACATTATTATCTAAATTGAATGATCATTAACATTTCAATATTCAAAAATAATGAGAGTTAAGTCCAGTAAAATAGTCCATGCTGGTAGTCCACTTTAAATGAAAATTATAAATAAAATAAGAAAAAAATAAATATTTTAATTCAAAATTACAAAGTTGTATTTACAAAGCTTTTTTAGGTAACCTTTCAAAATAAATTACTACGAAATACTTAACTTCTTTAGGGCCCCTTCGGCTTATTTGTAGAACCGATAAACAGGTAATTTTTTCCCCTATATTATTTCTGACCAACTTTTTGTATATCGTGTGCTTTGCACTATTGCAATCAGTATGCACTATTGCAATCAGTATGTACTATTACAATTACTTTGCACTATTGCAATCAGTACCTATACACTATTGCAAAAACAAATCTGCTCTTAGTTTGAGGACTTATTGCAAGATCAGTACATCGGAAAAAATGTATGTAACATGTAACATAAATGAGAGACAAAATAAATTATTTCTTTCAGCGTAGTTACACACAATTTTATACGAGAGACATATCTTTAAATATTATCACTCATTCATTTTACATGTTGGTCTAAATTTATAACCTTATTTACACATAAAATGAAACAGACCAAATTAAACATAATATTAATTTGAGTCCAGCGCCGGTAACGTGATTAAACAGAACCTAAATGAATTAGTTTGCTCTGTGTGTTTGTGTGTGGAATTTTAAAATATTTGTTTTACCTTTTCATAATTTTGGAATCATGAAGCGAATTATTTGACGTCAAATTAAAGTGGAAGTACCAGTGGCGCAGGCTAGTTCTGCTGCAGAGGATTTTCTAAAGGCTAAGGCCATGTTTCACCAAGCAATGTTAAAGTCAACACCATGTTAAATATCATGCTATCCCTCTCGTATTTCCTGTCAATGAATGAGATGGCATGGTATTTTAACATGGTGTTAACTTTAACATTGCTTGGTGAAACACGGCCTTAGTATCTAAAATGTATCCAACAAAGATTCAGTTACCTCCAAGACTCTTTGAAATATAGATCATAAATATTATTAAAAACATTTAAAGCAAATCCCATACTTTCATTGATGTAGGTTACAAGTGAAGAAAGGCATAAGTAGAAAATATTATACAAACTTTTGCTCGTGCAAAGGCTTATTTTTTTTATTTGATTGGGTATAAAAGATGTAAAATAAATGAGTGATAATACCTTTGGGTATGTATGTGCCGCCTATGTAGAGTTTACTCTGAAAGTGCTAGCGCTGAAAGACTTACTTTTGACTTTCATATTTCTACGACAACATCATAAATTTGCCTGTACAATAATTTAAAAAAAGTAACTCTTTCGGCGCTGGTACTTTCACAGTAAACTCTATAGTAGCCATTTTGAAGATGCTTTTTATTGCGGCAAAACGTCCTATCGGAATCCTTCACTACACATAGAGTACTGTATCTATGTGAGCTATATTACATCATAGCTTACGAGTTACTGTGAATGAGTAGCTCCGGGCGCGCTGTATCTCAGCGGTTAAGTCCGATAAGTGTATTTCATTCAGCTGGGAAGCTGTCTTTGTTACGGACCACTACTTGTGGTACTCGAACGATGTTCGAAACTTAAACTACTAGTACAATTTTAACGACCGGTTTCGAATAAGTCATCATCTGGTGTAATCTTATGTTTAACAACTAATAAAGTGGAAAAAGTGCAAGTAATTTGTGTATTTACTGTGTTACATGTATTTCCATCAAGAACCTAGAATACATTCAATAACATACACATAATAACAACCTAGAAATGCAATTGCAATGTAAATCTAATAAATTATAAAATTCCTAGGCTCTGATTCATGATACCATCGCTATTGTCACATCCGAAGTTCGAAAACCAAAAGGTTTTGGATTGGACAAAAATTTCGCTAAATAAGCGAATTCGTATGTCACTTAGCGAAGCTTATGTAAAATTCCATTTTGTTTTTGTACTTCGTAAGTGATAATAGTGTGGGAGTACAAGTGGAAGCCCCAAAGGGAGATCTCCGACCGAGTGAGATGGTGTGCTCGGTCAGGCCGAAGCCCGCTGTACTAGTTTTCAGATGTCGTATATATAGCGCCGGACTTAGAAAACTACGATAGCGCGATGCAGGATTGTGGCGCTAGTAGTACTGCCACAATAGCAATGGCATCTTGAACCGCCTGGTTCGTAAGTAGCGAAGGAAAATTAGGACCAAGGACCCTTCCTTGGTTATATTTTTACATCGCTATTTACGACAGCAAAGTTCATAATATAATTAAAGATAGCATCTTAACTCAAGGACATTTTTACAACAAATCAATTTTATTTAAACATAGACATTGTATTCACGCTTAAGGCGAGGAATAACCGATAAATTTAACAATGACACAAAGATCTTATTAATAAAAATAATCGGTTCAAACTTTAAGTAAATAGTTAAACTAATTTATTGGCATTTAATAACAGCTCTAAATCCTATACTGTATTTACTCTCGTAAGTAATATCTAAAACGGCCGTGATTACTTTTTTTAATAAGATCTTTGTGTCATTGTAAAATTTATTTTAAAAAGAGTGGCGCTAGTTGCGGTTATTCCTCGCCTTAACATAGTAATTTTATTTGTTTGGGGCAGACGAGTTTAGATATTTAGTTTTGGGACAAATATGTCTTGTAACAGAACAAAATATGTGTAACATTACGAGTCATGTAACAATATTGTATAAAGATTATTTCTATCAAATGTACTTCAAAGCCCTTCGTTGATCGATCGATGCACCTCACGATTTTACATGTCACCCATAGTAGTGGTCCGAGTGAGCTGCAGGCGATACATGCATTATGTATAACTTTTCGCAGGACGCTCCGAATGCAATTTGAAACAAAGTATCAACTTTAATGTGATTTCAGATTAAAAACAGCGAGAAAACATTAAGTTGGAAGCGCATGAAGATTTATCTGTATGATTTGATTTACACTCTTAGCTTGTGATTTATATTCTTAGTAAAATATTATCGTGAACGGGCTAAACTGAGTAAGTATTGAAACCGATTATAGTTCATATCAATTATGTGCGCGGCTCTACTTGTGTCATAATGATCATCATCTACCTATATCTATACTAATATTATAAAGCGGAAGAGTTTGTTTGTTTGTTTGTTTAAACGCGCTAATCTCAGGAACCACTGGTCCGATTTGTAAAATTCTTTTTTTGTTGGATAGTCCATTTATAGAGGAAGGATTTAGGCTATATAACATTACGCTGTGACCTATACGAGCGAAGCGTCAGTGATAAATGTTGCAAAAACGGGGAAAATTATTCACATTTGAGGACTTTCGTTGCGTGCGCTGCATAAACGGTTTAAGTTACAAAAAACATGTATGAAAGAATTACTCCTTTTTAATAATCATAATAACAAAAACCAACGTGAGTAATCAACAGTGTTGCCGACAACCACGCGAACGAAGTCGCGGGCACAGCTAGGTTTCAGATATGACATTCACAGCGGAATATAAGCCTCCCCACGATATTTCATGGGGTGTAGTTGCTTATACTTGCCACGCTTGGCAGGCAGGTTGCCGAGCGCACTTTTCAGACCACAGAAACGTTGCTGCCCATTTCCTCATATTATAACGGGTGTAAAAAGAGCAGTCACTATAACTTTGGGATATGACTACACTACTTTTTCTCGTTCTAGAAATGTATTTTTTTTATTTTTTTCCTTTTTCGTTATTCTTGCGACAAATAATAAGAAATGTTAAATCTTATCTCAAAGTCATAGTGGCTGTTCTTTTTACATCTTGTATATTATTAGTATCATATATTCCTCTGTCGTCTTTTTCTACACCCACGAGAAGGATGGTCGATGGAGGATGCTGTTCTTACTCCGGCACGCCGTTTATTATCTATTAATGAAAGTATTTTAGGAGAAGCTGTAACCTTTGTGATGTGTAGGAATTTGGATGAAGGGCTTCAAGGGTAAGTGGAGTCAATATGAATAGAGTAAAAGGAACTCTTCGCCACTGTGTAGTACAGTCGGTTAATGAGCGATAATATTTTAAGGTGAGTATGGGTCCCGTATGTAGAGATAACTGTGAAAGTACCAGCGCTGAAATACTTACTTATTGGGAAAATTTATGATGCTGGGTCATTTCTCACATATACATCAAAGTCAAAAGTAAGTCTTTAAGCTGGTACTTTCAGAGTAAACTCTACTTGGCACATACACACCATAGAGTACTATCACTCGTTTATTTTACACCTTGTCTATATATATTAATCGATATACATAATTGTGTGAATTCTTTATTGAAATACATACAATTATATAATAATAGTATCATACTACGTCCAGATGTTCAGAGCTTATTTCGGCTCTTTCTAGGCGAATATTTTTGTTTTATAATGTATGAGATAAAAACAAACAATATAAAAGAATAACAACAGTTATATTTCAACATTAAACATAATCCGTTTTGAAAAGGGACAGTAAAAATTCTCAAGGAAACGCTAATTGCGTCTTAATCCCGCGCTTTAATATCCCTAATAATAATTAAGGAAACATTTTGTTTTGAATCAGCTGTACCTCCGGTAATCCGTCACGCGAACGGCGAAACAAAATGGCGGACACAGGTGCATTCAGTTTTTTTTCTTTTTTACATTAATTAAAATAACAATGAATATGTTTTGCTTTTATTAATGATTGCACACCCTGGGAATAAGGTGGCCAACCATGATGGCTGCTTATATTTATTTACTATATGTACTCTAACTTTTATAATATTAATATGTGTAGGCTATAGATTAAGTTACATTGTAAAAAATATATACTGTTAAAAAAGATCAATTTTCCATCTTTTTGCTAAAAGTTGGCCCCGTCCGAGTTTCTTACGCCGGTTCTTCTCGGCGGGTTAGGGTTGAACCGGTGGTAGCTTGTTTTTCTTGTTGACTTTCCGAAAATAACTTTGTAAGTTTTATTTGGAAATAAAACGTTTTTTATTTATTATTATTTATTTATTTATTACAAGCACGTCCTGGATAGTGTTGTGCAAAATTTTTGTTGTGAAAAAAATACATTTTCAGATTGAGAAAAGGTATTATAATCATATCCCAAAGTTATTTTAACTGGAATTTGTACACCCTGTTAATATTGTTGTAGCAATCGTCGTCGTTTCAGCCTTTTACTATCTACTGCTGGACATAGGCCTCTCCAATACATTTCTAGTGCGACCGGTCCATTGCCACCTGCATCCAACGTGACCCGGCAGTTTTCACCAGGTCGTCGGTCCATCTGGTAGGTGGCCATCCCACACTGCGCTTGCCAGTACGTGGCCTCCACTCTAGGATCTTTTTGCCCCATCGACCGTCCAATCTTCGTGCTATGTGGACGGCCCATTGCCACTTCAGCTGACTGATCCTACGGGCAATGTCAGCGTTGTAGCAATAGCATAATATTATATTATATCTATCTACAATGTGAGATGTAGTCATCGTATATGAGAGATCGTTAATAAGACGGATTACAAATAAATACAATTAATGTATAAATAATAATTGATCTCTAAGGTAGTTAAAAATCTATGAAAATTTAATTTGTTTAAAAAAAACCTTAATCTTAACAATTTGGTAAAACGGTAAAATTTGTTTTTTAATTAAGGGACTTAGATGCACATCAGCTGGGCTGGCCATTGTTGGTACAGGAAAGAGATACGTGGAAGACCTTGGAGGAGGCCTTTGCCCAGCAGTGGGATAGCATAGGCTAATTAAAAAAAAATAGGAAAAACAAATCGTTTCAAGTCCTTATAATTGGTCCAATGTAGCCCTGTAACTTTATATCAACTGATATTAAAAAAAATTAATTTCCTTTTGGAAAATGCTTCCTGTTCTATTAAAGTCGAAGTATGCTTCTCGTCTAAGAGATTGTCTATCACTTTCGTTCTTTTGATGTTTTACAGCAATAAAGGTCACTGACATCTTAGCCAAAGAGCACCATTTAAAGACGTCACATACGCCAATAAATACAGCTATAACTAAATAACCGCTAACTATAAAGTGAATCGGGTATTGAGTGTTCGGCTCGTAAAGCGTTCCCGGCATTTCCAGCAATTCCCGAGCATTTCCCGTCCGATTGCACATCACGATCTATTCATGACGGTTTATGACGTTTCATGACTTTTATGACGTTCAAGGAATACCGTTTATTGTTCTATTATTTCAAGCCAAATTGCAGAATCTATTGTGCTTTATGCATTCGTCATCTCGCGTAGGTATATTTAATAGGTTCTGTAATAGTTCTGTCTGTTTGAAGTTTGAACGTGCAGTGAGGGCGCTCCGGGGTACGCTGTTTTATTTGCATATTCGTGTTTTACGGTATAATCTAAACATTTCTAACTATACCTTGATGTAATAATATAATTGTTACGTCCAGGCGTAGGTAATTCATAAGTAATGGCTTGTATGAATGTTGGTTACTCTTTTAAGCGAGGATATTGATGAAATTTCGTAAACTTTATAATCTGGATAAAAATGTAGCCATCATGGCTACATTTTTATCCGCTATCAAGAAGATATAGAATGTGGCGTGAGATGTTACAGAGATAATTTAGTGGTAATATGTAGTCATTAAATAATCATTTTAATCCGAGGTTAGGGCGAGACTGACTTACAATAGTTACAAAATATACAATAATGAAATAAGTAATAATAATAATAAAATAATAATATCTATGGACTTTCACACCACGTCAATCTGGCCCCGTGCTAAGTATCCGAAGAACTTGTGTTACAGGTATCAGACAACGGAAATATATTTAATACTTTTATACTATACACATATTTAAGATTTTTATTTTATTAATACACAAATTTAATACACATCCATGACCCAGGAATATTGAAAACTATTTGTTCCCTCGACGGGATTCGAACCCACGATCTCTCGCTCAAGCACCAACGCACTGAACCACTCCGCTACGGAGGTCGTCGTAAAAAAATACACAATAATGAAATAAGTTTGTAATACCTAGTTAAAATAAACTAACACGCTTGATTGAATGGATTGATCAGGCCTCTAGAAATTCGTAAAAAAAAAATAAAAAAAAAAAAAACCATTTATTTCAGGCTACATGGCCCATATTATAAATACCTTACAGACTAACATACATACAAAATATACTTAAAACTACACTTAAACTTAAACTACACGTGTTGTCGGCGACGTGTAGCGCGCTTCATTCCGGAGTCTCCCCCGGAACCTCCGGAAGACCACACCCGTCGGCCAGAACGCCTCCGCCTCGAAGGTAGAAATTAGATGAGTCGGTACTCTCACCACAAAGGAACTAAAGTTGACCTTGTGGCGAGACTCCAGACGCTCCACCCTCAAGGGGAGGGATGTCTTCTTACGGATGTAGTCCACTACATCCTTAACCTCCATGGACCAGTGCAGGCGGGACACGTACAGCGGCGTGGCGCGTACTTCACACCGCAGGCGCTGCTCAGGTCCGCAGGGTGCGGTGCCGCGATGGTTGCGGACGGCGGGCTTCTTCTTCCTTCTCTCCACCAGTATGAAGCCCTCCTCATCGCACCTCCTGCTCTCGTCCTTGCCAGATTGAGGAGGCTGAGCCTTGCGGCTTTCCGTAGCCTTGCGGCTATCCTTATCCCCCTTTTTCTTCGCCCGCTGGGGATGAGCGGGGTGAGCGGCGGTGCTTGCGAAACTTTTCTGCTGAGTCGCTTGTTGACTCGGCGACTGCGCGACCCGGAGGGGAAGGCTAGCAGGGGCGGCGGCGGTTGCTGACTCCTCAGATTCCGCTGACACGCAAAACGATGTGTCAGCGCGCGCGCCACCACGACGTGTGTTGACGTAGGCAGTTGAATGCTCGGGTGACCCACTTAATGAATTATTACATTTTAATTGTAATAATTCACTACGTAAGTCACGGATGGTGGATTCCGATGCATCCAATCTACCCCGCATCTCGTCCAGCTCTGCCTTCATACCGTTGAAGTTTTTCAGCAAGCTGGAGACGTCAACGTGGTCCATCGTCACCACCGGCAGCTTGTGTAGATCTTTCGCCACAAAAGCCGGCACGTCGTCTGGATCCGTCTGCTTCAGCAGGGAGATGATATCCTGCACGCTTCTCTCTGTTCCATCTCTCCGTCGCGATGGCATGTTCGCGCTCTGGCCGAGCGTCTCGTACAGCAACTGCTTGCCTGAGCAAATCTCCTCGCTGGTGAAAGAAGATTTGCAGATCTGCATGATGCTGAGCTCGTCCATGGTGTCTATGGCGTGCTGGATAAACGCCAGCAACTCGTTGGCCACGAGCGCCATGGTGACATGCAGCGGCAATCAGCCGCGCGACTCGCAAACAATTAAATTTTGCTACGTAGTGTAATGCGGAGCGCGACCGTTCTATAGCGCTCAACGCACGACACTGACACATAGGAGGCACATACACACACTGAAATATGCTCGAAGATTTCGTTACATACCTACATATTTAAATTTATACATACATACAACCCAAGCTTATAAAAATGTGTTAAAAACATGGAACAAGAGTACAATCATATCTGTGTGGTAGATACAATTAATAATATTGTAAAATTCAGCTTCTCATAAACATGATATATTTACAGATTTCGTAATAAAATACTGACGCAGCCTCCAGCTATAGTTCATTATAGGATGATCAAATGTTAACCACACGTAATGCACACCTCAAGACATTAACGAGGTTAATTGATATTGTAGCCGCGGGCGATGATAAAATATTAAACCTATTAGCTCCTATACTATAAGCTTCGACCATACAATAGTTATTATATCAGCACAAGAAATCTGAATCAGCAAATATCAGCTCAATTGAAAAGTGAACTGTTATTTAATTTACTTTGCTAAAAACATGGCCGACGGTCACAAGTGTCACAATGCTTTTTTAATTATGATAAAATAAAAGTGACTTTATTACGATTTCAAATCACCAAATCTACTTTGAAATGTTTTGAAACCTTTGTCTCAGTTCGTAATTAAACAAAAATAGCTCTATTTTACCAAGTATATAACGGGTATAAGAAGAGCAGTCACTACAACTTTGAGATATGATTATACTACCGTTT
Organism: Celastrina argiolus; assembly: GCA_905187575.2. Classification (NCBI taxonomy): domain Eukaryota; kingdom Metazoa; phylum Arthropoda; class Insecta; order Lepidoptera; family Lycaenidae; genus Celastrina; species Celastrina argiolus. Next base: position 13,580,660 of record LR994596.1, read on the forward strand.
CTCATTCTAGAAATGTATTTTTTTTTAATTTTTTTTAACAAAATTTTCAAAAAAAAAAAAATTTATTTTATTTTTTTGCCTTATGTTATTTTTGCGACAAAAAAATAAGAAATGGTGAAAAGTAATAATTTTTTTTTTAGTTTTTGACAAAAAAAATTATAAAAAAATACATTTCCAAAATAAGGGAAGGTAGTATAATCGTATCTCAAAGTTATAGTGACTGCTCTTTTTACACCCTGTATACCAAGCGGACAGATTTTAGCCTTGTTTTTGTATGGGACACGATATAATATAGTGTACATCTAAATCGAAGACTATAAGGCTCTCATTGGCACAGAATTGAACCGTCCCGTTTTTTATATTTATCTCAATATTATATATCCAGCTCTATTTTCTTATTATTAAAGTACAAATTATGATTATGTATAATTGTATATAGTACTAGCTGACCCGTGTGCACTTCGTTGAGCATAGAAACAGTTTGTGATGAACCGTTTAAACCTTTTCTGGACTTACACGAATATTTCAAGACTAAAAATAGCCGAATCGGTTCAGCCGTTTTCGAGTTTTAGCGAGACTAACGAACAGCAATTCATTTTTATATATAAGCGTATACGTACCGACCGGCGCGTCGCTGTCGTCCCGACGTTGTAATCGAACGCCGATGCGATTTAAGTTTTTCACTGACAAGCGTATGTAACTTAGCGAAGCAAATGTCAAATCCCACTTTCAAACTTCGTAAGTGATAATAGCGATGGCAACATGGGCAAAGGCCCGGTTTCGCCAATATTCTAATATAAACAGTAAACTCAAATAAGCCGTTTATTTGAAGTCACACATAGTTTCAGTTCAAAGTGCCGCGCCGCGGGGCGCAATTTGCCTAATGCTTGTTATACAGAACCCGCAGGCTGTGTTACATTTGTAATATTATCTATAATGGTGCAGTACCAAAATAGGTAGTAGCACAAAATAGAGTAATAACTAAAACTTCTTTAAATTATGTAGACTTTATTTGTGCCCCAGTATTTTTAACCCTCGACGCAAAAACGACGGGGCGATATAAGTTTGACGTGTGAAAATGTGTCTGTGTATGTCTGTGGCATTGTAGCTTCCCTACGGATGATCCGATTTTAATGCGGTTTTTTTGTTTGAAAGGTATATCAGTCGAGAGTGTTCTTAGCTATGTTTGGTGGAAATCGGTTCAGGTCATCAGGTCGTTTGTTAGGTGTGATAGGAATGTTACATGCTAAGTCAGGGGTTTTTTAAAATTTTCAATTTAGTTTATGTTATTATAGACAAGCTATATGATATTATAATCTTACTTACCTCCTTACGGATAAAATATTTTCACTCTCTATACAATATAAAATGTTGCTCCTTGTCTGATACGTTAGAAAAGTCACTTGATAGACAAGGACAAAACATTGCATGGCTTGTACAGTACTCGTATGTATATATTTTTATAACAAGTGGTTAATAGTAAAAGCATGATGTAACTCGACAATGGACCTTAATTATGTTAAAACTGGGACTAAACCAAAAGTAGTTTACATAATATTATTAAAAACGATGACGCCTCTATCACTCAGTGGTTAAGAGCTTGGTTCTTGATTTAGACGGGCGTGGGTTCTTGATGGACAACATAAAAATCTTATTATATTTTCATCGGTTTTCATCCCTCTGGGTTACAAGAGTGAATGAAAAGAGAATGTTCGTGTACTGAGTACACACTTGGGCACTACAAAAATAACTTGTGCGTGGCCTGGTTTAATAAAATTGTCCACCGTAACCGGAACGTGTGGCTATTATAGTAGCCCAATATTTGTTTTTTTTTTCAGTGTAGTAAAAATACACCCTGTAGAGACAAAAGTATAAATAATAGAGACATTAGCGTGTGAATAGAGAGAGTCGGTAGACAAATAGCGGCAATTCATCCCCGCGCGGCCTAATGTGCACATCACATTTGCACACGCAATTCAATTCATACGAACTACGAAAGTGGTTACATATTTTTTTATGAATTGAGCAAAATCGCCTGATGTAATAATGTATTAATGAATTTTTAATACTTTTATATATATTTTTTTAGTTTATTGTACACAGGAAATTTTCTAACATAACAATTTACATGGAAATACGACACAAAGGTACTGCTTATTTTTTAATAAGAAATCTCTTACAGCCCTATATTTGTTACTCATTTGCCACCCACTATACGGTTTTTTATGAAATCGTAGTAGACTTTTGTATGATTAGAAGCCTTAGGGTGCTACCAACGTCATATTTTTTGTAGGACCGACATTCGGGCAGATATTACCTCCATATTATTTCTGACCGACGTGCGTTACTATCGCAATCAGTATGTTCTGCTTTCCACCTACAAAAAGTCGGTCACCGATTATAGCTTGGCACCTTAACTGATACTACAACATATATTACTGATGTAACCTATAAATTGTCGTCTTCAAAGAGGCTCTACGACAGTTTTAAAATGACGCGTAGAGCTTCTACGAGACTCTACGAAAGTTTAAAATAACGCGTAGAATTACTACGACGCTCTACGATAGTTTTAAATAACGCGTAGAGCTTCTACGAGACTCTACGACATTATTCTGTTACATCGTAGAAGGCTCGTAGATGCTCTACGCTACTTCTCCAAGGCACATTTTATTCCGAACTTTTTTCCTCTCATCTTGAATATAATAAAAATAAATTTACGCTTTAATTACAATATTTTATTTCATTTGTTTATAGCCACTTATAAAAATATGTCGCATCCAAATAGCGTACATCCAACGTATTTTGACGAAACAAATAACAAGTAATATTTCAGTTATGTTTTCGCGAATTATTTTCATCGGTGTATCATGTCTCGTTTATTTGTGGAATAAATCATTTATATTGTACATTGTTATGTTTTTAAAGGGGTAACACGTCCCTTTTTTGAAATACCAATACCTTGAAAATGCATAGTTTATTATTAACTTATTGAAAATAATAACTTGGGCAAATTTCAATGTCAATGGTCAGACATTAAAGAAATTTAATAGTCATCACAAAAATGAGGACAAATGTTAGAGAACATTAAAAATTCACTTTTCAAAAACTAATATAATATACAAAAAGACTTCTGCGTTTATTGATATACGATAATTGTTATAAGCAACTTAAGTAGCTGAATTAAAATATGAAAACTTATAACGACAACATTAATTTTATTTTAATTATTTTTCTTATAGCAATTACATAGTAAATAAACGTAGAAGTTAAGTTAGTAAAATAGTTTTTATATTACTCTACACTTTATGATTTACGATCTATACAGCGTGTAAAAAGAACTGTCACTTTTACTTTGAGATACGATTATAATGTCTTTGCTCATTTTGGAAATGTATTTTGTTAAAATCTAAAAAAAAAAACACTTACTACTTACTTACCTTACTTTTTACCATTTCTTAATTTTTTGTCGCAAAATTATCGAAAACGCAAAAAACATTTTTTTTGTAAAAAAATAAAAAAAAAACATTTCTAGAACGAAAAAAGGTATCATATCACAAAGTTATAGTGGCTTTTCTTCTTACACCCGTTATTTATTACGCATATTCCCTATTTACATAACAGATTCAATATTAAATATTATCTGATCACTTTCATCAACATATGGGAGTATCCCTTACTCCCATTTAAATGAAACGACATTCATAAGGTTTAAACACCTGTCCCATTCAAATAGCCCTTCCACTGAACTGACAAATGCTCGTCACGCGTCGCCACGGCAATCAGCGGCAAACAAAGGCGTATGTAAATATCGGGATATTGCGTACGGACAGACGTATGTGAAAATTATACGGGAGTTAGGGCGGGAACGTCGTGTTACGGCCGGTGGGTTCGATACTGTATGTAAAGCTATGTAATCCAAGCAACTTGAGTTTTACGGAGCTTTTAAATGTTCCTACATTTAAAAGCTCCGTAAAACTCAAGTTATCGAATGAGTAAAGTACTAATACATGATCCTGTTATATACTAATACATGTAAACTGTTTAAGTGACAGTTTAAATTCAATTTTCTGGGTAATTTTTTTTTGCGATACATACGAATTGAAATTGATTTGTGTCAATGTTTATGCATCTTTCGTATTATTTTTTACCTATGGTTTACTATATATAAAAGGTTTCTCATGTTATCTTTCTAAAGTTCTTAAATTAAAATTAAAAATTTAATATATAAAATGTCGCTCAGCGAGCTACGGAGGGGGCAATGCTAGGTATTTCTCTACGTGATCGAATCAGAAATGAGAAGATCCGTAGAAGAACTAAGGTTACTGACATTGCCCGTAGGATCAGCCAGCTGAAGTGTCAATGGGCCGGCCACATAGCACGAAGTTTGGACGGTCGATGGGGCAAAAAATTCCTAGAGTGGAGGCCACGTACTGGCAAGCGCAGTGTGGGACGGCCACCTACCAGATGGACCGACGACCTTTTGAAAACTGCCGGGTCACGTTGGATGCAGGTGGCAATGGACCGGTCGCACTGGAAATGTATTGGAGAGGCCTCTTTAACTGTCCACTGCTGGACATATGGACTAGTTAAAGGCTGAAACGACGACGACGATTGCTAAAGCTCAGTCATTAAATTGTTGTATTTTCTCATACGTAACATGAAACTGATATAAATTCTAGCTATGCCGTTCTATGTTATAGGGTCAAATGCACCAACATGAACCCGAAGGCCCTTAACCGTGGTCATTAAACAAGGATTTGAAGGGTCGGATGAAGTTGGTCCACTATTGAGGTACAGGTGATTAAGGGATAGTCTGCGTAAGGATTAGCCCTTTTATTACAAGAATTACGGTATATGTAATCAAAGGGTGATATACAGTTTAGGTTCATACTGCCTATCGTATATTAAAACTGACCGTGTATGGACTTGGATTAGCTCATGCTAATTGACTGACGAAAAAAAAGCTCTGTAGGCCAAGCAGGAACATTTAAAAGCTCCGTAAAAGTCAAGTTATCGAATGAATAATGTACGAATACAGCGCGAATACAATTTTAATAATAATAATATCTATGGACGCTTCACACCACGTCAATCTGGCCCTGTGCTAAGTATCCGAAGAACTGGTGTCACAGGTACCAGACAACGGAAATATATTTAATACTTTTATATTATACACAAATTTAATACTATCATTAGTAGTACGAGTTTTTAGCACTAATCGCCGTAAAAAGTTAACCAAAATTTGTATGAGTTTGTGGTGAACAGGGTGATCCATGGTTAATATATTAAGCCGAATATAGTGTGAAGAGAAGGACACGTAGAGCATTTTATGTTTGGGCACCTCATATCAATTATTACTCTAAAATTACCACAAGGAGTGAATTTTAGTATGCTGGGGCTCGCGGGCACCTAGTCTATAAACAAGAACGCACTGGTCGTTGACCAAATAACTGATCAGGATTGAAATTTATCTTTGTAAATTTTACGGAGATCTTTAATCGTGATACTACGAATGTGGTTATTGCCGTTTTTTGCTTAACACTTCGTGCGTAAGGTTTTTTATTTTTGCATGTATACAGGGTGTAAAAAGGGCAGTCACTATAACTTTGAGATACGATTATACGACCTTTCCTTATTTTGGAAATATTTATTTAAATATTTTTTTTGTCAAAAACAAAAAAAAAATTTTTTTACTTTCACCATTTCTTATTTTTTTGTCGCAAATATAACAATAAAGCAAAAAAAAATTTTTTTTATTTTTGTAGAAAAAAAAAAATTACATTACTAGAATGAGAAAAGGTAGTATAATCATATCTCATAGTTATAGTGACTGCTCTTTTTACACCCGTTATATTATCTAAATGTCGTAGTCTATAGTAGTATATTTTTATCCCATGGCTAATGATCTGGTAAAATATCTGTTAGTAGTTAGTAGTGGAAGATAGGTAATAGAAGTTACATAGAGTTAGAACTCTACTTTTCTTTTTCCTACTATAAAATTTTTCTCTATTAGATTATTATTAATTACAATCAATAACTAAGTTAATTTTTAATAAATATATGTTATGTTTAAAAAATAAATATATGTCTTCTGTTTATTAATGAAAGAACGGGGTCTCCAAACACAGGTTTATACTTATAGAGACCCTAGCAACTTATTGTGTATTGATGTATTACCGAATAAAGATTTTTCATTTTTAAAATATAGCACCAAATGTTGAGCACACACGACACTGCACTAGTTGGATAACGAAGTGTATTTCACATGCGAGTAGCGGGCAGGGGTTATCAACCGGTGCACGCCATCATAAATCATAATATATTCCTCCTGACTCCTGACTTTATAGCGACGCCTGAAGATTATTGTTGGACCTAGCATATAAGTGGTATTTGTCAATCGCAAAATTAATAAGATATATTGTTATTAATTTTAATATATTTCTCTTGATTCCTGACTTTATAGCAACACCTGGACATTATTGTTGGAAACTTAAGAAGATATTAGTGTATGTTCTTTCAATCTATGACGCTTTACATCCCGTTAAAATAGCCATATAATAGAAAATTAAAGTATTCAAAGAACTTGTGTTACGGGAAACATACAACGTAAATGTGTATATTACTAATTTAATATACAGGGTGTAAAAAGAGCAGTCACTATAACATTGAGATACGATTATACTACCATTCCTCATTTTAGAAATGTATTTTTTTTATTTTAATTTTTTGTCAAAAAATAAAAAAAAAATTTTGTCAAAAAATAAAAAATTTTTTTTTACTTTTAATGATTTCTTATTTTTTTGTCGCAAAAATAAAAATAAACCATAATTATTATTTTTTAATTTTTGTAAAAAAAATACATTTCTAGAATGAGAAAAGGTAGTATAATCATATCCCAAAGTTATAGTGACTGCTCTTTTTACACCCGTTATATTTAATATTTAAAATCCCGAATTACGGTAAATCCTAAGATTTACGAGTAAAACCTAAGATATACCAACTCTGAATGGTAAAAGCCCGAATGATTTTTACTAGTAATGCCTAGAATTTACTGTAATTCGTGCTTTTACAGTAACATATTCATGGAAATTTAGATTAGAAGTTAGAGCCCGTACCCATAGGTGCGAACGCTCAAACCATTGAACCACAGTCGTCATTAGATTATGACGTAATATATAGGTTGTAAAAATACCAGTTATTATAACTTTGGGACATGATTTTACCTTTGCTCAATCTAATTGTGCAGTCTCATCTTAATGTGCAACAGATTAGTTCTACACCTGATATCTGCCATTCTAATCGTGTCAGTGCTATTCCAATCACAACTATGCCATCATTGCCAGATGAGATGCATTACAGCCACACGCGGACTCCAATCAAGCGCCACATCTGGTGCCAGTTAATTTCGCATGCTTATTATGATATGTATGACGCAGTCATATATTATACGACTTAAATTCACACTTGTGGGTCCTAATGCCATCGCTATTTATCGCTTACGAAGTTCGAAAACAAAATGTGTGGGATTTGACATAAGCTTCGCTAAATGACGAACGAATTCGTTTGTCATTTAGCGAAGTTTGTCGTCGCTTTACCTTCTCAACCTCGTATCTAAAAATAAATGTTTCCTCGATAATATCTAGGTTGTATTAACCTAAGGGCCGATTTTTCAATCGTCAGATAACTTTTATCTAAGGAATAAATATGTGACTTTGGCAGATTTTGTATGGAACAAATGTCAAAGTCACATGTTTATTCAACAGATAAAAGTTATCTGACGATTGAAAAATCGGCCCTTAAGTATATAAAACTTAATTTTTGTTTACATTAGGTTAATACAAGCTAGATACAATACTTAACTTCATTGACATTACTCTTGTGGCGGTACTACTAGCGCCACAAACCTGCATCGCGTTATCGTAGTTTTCTAAGTCCGGCGCTATATATGTATACGACATCTGAAAACTAGTACAGTGGGCTTCGGCGGCCGAAGCTCGGTCAGGCCGAAGTTCGGCCTGACCGAGCATACCATCTCACTCGGTCGGAGATCTCCCTTTGGGGCTTCCACTTGTACTCCCACACTCTATATTATAATGACATAAATGAATTTCTAATTATAATCAAAATATACCATCTATATCTGTATACAATTAGTAAATATTGTACAAATTTCTGAATTAATAACTGTCCTATACATATAATTTGTCACATTTCAATTAATTATAAAATAACAATTTATTTGACTTTGTACTAATCCATTTTTTTATATTATTTTTATCTTTTTCTGTAGCTTGAATTCAAAATTAGATATTGTATCATTTTAATATTTGTAAGTTAACGGTAAATTTGTATATTTATTGATAATTCACACACCATGCTATTATGGTAGAATGTATGTACCTATTTTAAACTTCACCACCTGCATACCTATGTAATACATTCTGTGAATAAATGATTGAATTGAAATTGAATTGAATCTACCAAAAAGTTGTATTTTGATACGAGTTTCTGAAGGTAAAGCGACATTATGTCAAATTCCATACATGTTGTTTTCGAACTTCGTAAGCGATAATAGCGATTGCATCTTGAATCAGGGCTCTGAAATGCTTTTCACACCGAACAAGTGCTAAAAACAGAATGATTTATACCGTGTCCCACCACTTAATTATCTATTTTGTTTCATCTGCAGGCATTAGCGAGCGGGGATAAATCATACCAGACACGACCCGCCCCGTTACAGCGTTTGATGTAAAACACTAATATTATAAAGGCGACAGTGTGAGTGTAATATGTTTGTTAATCTGTTACGCAAAAACTACAAAACACATTTCGGTATAATTAGGTATAGCAGTACCTTATACAGGGTGATTCATAGTTCATATAACAAGCCGAATATAGTGTGAAGAGAATGACGTGCAGAGCATTTTGTTTTGTCACCTAATTAAGAGATGCTACTTTTTACGACAGAAAATTATTTTATTACTCATAACAAGTAGTAGGAAGCTTGTAGCTAGTACTTTATAAAATAAGGTGTAATGTAGGTATGTAGTATAAAATAAATAAGTTTAGGTGTTACTACAGTGCATCTGTAGTTTTATTAAAACGACTATAATTGTGGGTCAGTGGTTGAGTGCTTAAGAAGGTTCCCGCTGATGTTACAATTTCTCTATGGACCCAAGGCCCGTATTAATAAAGAAGTCCCAAACCCAACTTCACTTGAGAACCTATTTGACAGATAAAAGAACGTTTCAACATTAATAAAGTTGTTCACTTTTAAAAGTGAACAACTTTATTAATGTATTACTTTAATTTATTTTCTTTTTATACCGTAATATTAATATTATAGATTAAAAAAACATTAAAATAAGTATAATCTTTATTTTTACGTTTTAAAAATGAAAGTATGTAATATAAGTAAAAGTGAAACGAAATGTTTTTTTATCTGTCAAATAGGATCTCAAGTGAGGTCAGGTTGGTGTACGTATTAAAAAATATGTGTGTAATGTAATGATAAATAATTGGTAGGATTCGAACATAATTGGTAGGATTCGAACACGCGAGCTGACCCACTCACAAAGCCGCGGAGGTCGTGAAAATTCTGTATATTTCACAAACTTTAAATCTATGTTAATGTTGAGAATTTCGAAGTGAGAAGTGGTTCTAAACAATATAAATCGGGCATTGTTTGAGACACAATGGCTGTGAATCATCGCGGCGCCCGGCTGAAGCGCGGAGCCCGAAAACCGTGCACAATTTATCACTCTTATTGTATTGAAAATTAAGATAACACTTACCACTAGATCGTTATACAAATGGTAATTACTGAAACGCCTAACAATTTGCGCGTTTATACAACAACAATTTTTGTTTACTAGTTTGGTTAGGAGAATTCAGGCCGATCACCTTGTCTAGTCAGACAACAAAAAAGATGATCCATGTCTCGGATGGGCATGTAAAAAGCCGGTCCTGCGCCTGTTTTATGATAAACATTATTAAAGGGGACTCAACGACTCCACATTCTATACGTTTGATACTATAAGTCAGTGCAAATTAAAAAAACTCAGTTTAAAAATTTGCTTATTATCTTCATGTAGCCACGTTTAATTATTTACTGCCGGCACTATTTCTAATATACTTCATTCTATTATCAGTTTCGGTGATGGTAGTTTTAAATTCTGATCAGACTCTAATAGTCATTTTAATACCAACTTTCAAATATTTTTAACAAACTCTATAACTGTTCTCGCAGTTGTTTACTTACCAACTCGTATCTCCGAAACATTTGGCCGCTTACTCCCTGTCACCACAACCCTTAAATTCTATACAGTCTTCCATTGTCCATGGTCGTGTTCTAAATCACCAGCCGTAGCCGTAGGAATAAACTAGTGTAGGCGTTCCGTGCAAAATTAACAATCGCCGACCGGCCGTAGTGTATGTGATAGTGCGGGCTGTTGATAAAATAGATGGCGCAAATTAAAAGCTGAAGCGATTTGCTGAGTTCGAGTTTTTGCCCGTGAAAAAGTAAGAATCTTAAATATGTGTATGGTATAAAAGTATTAAATATATTTCCGTTGTCTGGTACCTGTAACACTAGTTCTTCGGATACTTAGCACGGGGCCAGTTTGACGTGGTGAAGCATCCATAGTTAAAAAAATGTCTCGCTGATGTTTTTAATTGCATCATTTTTGCAACGACACTAGCGCCAAAAACAATAAAGTGGCAATCATGGTAAATACTGTAAAAATCTAAACTAATTATTTGTGTAAAACGTATTGCAGACGACGAAAAATCATTGTACTTAGATTTAAGTGAAACGATGTTATCACGTAAGTGGCATCTCGCCTTTATAGATAACTAGCCCGCGACTTCATTCGCGTGGTGTTTGATTGACTTGAACCGTTTATGCAGCGCATGCAACGGAAGTCCCCAAATGTAAACTGTTGGTTTCAACGCGCTGCTAATCTCCCGTATATGTATATTAGACAACCGACGTCGCGACGCCGACGACCGACGCTGTGACGCCCAACGTCGCGACGCCAATGCCCGACGCCGCGACGCCAACGCCCGACGCCCGACGCCCGACGCCGCAACGCCCGACGCCGAGACGCCCGACGCCCGACGCCGCGACGCCCGACGTTGCGACGCCGACGCCCGACACCGCAACGCCCGACGCTGCGGCGCCCGACGCCGCGACGCCGGACGCCGCGACGCCCGACGCCGCGACGCCCAACGCCGCGACGCCGACGCCCAACGCCGCGACGCCAACCCCCGACCCCGCGACGCCCAACGCCACGACGCCAACGCCCGACGCCGCGACGCCCGACACCGCGACGCCTAACGTCGCGACGCCAACGCCCGACGTCACGACGCCCAACGCCACGACGCCAACTCCTAACGCCCGACGCCGCGACGCCTGACGCCGCGACGCCTAATGTCGCGACGCCGACGCACAACGCCGCGACGCCAACGCTCGACGCCGCGACGCCTGACGCCGCGACGCCTAACGTCACGACGCCAACGCCCGACGTCGCGTCGCCTAACGTCGCGACGTCGACGCCCAACGCCACGACGCCCGACGCCGCGACTTACGTCGCGACGCCGACACCTGACGCCTTCCTCTATATATGGACTTTCCAACAAAAAAATAATTTTTCAAATCGGACCAGTAGTTCCTGAGTTTAGTGCGTTTAAACAAACAAACAAACTCTTCCGCTTTATAATATCAGTATAGATAAATATGTTTAAATCTAATCATCCTCATGCAATTGCCTACATTTTTATATATAATACTATCTTCACTTATGTGCGCTTTTTTCGCTTGTACCACACACACGAAGTATGGGATGCACTGTACAATCGTAGAGTCGACGGGTTTGGTACGGAGAATATTTTTTAAAGGTTTTCCAACTCAATTAATGGTTTTTCCATATAAGAACGGGGTTGGTGAATGTATTTTAGGATTCAACATCGTCATCACCAGTGGTTCTGTATGTCAAGGACTTGTTGCCAGAAAGGCTACCAAGATTAGAGAATATTGAAATTACTTTTACGCTTTAATAACCTATCCATCTATATTCAAAGCTTATACGCCATACAATGTGATATCCCTCCGTTGTCGCATTGTAAACGTTTAAACTTTTGTTTCAGATAACTGTTTCTGATAATGTAATAAAAAAACTGCCATGCCTCGGATGCTGTAGCTATCATCCCAGTATTTGTACATCAATAGACTTTGATATCGTATGTTTGTCTGTTTGTGTAACAATAAAGGTGGGCTTGAAAAGAAACTTCTAAGTGAATCCAAACAGCCAGGACAAACATATTTGTATCGAACTCCAACTAAATAAACGGTATCGAACATTATACGCAAACTCTAATATCGCCGCTTTACCTTCACAACTATAATTTTTCTGTAAAGTAAAAAAACTTAATAATTTTAGATTTTATTTTGACATGGATAAGGTTCAGTTATTTATTATTCTAGATTTTTAAGTGACCTTAAGTATTTAAAACTAAGCATCGAGAAATCATTAATTTTTCAGATCAGAAATTCAGATTTTTTCAAATACGAGGTTGAGAAGTTAAAGCGACGATATGCAGTAAAATATTTATATTTTGTATTATTTTGTATATTAAATAATAATCGAATACGACAAATTATACAAAAATTAGAGAGATTTTAAATTTATTTTAGATTTTATATTAGGCATAATACAAAAATTAGAGAGATTTTAAATTTGAGATGTTTTTTTTTGTAGTTTTGTTAGGTTACTCCTTTTGCTTGAGACATTTTGCAGTACTAACACTGTATAGGTATGTTGTTAATTAATTATTTTAATAAATTGTTTTTTTTTAATCTAAATTAAAGTTGCTTTAAAATCTCAAAAGTAATTTACAATTTTCGTATTATGTAACTCATTAATTGTTTAATTATTTGCCGTGTCATAGAAAATTATTGATTCTATTTTGCATTTTTGTTTCAAATAAAAACGGATAGTTTTAAATATAATATCACTTTTAATTCTCACTGTTTTCTTACAACAAAACCAAACTCTTACATTTATTTTGTCCACCTCACAGTGTAGCCAATTTAAAACAAAAAATATTCAAAACACACTCCCAAAATATTGATTTAGAGAAAAACCAACATCTTTAATGTGCGCTACCCCTCACAGAGCAATGCCATTCATATGGGAGTTTGAAAAGATCATAACCAAATAGAAAACAAACACACTAAAGTAAACACCATTCCACGAAAGTACTTACGATATTTATATGCATTGGACTTTGATGATTGTGCATTGAAAGATTTATCAATATTAAAACCCCCATACTGATTTTGGTGACGGTAGCTATTGAACCAGACGCAGTAGTTATTTTTACAGTGTCCAAGTATTTACACAATGTCCGTCTTCCTTTACCTTGTGGAATTGACCAAAATTTGTTGTTGAGTTGAAAAGAAGAGTCTCAGCTCTTGCTGAGAAGAGATGACTGGTGAAAGACAAGGGGCCTGATTCAAGATCTGCCGCCCTCATCATAAACAACGCAATGGACATTTTTTTAAATATTTAGTTTCATAGAGACAATAATACTCTATCGTATATAGAAAAAAACTGGATCGCGATTTACTCGAAAGCAAGTGCGTCGTTTATGATAAGGACGTCAGAGATACTAGCGCTATTTATCGCTTACGAAGTTCGAAAACAAAATGTATGGAATTTAGCGAATCTTATGTCAAGTCCCAATTATTTTGTTTTCGAAATTCGTAAGCGATAAATAGTTATGGCATCTTAAATCAGGACCCAGGTTCAGATCTGATTATGTACCGATGTAAAACTTGATCGAGGTAAACATCATGTTTCTTGTTAGGCAGTCAAGTTCTTCTGTCGCGGAGATCGAATCTACGATAAGTAGTTCAGAAACTTCTAGATAATTAATACAGATGCGTGAGTTGTATGAGCACGATGACGTAGGTGCAGCACAGGTCCAGCACCTTCATGGGTAGCGAGGCGTCCAGGGGCACCACCGTGAACACCTGCAGCCGGAACGACCGCGTGTCAATGTAGTTCAAGAACTTCCAGATGGCGCCTATCTTTTCTGAATCTGAAAAAACCGTCATTTTAAATACCTTTGATTGATGCCTGTGCCAAATGATGAAGCCTAGTTGGATGTATATGAGACAAAACGGACTGAATAAAACTATAATATGAGGGGTATAAAACCAAAATCCACTATAATGCTTCTGGACCAAATTTGAGTTAGTGGCACCGTTGGAAACCTCATAAAAATTGCTTTAAAATGCTTTGCTAATTTTGTACCAAAACCCGCTAAAACATACAGAATACTGCCCACCAAAAATAGATTCAAAATCAAGCCCCTATATCAGTGCATACCAGTATCAAAATCGGATTAAGCTGAAACGTTTTTGTATTCTGTGATGTTTTTGACAAGTACGTTTTAGTGGGTTTTGATACCCCTCATATTATTTAACTGTAAGATTTTAAAGTAATGCCCTTGAGCTTGCGCGTTGACGATAAGTGACGATCAGGCTCGGGTTAAATCGGTCAGCCAGTGTGTTCCACTGTACGCCCCCACCGAGAGCTTATTAACAAAATCAAAATATAGAGACTTAACAAGCTATTTTCGGAAGGTCAACTAAAAGCCACCACCGGTTCAACCCCAGCCCGCCGAGACGAACCGGCGTAAGAAACTCACACAACTTAACAAAAAAAAAAATACTCTAGTTGCAGAGGTGGATACAAGAAAAACATACCTGTTTCCTCAATGAGTCTGTTATGCAGGAGTACTTTTATCTGGTGCGCCGCGGTTACCAGACAACCAGCAGCTATGGCTGGAGCGAACTTCATTACCACAATGTGAACAACCACGAAGAATTCTACTGTGTAGAAGGCGTTTTTCTGCAAAAGAATAACCACATCTTTATAGCTATATCTTCTACATATATTTTCTTATATATAAAAATTAAGTGCTGTTCGTTAGTCTCGCTAAAACTCGAGAACGACTGAACGGATTCGGCTATTTTTAGTCTTCAAATATTCATGGAAGTCACAGGAATTTTTAATCTTCTCTAATATATAAAATTGAATTGCGGTTCGTTAGTCTCGCTAAAACTCGAGAACAGCTGAACTGAATCGGCTATTTTTAGTCTGGAAATATCCGGAAAAGTCCGGGAAGGTTTAAACGGTTTGTATGCTCAACGAAGTGGGCACGGGTCAGCTAGTTGTATATAAAATTTATTGCTTTTCGTCAGTCTCGCTAAAACTCGAGAACGGTTGAACCGATTTGGCTATTTTTGGTCTTGAAATATTCATTGAAGTCCAGGGAAGGTTTAAACGGTTTGGATACTTAACGAAGCGGGCACGTTAGTTTTTTATAAAAAATTTAACCCGATATCCAAATACGTAAAATGAATAGCCACAATGTTAATCGGACTGTCATTACGAGTCTATTGTCATTATATTATTGTGTATGAAATCGGATAAGTAGTTTAGGGAGACCAATACCCAAAGCACTCTATCCTCCTTAACTATCATAACCCGACCACATTGACACGAGCAAGAGAACAGGCGCAGGACCAACTTTTTACATGCTTACCAGACGCGAGAAATATCCATGCTGGATATTTCTTGTCCGACAATTAGCCTGCATTGTCCTAACCCTACTTGAAAAATAATAATAATAATAATAATTCTTTATTTTCAGACAACTTTGGCCCAGATGTTAGTTACAGTAATCTTAATAAACTAGTGTTAGTAATACATTATTTTACATTTACAAAACACATAACCATTACATTACATATAATATACCGTGCGACACGGCACCACAGCGGTTCACATAGGGACAGTCCAGTCTACTAGCGAACATGTCCAGTAAGCTATTGGTGCACTAGGGATACCTGTTTGTCATGGCATAAAAGCAGTTTACACGCGCCTCCGCAAATATACCTGACGCGCTGCAGCGCCGAGGCAGCCCCAGCACTCAGCAGCAACCTGAACGCGTTGTTAAATTGGACACGAAGGAAAAAAAGAAAAAAAAAAACATATTTGTTTTTACAACCCGGAGATCGCAACCTGAAGAGTGAGCAATGGGGGGGGGGGGGGGGGGGGATAGCGATGGTACCAATTAAATAAAATTTTAAAAATATTGGTAGATACATACCGAATTAGATTTCATGTCCTTGATAGCAGAATAGATGACAACCAGGATATTCGGCAGATTGAATATTAAAGATAGTAGAAACTGCAAAAGAGATTGTTTTGAGTAATGCAGAAGAATAAGCAACAGAAGCAAATATAATAAAAACAATTAACTTAAACCTTCTGGTCAACAATACACTAGATTACGTCTCCCATACGAAAACGAGGCTAAAATCTGTCCGCGTTGTATATGCCAATAGAGCTACATTTGTTTAATAACGAATTGAGACAAAGGTTTTAAAACATTTCGAAGTTGATTTGGGGATTTGAAATCGCTCATCTTGTCACTTAAAATTAAAAATATTCGAAATTTAAACACCGCAATGTGGGTCTAAATTTGTTAAAAGAAAATTGACTAGATTAGCGATTTCAAATCAAGCATTGTGGCACATGTTTACGTTGGCAGTGTTTCAAGTGAACTGAATGAAATAACAGCACACTTTTCAAGTGATAAGTGCTGATATTCGCAGAGACGGATCTTTGTGCTGACATGATATCTAGTGCAATATTGATCACAGACTTCAACCGTACATTATACAGAGTATAAAAAGAGCAGTCACTATAACTTTGAGATACGATTATACTACCTTTCCTTATTTTGGAAATGTATTTTTTTTTCAAACATTATAATTTTTTTACTTTTTAATTTTAATATAATTTAATAAAAAAATACATTGCCGAAATGGGGAAAGGTAGTATAATCGTATCGCAAAGTTATATTGACTGCTCTTTTTACACACTGTATATATTTTCAATAACGAAAAAAGCCATAATGTTAACCGGGCTATTATATTATTACTTGTATTATTAATCATTTAATAATAGCCCGGTTAGGGCTATTATTACTTGGATTATCCGGCTACAGTATACTGACTGCGTGAATGAATCAACATATTGACTAACAAAAACAATGAAATTCGATGCTAAAATTAATAAATAGTTACTTACAATATAATCGTATGTTTTCTTGATACTCTCAGAGAGATCTACCAGGGTCATATAGATGCGGTGGGAGTACGCGATAATGGTCTTGTCGCCTATCACCTTGTCCTCGAAGAATATTTTGCGTTTTAAGAACTGTTTCAACTTCGTAATCCGAATATGAATCGAGGAGAATATGAAGAACATGACCATTAGAGGCACATCAGACGCTATGTGCATTATCAAAAATAGTATTTCTAGAGCCATATTCTCCTTGAAGTTATTAAAATGATCCCAGTTCAGTTTGATCAGTGTAATATTAGCCACAATAGAAATTAAGAAGAAGCCAATGACTTTGTAGCCCAAATTAACTTTTTCGCTTCTCATTTCGATTTTTAAATCTATTTTGTTCAGCTCCTCAAGGAATTGACGAAAGTTGTTGTCGTTTGTGAATAAAAGAATGAGTACGAAGGAATAGTGTTGTACAATAGATTTGATTCTCCATGTAAGTAAAAAAATACTGTCGTTACCGCTGACCCCTACAGTACAGTATACACAAAACAGTGTTGCCAGAATAAAAACAACTATCTTCATAATCAGTATTTTTCTTTTGTTGCCATGTACAAATCCGAAGTCCATAAGAAAAATGGATAAAATTATCACGAACAATACTTTAGTAGCTTTGGTGACTGGTTTTGAATGAGGTAGTCTTTGGATGAACGTATTATTAATTTTTAAAGGATGTACTTTTTTGGAATTTACAAACATTTTCATTTTTTTATTACAATAATATGTTACTTGCGACTTTTTACGTGTTTACTATTTCGAGTTCAGAAATATTCTGTCTAAAGCAAACCATCAACAATTGTAATAAAGTTCTACAATTATTTAACTTTTAGATAGATTAGTCACTTGATTACAGCGTGAAATATAATATAAGTAAAAGCGTTTTCTGATTGGAACCATTTTTAACTACTTCATAAATTATTTACAAGATAATTGTCAAAATATTTTAATCGGTTATTTTCTTCGTAGACATTAGTTTGGTTTGTTCCATAATATAGTAAATAATATTATATTTATTTATTTACTAACTCCTTATCGATACAAAATATACAAACTATTTTTTAGTTATTAACTATTTCTGCTAAGTGCTTCTACAATTAGAACTTTTGAGTGAATATTTCTTTTATATCACATTAGATATTGCCTACGATTCAAAGTAAAATCCCCGGTAACCGTACATTTACTCGCGATAAAACATAAAATCAAAAATATTAAACCCAATCCGCCGATATGGACCAGCTTAAGAAAATTACACAGGATCTTTTTACAAGAAGATATAAATTGTTCTTTTTTTAATTAACTTTTCTCCTTAAAAAAACATATCTATCATTACCCGTAGTTAATAAAGATCCAAATTTCATAAAAATCTTTATAATATTAGTATAATTTATCTACTATTATAGTATAACCCTACAATCTACATACATAATATAGTATAAGCCTATCTTTACATTACGTCACTAGTATAAATGAGACAGCTGTAGTATAACAATGAGATAGGTTATGCACAGGTTGGCGGTGAGCAACGGGAACCTGGAGTCGAAGGGAATAGTGTCGTATATGCGGAACTTGAAGGGCCTGGCCTCGATGTACGCGATGAACTTATGGATCCCTTCAGGGTCTGTATCTGCAAGAAATGTATATGTATTATTTATTATGTACTAGCTGACCCGTGCCCAATTTGTTGAGCATAGAAACTGTTTAAACCTTCCCTGGACTTACACGAATATTTCAAGACCAAAAATAGCCAAATTCAGCCGTTCTCGAGTTTTAGCGAGACTAACGAACAGCAATTCATTTTTACATATAAGACTAGCTGACTCGTGCCCACTTCCTTGAGCATAGAAACCGTTTAAACCTTCCCTGGACTTCCACGATTTTTTCAAGACCAAAAATAGCCAAATTCAGCCGTTCTTGAGTTTATCGAGACTAATGAACAGCAATTCATTTTTACATATAAGACTAGCTGACTCGTGCCCAATTCGTTGAGCATAGAAACCGTTTAAGCCTTTCCTGGACTTCCACGAATATTTCAAGACCAAAAATAGCCAAATTCAGCCGTTCTCGAGTTTTAGCGAGACTAACGAACAGCAATTCATTTTTATATATAAGACTAGCTGACTCGTGCCCAATTCGTTGAGCATAGAAACTGTTTAAACCTTACCTGGACTTACACGAATATTTCAAGACCAAAAATAGCCAAATTCAGCCGTTCTCGAGTTTTAGCGAGACTAACGAACAGCAATTCATTTTTACATATAAGACTAGCTGACTCGTGCCCACTTCCTTGAGCATAGAAACCGTTTAAACCTTCCCTGGACTTCCACGATTTTTTCAAGACCAAAAATAGCCAAATTCAGCCGTTCTTGAGTTTATCGAGACTAATGAACAGCAATTCATTTTTACATATAAGACTAGCTGACTCGTGCCCAATTCGTTGAGCATAGAAACCGTTTAAACCTTCCCTGGTTCTTTCCTTCCACTTTTTTTCTTCTTCCTTCCTTCTTCCACGATTTTTTCAAGACCAAAAATATCCAAATCGGTTCAGCCGTTCTCGAGTTTCAGCGAGACTAACGAACAGCAATTCATTTTTATAGAGATGTCTAAGAATATTACGTTTATTATTATTATAGCTGCGATTGCGCACGCCCTGCCTGATGTCTCTCTGTAGGAAAGCTGGAAGAAATTTCATTTAGAGATAAGCAGTCCTTTTGTGTCGTGTTTCTTTCTGTTTAATCTGTTCATTGTTTATGTGCACAATAAATTGTTAAATAAAAATAAATAAATAAAATAAGATTAGGTGTGTGGTTGTCACATTGGATACGATGGTATAAGTATAAACAACTCTCTGCCTTATTATGTTCTGTAATCAGCTGTGCTGTGCGTAAAAAAATAATTAAGGTGCCTAAACAAAAATGCTCTATGCGTCGTTCTCTTCATACTATATTCGGCTTAATAACCATAAATCATAATCCTGTTGAGTTACATTAATTATGATGGAATTTCAAACACTCGGGCCACTAATATAGTGGTGGTATGGCTGCACTGTTCATAGCAATGAATCACCTTTTTAAACCCTTTTATATTTATGAATCGTTAATGTATTTATGTATCGTTCTATATCTGCTGAGTATTAATCTGTCCTTCAAATTACAATATTGATAGAACTACAGAATACCAGGAGCTGTGGTGCTCACGCCGCGGTGATACGCCTGTGTGGTCTCCTTTTCGGCGATATAGGCATTACACTACCTACCTTCTGAACCGAATTATTATTGTTTAATTTTATTTATTTTTCATGTATTTTGTTCATGCTGTAATCTGTCTTGTTTTATATGTTACTTTTTCTTATTCATTGTTTAGTATTTTATTGTGTGTATTCAGTGTAATGTAATGTCTAAATTTGCTGAATAAATGTTAACTATTATTATTATGTTTGTGTATAGCTTCCTTGCTCACGGGCAATTAAATCCCGGACCTTTGGAAGGCATGCGTGGGGCCGAAGCTAATACGCAGAGGCCCCAACACACAATTTTAATTTAAATGTAATGTGACACCAGCCGGCGACTCTCCCTGTACGCACCATGGGAGTGCGCCCACGGAGACCCACCGCTTAGTGTAGGACTATTGCAAGGAATGTTTATAAGAAAAGATTATGGGCTATAGGGGTGAGGTGCTAGTGGACTGAGTATCTATGACTATGTAAGGACTATGGCGTCTGCCAGATACGACGTGGTTACATGTATCAGAAAGTTGGCAGACGGTGACTTGCCAACTCATTGTAATGGGCCCCTTATTATTATTAATTAAAGTTTAAACTTACTGTTGTCTATTAGAAGAGCGTCCAATAGCATTATTTTGATTTTCCTCGCCTCCAACGCCACGAGGGTCGCCATAATGGCAGGCGAGAACGTCAGCGCCGCGTAGTGAGTAAACGATATGTACGAGAATATCAAAGTTTGGGGCAGTACCTGGAACGTATAGACTAGTTGTTTGGCAGGCCTATTACATTATAATATAAATTATAACGGGAGTAAAAAGAACTGTCACTATAACTTTGGGATATTATACTACTTTTTATCATTCAAAAAAAATTTTTTTAATTTTTTTTTACAAAAATTCAAAAAAAAAAATTATTTTGGTTTTATTAGTTATTCTTGCGACCAAAAAATAACATGATAGAAGTAAAAACAAAAAAAAATAGTTTCTGACAAAAAAAAATGAAAAAAAAACATTTCCAAAATGAGGAATGGTAGTATAATCGTATCTCAAAGTAATAGTGACTGTTCTTTTTACATACTGTATAATAATGTCTACTTCCCCGATTTCGGTAATGGTGGCCGTTTTCATTGAAACCAGGCTTGCTACGGAGGAGAATTTGGAAACATTTTTTATTCCTACGCGGGGATCGAACCCATGACATGAAAAGAAAGAAACTAGAACAAAATCGGTTTATCCGTTTAGGAGTTACGATGAAACCGACGGAATGTTCTTCGCGAGTTAAAAATAGTGCCAAAACATTCGAAGGCATTCGTCGTTCATCGTATTCAAATATCTATCAGTCATAATAATAATAATAATACCTATGTACGCTTCACACCACGTCAATCTAGCCCGTGATAAGTATCCAAAGAACTTGTGTTACAGGTGCCGGACAACGGAAATATATTTAATACTTTAAACATATTTAAGATTCTTATTATATTAATACACAAATTTAATGCACATCCATGACCCAGGAACATTGAAAACTTTTTGTTCCCTCGGCGGGATTCAAACCCGCGACCTCTCGCTAGCACCAACGCGCTGAACCACTTCGCTACGGAGGTCGTCCTGACGCTTAACGAGGACTGTGACTCATAATGTTTCGTGTTGTCATAAGGGGAATCAATATGGCACGTTTGCCATTTTTCGGCCAAAAACTATTCATTTGAAAATCGGCATAATGTCTTACAGTTTGTATTTTAAACTCCCTGATAGTCCAAAAAGCGCCAAACATCATCTCTGGTATTTTAAACATAAGAGCAACGATGAACTGTAACAAATATTATGCTTTAAGCAAAATCTGTTATACAGGGTGTAAAAAGATCAGTCACTATAACTTTGATATACGATTGTACTACCTTTCCTCATTTTGGAAATGTACTTTTTTTGTCAAAAACTAAAAAAAATATTTTTTACTTTATACCATTTCTTTTTTTTCTCACAAGGATAACGAAATTTTCATTTTAATTTTGGTAAAATTTTTTTAGCAAAAAATGCCTTTCTAGAATGAGAAAAGGCAGCATATCCCAAAGTTATAGTTACTGTTTTTTATAGACCCGTTATAATTTAGTTAAATCTTGTCATTATAGAAATCAATAATTATTAAATAGATATGACCAGTCTGTGCCAATGTGAGCTGCGCCTTAAAGATTGTCAAAATAAAAGAAAAAAAAAAGTGTGTGTGTGTCAGCTACGACGCACGATTGGAGTTTACTCCTTACGAACGATAATTATGATATATATATCAAATAGAAAAAAAGGGTAAATGAACGCATCTGCTAAAATGATAAGAGAAACAAACATATATCTGTAATTATTCGGATTATTTATATTACTTCAATAAAGCGTATTACATAAAGTATGTTACAAAACAATATAAATAATAATAATAATAACAACAATAATAACAATAATAATAATTGTGTTCAATTTATACAAATCCAATTTTAGGATGAATGCATACCCTGTACTCGGCAGCAGTATACAAGTTGTGGCAGAACTTCGTAATACGCAGGCGCGCAACACACACGTACAAACATACGCACACATTCAGACTGGAGGTAGTGAACTATACAGTGAGACTACGAAGTATAGCGCAAACAGGAGACCCCGAGAATGAGATACGCTGTGTAATGTATTCCATCTCATTCTTTTACACGTTCAATCCTACAGATATATATGTTTGTCTCTTTCTACGTAACGCCTCATTTCATCTCATTCTTTTACACGTTCAATCCTACAGATATATATGTTTGTCTCTTTCTACGTAACGCCTCAACTTTTCGTGTTACACTTGATTTTACTCCTCATAAAATTTCCGTACCGGGCCTTATAACTCAAATCGTTTCTTAAGGAGTAAACTCCAAAAAATATAGAGCCAACGTAACATTTTGTGCAGTTGCTTCTAAAGGTGGGATCACATAAAAAAAAAAATCTAAAAGTGCATTATTGCAAAAAAGAGCATTATTTTTTTATATTTTAATGTAAACGAAAGCTAAAATTGTCAGCGTTTAAAAATTGAAATATCAACGAGCAGACGCGAGCGAGCAGACATAATAACGAACGAAAACTCTACGCCTAAACACCAAAATAATTTAAAATACCAAAACTTACTACAGCATCAAAAATTTCTTTAGCCGCTTCAGTGCTGTCGATCAAAAATTTATACAAAAGTTGCCCAGCCACATAATTTCGTTTCTCCCTGATGTGACGTCTCAGTTTTTTCAAACAAATGTACACTCCGTAAAACAAGAAAAAGTAAACAATAAGCGGCACATTCACAATTGATACACAGAAAATTTGCAAGAACAATGTTCCTATCGAGTAATTAATTTCAGGATGGACGCCATAATTTATATTGTAGGAGGAATAAAAAATAATTACATTCAAAAGCAGCGACAACATAACGTACAAAATTAATTTGTAATCTAAAACACTTGGGCCCCGTGTCACTTGGATTTCATTTTCGAACGTATGAAGATTTTTGAGGTACATACAAAAAGTATTTTTTTTGTTGTAGACTATTAGTATAAAGATGTTGAGCGCAAACTGTACGGTATAATATAGTAACACTGCAGGTATATTTGCGTATATACTCCCATTATTTGATATATTATCAACACAAAACCATATTATTAAAATTATCTTTAAAAACATAAAGGAATAGTGAAAAAGCTTGAATTTATATGACGCGTGCCTTATGAACCCAAAGTCAAATGACAAAATGAAGTAAATGAAGATGAAAAAATAATAAAGCAGTAGAGAATAGGGTTTCTCATTTTCCAATTGGCTAATGAATTTGATTTTTGGTGCTGCGCTTATCATTTTTTGATATTTTTTCCTATTTTCTCGCAATGAATACTGAACGGACAAGTTAATCGTAAGAGGTTAGGTACATTGTAACAAATGAGTAAACCACTTATTTTATTGAATTGTATATGAGACAATTACGTTCTTCTGTTTTAGCGTTAAGTAATTGTGTTCCATTAATACGATTAGTAACATTACGCTAATATTACTATGACCTTTGTAACTCAATGGTTGAGCATGTTCGAATCCAGCTAAAGTAAAAAAAAAGTTTTTTCTTTGTTTCGCGGTTGTTCATCTTTCTGTTATCAGTTACTCAGATACTTAACACCTTCGATCAATTTTCCTCGTTTTCGAAATGTTATGTAGCCTAAAGCTTTCCTCTATAAATGGACTATCCAACAAAAAAATGTTTCAAATCGGACCAGTAGTTCCTGAGATTAGCGCATTTAAACAAACAAACTCTTCCGCTTTACAATATTAGTATATATAATATTAGTATATAGTATATAGATGGGCTCCCTAAGTATAATTACTGTGTTCTTAACCCGACGAAAATATAGGTGCGTTATAATCTTTGCTTACATCTTTCTTAAATATAAAATGAATTGCTGTTTGTTAGTCTCGCTAAAACTCGAGAACGGTAAACCGATTCGGATATTTTTGTCTTAATATTCCACGTTGCGGGTTCGGGTTTTTGTTTATAATATTAGTATAGAACTCTATATATTATATTATTTCGTAAACTATAACTGACCGCGTATCGCGTAAACTATTTTTCACCTAAAAAAGTCTGTCACTGAGTTTTACTCACCCTTAAGAGGAAACCACACGGACGATAGAAATGAAAAATAGGTATTTGAAAAGTTTGTTGCCGTCTCCAATGCGCCTTGATCACGTGGTTCACGCCCGCTATCGATGTGTGAGTGAGATCGTCTATGTGTGCGTGAACGCCGCGCGCCGCCCGTGTTGGGCCTCTCGCTACTTAAAATGCTTAAAGTAAATCGGACTATATTTTGGATCGTCCTGGCTTCCGTCGCGCGCGCACGTCGATCCCGCGTTCGTCCGTCTCGATCGTGACGCGTCCGTGCCGACCACCTTTGGAGCAGTTCCAGCACCTCCTGATGGCGTCCGGCAATCCGTGCTTGGTTCATTCGAACCGAGCGCGGATTGCCGCCTTGCCGGGGAGACGAACTGCCCTCCCGCCCCGCTACATCAACGTAGCGTTGTGGTCACGGGAGGCCAGCTCCACCTAGCGTCTTCGCCTGGTGCCACACCACCGTGCCGTCGCCCCGACCACGGCCTGTCGTGTCCCGTGGCCGCCCTGCTGCCACCTGCGACACCACCCGCCTGTACCGTGCCTAGCTGCGATGGAGTGGACACCGTTCGCGCCGGGCCCCCGTCGGCATTCTCGTGGGGGGGTTGTGGTAGCCCCCCACCCCAATGTCCGGCCGAGACCTGCGACGCGTCCCGGAACCCGCCCATCCAGCCGTGAAGTGCACGGACTCGCCGCAACGCACACAGCGCTGCCCCGTGGCTTGCGCCTCACCGCAGCCACTCACCACCGCCCTCAGGCACCCCGCCTGAGCCCGCCCAACACTCGGCATTGGCCCACCTCACATTCCCACCACTGCAACTCCTGTGAGCCAGGATCGACAGCGGTAACCAACCACGACAAACCCTTTGATATGATCTCAGGGAGCCCGAGGGACAAGCTAAATCTGTCTTGGGACCCACAATGAAATTAATCAGAAGAAAAAAGGAGGAGTAGGAAGTATTCCAGTTTCCCTCCCCAAGCAAAGTGGGAGACAGTACAAAATTGTAATGACACAAAAGGCCAAAAATTAAGGGAAAGCACCACGGGAATATATATTATTATATTATTATGTCATTGTAATCTATATACGAGTTTAATATGCCCTTATTGGGGATTTATTATGATGTTGATAAATGTTTCCAATAATAATTATGGCAGAAACGCTTGAAAGCACGGAAATTCCTAGCGCTGTCCACGAGGTCACCGTAATATACGACTCCAGATTTACAAATTAGGCTGTTAAGCATTGTAGTTCTTTCATCTCCCCAGAGATCACACTCCCATAGAATGTGATGCGCCGTTTGTTCGGAAATGTTGCCTTCGGTCGAACACTCGCATAGAGGAGATTCCACCAATTTGAATCCGTATAGTTTCGCTTTAAAATTACCATGACCGGTCAGGAATTGTGAGACGCAGTGATCAATATTTAGCCAGTGCATGGACAGCCGTTCGCGTACACATGGGAAAAAGTTGTACAGGTGGCGCCCTTTTGTGGAGTTTTCCCATCGCGTCTGCCATTCGGAGATTAGGTGTTGTATTGAAATATCTATTGGTTCGAATAATCTTAATATTTTGTTTCTGTCGCGTGCGTTTAAGAAATACGGGCCCATTAAACTTTTATTACGATAATACATGGCTGCCCGACGCTGTATTTCAAGGTCGACGGGTAAGACCCCAGCGAGTACTGGCAGAGCTTCCGTACTGACGGTACGGTAAGCCTTGCATAGGAATATTAACGCGAGACGTTGGCTTTGTAATAGCTTGCGTCTGGCAGCACCGATTGTTGCCCTGTCGGCCCACACAGGGGCACCGTAGCATATACTACCTAGATATGTAGCAGAATAAATTAATTTTAGGGTTTTATATGAAAGTCCCCATGACGACGTCGATATTCTTGTAAAGGAATAGAAATTTCGCTTTGCTTTTTCACCTGTCTGAATAATGTGGTCTAAGAAGGTAAATTTATTTTCTAAAAAGAATCCGAGATAACACAGTGACTGTTTACGTTTAATATTAATATTGTTTAGTTTAATGCACGGAGTCGACTGTAGGGTTCCTTTTAGAAGTATTTGATAAGTTTTATGCGCGGCAAACTCTAAACGATTTCTATGGCCCCAGCTTGATATTAAATTGAAGCATTTATTGGCTTTTATTTCGATTTCGGAGCGCGAATTGGCTTGAATTACTAGAAGCCCGTCGTCAGCGTAGCCTATTAATGTACACAATGGTGGAAGGGGAAGGCTCAGTAGATCATCGAAGCCTATGTTCCATAAATAAGGAGAAATTACAGAACCCTGTGGGCAGCCGCACGTTAGAGTCTTGGAGTGAGTGCAATGACCGAGTCGGAGATTAGTTATGCCGTTCGAAAAGTAAGAGTGTAGTAACGAATAAATATTAGAGTAGCAGCCTCGATTTTTTAGTTTTAATAGTAGCATCGGCCACCAAGCATTGTCAAAAGCGCCAGATATATCTAATGAGATCGCGACCACGTATTCCGTTTCCGATGAATTTACTGTTTTCCTAACTTCTAAGGCCGCATCAACAGTTGACTTCCCGGCGGTGAATCCGAACTGCTGATTATGAAAATTAGGGCCGCCGGGGAGCAGGCGAGGTACGATAAGTCGTTCTAGCAGTTTACCTAAGCATGGAAGTAGTGTTATAGGACGATAAGATTTCGGGTCGTCTGTTGGCTTATTTCCAGCTTTTGGAATTAATTTTATACTTCCGATACGCCAAATTTTTGGGAAAACTCCTTCTGCGATACATCTATTATACACGAGTAATATCGAGGCGCCAGCCGCTAAACACGCTTGTTTTAACATAATGTTTGATATTTTATCGGCACCTGCGGATTTTTTAATAGGTAGCAGATTTACTATTTTGGTGAATTCGTCAAGTGAAGGCAAGTCTGAAACCGGGCTATTGACAGAGTCTAACATTTTACTTCTTATTTCGCGGTGATGATCATCGTCTGCATCATGATTATCGTCTGGTATTAATACGTCGAGGTAAGCCTTAGCCGTGTCTTCTAAGTTGTACGTGTAAGTATTGTTTATTTTTATATTAGAAAGAAAGTTTGGCGCTTTACTACTATTAGGTTTTAGTTCGTGGTATAACGAGGACCAGGGACCCTCTCTATCCAATCTATTCGCGGCATTTTTCAGCATATTATTTTTTGCTAGGATAACGGCGGCGCGATAACGTGACCTTGAAGTGCGTAGGTCAATTAGTTTCGATACATATTCGGAATCAGAGGGTCCGAGGCCGGATCTACGTAAGTTATTAATTTTACGCCTAGCCCGTCTAAATTCGCGACGAAGATTATTTATGTTATTATTCCACCATTTACAATTATCATCTCTTTTAAGTTGTTTTCGGCCCAAGGCAACATCGGCGCAGTAAATGAAGGTATCTGTCATAAGTTCAGCGCACTCAATGACGTTTAGTTGTGAGCGAGTGAAATCTCTGGAATGTGCGGTAATTAGAGAACGAAATAATTTCCAATCACCGGTTTTTACATTATATTTAAAGTCGTTTGAATTAAGAACGGTGTCACTCGTGGGGGCGCTAGAGAACTCGTACACTAACAAACGATGGTCGCTGCAGGAGGCATCTGGCAGGACGCTCCAATTATTAACTCGGACGTACGCGCTGGATAGCGTGACGTCAATTGAAGATTCGCCTGATGGGCTACTAAACGTAGGTGGTGCGTCGGGGGAGTTGTGAATTTGAAGGTTGAACTCAGCGATAAAATCTTCCACTGCGCTACGGCGGTCACGATCAGTGTACCTAAGCTTGCCGTGCCATAGGGGCGAGGAGGCATTAACGTCGGCGCCTATAATTATTTTGTTTCCCGCGAGAGACTGTAAAACGCGGCGAAGTTGGTGTAAGTGGGGGCCTACGGGGTCCGCGTACTGAAAATAGCAGCTAACGACGTATAACCTAAACTGAGGACACGATACCTCCGCTACTGCGCAGTGAGACGTCGAGAGGTTTGTTAGGGCCGTGATTGAAAATTTAGACTGAGGTGTGTATATACCCGCACGAGCTTGGTTACTACTTTGAACAATTTTTGAGCGTAACGAGGCACATTGATATTGTTCTTGAATCAGTACTATGTCTAAATTATAATCCGAAACCAACTTTTCTAATTCTAACGTCGCGTGCTTGTTATTGTGAAGGTTTAACTGTCCTATATTTAGCTTATCCATATCGAGTTGTTAAAATTAGTTGTTCCATTTTTGCTTTATACGTTGGACAATCCGGGGAACCGGTCGGGTGATCGTTGGGTTTTTTATACCGAATACAACTACCGCATACGGGCTTAAAATCATTTTTATCTTTTTTCGGACACGCATTTGAGCTATGTTTCTCGGCGCAATGACAGCAGCACGGATTTGTATCCCGGCAGAACTTAGCGATGTGGCCGTATTGTTGGCAGTTCATACAGCGCACGAGTTCGACGTCATCTACGAAGCGGCACATCGCCCAATCGATAAAAAGTTTTTCTTTTGTTTCTATGAGATGTTTACGCACCTTAGGGTCTAATTCTACGCCGATCCATTTCCTATTATATTCATTGTTCAAAATACGACGCCTAATTATTTTTGTTGTGCTCATAAATTGATCTTGTGACACATTAATTTCGCCGTTTATGTTTTGATTGTAAAGAGACAGTAGGAAGTTTTCGTCTGAAATATGTTGTGGAATATCTTTAATTAGAATTCGTGGATTACGCCCTCTAGGTGACTCGAGACGCAACCCGGCCGATTTTAGCGCTTCGACCGATTTTAATTTATTTACTTGCGATTCATTTGTTAAACGTAAGATTACGCCCGAGTTCGCAGTTTTTTTAACGCCGTGAATTTGAAACCCGTCGGCCGGGTTAATTACTTTCATCAGGGCCTGTTTAGTCTCCGATGAGGATTTTAATTCCGCCGATTTTTCTTCCGTGGGGTACGCAATAACGCATGGGAGTGGTTTTCGTGTCTCGACGGGCGGCACTGACTTCGCGAGTTTAAGTTTAAGTGCAGCGGAATATGATGACGCCGGCGCCGCGGTAACCGGTTGCGGTACGATACACGTGATTTTAGACGCAAGCAAATCCCGCTCCATACTAGCTACCTTGGTCTCTAGTGAGGAGTTTTTTATGGCAAGTAATGAAACAATAGCCGTTAATTTTTGTGTCATGCTCATTATATTAGCTTTATTTGACGAGTTGTTGCGGCGCGACACGGTATCGTTCACGAATTCATTGATTTTAGTGAGATACGTTGATGCTTCGCGGACTAGTTCGTAATTATTGCACTCGTCGTCGGAAGAACGACTGGTATCTAGAGTGCAAGTCACGGGGGACGGCACGGCGTCCCTAGTAGGCTGATAGCGCTTCCCATCGGGAGACAAGGAAGATGGCGATAACTCGGACAACAAGCGTTTCCCGGTTGAAGTTGGCGGCGAACGCGGAATTTTGTCATTTTTAACCGACTTCAAAAAAAGGAGGAGGTTCTCAATTCGTCTGTATGTATAATTTTTTTTTTTTTTTTTTATGTATGTTCACCGATATTTTCGTCAATTATTGTTAGTAAACGGATTTACATTTTTATCGGGAGGTATATTATGACTCGACATTGTGACAAGTTATTTAAAGTTATCCGTAAAAAAATTTACCAGTAAATATTTAACTTTAAGTACAAGAGCAAAAAAAGAATGCTAACAAATATTAATAGTCGATCAGCTGTTCGTACAAGGCGGCCGGCGCGCGCGCCGCGCAGGCGCAACCGATAGCAACAATTTTTCACCTACCTACCTATTGCCTACAAATAAAAAGTGAAACAAAGGAGACTTACCGAGTTAAATCCAACAAATTACGGACAAATGAGTTTCAAAAACTTACAGTAAACGTCGATTACACCGTTACCTAGCTAATTACACACACTCAGCACGCACTTATTGGGTTTAAACCACTGAAAACAATTTTTATTCCCGGAGCGCACGTCAGACGATGTTAACCGTACGGAGGTCGCGGGGGGAGGCCCAACACTCGGCAGACCCACCTGCCGTTCCAGCCGCCGAGGAACAATTTCCCGGCCACCGGTGAGCGCCCTGCCGCCGCCGTCAACACCGCAGACCACCCGGCCTGCACTGCTGCACACCGCAGCCCACCACCACCTCACCACCACCAGTGCCAACACGGCACCACCGCTGCTGCCCGGCTCCGCTTCGCCGCTTGAGGCGGCCGAGCCCTCCACGTGCCCGCCTGACGTCTGGTGACTCGCCCTCGCTTGGGTTGAGCCGCGTCCGCCGGCCTCGCCGCGCCGTTGCGAACTCGCCCCCCTGGGGAGGGGCTGATGCTTCCCGGCCCCGCCACGCTGGTGGACAACACTCCCCTGCCTGGGTTGACTCCCGGTCACGCCGCCGTGGACCCGCGAAGCCGCCTCGCCGCGTCGCGCAACGGTCCAGCAGCCTCGCCCGGATTAACATCCACTACACCGCTCCTTTTGCTGCAGCGAAGGAGCCTTGCGACGGAGCCCCGCGCCAGCCTGTGGACATCCCCGCCACCAGAAGGTTCCCTGGAAGGGAAGGAACCTGGGAGATTGGCGGAGATCCTATGGCGGCCCCGGACGACGTCGCACCCCCCGTACGGTTGAGCGCCACCTGCCGCCCACCGCCCGGCACCCGGGGAAGGCCGCACGACGCGCGGGCGCGCACCCGGCGCTCCCTGCAACGCTCTCCGAGCGTTCACCATTTGGCATCCTTATGCCCCCTCCCCCCTTCATGGCTCCCGGAGCCCCCCCCACTCCCTGGATCGGCTGGGTCCGCGAGTCGGTTAAAGATCGACTCGTCAAAGTCTAGCCCTTCAGGCAGTCGCACATTAAATAAAATGTAATACAGAAGGTTTTTCCCTGCGCCCTGACGCGGGGGTTTTGCCTTCAAAAAAACGTCTTGTCGTGTCATTTATTTTGCCCCCACCTTGTTAGGGCTTTGGTCCGCGGGACGATGAGAGGCGTGGGAGGAGTGGAACCACACACGTTCCTCGGTCTCAGGACCGGGGCCTCACTCGCCACTTGTCGTCTCGCCATTCAGGAATAAGCCTCTCAAGGCTTCTTTTCCCTTAGCGCCATGGTTTTCCCCTGCGTTCTGCCGCGGGGGGTTTTCCCTAGAAAAACATAAAGTATAATACGGCTCGGTATCTTCAATACCGGGTCCTTCGACCCCACGTAGAGGGGCTCATTAGCCCCTGCTCGTGGTTCCCCCGCTCCCGGCCACTCGGGCCAGGTGAGCGCGTGAAAAGCATAGGTAGGTTAGGACTATATTTTATGATTATGACAAGAAATGGAATCTTCGTTAGACACTTTTTAGTTTTTACCTCGACTAGGTACCTAGTACCAGAAATGGTCGATGCTCGTATACAATAACTAGTGAAGTCCATAGTTTCATAATATTATGGTGTTAATTCTACATACTATGATTAAAGTATGTGGCTCATTCAATCCGAAATTGTCTAGATCATTGTGCTATTTCGGCACACAATTAAATTAGCCCATTAAAAAACCTAAAAGTTTTATATACTCAAACACCTTAAAAAAATAATGTTTGGTTTATAGGCTATTGTTCGATAACTATAAATATTTACGAAATTTGAAAAAAATATCCTGAAAAAGGAGGAAATTTACCAAAAAAAGGTTACACTCCTGGAATTGTACCTCCATTATTTATATTTTTAAATTAACGCTGAAAATAGCCCTCCGCGCCATTGTTGCATGCAGACGGCCTCTTAGGCGTCAGTTAATATTTTTAAAGTAGGTAGGTACCTAAGTACTTAGAGTTAAATGAAAAATATAAAAATATGTAAAGTATAATCTAAATACTCAAAAGAATTGATTTCTGTCGGATTTTTTCATATATATGTCGCAGTCATCTTATTGAATCTGGTTATTTAATTGAATCACTAGGCGGTTATAAAATGGCGTCAAACAGCTCGTACAGATAGCAATGTGTTGATATATTTTTTGATTAATTTACTTTAATGTTCGTTTTATTAGTACTCATTCGGGAATTTCGAAGTTTAAAACTAAAATATTAAATGGCTGTCCTAGTCTCAGATTCTAAAATTTGTTGGTAAAAACAGGATTCAATGAAAGCGCTAGTCATTCAATTAAATAGCGGATTCAATCAGATGACTGCGGCATATACATTATATTTCAATAATTATGCTAGATTTTATCAAACTTCCGTTATCGTTCTAAACTAAAAATATTTAAATAATATCCGTTTATAGAATAAATAACTACAAACCAAACACTATTTTTGAAGATGTTAATTGTTTATAACTTTTGAATTTTTTTTGGGCAAATTTCATTGTGATCATTACGATCATTATGATTATCAAATGGTCAATATGATCTAAATATCATCGGATCGAATAAGCTAACCACATAATATGTAATTTTAAACTTAAAGAAGTTTAAAATGTTTTTTATTCTACATACTAGGTAGTCTAGTCTACCACGAAAGGACATGGATCATGCTCCATAGAAGTCTAGGCCATAAATTCAAGTAACCAGCCAATGAAAACAAATATGCTATGCTCACACATAGCTATGTATAGTGAGTCAAACTGAAAATTTTCAGTAAAGTAACTAAGTATTAAGTATTCTCTAGGAACACAGAAAAAAATATTTATAAGCATTATTCGGCGAGCGGTCATAACCGTGGTAAATTGTTTAGCGCCAACGCAAAATTACTTTTGCATATTTATATATTGCATTTGTTAGTTTTTGAACTTAGGGTACATTTGTTTAAAATTTTAATTAAAAAAAGCTTAAAAAAAGTTTTTCCCAGTTTTTTTAACGGTTTATTTTTTTATTTAAAATATATTAAGTATCTCAGACTTGCTGTAACACTTATGACCGTATTAATAAAGAAGTGTAAAACTAGGACTCTCTTGATTGATACAAACTCATACTAAGATTAGCTTCTTCATTTGATTAATAGTTTGATTTCAAGGACGTATCAGGTGAACCGGGTTTAGGAACGCTGTCTGAACTAAGATCTAACCTTTCAAAACTGCTTTTTAATGTGTGACTAGTAAATTATTATATAGCAGATTTATTAGTTTTATAACAAATATAATATTTTTCAAAATTTCTGTAAATGAATGTAACAAAATTGTATAGTATAAATATCAAAAAGAGACTTAAATCTTAATTATTACATTAAAAACCAGTTTTTCATTAATATTTTGGTAGAAATAAAATATTCCATCACAAAGAAAGTTCATATTCGGAACTAGAAATAGGTAAAACGGAATGAGATTTACCTATTTCTAGCTATTTATATATAACCTATTCCTCAAAACAACTCTCAAATCACTGTTTACTTTCCAAAGCTCATCTACTCATGTAGCAGTTTGACAGCTGTTGATAACGCTCATACTCAGTTGAGACACCGTCTTTAAGTTAAGTGCTTAAGTACTATTTATTAATTCGACTGTCATCTCAAATACTGACTTGAGGTTGAGGTTGAGATCGTTTTATTTATATGTATGTTGTATTACTTAATTCAAAATTCACAATATTTTATTTAGAAATGAAACTTTACAAGCTATTTTCGGAAAGTCAACAAAAAGGCTACAACACCAGAAATGAGCTTGTGCTTATTTATTATTAAAAGAAAGTTATATAGTAGCTAGTATATATTTTGTCTACAAGAAAGTTATGTAAATGAGAGTTGTCATAGACTCTCCTTGCCTGTCAATGAATTAAAAAAATGGTATGTTGATTTATAAATTTGTAGAGCAAATTATACTTAGCAGATTTGGAGCATCAATAATATTATGTATAATTTTGAATAAGTATAATAAGTTAAAATATAAGAGTCTGTTTTCAATAGACTGAGTTTTATAGTATATAAGTCAATCGTTGTAATTTATATTTGAACGGCCGGGGGAAATTAATAAGTTGACGATAATAAACAATTTTAAAGAATTTATTTCAGTATATATTCATAAACACAAAGAAAAACTAATATTGGTCCACAGACGCTTGGAGTATGTGGACCAATATTAGTTTTTCTTTGTGTTTATGATATGTATTCAACGATATAGAAAAAAGTATTAAAAAAATATATTTACTTTAAAATAACAATATTATAACTCACAAACAAGCCGAAATCTTAATAATTATTTTAACAAAAAATTAAAATGTATAATGTAATATAAAATATTCAAAACACTTACACCAACTGGGGTCCATTCATAAGATATTATTTCTACAAAAATAAAATAGGTATTTTAGTTAAGATTTATACAAATCGAGCTCAAAATTATTTTGGACACTTTTTACTAACATTTTTAGAGTATTCTTGCTATAATTATTCAGTTCGGTTGCCTTTACAACATTATAATATAATACGTTTTGGCCGACCAGCTATTTGACGTTATGGCCCAATACGATCCTCGTTATTTGGCAGTAAGCATGAGAGAATGATGGACGCATAATAGTTTTTTATGTTTTTTGAATATAATTTAATTAGATTTATATAATTAAAGTTAGTGTAATATAATAATTTAATAATAAATATGAATAAAGCTATAGACTTCACGAAAAAGATGTAAGAAACTAGAAATGTCGATATCGATAAACAACACTAGTTTATCGATATCATTATCGACTACGTGTCACATCACGCGTGTGTGTACGTATTTGTCCGCGTCCCCCTACCTCAAGCCTCGCCCCTCATAGTGCGATAGGGACAACTGCAG
Organism: Celastrina argiolus; assembly: GCA_905187575.2. Classification (NCBI taxonomy): domain Eukaryota; kingdom Metazoa; phylum Arthropoda; class Insecta; order Lepidoptera; family Lycaenidae; genus Celastrina; species Celastrina argiolus. Next base: position 13,616,517 of record LR994596.1, read on the forward strand.
CTAGAACTGAAATTACCTATTAAAAGTACGAGAAATCGACGTTTAGGGGATTTCTGTTTCCTCCTCCAAAACTTAACCGATTTAGATAATTCTTTCTTTATTAGCTAAAAAAAGAAATTAACTAGGTTCCTATTTTTTGATTTTGTTGCATAATGTAGTCAAATCTGTTTCCTGGATGTTTAAACACGGCGGAGAGTCTGGCGGTTTTTTTTAGGTTTTTGAACGTCCATATCTCTTTAAGTAATTAGTTTATTAAAAAAAGGAAAAAATAGGGACGTACAAATATTATTCATAGATATTCATGAAAAAAATAGTTACTCTAGACTAAATATCCAGGGAGGAAATAGAAATCCCCTAGACCTCTATTTTTGTATGGAAAAAAATTCGGTTGAGAGAAAAACAAAATAGGTAATTATAAAATCTATTGCTGTCTCGCAGTGCCTTAGCTAGCCAGCACTAGCGCGATAGAGACAATTGCAACTTGGACTGAAATTACCTATTAAAAGTACCAGAAATCGACGTTTAGGGGATTCCTGTTTCCTCCTCCAAAACTTAACCGATTTACATATTTTTTTCTGTATTAGCTAAAAAAAGAATTGAGCAAAAAATAGGAACCTCTATGTTTTGCTTTTGTTGTTTATTGTAGTCAAATCTGTTTCCTAGATATTTAAACATAGCGAAGAGTCTGGCCATTTTTTTTATGTTTTTAAACGTCCATATCTCTTTAAATAATTAATTTACTAAAAAAAGGAAAAAATAGGGACGTACAAACAATATCCATTAATATTCAGGAAAAAAATTGTTACTCTAGAGGTGTTATCCAGGGAGGAAATAGAAATCCCCTAGACCCCTATTTAAGGAAATAGGGGTCTACAGGATTCCTGTTTCCTCCCTAGATAATGCTGCCAGAGTAACATTTTTTTTCCTGAATATTTATGGATATTGTTTGTATGTCTCTACTTTTTTATTGTTTTAATAAATTAATTATTTAAAGAGAAAAAATGTTTTTACGTTCAAAAACCTAAAAAAATGGACAAACTCTCCGCTATGTTTAAACATCTAGGAAACAGATTTGATTACAATAAACAACAAAATCAAAAAATAGGAACCTAGCTCAATTCTTTTTTTAGCTAATAAAGAAAAAAATATAAAAATCGGTTAAGTTTTGGAGGAGGAAACAGGAATCCCCTAAATGTCGATTTCAGATACTTTTAATAGGTAATGTCAGTCCAAGTTGCAGTTGTCTCTATCGCGCTAGTGCTGGCTAGCTAAGGCACTGCGAGACAGCAATAGATAATAATAAATACCTATTTTGTACTTCTCTCAACCGTATTTCTTCTTGATTGTTATGTTTAAGTATAATATAGACTTTCCTAATGGGAAGCCTTCCAAAAATATCTAATATCAGAAATTGGGATACTCTTCATCACAATCGATGAAGAGCGAAGTTGTAAGCACACGGCGGACCTTAAGTACTATTGCCGATGTACAACCGATAGCGCGATGTAGCCGCCGTATAGTGACATCTGTTGGCGCGTGCGGTGAGCTAACCGAGAATCAGCTAGAGATTATATCGCTCGTTTAAAACTACAACGTGGCACAACGAAAAACTGGAATTTTGGGAAAACGACTTTGAAACTTTTAAAATCTTATAACTTTTAAAGTAAGATAGCTACAAAAAAGATTATTTTGCCCATTTTAAATTTTACTAAGAAACTATGAATCTCAGTGAAAATTTCATTGATGTATAGATATTTATTTATGAAATAATAGTTTTATAAAAAAAAGTTCCTACATGTCACGTTCTTCCTATAAAAATAATGAACTTACTGACTGACAAAGGGGTATATCACGTTATAGGTAACAAAATAAAGATATTTAAGAATGTGGTACAGAATATATTATATAGTAAAAATAACACTGTTGAAATTTTAATAGGAGTATTTATTGAAAAAAACTATTAGCTAAAGTGTAACTTACTACAAATAATAACAAAAACAAGTAACTAAATTAAAACCCTTATTTTATTAGACAAAACAATCCTACGTCTAAAAATAATAATTTGACCTGATATTATGAATTATAGAAATATTAAAATTTACTATAGTGTCGTAAATGACAAAATTTGTACCAAAATAAGGTTCAAGTCGAGGAATAACCGCAACTAGCGCCACTTTTTTCTGTACATAGTTCATACTCGTACTTATAATTAGGTAGTACCTATTTTACAATAACCACAATGACTTAGATATATGTATATTGACTATTTGAGAACCAATAACAGATACAGGAAATATCACATCTTTTTTTAGGATCAGAACTAGGTACTAATATTAATCTAAGATGGCATAACTCGTGAAAGGAGCATTGTTCTTCTTCGTCTTCACGAGCCTCACTCTGTGGTGTGTATGCATTTTCTTCCTGATCGCATATTATATCCGCAGCAATAGCATCTTAACATGTAGCTATGTATTGGTCCTTAGAGCCGAAAACACAATTTTCTATGCCTGTACTATTTATTAAGTCTTTTGACAATTCGTTTAGAGGTACAGTCAGTGTTGCCAAGGTAAGCTCACACCTTGGCAACACTTCATCATCTGCACTTTCTTCAATAGCTTTGTTGATGGTGAAATTCGGGTCTCTAACAGAATCGTCGCTATCCTCGATGAAGTATTCCTCAGCTGAGCTTCTAGATGCTCTTCTGATGCTGGAGCTGCTAGAAGAATTTCTACGCCGACGCTTTTCTGGAGTTTTCTCATCTTGATGACAATTTTCATAAGCCATTTCCACTATTCTCCTTGATCGTGAACCCATCTTGAAAGAAAAAAAAAATCTTTATTAATAAAATATTATTATAAACAATGTGACAAAACGATGAATTTCTTAATATAACAACAATATTTCAAATATATAACGTGACATCCTGTTATAAACGAAGCGTAAATTTAAACAAGTGTAAAAAAATATTGCATACAACGTGACATGCTAATACAAACCAATTTTATTTTCATAATTTTCAAAGGAATAACGTGTTATCAAAGTGATGACCAAGTACGATCAATTAATTCTTTAATGCTAAAATGCGACATAACAAGTGTGACACATTATAGAATTAAATAAATAAGTAATAAAATATTTACCTTTACTCCAAAAAGGTGTCATGCAGGTCTTGACACGTTGCTGTCATATACCGCAAGCAAGTACTCTCACGCACTGCATTGTCACACTGAGGAGGCGCGTTGTGGAAATAAGCTTAGCTGCTAAACGGGGCAGCGCTACATCGTGACAAGCTCTCTCTTTTCCTCATACTTTTGTCGGTATTGGCTTAAATTGTACCACGTTTTTGCACTAAATAGATTCGGTTACGGTGAATAAAATGGTATCAATAACTCAAAATTGAGTTATGCCACTGTGACACGTTATAGTTTTAAACGAGCGATATTATTATAATATAATATTATATTATAATCGTTGGACATTTTGAAACGAATCAGTGTTTAGTGTGATTGTCAAGTCAATTAAGAAATTATATATTAGCTGACCCTTGCCCACTTCGTTGAGCATAAAAACAGTTTTTAATGAAATTCAACTAAAAATAAATTATAGTTAAAAAAAACTAAAAAACTACGCTGTTATAACTAATCGAACTAAAAAGTAGAAAATAATTTTTCATTACAAAGAGTTTATATTACCTACCGTAGTAGAAGATCGAACAATCAATCATAACTAATTACTTCAAAATAAAATTACAATAAAATTTAAGTTATTAGGAAAATAATTCAATTCAGAGTAAAAAGCGTGGGGTGCTTGATATATTAAATGCAACAATTATTCTATATATCTATGAGCGGAGAGTTATGAAAACATAGTAAAAAGTTGTGAAAATATAATAGTAAAATGCACCCCACGCTTTTTACTCTGAATTGAATTATTTTCCTAGTAACTTAAATTTCATTGTAATTTTATTTTACGGTAGGTAATATAAACTCTTTGTAATTATAATTTATTTTCTACTTTTTAGTTCGATTAGTTATGAAAGCCTAGTTTTTTAGTTTTTTTAAACTATTTTTTTTTTTAGTTCGATGTTTCAAATAATTATTTGCAGACATGTTGTGATAGTATTGAAATGCCTTATGAAAGTGTGCAAAGTTTCAAATTACCTAATCAAACTTCTGGAAATCGGTCAAATTTATGCTTAAAGATTCCATTACATACATAGATACAACCCAAGCTAATAAAAGCGTAGTAAAAACAACGCGGAACCGGCAACGCGGAACCCACAACGCGGAACCCGCAACCCGGGAACCCACAACGCGAAAACCCACAACCCGGGAATCCGTTACCCGGAACCCGGAACCCGGAACGTGGAACCCGCACCGCGGAACCCTAACGCAGAACCCGCAACGCACACGGGAACTCTGTCGAATGGAATAAATAGTATCCTAATATTATGTCCGTCTACTGGCTCTAAGCTACCTCCTCACCAATTTTCAGCCACATCGTTAAAGCCGTTCTTGAGTTATAAATAATGTTAATTTAATATATATAAATTTTCTTTTATATAATATATAGATTACTCCTACTAACATAAGCTAACGGCCGGTGAATGCTCCCGTCACAGTCGGTCCAGCCCATTCGAAGATCATTAGTTTGATGACGATGATGATGATGATGATGAAAAGTAGCCTAAATTAATCCTTGTAACTTTAGCTATCTACCAGTGAAAGTCTCGTTAAAATCGGTCCAGCCGTTCCAGAGATTAGCCGGAGACAAACAAAAAAATTTTAAATTGCAAATTCGTTTTCAGTATGGTTTTAATAACCGTTTCATGACAATAACGAACATACCGTAAAAAAATTTGCGAAATCGATCAATCCGTTGTCGAAGCGCACACGATGTAAGAAATTTTAAAGGTCGTTTTTTACACTTTGGGCTACATTTTTGGGGTTTTAGTAAGAAACCCTATTTTTTTTTAAATAAAATATATAGCCTATGTTCAGCGCAAGGAATATAGCTTTCAAACGGCGAAAGATTTTTTCATATTGGTTCAGTGGTTTCAGAGCTTATTCCATTCAAACAAACAAACAAACAATAAAAGACAAAAGTTTTAAAACATTTCAAAGTTGATTTGGTGATTTTTGAATTATGTCACTTGAAAATCTTTTGTAAACCACTTCTTTTAGGAATTAATTGTTGCTATTGTCTACTATAACTATCAGTACCTACTGATAGTTGTAGTGGTGTTGTGCACACCTGTGCACTTATAAAGGTGTGCACAGTGGACCAAAAATTACTATAGAGACATGACATCCCCCTTTAAACACTGCAATGTGCAATTTAGATAAAAAAAAATTAATTATATGTATAACAAGCGATTTCAAATCAATTGGTCGTTGGCACTGTAAAAATTGAATAACAGCAAATTTTTAAATGAGCTGATATTCGCCGAGACGGTTTCATTGTATTGACACGAGATATAGTATATTGTTGGTCGAATCTTAACACGGTTTACATACGTGACGTGGAGTACCATAGAGATAATTGATTTTATAATTATAAAGTTAACAATCGTTGAGTGTATGTTACTTCTCGTACAAACAGAGGGGCCAGTTTTGAAAAAAAATTGTATGGTAGTAGTTAAGGCTATGAATTAACATATACCTATAATATTATGGTGGCTTTTACGTCACGGTAAAGTACAGTGTATCCCGTGGAATACTTTATTTACTGCTGCGGGCGAAAGTTCATAATTTAATTTTGGAATTGTCTTTAAAATTACATGAAAACAATTTATAAAAAGCAAACAAACCCAAACTTTAAAACATATTATGTTATTAAATGTAGGTTCTTGATGGAAATACACGCTACACAGTAATAATACGCTAATTACTTTTACGACCGGTTTCGACTAAGTCACCTGACAGACTACACCTGATGATGACGTTAGTCGAAAACGGTCGTGTATTTCAATAAATCTAGTGCTTAATAACGAATAAAGTGGAAAAAATGTGTATGATTACTGTGAAACTATAAAAAGTAAAAAGAATTATGAAAAATATTTTCGTCTTTATTTCTATCTCGTTCCATTCTGTTAGTAAACATGAGACAGCTGCAACACCACTATCAGATACGTCACAGAAATGTTGATAAGGATCAAAGGTAGCTTCGTGTTCAGAGGTACCACTTGGAACAGAATGTAGAACTTAAAGGGGCGAGCTTCAATGTAGTGGATGAACCGGCGTATGTCGTTCTCAGCACCTAAAAATATCATGGAAATAATCGTTTAGTAGATCAAGAAGATCTGTTTATGGCTAACACAGGGTGATTCATGGTTCAAGCCGAATATAGTGTGAAGAGGCTCTAAAGACACGTAGAGCATTTTTTGTTTTGGCATCTCATACTACCCGTACTTACCATAAAATCACAAAACATGCATTTCAATCCTGGTCAGGTCGTTGACCTGTCGCTGGTCGTTGACCTGAGACCTGCATTCGTGTGCAGTACTATGCATATCTCACTAGATTCACTCCTTGTAGTCATTTTAGACCTTTTGATTTTTTTTGAGTTATATTAAGTAATTTATATGAGGTGCCAAAACAAAAAATGCTCTACGCGTCCTTCTCTTCACATTATGAATCACCTGTATAAGCAATGTTAGTTAAGAATATACGTTTTTAGAGTTTACATAGAACACATTGTTGTACAGTGGTTATGGAGCTGACTAAGGGTGAGGCCCCATTAGTGCGTTGCGCTGCGTCGCGTCGTCATCGCTGCCACTATTTCCATATATTTTGTGACATGGCCCACGGGAAACGTCGCAGCGTCGACGCTGTGAACACGCAGCGCACTAGGGGAGTTCTGGTAGATCATGTCGTCGTCCAAAAATTTCATTCATTCATTCAAATCTTAAGAGCTAGGCTCTTGTCAGTGGAGTAATCACTATGTTTCTCGGTCCTGCGCTTTAAATTGACCTCTTGATACGACACAACGTTTATCTCCTCCTTTATTTGTTCTATATAGCTTATCCTAGGTCTTCCTCTTCTCCCCTTTACTTTTCTTTCTTATTCAATTGCGTTGTTTATGACAAGGATAGCAGTATACCAAAAAGCGTAAAACATACCTCTATCAGTGATGCTCATATCATGCAGCAGTAGCCGTAGCTTCTCGGCCTCGCTGCACAGCATGTGGGCTGCTATGGCCGGCGACAGCATCACCACTATGTAGAATATTAGCAGCACGTACACCAGGGCGAACTGGCTGGGGTCTATCTATATAAACAAAATATTAAGTAACCCCGACACCTCAGTGAACTGATTATGTTGAATTATGTCTAAGAACTCTCTTGATTACTACAGATTTTTGTTTAAAATTAGTAGGTAAATCTAAATAATCCGTTTGCGATTGCAACCTCTATATTTTTATCTGGGGTTTAAAAATATGGTCGTGCAAGTAACTAAGACATATTATGTCCCGTCAATAACCTAGTGTATCAATATATCCTATCAATAACAAAAGTTAAACCCCATAGGATAAGTTCGTACAAACACGAACCATACAAAATAGTAGTTGATGATGATGAATTATAGATATAGACTCTCGACCACGTCTGCTTTCGAAGATAGAAACAAGATCAAAATCGGTTCATCCATTTGAAAGCTACAATGTTAATGAACAGGCACAGACACACAGGCACAAACTTTTAACACCTCTTAGTCGATAATTATAGTTTATACACTTACTAAAGCGAACTTGATGTGCTTAATCGTGATGTAGATGATCGCTAATACCTCCGGCACTCTGAACAACAACGCTAAAATAATCTGAAACAATGTTAAAACAAAAAATAAATAAATAATTAAAACTACTCACAATGTACAGTTTGTATCATTTATCACGAACTTATTATATTTTTGCTCTTATGTAACTTATTTTGTTGAATGTATACGCCTCCGTGGTCTAGTGGTTCAGAGCTTCGCTCTCGACCCGGAGGTCGTGGGTTCGATTCCCGCGTTGGAACAACAAATAATGTTGTTTTCAAGTTTGGTTAGGACAATTCAGGCTGATCACCTGATTGTCTGACAAGAAAGATGATCCATGCGTCGGATCGGATGGGCATGTAAAAAGTCGGTCCTGCGCCTGACCTCTCGCTAGTCGTGTCGGTTTACCGTCCCACTGGGTTATGAGAGTAAAAGGAAGAGAGAGTGCTTCTGTGTATTGCGCACACACTTGGGCACTATAAAATAACTCCTGCGTAGCTGGCCTGGTTTCAATGAAATGGGCTACCGACATCGAAATCGGTGAGGGAGCTATCATCATCAGTTTCTTTTTGTTTCACGCGATTCGAAGGCATAATCGTATAAATAACATAAAAAAGTTAAGAGCCAATATCAAAATCACTGAACTGCGGAGGTGTTCAATCAAAACAAGTAAATTTTCTACTCACCACATAATCAAAGACCTTCTTAACTATTTCAGTTGAATCGACAATGAACTTATAGATGAAGACACCGTGGATGTAGGAACAGTTGTGATGTTGGATGAAGTCCCTCAACGTTTTCAATCGGCAGTACGAGGAATAAAACGTGAACAAATATAATAAAAGAGGCACGTTAATGCTAAAAGCGCATAAAAAGAGAAGCAAACCACCGATACTGGTGCCGTGACAGCTAAAAGGAAAATATAAGAAACAGATACAGGCACAAATGCAGAACTTTGACATAAACATGAAGGATACGCAGATAATGATCTTCATATCAATTTGATAAAACCTGGAGATTACTCTCATCTCGGTGTCAATGTAGTTCAAGTTTTCCAAGAAGGAGCAGAAACTATTGTTCTTATCATGGAAGATGAAAATGGATACCATAATGAGGTACTGAGTCACAAAATACACGTATGAAAACGCGCGGAATTTATTGAAGTCTATGAACAAAGTGTAGAAGGAGTAAGAGATCAACCATAGCGATTGGATTACGTTCAAAAATGTGACAACTATTCGAATTCTAGAGGACTTGTTCCTGACGAAACCAAAATCAAGGCACAATATCATTTGTAATAATAGAAAATAGAAAAATAACGTTTTCGAAACAGTTGAAGAACGCACGAAGTAAGGAGGCTTCATGTTGGGGAACCAACTTGAAATATAAGTCTAAAGTATCTTTGAAAGTAGATGTTTAACTAAGGAAATTGAATGAATGTTATTATACTCAGCCGAAATGTGTCGTTAATTAAATTAAAATGTTGTTTCAAAAATAAACCAATGTGAAAAGGAAACTTTGTCCCATAACGATAATATCGTATCGTATTTACGACCAACGATCTATTATTATTTTTATAAAACACTAGCTGACCCATGTCCACTTTGTTGAACATAAAAACCGTTTAAACCTTCCCTGGACTTCTACGAATATTTCAAGACTAAAAATAGCCGAATCGGTTCAGTCATTCTCGAATTTTAGCAAGTCTAACGAACAGCAATTCATTTTCATAAATATGATTTGATGATTAAAACACATTTTACAATTTATTATTGTAAAATGTGAAAAAATAATAATATTATAATGCATAATTATTTTTTTTGTCCAAGTCTGTTCGCAATGTGTAACGCCGTTTGTACCATAATCTTGCAAATAAACGATTTGATTTGATAGCTGATCGTCTTTCAGACAATCAGGTGATTGGCCTGTATTGTCTTAACCAAACATAAAACAACATGTTTTGTCCAAAGCGGTAATCGAACCCACGACCTCCAAGTTGAGAACCAAGCTCGCGAGTCGCGACAGGTATTTTTAATTGACTTCAAAAAAATAGGAGGTTTTCAATTTTACATTTTCGGCTTGGAAGTCGGTTTACATGATTTGACTTACGATATTATTCTTACTACACTTATAAGACCAAAGCGACATATCGTACATTCTAAATGTTACGATTCATTTTATTAGTATAAAATATATTATTGTAAAGTGAAAATGTCAGGGATACGTTGCGTAACATAATATTGTCGTCATATTATTTATGTTCTTTGTAAATAACATATGAAGTACAGCTTTAATTATTTTTTATTAGTATTTCCGACTTTATTACATTTTCTACATATCGTACCTGTCCTACTATAAGGGCATAACTCAAATTTTTGTGATTTCGAGTTTTTATAATATATGGGAATAAATACTACGAGCCTACCTAATGCTTTTGACAGTAAAAGTCAAAGCCTACTGTGCCTGTTAGTAGTTTATTTATGTATGATCGATTTTGTGAAAATACAGGGGCTCAAAAATCTATAAACGAGTTTACCCAACAATCATGTTTGTCGAATTATGCCCCTATAGTAGAATGGGTATAGTAGGTGCGATATATAGATACCCTTAGATAAATATCCCAAAAATATGCATATGATATAGGTACCTACTGGCAGCTGTCTCGGTGCAGCAGCGCTCCCTACCGGGTTCAAACACTAAAACCTTCCTCGAAAAACCACTTCATGCTGAAGATGGATGCAAAACTTGGAGTGTTTTATAATAATATACTAGCTGACCCGAGCCTACTTCTTTGAGCAAAAAAAAAGTTTGTGATGAACCGTTTAAACCTTCCCGGGGCTTCCACGAATATTTCAATACTAAAAATAGTAGAGTTTTAGCGAGACTAACGAGCAGCAATCCATTTTTATATATAAGAAAATCTTTAAGGGATGTTTTAAATCTGTAAAATCCTGTCTAATTATACAATCATGACTATTTTACATGATCATGTTAATTAATTATGATTATAATTACTCGTAATCCTACTGTCATATTTTATTAATGTAAAAGTTTGTAAGGATGTATGAATATATTATATTTTGTTTGTAACAGTTTAACGCATAATTACTGAACGGATTTTGACGAAATTTGGTACGGTAGTAGTTTAGGCTATGTATTAAAACATATGCAATATTTTATCCCGAAAAAGTAAAGTGATCCCGTAGGATGTAGCCGCAGTCGCTAGTCTATACTAATATTATAAAGAGGTAACGTTTGATTGTTTGTTTGTTTGTTTGTTTGTTTGAATGGAATAGGCTCTGAAACCACTGAACCAATATGAAAAATTCTTTCACCGTTGGAAAGCTACATTCCTAGCGCTGAACATAGGCTATATTATATGTTTAAAAAAAGTAGGGTTCCTTACTAAAACCCAAAAAATGTAGCCCAAAGTGTAAAAAAACGACCTCTAAAATTTCTTACATCGTGTGCGCTTCGACAACGGCTTGACCAATTTCGCAAATTTTTTTACGGTATGTTCGTTATTGTCACGAAAAGGTTATTATGAAAGAAAATGTTGAAAAAAATAAGCAGAAAATTAGAAAAAAGAAGAAAATACGTATTGGTAACGCGGGGTTTGAACCTGGGTTCGATCGATTCACGTCGTTGGCAGTTTATATGACACGGCTGTCATGGCAACATCAGTATTTACAAATGGAAAATAAAAATTATGAAATGCTATAAATATCGTTTTTATATCAGCTTAAACTATTTGGATTAATAAAATTATTAGGATTAACAGAAACATGAATCCAAATAGTTTAAGCTGATATAAATACGGTATGTATAGCATTTCCTAATTTTTGTTTTCCATTTGTAAAAAACGTGGTTACCATGGCGACCGTTAGACGTTATAGACGTTTGGCTGCGTTTCCATTGACGCGGGGCGAGGCGGACAGGAGCTTGCGGTACCAGAATTGACCAATCACTATGCTCGAAATCTCTGCTCCACTCCGCTTGGAAACTCTTAAGTTCCTATGCGCCCCGCTCCGCGTCAGTGAAAACGCCAAGATTGGGGAAGTTTTCCAAATATATACATCTATACAAATAAATAAAATTGAAGTGTCAGTATGTAACTTTCAATTAGCAACGTTTTTCTAAATGCATATGACATTTTAAACGATACCTTCTGCTTTTTTTTGCATTGGCAACGATATTTACTGAAAACGAAAATGTAATTAAAAAAAAAATGTCTGTCAGCGTGTCTCTTTGCTCCGGCTAATCTCTGGAACAGCTGGACCGATTTTAACGAGACTTTCACTGGTAGATAGCTAAAGTTATAAGGATTCATTTAGGCTACTTTTCATCATCGTCATCGTCGTCATCTAACTAACGTTCAGCGAATTGGCTGGACCGACTGTGACGGGAGCATTCATCGGGCTTAGCTTATGTTAGTAGGAGTAATCTATACATCTATATGTAAAAGTAAGTCGTGTTAGTTAAATTATTTATAACTCAAGAACGGCTTTATCGATATGGCTGAAAATGGTGAGGATGTAGCTTAGAGCAAGTAGTCGGACATAGGATACTAAGTATTTATTCAATTTGACAGCGTTTCCGTACACGTTGCGGGTTCTGCGTTAGGGTTCCGCGTTGCGGGTTTCGGGTTCCCATGCTGCTGGTTCCGCGTTGCGGGTTTCGGGTTCCCATGCTGCGGGTTCCGCGTTGCGAGTTCCAAGTTCCCGCGTTGCGGGTTCCGGGTTCCCGCGTTGCGGGTTACGGGTTCCCGCGTTGCGGGTTCCGGGTTCCCGCGTCGCGGGTTCCGGGTTCCCGCGTTGCGGGTTCCGGGTTCCCGCGTTGCGGGTTCCGGGTTCCCGCGTTGCGGGTTCCTGGTTCCCGCGTTGCGGGTTCCGGGTTCCCGCGTTGCGGGTTCCGGGTTCCCGCGTTGCGGGTTCCGGGTTCCCGCGTTGCGGGTTCACACGTTGCGGGTTGCGGGTTCCGGGTTCCCGCGTTGCGGGTTCCGGGTTCCCGCGTTGCGGGTTCCGGGTTCCCGCGTTGCGGGTTCCGGGTTTCCGCGTTGCGGGTTCCGGGTTCCCGCGTTGCGGGTTCCGGGTTCCCGCGTTGCGGGTTCCGCGTTGCAGGTTCCGCGTTGCGGGTTGCGGGTTCCGGGTTCCCGCGTTGCGGGTTCCGGGTTACCGCGTTGCGGGTTCCGGGTTCCCGCGTTGCGGGTTCCGGGTTCCCGCGTTGCGGGTTCCGGGTTCCCGCGTTGCGGGTTCCGGGTTCCCGCGTTGCGTGTTCCGGGTTCCCGCGTTGCGGGTTCCGGGTTCCCGCGTTGCGGGTTCCTGGTTCCCGCGTTGCGGGTTCCGGGTTCCGCGTTGCGGGTTCCGCGTTGCGGGTTCCGGGTTCCGGGTTCACGCGTTGCGGGTTCCGGGTTCCCGCGTTGCGGGTTCCGGGTTCCCGCGTTGCGGGTTCCGGGTTCCCACGTTGCGGGTTCCGGGTTCCCGCGTTGCGGGTTCCGGGTTCCCGCGTTGCGGGTTCCGGGTTCCCGCGTTGCGGGTTCCGGGTTCCCGCGTTGCGGGTTCCGGGTTCCCGCGTTGCGGGTTCCAGGTTCCCGCGTTGCGGGTTCCGGGTTCCCGCGTTGCGGGTTCCGGGTTCCCGCGTTGCGGGTTCCGGGTTCCCGCGTTGCGGGTTCCGGATTCCCGCGTTGCGGGTTCTGCGTTGCGGGTTCCGCGTTGCGGGTTCCGCGTTGCGGGTTCCGCGTTGCGGGTTCCGCGTTGCGGGTTCCGCGTTGCGGGTTCCGGGTTGCGGGTTCCGGGTTCACACGTTGCGGGTTCTGCGTTGCGGGTTGCGGGTTCCGGGTTCACACGTTGCGGGTTCCGCGTTGCGGGTTGCGGGTTTCGGGTTCCCGCGTTGCGGGTTCCGGGTTCCCGCGTTGCGGGTTCCGGGTTCCCGCGTTGCGGGTTCCTGGTTCCCGCGTTGCAGGTTCCGGGTTCCCGCGTTGCGGGTTCCGGGTTCCGCGTTGCGGGTACCGGGTTCCCGCGTTGCGGGTTCCGGGTTCCCGCGTTGCGGGTTCCGGGTTCCCGCGTTGCGGGTTCCGGGTTCCCGCGTTGCGGGTTCCGGGTTCCCGCGTTGCGGGTTCCGCGTTGCGGGTTCCGGGTTCCGGGTTCACGCGTTGCGGGTTCCGGGTTCCCGCGTTGCGGGTTCCGGGTTCCCGCGTTGCGGGTTCCGCGTTGCGGGTTCCGGGTTCCGGGTTCACGCGTTGCGGGTTCCGGGTTCCCGCGTTGCGGGTTCCGGGTTCCCGCGTTGCGGGTTCCGGGTTCCCGCGTTGCGGGTTCCGGGTTCCCGCGTTGCGGGTTCCAGGTTCCCGCGTTGCGGGTTCCGGGTTCCCGCGTTGCGGGTTCCACGTTGTTTTTTTTTAGTTGAATTTCATCAGAAACTCTTTTTATGCTCAACGAAGTGGGCAAGGGTCAGCTAGTCCATAATAAATCGAAAACTAATAACAATACAACGTGTTGGGCGAACATTTATAACGAAATTAGTGTACATTAAATCTAGCTGCTGTAGCCATAAATTAATATTCAGTTTCAAATAATACGAACAGACATTTACATGGAGGTGATTGTGGAGAAGGCATATGGAAGACTGTTGTTTTTGTTATTACATCACATAATATTATTATAAATGCGAAAGTTGGTGAGGGAGATGTATGTTTGTTACATCTTCACGCAGAAACAACTTACCTTAATAAGGGGCCGATTTTTCAATCGTCAGATAACTTTTATCTAAGGAGTAACTATGTGACTTTGGCAGATTTTGTATGGTACAAATGTCAAAGTCACATATTTATTCCTTAGATAAAAGTTATCTGACGATTGAAAAATCGGCCCTTAGACCAACAAATTACCTTACGTTAATAGAGGAGATGGAGCGCCTGGGGCGTTAAAACATGAAAACCTTGGATTTACGTTACAGTGAATGAAATGTTATGATTCAAAGTAGAATGCTTAGCTTATAATATGTACAAAAGTTGGCCTTTTAAAAAAAAATGATCTCGATTTAAAAAAATATATATTTTGATAGTTTAAATATTAGGCTGTAGAATTTTTTTCACATCAATATTATTTTAGTTTATATTATATTCTTTTAGAGATAGTGATCCATTAAATCCATTCACTGTACCAGAAGTCTGAGGTCAAAAACCCCAGTCAATACACTAATAAGGAAAACTGTAGTCTATGTTATCACATTGCAATAATATTATAAATGCAAAAGTTTGTGAGTGAGTGTGTATGTTTGTTACGTCTTCAAGTAAAAACCGTTTAACGGATTTTGATGGAATTTGGTGTGGTAGTAGTTTATTTACGCAGGTGATATACTCCGTGATCTTGTGGTTCAGATATTTGCCTGGACCCGGAGGTCGTGGGTTCGATTTCCGCGTTGGAACAACAAAAATTGTTGTTTTCAAGTTTGGTTAGGACAATGCAGGCTGATTACCTGATTGTCTGACAAGAAAGATGATCCATACGTCGGATGGGCCTGCAAAAAGTCGGACCGGCTTCTAGTTTTATCCACAACGTAGTTATAGGGTGTCGCAAATGGCTGAACTGCTTCGAGAAAAGTAGATTTTCGGCCTTCGAGAGAAGGCCATTGCCAACAGGCATGCTGAATCAAGAGATCGTCTTGTTCAGTAGTGAGTTTTATCTTGTTTTACTAATGGTTGGGCACTTGGACTCTGGTCCAGCAGTGAGTTTTATCTCGTCTTTCCTAATGGTTGCCAAGTTGTACTCAGGAGCCTGCTGTAATATATGTAATAATTATAGCTCGTCGTGAATAACTGATCGATAATAAAATGCTCCTGCCCTTGCCACGTCCACTTACGCATGCATCCGAAATCGATATTAATATAGAGCTTAAAACCGACACTGAAATATCGGGGCGGTTGTACAAATGTCCGGGTGACTACCTCTGGCTCAGAGGCTGGGAAACAACTTAGCATTCATATTTATTACTAGATTTCATCCGCGGGAATCGTACATTTAGTAAGTAGTCTATATCGTTACTTATAGTCTACAGCTGTGCTCATTAATATTTCCTTTAGTTTGGGAGCCTATTCAATACTAATTAATCTTTCCTCTTTATAGTATTTATGACTATAACGACAATAACTACTATGTTGTTTTTAATAAATAATAATAAAAAAAATAAAAAACTTTATTTGGACATTTTGAAAAACACATTCACAGATTCATAATTATAGTACAAAATAGGATACCTGATAATAACAAAAAAATAAAATATTGAACAATAAAGATAAATAGAAGGAAGGAAGGAAGTGTATTGCTTAAAACCAAAATGGAGTACCACTCAGGTGTATCACCGCGACACGGCGCGCCGCAGTACCTGGTCTTCCGTGGCCCCAAACTGTATGACGTACGACAGACCTAGCAAGCAATCATAAAAATATAAATTAGTATAATATAATATACGGGAAATAAAATATGATGTATGAATATTAAAATAAAAAACTTTATTTTAATATTCATACATCATATTTTATTGCCGTGTGCGATTCTAATTCATTATTAAGGATAGTAATTTATATTTAAGGTATATTAATTGCTAATAGTTAAAATATACATAGACAGTTCAGTCAGATACAGTAAGAGATCTTCCTAGATCATCTACTGCAACCTAATATAATAATAAATGTGAAGGCGAGGAATGGTTAATTTTTTTAAAAAGGTTTGAGCGAATAGTTGTTTGTGATACTATTAAGAAAATGCTACTGAACAGATTTTGGTACAATTTGTTGGGACTGTAGTTTAGGCTCTTGATCGAAGAGGCTGTATCCAGTGGACGGCCTACCTTACCTTAAATAATAATGATGAAAGAAATACCATGAAACATTTAATTTTATGTAGGCTGCCCTGTGGCCGAAATTAGAACACTAATTCAACGTAATGTTTCAACTCTTGTGTGTTTTCAATACACAATAAAATAGGTTTTCCGTGGGGAATAATATTTGGCCACCAAATCCTTGATCCGCTCCGCAATCTAAATCCAAATCTGAAGGTTCTGACGTGTGTTAAATTTTCCATACCGCACGGTACAGTATTTTTCGCCTAGGCTTTGCATAACGCCAATAACCTTGAACGACTGGCGTATGTGAATGGCGAGAAAGTACTACCGCGACGACGAAGCGCGTTAAAATCGCGTATACAAAACTCTTTTACCTTTATTTAAAATACTAAAGTAATTCTCAAAATCGTGTCACTACATTTTTTCTCACTACGTTTAAAAACGAGTGAATTTTAAGCTTTAAAAATAAAAATATCAATTTATAAACCGGCAATCCTCTGATAAATATAATGAAGATTATTATATATATATATATTGGTTTTTTCAATAAGACCAGTATTGAGAAAAAGTAAGTAAGTACATAGTAGCGCCTCCGTGGTCTAGTGGTTCCGAGTTTCCCTCTCGACCCGAAGGTTTTGGGTTCGATTCCCGCGTTGGAACAACAAAAATTGTTGTTTTCAAGTTTGGTTAGGACAATGCAGGCTGATTACCTGATTGTCTGACAAGAAAGATGATCCATACGTCGGATGGGCCTGCAAAAAGTCGGACCGGCTTCTAGTTTTATCCACAACGTAGTTATAGGGTGTCGCAAATGGCTGAACTGCTTCGAGAAAAGTAGATTTTCGGCCTTCGAGAGAAGGCCATTGCCAACAGGCATGCTGAATCAAGAGATCGTCTTGTTCAGTAGTGAGTTTTATCTTGTTTTACTAATGGTTGGGCACTTGGACTCTGGTCCAGCAGTGAGTTTTATCTCGTCTTTCCTAATGGTTGCCAAGTTGTACTCAGGAGCCTGCTGTAATATATGTAATAATTATAGCTCGTCGTGAATAACTGATCGATAATAAAATGCTCCTGCCCTTGCCACGTCCACTTACGCATGCATCCGAAATCGATATTAATATAGAGCTTAAAACCGACACTGAAATATCGGGGCGGTTGTACAAATGTCCGGGTGACTACCTCTGGCTCAGAGGCTGGGAAACAACTTAGCATTCATATTTATTACTAGATTTCATCCGCGGGAATCGTACATTTAGTAAGTAGTCTATATCGTTACTTATAGTCTACAGCTGTGCTCATTAATATTTCCTTTAGTTTGGGAGCCTATTCAATACTAATTAATCTTTCCTCTTTATAGTATTTATGACTATAACGACAATAACTACTATGTTGTTTTTAATAAATAATAATAAAAAAAATAAAAAACTTTATTTGGACATTTTGAAAAACACATTCACAGATTCATAATTATAGTACAAAATAGGATACCTGATAATAACAAAAAAATAAAATATTGAACAATAAAGATAAATAGAAGGAAGGAAGGAAGTGTATTGCTTAAAACCAAAATGGAGTACCACTCAGGTGTATCACCGCGACACGGCGCGCCGCAGTACCTGGTCTTCCGTGGCCCCAAACTGTATGACGTACGACAGACCTAGCAAGCAATCATAAAAATATAAATTAGTATAATATAATATACGGGAAATAAAATATGATGTATGAATATTAAAATAAAAAACTTTATTTTAATATTCATACATCATATTTTATTGCCGTGTGCGATTCTAATTCATTATTAAGGATAGTAATTTATATTTAAGGTATATTAATTGCTAATAGTTAAAATATACATAGACAGTTCAGTCAGATACAGTAAGAGATCTTCCTAGATCATCTACTGCAACCTAATATAATAATAAATGTGAAGGCGAGGAATGGTTAATTTTTTTAAAAAGGTTTGAGCGAATAGTTGTTTGTGATACTATTAAGAAAATGCTACTGAACAGATTTTGGTACAATTTGTTGGGACTGTAGTTTAGGCTCTTGATCGAAGAGGCTGTATCCAGTGGACGGCCTACCTTACCTTAAATAATAATGATGAAAGAAATACCATGAAACATTTAATTTTATGTAGGCTGCCCTGTGGCCGAAATTAGAACACTAATTCAACGTAATGTTTCAACTCTTGTGTGTTTTCAATACACAATAAAATAGGTTTTCCGTGGGGAATAATATTTGGCCACCAAATCCTTGATCCGCTCCGCAATCTAAATCCAAATCTGAAGGTTCTGACGTGTGTTAAATTTTCCATACCGCACGGTACAGTATTTTTCGCCTAGGCTTTGCATAACGCCAATAACCTTGAACGACTGGCGTATGTGAATGGCGAGAAAGTACTACCGCGACGACGAAGCGCGTTAAAATCGCGTATACAAAACTCTTTTACCTTTATTTAAAATACTAAAGTAATTCTCAAAATCGTGTCACTACATTTTTTCTCACTACGTTTAAAAACGAGTGAATTTTAAGCTTTAAAAATAAAAATATCAATTTATAAACCGGCAATCCTCTGATAAATATAATGAAGATTATTATATATATATATATTGGTTTTTTCAATAAGACCAGTATTGAGAAAAAGTAAGTAAGTACATAGTAGCGCCTCCGTGGTCTAGTGGTTCCGAGTTTCCCTCTCGACCCGAAGGTTTTGGGTTCGATTCCCGCGTTGGAACAACAAAACATTTTTGTTTTCAAGTTTGGTTTGGATAATGCAGGTTGATAAGATCCAGACCTGATTGTCTGACAAGAAAGATGATCCATGAGTCGGATGGGCATGTAAAAAGTCGGTCCTGCGCCTGTTCCCTCGCTTGTCGTGTCGTTTTACCGTCCCACCAGGTTATGAGAGTAAAAGGAAGAGAGAGTGCGTCTGTGTATTGCGCACACACTTGGGCGCTATTAAATAACTCCTGCGTAGCTGGCCTGATTTCAATGAAATCGGCTACTGACACCGAAATCGGTGAGGGGAGCTATTATTTATTATTGAGAAAAAAGATTGTCAGCTCATCGCTAGTTTAATAAATTGTATTTAAGACGAATGGTCAAGCAAATGACCTTGAGTGTTTGGACGTGGAGCTAACGCCATCTATTTATGAATAGTAGTTCAATGTAGCGTGCATTAGGATGTCAAATTATATTTTTGCTAGATGGCACATTTAGCATATTTCTCTGAGTTGAGCAGAGTAATAATAAACAGAGGCTACATTTTATATACTAAATAATATATACCTACTTAGATTATTTTTTTTATTTTATCCCCGTTTAACCCTTATTATTTGTATTAGTCCAGCCATTTTAGTAAGTTCACCTCGGAATTCGAGATACCTTATAATTGATAAGAAAAGTATAACAAAGAAATATGATCTTTGACCCTTGAAATTTAATAGTAGCGTACACCCTACCATATTATGTAGGTTTTGAGACAACTTTTGGGGGAGTCAATATACAACTATTTACAGACTTACAGCTGGGTATCTCTAATTACAAGATTCTTGCCAAATTTAAGCTAAAATGACTGGACTAATGTCCCTTATTATATGTATATCGAATACGGCTCAAACGATTATTTATGACTGCTAATATATATATATATACAGGGCGTAAAAAGAGCAGTCACTATAACTTCGTGGGGTAATAACTAGGCCAGATACATATCCATTCGTACTAGTCATTTGCTTTTAATCCACTGTTTTAAAAATAAAAAAAATTTCAATAGGCAATGTACAACGTGCACAACACAGCGATCAGCTGATTACGCTGAGAGGTCAATAGCACGCGTAAGACGTTCATTACGTACTAGGGCAAAAATTATAAAATTTAAGAATTTAATCCAGAACGTTGTTCCAAACAGTTCAGCCTTGCGACTAAAATAATAAATTGCGAAAAAAAATATTTTTTTTTTCAAAAAATAAATAATGAAAATAATTCATTTCTAGAATCAGTCAAGGTCCTATAATCCTATCCCAAAGTTATAGTGACTGCTCTTTTTACATCCTGTATATATACATATATTATATATATACAGCGTGTAAAAATAGCAGTCACTATAACTTTCAGATACGATTATACTACCTTTCCTCATTTCGGAAATGTATTTTTTTTGTGTCAAAAACAAAAAAAAATATTTTTTTTTACCATTTCTTATTTTTTTGTCGCAAAAATTATAATAAAGCCAAATTTTTTTTTTATTAAAAAAAAATACATTTCTAGAATGAGAAAAGGTAATATAATCATATCCTACAGTTATAGTGACTGCTCTTTTTACACTCTTTATACAGGGTGTAAAAAGAGCAGTCACTATAACTTCGTGGGGGAATAACCAGGCAAGAGATATATGCATTGCTACTAGTCATTTGCTTTTAATCCACTGTTTTAAAAATTTTCAATAGGCAATCTACAATGTGCACAACACAGCGATCAGCTGATTACGCTGAGAGGTCTATAGCACGCGTAAGACGTTCATTACGTACTAGGGCAAAAATTATAAAATTTAATTATTTAATGCAGAACGTAGTTCCAAACAGTTTAGCCTTGCGACTAAAATAAATAGCAAAAAAAATTTTTTTTTACAAAAAATAAAGTTTCTAGAATCAGTCGAGGTCCTATAATCACATCCCAAAGTTATAGTGACTGCTCTTTTTTTATACCCGTTATATTATATACATTTTGTTTAATTTTTTACAGTTTACTTCTTACACAGGGAACTTTTGTCTATCGATGATTCATACAGGATGTTAAAAAAAAATATTAATTTAAATAGATTTGTTTATTATTTTTGAAGTTATTTTTTTTCCTTGTTGGCAATGGGACTTGTTGGCTTGAATGGTAGGGGGCTGACTTTCTTTTTTTAGACTTTTTTTATTTTTTTGTTGACAGCCTCTGTTATATACTGTGGGTCTCTAATGGGTATATTTCTCAGATATCTAGGATCCACTAATTCTGGTAGTATGCAATCCATATAGAAGTCTTTCAGCTTTTTTTTTCTGTCTTTCCTCGGCGTTTCTCTCTAAATTCTGTAAAAATACTCTTTTTGAATTCTCCAGCATAATATCTTCAGCCATATCCAGTTTTGAGCAATTTTCCCCATAGTTTGTTCCACCTTGGGTCAATCTCCTCTAAATATTTCTGAGTCAGTTTCCGACTCTTCATTAGTTTTTCTTCGTTCCGTTTAATTTCGTTGCGTGGACTTTTTCCAACAATTGATTTATGCAGAACGGATAAAGGTTTTTGAGTACTGAATGATACTTTTCTGGTACCTAATATTCTTCATTTTGTTATGTTTTTTCTGTATTTCAAAGAATACTTTGTATCTGTACTTAATGCTAAAAATTTATTACAAAAATTTGTAAGTAAATGATTCCGGCTTTCTACTTTTTCAACGGTATAATTTTCATAAGGTCTAGATTAGATTATTTTTGAATACGTGCTGGCGTCCCCGTCCGATATTTAACGCGCATTTCTATACTTTTTTTAAACCATTGCACCAAGATCTCAGACTATATTCCTGTAGACGCTCCTAAAAGAAAAAACTAAATTTAGTTTTGATTTATTATTAATTATGAAATAGTATAACTATTAGTTATACCTCAGTCAGAGTAATATAATAGTACCTAATACACGTAGAAAACAGGGAAATAAAGGGTACTACGAGTCAAAAAAAAGCTAGTAAATTACCAGAATAATTTTTGTAGCATGTGTGATCTTTTGCCTCCTCCTCCTCCTCCTCCATCCTTTACCCTTGTTCTGAGCTAGGACACAAATACAGCAATATTTATTTTTAATGCCATTTTTTATTTTTTTAATAACAAAAAAACCCAAGTCAATGAACTGTAAAGGCAAAATCACGAATCACTTTACACGCAGTAGGAGCCAATATTTTGTTGACTAAAGACATGGTTTTTAATATTTTTTACGGCTTCCTTTATTGTTAATGAACTATGCGGGGCTACTCCCGACACAATCGAGTACCGAATCCGTTCGATATCAGTGGTTTATCGTATTTTATTTGGTGAATTACTTTGAAACTAATCAGGATAAAGAAAATTGTTATATCGTAACTTTTTGTACTACCAACCATATCGATCGACTAAGAATAAAAAAAAACAAATGTCAATTTACTAGGAAGTTCGCGGCATGATCGTATCTAAATCAAAATCAAATCAGTTTGGAGAGTAAGGCCCCAGGTTAATAGCTTCAGAGCTATGGCATATTTCCATGGCAAGCAATTTTTTTAACATTATGTATAACTGTAGGTTTAACTGTATAATAGTGTAGCAGTAAAGAGTAATTGTTTGATGTCTCTGTGATAAGTATTCTGTATGATAAACATTTACATTACAATGACACTGTCTGAAGACTATAATTGTAAATTATGCATCTGATGATCATCATAATTTTTATCTTTTCTGTACAGGCGGAATCTTGGGATCTTTTGGGGACTTTTCGCGGTTCCATAGACTTAAAAGTAGGTACCTATTAACTCAATAGCGACCAACTCCTAATAGAACCTATCGTCACCATGAATACAGCTTCATATCTAATTTTAAGTCTATGGGACCGCGGGAAATTCTTTACATTATAGGTACAATAACAAAAAATATGTCTATTTTATAATTAGATAGGTACCTACTTACTTTTCAATATCATTTGCTTTGGCTTCTTTTGCTTTTGTCTGATTTGGAACACGAGTTCTTTTTTTATATAGCAACTTCAATAATCGTTTGTTACCTACTTTGTTTCGGAATACTTTTATTACCTATGTTTGTTTCAAAGTCGAACCGTAATCACACAACATGTGCAAACTATAATATAAAATTTATACAAGCCGGTAATGTCAATTGTCATTTGTCAAGTCAAAACAAGACCACGCGAGATTGTATTACTCTTATCTGCCTAATTACTGTGCGCGCCGTGCGGAACGGCAACGCTGCATTGTACATGGGTTGCATGACTTGCATCGAACTGGCAACGTTGCATTCCATAACTAAACGCCTGATTAAATGATGTGAGCAAATACTTTACTAGTGGTGTTTGATTTACAGTAGGCACCAAAGACCTTTTATGATATAACTTCTATTTTGCAATAGTATTTGTTACAAATCGACAATGAACACCAAGATACAAAGTAAAGAAGCATGCATGCAAAGATTCATTATAAACGGATAAGCCAAACCAAAAATAAATCCATCCTAAAATATTCATTTTACGCGAGTCATAGCATTTTCTAAAATGTATTTCTGATTACTGAGTAAAGATCGTCAAAATTATCGACAACAACAATATACTTCAAGATACACTTTATAATTACACAAAATTTCTTTATTTCCCCAGTCTGTAATTTAGCTGAAAAACATAGCCTAAAAGTCGTGAAAAACGCATTTTGCTTGACCATTCGCCTTAATAAAAAAAACTAAAACCACGCTTTTTATTTGTAGATCTATGCGTTAATATCATGATCTTATCATGTTCACTAATGCAATCAAATGCAATAATCAGTGTCAGTACTATAGTGGTTATGTTAGTGGTTATAGTGGCAACCTAATGAAGTGCGGGGCATAAATCACGCGCGGCCGTATATTATCCCGGTATTGACAGGATAATATATGGCTGCGACATATACACATATATATGTTATATCTTTATCTGTTGCACGCTACTTGGCGTGGAAATCCCATACTAACTACTTCTACGTTTATCCAAGATAGGTTTCAAATGATATCTACCTTTTGTTTAAATTTAATTATGTTTTTGCAATTAACCCTCCGGGCAGGAAAGGCTAAGGGCGTGTTTCACCAAGCAATGTTAAAATAATCTAAACTTTAACAATGCTTGGTGAAACACGCCCTTAGTAAACGAGCTATTGCTAAGATCTCGATCACGTCAGCCTTTAAAAATAAATTGCATCATATTTTTAAACTTTATCTTCTCCTTCTTATGTATACAAATGAATTGCTGTTCGTTAGTTTTCCTAAAAGGCTGAACCGATTCGGTTATTTTTTTGTCTTGATATATTCGTGGAAGTTCCGGGAAGGTTTAAATGGTACATCACAAACTCTAATCAAATCAATCAGTTATATCATCACAAACTGTTTCTATGCTAAACGAAGTGGACATGTGTCAGCTATAATACATATTTTGATTAAGATGTTAAATAAATAATAAAGTGGAGAAAGTGCAAGTAATTTGTGTATTTTTACTGTGTAACATGAATTTCCACCATCATCCCCTCCACATTATCTACAAAATATTTATTTTGCGTGTCAAATATATAACAATTTTTTGACATGTGCCACCAGATCATCTAGTAACCAGTACCGTTTGTACGATAAAAGGCGGAAGAATATTGAAAAATCTGCTCTTAGTTGTAAAAAGTTTGCCAATCATAAATAAGGATCACTCAAATGGCCCTTACTAATAAAAAGGTGGGCAAACAGATAATCCTTTGGAGGGCTGGTTTTATGCCCTCCTTAAATGTTCAAATCCAAGATGGTGCCATAAACCTGGATTATATTCATAACAGATAAAATATTTTAATGTTTTGTTTTATTTGTTTATTCCTTAGTTATTGTTCTTAGGTTTTATTGTTTTGTTTTATAGAGAGCTGTAAAATTGTCGGTGCGTTTCGAGCTATTATTTTAAACTTTAATTGTGGAATTCAATTATTGTATTTCTAATTGAATCTATACTTATATATTTTCTGAGGTGTGGCGATTTATTGCTTACAAAACATCACTCTTAACAAAAGTTATGTAAGTAAGTAATGATATTATGTAGTCATGTTTTACAATACAACTTTTTGTATGAAATAACATAATTACTAACTAACTAAACTACATAGCCCGATTTAATAATCAGGTACATATTGAACATGTTTTTATAATTTGATATCAGAAAAAACCGAGGTACTATTGTAGCCAAAAATTGGAACCATTCTTGGAATATTAAATAAAAAACTTCGCATAAATTGTTTCATAAAATTAATAGAATATATTTTATCACAATATTTTAAAATATACAAGGTGTAAACTAAATGTGTGATGATACTTTAGCATGTGTACGGGTCCCGTGTATGCCTCATAAGTAGAGTATACTGTGAAGGTACCAGCGCTGAAATAATTACTTTTGACTTTCATGTTTGTATGCCCCACCATTATAACACACACCCTAAAGTATTTTCACTCAAACTAAAACATTTTGTTTTAAGTAATCATGCCTATGATATAAAATGAAGTTATAATATTTTTGCGAATCATAGTTTTGGGAATAAAAAAAAACTTTCTTTTACCCACATAATACATATCGACGACCTCCGTAGCGCAGTGGTTCAGCGCGTTGGTGCTCGACCGAGAGCGGGTTCGAGTCCCGCCGAGGGAACAAAAAAGTTTTCAACGTTCCTGGGTCATGGATGTGTATTAATATAATAAAAATATTAAAATGTGTGTATAGTTATAATATTTCCGTACGTCAGAGTACCTGTAACACAAGTTCTTCGCACAGGGCCAGATTGACGTGGTGTGAAGCGTCTATAGATATTATTATTAAATAAAATGTATTATTTCTCATAAAAATTATTTAAAAATAAATTTTAATATAAATAGTCCCGCGTGCTCGTATTCGTGTCGTGTAAATTATGAATAATGCGACGGCGTCAACTCGACGTCTGTTTGAAATTATATGAATTATTCAACACTTTTCGAATAACACTCGAAACCAGCGTAGCTTGAGCTCTGCATTAATTTCTTTTATATAAAGTTATTTGTCATTTGATAGCTCTGAAAACACAACGCAATAAATGATTCACCTAGGGGCTGATTCAAGATGCCATCGCTAATTATCGCTTACAAAGTTCGATAACAAAATGTATGGGATTTAACATAAGGTACGCTAAGTGACATACCAAATCGCGATCATTTAGCGTAGCTTATGTCAAATCCCATACATTTTGTTATGGAACTTTGTAATTAGCGATGGCAAAAAGCCAAAGCTCCTCAAAGCCTCCTTTATAAAATTGTCGAGGGATATTATGTTCTTAAAATTTTATGATATGGATTTCCCCAAAGTATCGCCTGATTCCATTAACTATCCTTTTTGCTTGACAAACTTGTAAAAACTGCGACACTCACGGGCGAACATTAAAACATGAAATAACCATGTTAATTAAAGTTAAGAGTTCACTGATCACTGTCACTGCTTAGTTGAACAAATACATCATGATTTAAACGCTTCATTTAACTATCGTTTCAATACTCGGCCGGCAATCTTAGGCCTAAACCAAGACGGGTCATCTTATACTGGTTGGTTCGAATATGACAGAGCCGCCATCATTACATAAATAAACAGGCCACATTATCCTGGTCCACATTTGTATCATAATGGGTACATCAATCTCTTCGGGATTACTCCACTGACACTTTTCACATCAGCGCACGATTTTTTAACACGAAAATAAATATGATACACGATAAAAGATTGATCGAACATTGTGTACATGATAATAGACTGATTCTTGTGTTTTCGATTGTTTTTTCAATTCTTTTTTATTATTTTTTATCAAAAGACAAAAAAAATTAAGTAGAGGAAGTCAAATTTAATATTTATTACTTTTTTTAAATGTTCAGGTGAAAGTTTGAAAAAATATCTCCTTGGGTCCTCAGAGCCCAGTAGGTTTGATAACAGTAAGGCTTAACTTAGACTGGCGCAGAATCGCAGCGTTACGTCGCGTCATTTATCTGTACACTCTGTGCAAATCTGAGTTCAGTCTAACTTTCGCTGCAGTTTCGAGAGCGATGAAGCCTGGTAGGTGGCCGTTTCCTTCTGCGAATCTTGCAGGCTGAGAGATGGATATATGCTCCGTCAGGTTTCGCCAAGCAAGAAGTTTTGTTTTTGATGGAAGACAGTAGTAGGTGTGGAAAGGTCGCTTTGCAGCCCTTCCATCTCATATCTAGTACGGGGCTCCGGGTGAGGATGGTAACTTCCTCAACTTAGACAATCCCGGAAGAGAGCGCTGCAGTTTGCTGACTCCAGCACTCGCTTTCTTGTCTCTTTTCTTCCCTTATGAGGTGGACCAGCCGGTCATAGGGGAGACTCTCTCTTATTTTAATGAAAGTCCGGTCCCTGAAGAGGGACACCAGCCAGTCGTGGGATGGCCTGCGTTAGACATATCCACGTCACTGATCTTTTATTCTGATGCCAATCCGCACTTTGATGCGTAATGCATTAAAAAGGAGTTAGTCTTCCTTTACCTAAATTGGTTGGACCCAACAACGTCTCATACCAACCTCTAGCCTAAGTAAATATTTTCAGTTCAGAATTATCCAGAACGGTATAATCAGTAATTATTTACGAAAATTTCATGAATTTCTATCGTGGTTCATGAGATACAGTCAGGTGACATAAAGAAGGTCATCAGATCCTTAGTTAGGGTGTTAAAGGACCCTAAAAATGCGCATCCCTGTCTTATTCTTCGGGTGAAATATAAAAATTCCAGAACTTTCCAGAATTAGCCGAAGTCATATGATGAGTTCCCGGGGCGCGATTTAAACAAAACTAGTTCTGGAGCTGACTCCGCTCGTAAATTATGTATTCAAGTTATAAAACCGGAATGGCTGAGATTCCACTGATCCTGCGTGTTTTAATGGCTCTGAGCGAAACCCGGGTCGGACACACGGATGTTAAGTTCTGTAAGATTTTTCAAGAAGGTCGATTCTGCTATTTTAATCGTACAATTATATTTTTGATACAGTCTCGATCCTATCAATCTAATGTTTTTGTTTGTTTATTTTAATGTAAATATTTCCTGTGTGCATTTAATTGTGGAAATAAAAAAATGTTTGTGCCAATTTATAATATGAAGAGATTTCATAATGTTTCGTTTTCATTTTATTAACTTTTTGTTTTATTTTGTAGATGGCCTAGTGTAATTTTCTTCTCGGCAATTAAGAGTTGAGCTGGATTTAGCCTTTTCTATTTATTCTATAATTTATCTTTGGACATTTTTTTGATATTGAGTAGTGTGCCCTAATTATAAAAATCACATGTCCCACGGTTGTTACCACCATCATCATAATTCTATTTCATTGCAAGTCTCACTCTTTCCGTCTGTATGTCACGGTGTCAATGGCATATTCACCGTTGTGAGATCTCCTCATGAATTTTTCCCACTTTACAGAAATCAGATTGGCCCCATGAAGGCTAAACTTGGATGTATCTGAATTCGTATAAGCTCCGTATTTTACATCAACTTTGGAAAGTGTATGAATATTTCAAAGCTTATGGAAGCTTTTGATATTTGTCACTTATAGCTCTGAACTGAGTTAAAATAAAATATGAAATGAAATAAATATTTATTGCAGACACAGATAATATAATACAATAGAACAAACATGTAATATGCTCCATTTAGGGCGTGTTTCACCAAGCAATGTTAAAGTTAACGCCATGTTAAAATACCATGCCAGCTCATTCATTGACAGGAAACACGAGCGGGATAACATGATATTTAACATGGCGTTAACTTTAATATTGATTGGTGAAACACGCCCTTCGACTGTTAGAAGGGAATAGAGCATAAGCGACAAAAACGAAATAAAAGAGGAGAGCCCTCAATATATTTTGTTTGACGTAAGATATAATTAATTGTTTATTTTTTTTACGCCGAGAAAAAGCATTACGCATTCCGAGGTAGATGGGGACTCCTACCGCTGGTATGTGGGACTCGCCGCTTCCGAAGAGCTGGTGAACTGGACGCAGCCTCTACACACTAACTCGGTGACACCTAACATACATACATCTACCGCGGAGACACCTAACAAACATCTGCAACCCGCCGACGTCGGCCAGAATTCTACCAGGGTCATCTTGGGGGGCATATATCTGACTCCTAGACCGAACAGAGGCCCTACTGGGGCTTGCCTAGGCCGTACTATCATGTTTCGCGAGGTGCTGGAGTATGTTGTGCATCACGATTAGCTCGAGAACTCAGTGCAATGGAAGAATTAATTAAATTTATTTAATCACTAGCTGTGCCCGCGACTTCGTACGCGTGGAAAAGTGATTTAGGGCAGCAGTTCAAATACATTTTTAGTTTATGAACACTGTCGTTTGGATATTTAAAATCACTAATTTATAGTAATGCTTCTTTATACACGGTATTAGACGTGCATAGGCAAAAGAAGTAGGCCGATGGAGTAATAATAATAGTTTACTGTCAAATAATGGCTTTTTTTGTCGTAAATGTTTTGAGGTATTTTTTCTATGAAAATGCTAACAATTCCTACTACCAGCTCGAAAAATGACCGTGTATTATTAACCGACTTCAAAAAAAGGAGGAGGTTCTCAATTCGTCTGTATGTATAATTTTTTTTTTTATGCGGACGGGACTACTTGATAGTACGCTCATATACGGGACGAAGATCTCTGTACTGTGATTTGTATGGACTTTACGCCGCAGCGACTGCAGACGATGATCGTTTTCACACCGACGCTGCGCTGCTGGCGCCGAACGCCAAATTTTTTAAAAGTCTACTCTCGGTGCGCAATTCCAACTCGGACTTGCGCGGTTTTTTATTTATTAATTACCTACGCTAACAAACATGTAGCCTACTTAGGGACTTCACGGTTAAAGTACTAACTTCCTTTAGACGACAAAATAACAAAAGTTCAAAAGAAAGAAAAAAACCCAAGCCGTACCTAGCATGAAAACTAATAAATAAAAATATCATAAAAAACATAAATCTTACTTATATTGACATAACTTTTCTAATTTAAATGTACCTATGACATCTCATTCATATCTTGAAAACAAACTATCCTACGCCTATACTTTATAAATCGTATTTGCAAAACCTAAGTATAATAATAAATTACTTCGCACAAAGTAAAAATTATTTTCACTTGATACGTTGAGTAGTATGGCTGAAATACCGTCAAATAGGTAGCTACAATTTTTTGATGATCTCACGGGAACCCTTTCGTTTTTCGAGATAATAATTTCCAGTAATCCTTTTCAGATCATAAGCTACCTGCCTGTCAAATTGCATTTAAATACGTTGAGTAGTTTGGCTGAAATACCGTCAAATAGGTAGCTACAATTTTTTGAAGATCCCACGGGAACCCTTTCGTTTTTCGGGATAATAATTTCCAATAATGCTCTTCAGGTCATAAGCTACCTGCCTGCCAAATTTCATTTAAATATGTTGAGTAGTTTGGCTGAAATACCGTCAAATAGGTAGCTACAATTTTTTGATGATCTCACGGGAACCCTTTCGTTTTTCGAGATAATAATTTCCAGTAATCCTTTTCAGATCATAAGGTACCTGCCTGCCAAATTTCATTTAAATACGTTGAGTAGTTTGGCTGAAATACCGTCAAATAGGTAGCTACAATTTTTTGAAGATCCCACGGTAACCCTTTCGTTTTTCGGGATAACAATTTCCAATAATGCTCTTCAGATTATAAGCTACCTGCCTGCCAAATTGCATTTAAATACGTTGAGTAGTATGGCTGAAATACCGTCAAATAGGTAGCTACAATTTTTTGAAGATCCTACGGGAACCCTTTTGTTTTTCGGGATAACAATTTCCAATAATGCTCTTCAGATCATAAGCTACCTGCCTGCCAAATTTCATTTAAATACGTTGAGTAGTTTGGCTGAAAGACCGTCAAATAGGTAGCTACAATTTTTTGAAGATCCCACGGGAACCCTTTCGTTTTTCGGGATAATAAATTTCCAATAATGCTCTTCAGGTCGTAAGCTACCTGCCTGCCAAATTTCATTTCATTCCATACAGTGGTTTTAGCGTGATGCGACGACAAACATTCCCATATGGACAGACAGACAGACAGACAGACAGACAGACAGACAGACAGACATTTTTTTCAAAAATGTTATTTTTAGGTTCTGTGGCTTATATAGACCCCCTTTTTTTAATTTTCACTTAAATATTCTTAATGTACAGACATGACCCCTCTACAGATTTATTATATGTATAGATAGGAACTTGATTGCCACTAAATTGTTCTTGACAAAAATGAAGCAAATGTACATTTAAAAACAACGGCAAGCAATTAGCACAATTTTTTTGACGTTCAGCAATAGATTACTCTATCGCGCGATTGTTGTTAGTCGCTATTTTTACGTAATCAGTCAGCAGGTATGTGGGATGGCGGGCTTCTTCTTTCTTCTCTCCACCAATGTGAAGCTCTCCTTATCACAATTCCTGCTCCTGCTCTTCCACGGTTAGTCAATATAATAGAAGACGTTGTCATATAAGCCTCGGAAGGCTCAATCAAAATGGGTCGATGATCAAGCTGGGGTCATCATCATCATTTCTGCTACGACGTTCACTACTAGTGTAAACATAAAAAATATTATCTGAAAACCTTTAGATCAATGTCCGCGGAAACGCTGCTGCTTATTTCCGGAAATACATCCCCTTTTACGACACCCACTGAAAAGATGGTTAAAGAGGAGATGGAATTCTTTCTCCGGCACCCCCAAAGCAAACGTAGGTTCGCATTCCTTACCCGTAACATAAAGTCCTTCCAGATCCACATCGTTTAGTATTTAACATAATTATCTTTTATTATTCCCGTGGTGCTTCGATTTTTGTCATTAAACTTTTTGCTTTCCCCCGCATTGCTTGGGGAGGTGAAGTGGAACACTTCCTACTCCTTCATTCTTCTGATTAATTCCGTTGCGGGTCCCAAGAGAGAATAGAATAGAATAGAATAGAATAGAATAGAATATCTTTATTTGTACCAGAAAACATAAATATTTTTACAAAAAACAGAAATTAATAATAACAATTATTGAATTGTGTTTTCGAGCACAAGCCGGCCCATCTCAGCATGTGCCGATTGCGAGCAATCAGCGCTGATCTTCCGCTGGGCCGACAGGTGACGTCACGCACGACAATAAGGGCACACTCACATACAAACACAATAGCTTTATAAATAGGCTTAAAAAAAGGCCGTAAAATGTATAAAAGATTTAAACAGTTATTGATAAAATGTAAAGGTATAAAAATATATTAGAATATATACACACTTAAGACTTAATAGTGGAACATAGTAAATAAAAAATAAATGGACAGTCTTTAAAAAGAAAACAAAAAAAAGTATTGTCCCATAAAAGCAATATACATAAAAAACGGTAAAATGTAAAAAAACAGTGTATAACTTAATAAAAGGTAAATTTATATGTAAAAAAGTATCGAACATTTCATGAATATATTATGTACATGCAAATTAAAAAATAAATAAATTAGCAGATACGAATCTATATTGCACTGGTGTCATTTTTAAAAGAGGCTTCAGCAAATTGATGAGCAAGCATAAATTTCTTAAGTTTTTTCCTAAAAGTGTGTACACTATGCAAGTTCCTTATTGGGGGTGGGATATTATTCCAACACCTAGTCGCAGCATAGCGAAAGCTGCCTCTAAAGGCGGCAGTCTTGTGCCGCTCCACATTTAATTGCGGCGCACATTGTCGAGAGAGATGTTGTCTGGATTTCCACGACAGCTTCTCAAAAAGATAACTAGGCTCCGTGTACTTTATTACGCCAAATAGAACACATGCCAAATGAATCTTCCGTCGATGCTCCATTTTTAGTATGGAATTTTCATTGAGAAACGGTGTCACATGATGTCTTACCGGGATATCAAAGCAAAACCGTGCGCAGGCATTTTGTACACGCTGCACTAATCTTTTGGTTTTTGCCAGCAATCGGGGACCAATAACTGCATCCATGTAATTAAATTTTGACAGAACAATCGATTCTACTAACTGTATGCGAAGTTGCACACTTAAATAAGACCTAGTCCTGTATAAGGTTTTAAGCCTATAAAAACAATCCCGCACACATTCTCTCACATGGCATTCGAACCTAAGCCCACAGTCCATATGAAGTCCGAGGTTTCTAGCCTCATAGACTCGTTCGATGGAAACTCCCATAAGCTCAACATTCGTACTCAGATGAACGTTAGCTAATTGAGCCGTGCTACCGAAAATAAGGTACTTAGTTTTAGCCGGGTTCAGCACAAGACAGTTTTTTGTTGACCAAGAAGAGATTCCAGAAAGATCTTCATTTAGTTTGTGGATAGTTTGTTCCATCTCAGTAGATTTACATGATATATATACTTGTATATCGTCAGCGTATATGTGACACTTACAATATTTAATACTATCCATAATATCAGCCAAGTACAAAATAAATAAAACCGGTCCCAGAATGGAACCTTGAGGAACTCCTCTGTTTAATATATTAAATTCCGAGACTGCCTCAGATCCATCATCTCTAGTAATTTTGACGCCTTGACAGCGGTCACTCAAATAACTATCGAACCACTTTACAGTTTTACAGTCGAAACCGTAATAACGCAATTTGGACAATAGAAGATTAACGTTCAAACAATCAAATGCGCGTGAAAAGTCTAAAAGCACTAAAATAGTGCACATACCCTGATCTTGAGCGCTAAGAATGTTGTCTGTAACATCCAATAGTGCACTAACAGTTCCTCGACCTTTTCTAAATCCCGATTGTACTGATGGTAATATATTATTTTCTTCTAAAAATTTGTTAGTTGCGTACATATTGCCTTTTCTAAAACTTTAGACATGCAAGGCAAAATACTAACAGGTCTAAGATCTTTGAGTTCGGTGGGGCTATTAACCTTAGGTATTGGCCGAACGATTGCATGTTTCCATAACTCAGGGAATGTCATTGTTGCTATAGAAGTATTCATTATGGCAAGGATTGTATCCAGGGTATGAGGCACTGTCATCAGCAGCATATCTAAAGTAATTAAATCGCATCCCTCAGCATTTGATTTTAACTGTTTTAATATGTTAATTAGGCTCTCGAGGCTTATTTGTTTAATGCTAAATGTAGCGTCGGTGTATTTATGGTATTCAAAATATGTTAAATGAGATATCGTTGTTTCTGACGTACCAGGAATATTTAAAAAGTGGCAATTTATAATATCGGGGTCATTAAAAAAAGATGGCAACTCTACACAATTTTGAGGCAACAAGTTATTTTTTAGGTTCTTCCAAAGTGTTTTAGGGTCACGAAATTTATTATTAATATTAAATTTAAAATAGGCTGTTTTTTCCTGGATTAGGGCCTTAGCTACATTGGTTTTTAAACTTTGATAATATAGTTTTTTACCTTCACTTCTGTTTTTATGATACTCTAAAGCTGCTCTATCGCGTAACCTCATCATTTCTTTGATAGTATCAGTGATCCATGGATATGAATTACCTCTAATAATAACCGAAGTTACGGGTGCATGGATATCAAAGAGCGTAAGTAAGCAGTTATTAAAATCCCTTAAAATTACGTTAACGTCGGAGTGCTGAGCAATGAGATCCCATCGTATGGCTCGAAGGTCATTATTAAAGTCATCAATCATTATATGTTTTATAGGCCGGTAGTAAACAATGCGCGGTTTAATTTTAGCTTGCTTTATATTAAATTCACATAAAACTAATCGATGCCCATTCAGAGTCCCTACAGCGTCTAATGATACTCTTTTTACACAGAGGTCCGAGCACACTAGATCAATTAAAGTTTGACTGCTATCCGAAAAATGTGTAGGTTCCGATACTAACTGTTCTAATTTAAAACAAGAGAGAAACGACTTCAATTGTTTAGATTTTTGATCATCAAAGAAATCAATATTGAAATCGCCGGTTAAAATCAAATAATCACATATATAATAGAATATCTAGCATATCTGACCACTGAGTTCATAACAAAGTGTTTTTTAGGTTGGTTGCCACTATCGAACCTGGCCCTTCTTTAAATTTGACATTATATCAAATTTCATACATTTTGTATTCGAACTTCGTCAGCGATTAATAGCGATGATAACGCCTCCGTGGTCTGGTGGTTCAGAGCTTCGCTCTCGACCTCGGGTTCGATTCCCCCGTTGGAACAACAAAAAATGTTGTTTTCAGGTTTGGTTAGGACAATGCAGGCTGATCACCTGATTGTCTGACAAGAAAGATGATCCATGCGTCGGATGGGCATATAAAAAGTCGGTACTGCCCCTGTTCTCTCGCCAGTCGTATCGGTTTACCGTCCCACTGGGTTATGAGAGTAAAAGGAAGAGAGAGTGCTTCTGTGTTCACACACTTGGGCACTATAAAATAACTCCTGCGTAGCTGGCCTGGTTTCAATGAAATCGGCTACCGACACCGAAATCGGTGAGGGGAGCTATTATAATAGCGATGTCATCTTGAATCAGGGGTCAGGTTACACAGAAGTTGGTGGGGTATTCCCACCAACTTCTGTGTAACCTGAACCCCACAAACTGCAACACCAGTGTTAGCCATTTGCCCATTTAAAACGTTCTTCCAGAACTTACACGGGACCAAATTGACGTAGTGTCAAAGTGTATATATAGATATCATAATAGTAGTCATACCAGAGCTATGCCAACATAATACAATATGATTGAATACAATTTGATCCGGAAACCAATAGCGATTTAAATTTGTTGATACAAGACATTGGTGTTTACCAAACATTGTATCCATTAATACAAACATGCCCTGCAATAATCCAATACAATCATTAATATCTAATGGCATCTGAGATTAAATACAATTAGTTCAAATCATATCAAGATTGTCAATACTGACTATGAGCCTGTACTAACATAACAATATGGATCCCATTATACTACGTCTGGTCCTATGCTAAGTTCTGACGGGCATCAGACAAAGAAAATATATCTTATACTTTGATATTATTATTTTTTAAGTAATTTGACATTAAGATTATAATTACAATACTGGCTGTCCCGTGCCCACTTCGTTCAGCATAGATTCAGTTTGTGATAACCCGTTAAAACCTTCCCGGGACTTCCACGAATATTTCAGGACTAAAAATAGCCGAATCGGTTCAGCCGTTCTCGAGTTTTAGCGAGACTAACGAACAGCAATTAATTTTTATATATAAGACTAGCTAACCCGTGCCCACTTCGTTGAGCAAACAAACCGTTTAAACCTTTCCTGGACTTCCACGAACATTTCAAGGCCAAAAATAGCCGAATTGTTCAGCAGTTCTCGAGTTTTAGCGAGTCTATCGAACAGCGATTCATTTTTATATATAAGATAAGATAAGATATACGATAAGACTAGCTGACCCGTGCCCACTTTGTTGAGCATAGAAACCGTTTAACCTTCCCTAGACTTATACGAACAGACTAACAAAACAAAACGAACAGTAATTGATTTTTATATATAAGATTATTATTATTTATGTTATGGACCGAGGATATCCTTCCCACTAATATTATAAATGCGAAAGTGTGTAAATATATATGGATGTATGTTTATTCTCTGGCGCAAATAACTAATAATAGATTTTCATGAAATTTGGTATTCTCTGGCGCAAATAACTAATAATAGATTTTCATGAAATAATAATAGATTTTCATGAAACTCACCTTCGATTTGCCGACGACATAGTAGTCATGGCAGAATCGCTGGAAGATTTGGGGCGCATGCTCGGTGGCCTCAATAGAGTTTCTCAACAAGTGGGTCTTAAAATGAACATGGACAAAACAAAGATCATGCACAATGTCCATGTTGCACCCACCGCACTAACTGTTGGGAGCTCTACTCTTGAAGTTGTTGACGAATATATATACCTAGGGCATTCTGTCCGATTAGGTAGGTCCAACTTTAAGAGAGAGGTCAGTAGACGGATCCAGCTCGGCTGGGTAGCGTTCGGTAAATTACGTAACGTCTTCTCGTCTAAAATACCTCAGTGCCTAAAGACAAAGGTATACAACCAATGTGTGTTACCAGTGATGACTTACGGTTCTGAGACGTGGTGCTTCACGAAGGATCTTTTCAAAAGGCTTAATGTCGCTCAGCGTGCTATGGAGAGGGCAATGCTCGGTATTTCTCTACGTGATCGAATCAGAAATGAGGAGATCCGTAGAAGAACTAAGGTTGCTGACATTGCCCGTAGGATCAGTCAGCTGAAGTGGCAATGGGCCGGCCACATAGCACGAAGATTGGACGGTCGATGGGGCAAAAAGATCCTAGAGTGGAGGCCACGTACTGGCAAGCGCAGTGTGGGACGGCCACCTACCAGATGGACCGACGACCTGGTGAAAACTGCCGGGTCACGTTGGATGCAGGTGGCAATGGACCGAACACACTGGAAATGTGTTGGAGAGGCCTATGTTCAGCAGTGGACTCTAAAAGGCTGAAACGACGACGACGAACGACGATGAAATTTGGTACGTCGTTTACATGGTGGATTACACACATAGGCTACTTTTTACCGCAGAAAAATGTATTACGTTCATTTTAGGCATATAGCGACCTCCGTAGCGCAGTGGTTGAGCGCGTTGGTGCTCGATTGAGAGGTCGCGGGTTCGAATCCCGCCGAGGGAACAAAAAGTTTTCAATGTTCCTGGGTCATGGATGTGTATTAAATTTCTGTATATTATAATAAAAATCTTAAATATGTGTATATTATAAAAGTATTAAATATATATCCGTTATCTGGTACATGTAACACAAGTTCTACGGATGCTTAGCACAGGGCCAGATGACTTGGTGTGATGCGTCCATAGATATTATTATTATATATATGAAGTAGCAGGAAACATCTTGTCTTAGATAATTCAGTCTTGCATGTGAATCGGTTTTTATTTGATAAAACTTTCAAAATGAAAATTGACAAAAGCTGTTAGAATGTATCAAATAATTTAAAGTTTGGTCGGTGGAAGTTAAGACGAAGCTCAATTTAACTTCTGAACTTCGGACCCTGGGGACGGATGATGGATGACGGAATTAATCTGCTGGATACTTGGAGATACATGATCTTTAATATTATTTTACTTCGAAAATTTCCTACGGTGCTTCGAATTTCGTTGGTCCATTGCTTATTTTGTGCTGAGATAATTATTTTGAGAAGAACGAAAGCGGACATAGACATAATTATATATTATGTGGGGTAGAAATGGGGCAACACCAGCGTTCAAATTAAAAAACACTCCTTCTCATAATAGTAATGCCTCCTACACCGATTTCCTATTGGGTTCTTATTTCAAACAGGCCAGGCCTTAAGAGTTATTTTATAGTGCCAATTGTGTGCGCAATACACAGAAGCACTCTCTCTTCCTTTACTCTCGTAGCCCAGTATGGATTACCGACACATGGGCAGGACCGACTTTATAAATGCCCATCTGACGCAATAATCATCTTTGATCATCAGGTGATCAGACTGCATTGTTCTAATCAAGCTTGAAAACAATACTTTTTTGTTGTTCCTACGCGAGAACGGAACCAACGACCTTCGAGTCCAGAGCTAGGCTCTAAACCACTAGAAAACGGAGGCGTTCCACGAAGGGTTATGAAAGTTAATCCTCTGGTATTTAGAGCACACACTTAGGCACTATAAAATAAATCTTTAGTATCCTTGAAGAAAATGGTTACTGTCACTGAAATTGGTAGAGGGCACTATTATTTGAAAATGACTCAATCCCATTAAGGAAGCTACCTTTACACACTAAACATGTGATTGTATGTAATCTGGGTGTTATTTACAAATAATTACATTTCTGTTAATTGTGGTTAAGGTTGTAATAAACTTCAAAGCAATTATTTTAATGAAAAACCTTACATAACAGTTTAGAACCTGCAAGAGAATACACGTAAAGTCACGAAAGAATAAAAATCACTCAAAGAGTAATAAAAAATATATAATCGAAACTAAAAATGAAAATTCACATCAAACCGAACAAAGTAAATAAATTGAAGTTGAAAAACACTTTCATTGAAAGTGTAGATTCGAAACCAATAACGAAAACTATGAAAGTATTTTTTGTGATAATACAAGCTGTGTTTTTCATGGATTTCGGGTTTGTAATTGGCAACAAAAAAGCAATAATAATAAAGAAGACATTAATTTTTACTCTGGCAACAGTGTTCTGTGTTGGCAGCACTATAGGTGTGTTTGCACTTCATCTCGAAGGTTTCAGACTGGCATGGCGATTGAAAGTTATTATACAGCACTTTATCGTAATAATCATCCTTTTGTTTACTCGTGACATAAACTTTTGTCAATTCCTGGAGAAACTGATCGCGATCGATGTAAAAATTGAATTGAAATGTGAAAGATTTCATTTGGACTTACAGATCATTGCTTTCTTTATTATATGTGCCGTGCTGAAGCTAATTCTCATGGAACAGAACTATGTACATTATAATTATAGTCTATCTATGCAGCATTCTTTTGCAATAGAATTTCTATATTTGATAATGCATGTAGCATCAGATCTGCCTCAAATAGTGCTGTTTTTTATATTCCTCTCGATCTATATTCGGATTAAGAAGTTGAAACAGTTCTTGAAACGCAAGATATTCTTCGAGGACAAGGTGATAGGCGACAAGACCATTATCGCGTACACCCACTGCGTTTATATGACCCTGGTAGACCTCACTGAGAGTATCAAGAAAACATACGACTACGTTGTAAGTATATTATTTAATTTTATTTATTGAAAATCGTTTTAAGTGGATTCTACCATCTATTTTAGTTCCGTTAGTTTTGACCACGAGCGCCTAGTAAGTAGACCGTCAATTAACACTCGAAAGGGTGCAGGTTCGATTCCCAGGTTGTGTCATGTGCCAATGAGAATTTTTCTGATCACAAGTACTTTATTATATACGGATGCTCTAACAGTAAAGGAAAACGTCATAAGGAAACCCGCACATGGTTGGCCCCAGGCGTATTGACCAGTCATTCCTATGTACTAGGCCGACTATGTTGCGAGAATGCCATATAATATATGCTGAGCATCCATGCGATATTTAAAACCGCCTGTCCCAGGCACTACAGTGTTTAAAGAGTTACTTCACTCGGAGAATATTGTATAATCCTTCAATAACGTTTAAAAAAAGTTTTGACCTAATTATTTTTAATTAACTTTGGATTATTATAAATTTCTTAAGTTAGGGCTTTTAAATAAAATATAATGTTTTTTGCAGTTTCTGATATCGTTGA
This sequence comes from Celastrina argiolus, assembly GCA_905187575.2. NCBI lineage: Eukaryota > Metazoa > Arthropoda > Insecta > Lepidoptera > Lycaenidae > Celastrina > Celastrina argiolus. The sequence goes on from LR994596.1 coordinate 13,657,204, forward strand.
TCATGAATCTCCCAACAATACTGGCTGTTATTTATTCAGCTATTAAGGATATCAAATCCGATACGGTATGTGTATTTACTATAATAAAAAATTAAGACAGATCTATTAAATCTCAATTCAATTTGAATAGTACTAAGTAGTGGTAGACCACAAAAGTAGTCCCTTTTTCTCGAGGTCAGAGCGAAACGCACGTCGAGTTTTGCAACTTACATGGTGGTGTGGGGCTTTGCACGATCGTGTTGACATTAGTGCTTGTGTGGTGGAGTTTTTACGTTTTTGCTTGCAAGTGTACGCATAAGCAGTGTGGGAAGGAGGGAGGTGCATCAAAGGCTGTGGTTATCATTTTTCGCGGGATTTTGCTATATACAATACTTAAATTTTATGCTATGGATTTCCACAAACGCCTGATTCCATTAACTTTTGTCCATAATATTCCACACAATGCTTTTCTTGCTATTCCATTGAGCACTGAACCAGATTCTTTCTATATCTTGCAGAGGGATGCGTTCTACACTGTAGAATTATTGATGGTGCTCCACATCATCTGCATAAAGTTCGCTCCCGCCATAGCTGCAGGATCCCTATCTACTGCGGCACACGAGATAAAAGTACTGCTGCATAACAAGCTCGTAGAAGAAAAAGGTAAACTGATTTAACCATCCTTGTATAATAACAGAGGATGACTCGAGTCACTCAATTGAAGAGTCGAAGGAATAAAATGTTTTTAATGTTGTGGTGTAGTGTTTGATAACTGATTGCCTCTTTACTGCCGGAATATATACCATGTACAGGACACAGAGAGTGGGGATAGTATTACCATAACCGTAGTGATAGACAGGCTGGAATTAAAATGGTTGAATTTAATGGAATCAATATCTTATTAGATAATTAATGTAATAAATGAAGGTCAGAAACATTAGTTATATCTATGTCAATTTGCATGCGTACTATTTTTCAGCACAGCATATTATGTTACATACGTGAGCCTCTTTTACTAGGGCTCAGCGTTTCGATGCCGCGATGTAGGAACAGCCTTAATGTCATCTGTATGACTATTAGCAAACAGTTAGTATCATGGAATCACTGATCTCTGTGAAGTTTTACATAATAGAATTGTAACTAAATCGTTACAATGTATTTGTATATTCTGTATCTATGTCTTTATTCGTCATACATTACTGGATAGTAACAGACTTTGTTACTAACAAGAAGTATGGGCCTTAAATGTTTAATATAATATTCCTTATGTTGGAATTTAAAAGCTAATAAATAAGTTAATATTATATTATATTATCAAAGTTACTTTTGGTCTTAATTTCTTTTTAAACTAAGATTTTAATGAGTTGATCATTGAATATGTAAATATTATATACATAGATGTTCTTTCACCAAATCAATTAAAAAGAAAAGGACAGGGAAAGGCTAAGTATTTCTATTATACTATATGAGTATAACGAAAGGAAATAAAGTTATCCTTATAGTTAAGGTTAAGGAAAGAGAAAATAATATGTTGATTAAGTCCATAGGTACGTTTGGGAAGTGTTAAATAAATCTGAATATGCATTTCGACTAGTTTTGATTCTAGTACTTTTCTATCTTGAAACTGTAGCTTTAAGTTATTATTATATAAACTTAAATAAGGAAGGGATGTAGTGTTTGATAACTGATTGCCTCTTTACCGCCGGAATATATACCATGTACAGGACACAGAGAGTGGGTATAGTATTATCATAACCGTAGTGATAGACAGACGTGCCTGAGAGATACGGTAGTTATTACTAGCGGTACACAGAGTCAATTCTTATATGTGCATAGTACATGTGGCATAGACGAATTTCGATGATGGTATAGTTTAGGTTCTGGTTTAAAACAGACTACAATAATCCTTTTTAAAAGTACAGTTTTCCTATTGTAATACCATATATTTTATGCAGGCAGGCACGGAAGAAAGCTAGACAAAATATAAAATATCCTTTATCGTAAAAATACCCGGACAGAAAATAAATTTTTTCTCTCATTTCAAAAATAAATAAATAACGTTTTATTTTCAAATAACACGTCTTAACAAGCTATTTTCGGAAAGTCAAAGAAAATCAGGCTTCCACCAATTCTTGTATCTTGAGAAATTGTAAAAAAACGAAGCATTGACTTGTTTATTGTTCAGATCCAGCAAAGATTGGCGCCATCTGGAAGTTCCTGAACTACATCGACACGCGGTCGTTCCGGCTGCAGGTGTTCACGGTGGTGCCCCTGGACGCCTCGCTGCCCATGAAGGTGCTGGACCTGTGCTGCACCTACGTCATCGTGCTCATACAACTCACGCATCTGTATTAACCATCTGGAAGTTCCTGAACTACATCGACACGCGGTCGTGCCGGCTGCAGGTGTTCATGGTGGTGCCCCTGGATGCCTCGCTGCCCATGAAGGTGCTGGACCTGTGCTGCACCTACGTCATCGTGCTCATACAACTCACGCATCTGTATTAACCATCTGGAAGTTCCTGAACTACATCGACACGCGGTCGTTCCGGCTGCAGGTGTTCACGATGGTGCCCCTGGACGCCTCGCTGCCCATGAAGGTGCTGGACCTGTGTTGCACCTACGTCATCGTGCTCATACAACTCACGCATCTGTATTAACCATCTGAAAGTTCTTGAACTACATCGACACGCGGTCGTTCCGGCTGCAGGTGTTCACGGTGGTGCCCCTGGACGCCACGCTGCCCATGAAGGTGCTGGACCTGTGCTGCACCTACGTCATCGTGCTCATACAACTCACGCATCTGTATTAGACTATGACAGTTATTTGTGTAATATATCTAGTACTCGTACTAATACGTATATTATATATTTTCAATTTAAACACTACTACAGAGCTACAAAGTACTGTAATTTTTATTTTATCTACCGCACACAGCATTAATACACAGAGTCAATTCACATAGATAGAGTGACGGTGCGACAAATATAACATAGCGACTCAAAATTTAATTCATTCACTATAGAAGAAGTGTAGTATCAGTGCAAGGCTTAACTCTTGCACTTCAACGCAGCGCAGTGCAGAGCAGCTTGAAATTCGAATTGCAATGAAACTTGTCGTTTATCCAACATATGCTATGTTTTTGTTTAATTGTTCTGCCTACCTCTAAACTATCATCCAATTTTTATGAAATATGCCTATGTTACTAAGATGTTACCCGTAGGCGTAAATGTATGTTTGAGAGCGATATTGGTTCGTCTGGCGCGCCGTGATCTGCGTGACGAGCTGCTTAAGGCGGCTCGCGTGCGCCGTGGCCTGACCACAGACCGTGGGGGGCGCATCTTCGTCAACGAGCGTCTCACTCGGCATAACCGCTTGCTGTATCGCCGGGTGCGGGAGGAGTGCAGCTCGAAGAAGTGGCGCTACTCGTGGACGAGGCGCGGTCGTGTCTGTGCTCGCCAGGCGGATGGGAGTCCGGTCCATCAGTTTCGTTCTGAATCAGATGTTTTTCGTGTTTTTAGTACCGTTTAAATATGTAATAAAATATTTCTTTAATATCCCTATGTTTCTTAAAATCTCAAAGTCTATAAATGTTAATCTTTTATGTTTTTTTAAAAAATAAAAATAAAAAATCTGTTTATTTCTCGAAAAATAATTGAGTACAAGTAATTTGCTTAACTTATGCTAGTTATAATCTCTTAAGAGATTTTACTCATAAGGAGTTGCTGACAACAGAGTCATTATGATTATAGGTAAGTAAGTATTACACTTGAAGGAGTAAGTTAAAGACTAAATACACTTAATATTACTAACTGTGTGTATGTGTGGATGTATGTGTATAAAAATGTGGTAGAAAAGAGAATGATTGTGTGTGTGACACTCTAGACCTACGACAAGTCTTGGTATCAGTCATTAATGACTACTAAAGTGTCACCTGTGTGTGCGTGTGTGTGTGTGTTTGTGTGTGTGTATGTTTGATGTGGCAGAAAGCGAATGACTGTGCGTGAGACACCCTAGACCTGCGACTAGTCTTGGTATCAGTCATAATGACTACTAGGGTGTCATACTACACTATAAATATTAGAACTTAACTAAGTACACAATATGCTTAATTATGGTTATTTATAAAGTAGTGTTTTAGTACATTTCGAACCACATGTCTTTTTTTATTAAGAATCTTATGGACTAAATATTTTGGCAGTTTATTTAGTATGTTTGGTAATATACAATTCCAGATTCTTTCTCCGTATTCATTATTACATTTAGGTATTTCATACATAGGCAAGTTATCTAATTTACGTAAACAGGCATACCTTGTTCTTTTGTTTAAGTCATTAAGATAGTTAACGTACTGTGTTACAATTGATAAATTTGTTTTGTCATACACACTCATAACTTTACAATACTGGAACAAGTAATGATAATTATCTTTATATTTCAATTTAACTTTTAACGGAACAATTGTTTTTAGCAGTCTTATTTGTAAGTTATATATATTATTCAGGTACGTTTTGTAAGTTCGTCCGTAACTAGATAAGCCATAACCTATAACAGAATCCGCCAATGACATATAGATAAGTCTGAGAGTTTTGTAAGGTATTTTATGTTTGAGTATGCATAATTTAGATAGGATAGCCCTCAGTCTACAACAGACATGGTCAACATGCGGACCCCAGTGAAACTTGTGGTCGATCACAAGACCGAGGTAAGTATGTTCTTTAACAGTTTCGATTGGTGAAAAAGTACAATGTACTGTATCATTGTTGTGTAAACATTTGTGCTCGTGGGCAATGATCGTAGGTATACAATGGGTTTTTTTATAGGGTGAACGAATGTACATTAGTTTAGTTTTATTGTAATTAATAGTAAGGCCTAGATCGTGAGCCCATTTACATAGCAAATCAAAATCTTTTTGCAGTAGTTTCTGGGCTTCAGTGATGTCACTATGGGCTATAATAATGCACGTCTCGTCAGCAAACTGATACACTGAACCGTTCTGGAATATACGAACCCTGAGCGGTGCCATGAAGTGTAGGTATCAGTTCACTAAGCTCG